>CM029435.1:3866605-4466605 GCA_017140255.1 Eucalyptus paniculata subsp. matutina | reverse complement strand
TCCTTAAATAGCTCGGATGATCTTCTTGATTGATTCCGTCCAACGGGTAGATTGGAGGAATTCCTTTGGTAAGTGCCAATGGCTATGATGGCATGAAGGAGTATAAAAGGAAGACGTTCTAGTTGTTTTAAGTGTGTGATTGATAGAAAAATTCCGAGTCGAAGACCCTTGATCATTAGTCGAGACTCGTTCGAGCGAAATTGTATACACGAGAGAGTGTTTATATTTGGTGACACCTTGAGAGAGTGTGGTAGATCATCTACACCTAGAATTCAAGGAAGATCAACACTTTGTAACAGCTCTTTGATTATAGTGGAATCCAGCCAATCGGCTGTCAGTGTAGAAGAGTGGACGTAGGCTTGAATCAAGCCGAACCACTATAAACCGAGTGTTCAATTCTCTCTTTCTCTTACTCAGTCTCACGATTGATATTTAATTATTACAAATTCTTTAACTGTCTAAAGTATTGTGCAATCTTCAAGAAAATTCGTTGTATACCTATTCACCCCCCTCTAGGTACTCATACTAGCAATATCATGTCCCTCTGTTCTCGGACTGACTTTCATCCGAGTGCGATGTCTAGTGATGTACGATATAGGCCTGGCTGGGGGCCCTATCATTCAGGAGTTCATTTCGGTGCACGTTCGTCGAGATGGTGCTATGCGAGGGATGTTGCCGCCGCCACCGCCTGATGCACCGGGTTGGGTGTGAGACTCACGCGTGACGAGTAGGAGCCGAGCCTTTCGATGTAGATAGTCGACACTTTTGATGGGGGTTGTGCGCTTGATGTAGAGGGTTGGTAGTTTCTTTTGAAATTTTAGGCAGGACATGGCAGAGTCCTCGCTTTTCTTGTTTTGTATCGACCCAAGAAAGGAGGAGTCCCATCCTAAAAGAATATGTAAATAAAGTGTCGATGTTCATTTATAAAATCCTGATGTTTAGCTGGTGTGTATTGGTATCATGGTTAGTAAGGGGAGAGATGGAGATGTTTAATTTGCTTCCGCTATGAGTCGTGCTGGGACCGATTCGTTTAAAAAAAAAATGCCTGTGATTAACGACGCTTGTATTAAGTACAAGATGGAAAAGGAAAGAAAGTGTAACACCGGCGCTGGTGACGACCTGCGAAGGGTTCGGGGTGTCACATGGCACTAAGGGAGCGACTTGGGAAAGTGAGGACATTATGAGGAGCCAGTACCCTCACTTATTCGAGGAAGTGGTTGATCCTGCAAATTTCAAGGACAAAATTCCATTAAGGAGGGAAGAATTATGACATCCTCGTTCCAACTTGATTTTTAGAACGAAACTATTTCGACAAGCAATGTGATATCCAGACTTCACCCGAGCCTCGAATGCATAACGATCCATACAAACTTGTCATCGGACTACGTTATTGGCACCATTCATGGCCACTGTTTTGCCACTGTTTTGCCACCACCACCGTCATCGGTCTTTGTCCCGTCATGTCCCCATGACACCACCTCATTGTTTCATCTCCGCCGTACTAGGATAGCTCGGCCATCACCAAGTCTGTCACTGCATTTCATGAAATGCCACCAACAAGACCAATGTTCACTCTTTACAACACATCGCCAAGCTAGTTCCTTAAGCGAGCTGCACCCACCCCCATGCATACGTACACATGCTAAAGAGAAGACTGAAAATCTTCCACCCTCACACGTCCACGCCACGACTCCTCCTCAGCAGTCAACTAAGGAAAAAAGGTTGACTCAAGGGTTACAGCCATGTTGCTGCAATCTCTTCAAGTGGCAAGAAGGGCCACTGAATATGGCCACGTCTCCCCCACCTGCCTTTCGTTTGTGCTGCCACAAAATCTGATTTGTTGACCAATTTGGTCAATCGGCGGAGAGGCCAAAGCAAGGGGGCAGAACGCCTTTAACTCCTTTTCTCTTATTTGCATCATGCCTCCAGCGAATCTCTACCCAAAAACCTCTCGCCAGCTCGGTTGGTTCCTCTTCGTTGCTTGACACCGGCCACCTGCACCACCTTGATGTACTGCCGTCTCGCCTCATTTCCACTGCCGGCCAGAGATCTCACCACTTCGTCGTTGCTTAGCTCACGTCGCCTCACTGCTCCACCACAGCTCGCACTGCCATCTCGCCACCTCGCCACAAACCGCGGCAACAGCCCACACCCCACAGACTTAAGGCAAGTGGAGGTTCTGTTTCTCTATATTGCGTAGTACTGCCATTACTCGGATTTCCATTCTAGGATTTGACAAAGTTAAGGCTCAAATGCTTCGAGCTACCATTATATACGGGTCTGTTTCTTGGCGAGTTGAGCTGGAATCGATATTGACTTGTATAGTTGAGCATGGTGACGATTGTCGGCACATTCGGCACTGGTTCGGGTGGTAAGGCTGCTGATCGCATCGATTGTCAAAAAGTTTGCACTAGTTTTCCATAGGTCAAGTCGTTGCAGGTCGGTCTGGTCCTGGTCGGTGTTGTTCAAACTTGAGGCGTGTAACGTGTAGGTGGTATGAGAGTAGTCGAGGTCGTAGCCGTTCTAGTAAGCTAAGACCATGCAAGGTTTCATAATAACTAGGCGTATAATGTGGTGTTCGGACAATCCTTTGCGACTCATCTAGCTTCAGGCCCTAGAATTCCTTAGGTGAATCAGTTAGATTGAGTTGATTTCAGAATAGCACAGTTTCAGTTAGGATAATGGCCTTAGTCTTATGCATCAGTAAGTGGTTCGGTCTAGATATGTTGGATGGCATCAATAGAATCCTTAAGTGCTGTGCCATGGATTGAATTGATATTGATGCCGTTAGTCCATCGTTGCGAGGATGCCCCGAGTGTCGGGATGCCTGGAGGGATGTGAAAATGGCGTCCTCTAGATGCCTAGGGAATGTGATTGAGCCCCAGAGGTCCTCGCAGTGCCAAGTGGGGTGTGAGATGCCTGGAGGGGTGTAACGCGACACTCTTCGAATGCCCGAGGACTAAAATAAGAACTTGGAGGTCCTTCTGATGCCAGGTAGGATGCGAGATGCTTGGAGGGGTGCAACATGAGTCTCTTTAGAAGATGGCGGCAGCTAGAACCAAAGTAAATATGATTATTGAATTTCCCGAACGTCTATTTATTCCTTAGTCTGTCATTTTGTGGAATTCCCTTAGAGTTATGGTAACTTAAGCTATTTTGATTGCCCACATTGCATGTTTAGGATTCCGTCAGATGAGTAGTGGTAGACTTATGTAATATAGTCTAATAGGCTTTCATTTGCTAAGTGGTTGTACTCACCCCTGGTGGGATTATTACATTTTCAGACACATAACCATGCCTCTCCAACCCGCATCCTCCACTATGCTCTACGGCATCCCCACTGATCTCACGTGGGACCAAGTGGAGCATGTGGACCCCGACTTCCCTAACATTATGTTTATCCGGATTATTGTGATTTTGACAGTGGATGCTGGTCTCCCATCGAGCCTTGTGTTGATGGGGTTCATTGTACTATACACTTCGGTTAATGGGTTCACGGTGGGACTACTTCCACTCCTAGATGACGACGACGATGGTACTAGCAGGGTCGAGTAGACGAAGGGCCCCGGGGGAGGAAGGCTGCATTTTTGGACAGGACCAGGACGAAATACAAAGATAGTTGTGTGAATAGGCTGCAGGATGGTCAGGACAGAGTTTTGATTTAGCCAGAAAAAGGAACTTTTTGGCCTTAATGTACTGACCTAAGTCGTCTAGAACATATAAATAAATAAAGTGCCTGGTTTTATATTTCGTGTGCGTCGATTTAAGTTATATTGGAGTTGTTGATACACACTTTCATATCAAAATAATAACAATGACAAGGAATGCCGTGGTGAACCTAACGGGTCGAGGGTCGTCACAAGCAATCGTTGGATAGGATGACCTTAAGGATCGATAAACCACAAAGGCATTGGAAAGGCCACTTTGGGGCGAAAACTCAGTTTTTCATCAGCAAGACTTAAAAGTTCAGAAAGAAGGAAATGGGTCACGAGCGAGGACCTGAGTGGGCCCAAGCCCAAGTGGAAGGCCTAAGGCCACACGGGGTGGGCGACCAAGAGAGGCCCATGAGCTCATCAAGCCATCCTTTCTCAAATCTTAGCATTTAATGCACATAGGGACGTGAATAGTGCGAGATCTTGGTGAATAAACCAAAATGCCCTTCCATTGGACTAAGGACAAAACGGCAAAGTTGGAAGAATGACAAGGAAGGGGCGGCACTTGCTTTGAAGACTAATCTAGCCTACCTAGCTAGCCCATCCAATCAAGTGCTTAAATCTTCTCATTAATGCTTGGATTTTGCTTCTTGAAGGAGCCATCTTTGATGGGAAAGAACTAAGAGATTTGATGGGCACTAATGGGACTTGGCCTCACATGTTCTCTCCTCTCTTCCTCCCTCACCACCGGCCACTCTTCCTTTCACCCTTAGTCTCTCTTATTTCCTCACTTGTTTGATTTCAAGCTCCTTATCTCTCTCCCCTCACCACCACCGAACCCCCACACCTCCATTGCTCTCTTTTGCAATCTTGTTCTTCATTTTTCCTCTTATTTTTACCTCACTAGCAATTGTCTCTTGCACCCCAACGCCACACTCCCCTTCGCACATCATTTCTGTCACCGTAGCCAAGGTTCGAAGCTAAGAAGGCTACTGTCTAGCCCTCACAACAGCTCCCTTTCGCTCATTTCTTCTTTGGTTTGGTTCGGTTCCTTGCGAAGCACGAAGGCCAGACTGCCGCCTAGTCACTACCAGACCACCGCCTAGCCATCGCTGAACCGCTATTCAGCTGCTATCAAGCCTCCTATGCATACTATGGAGGTGTGGCTAGCTGCTGTCCAGCTTTGTTGCACCACCTCCGATGCCTTACAAAGCTTGGATTAGTTATCAAGTGGCTTTCTAGCCCTTGATTAGGGTTATTGTTGCACTTATGGAGTCGTTTAGGACTTGTTTGGTGTTAAATGATGATTTATTAGTGTGATAAGTGGATGTTGTGTGATATGTGAGTATTAGGCATAGGTAGGTTATTGAACTTTTACTGATAGGATATCGAGTTTCAAAGTGATAAGTTATCGGACTTTTGATGATAGATTGTCAGACTTTTTGGCGATAGGTTATCGGATTGTGGGTGATAAGCTATCGAGCCTAGAATGATAAGTTATCATGTTAAGGGGATAGGTTATTGGATTTTAAATGATAGGTTATTGTATTTTTAAATGATAAGTTATCGGGTTTTGGTGATAGATTATCACGTTTAGGGCGATAAGCTATCGGGATATGATAAGTGAAATAGATATCTTGTTTTATTATGTCATAATAGGATGATAGACTACGATGTACTAAATGTCATATGGTATAAGTGTAAATGTGTTATATGTATTATGAGTTATATGTGTTATGAGTTTGTGTTATGTGTTGTACATATTTGATATATTATACATGATATGTAAATTATATTAATTGAAGGATGAACTACGTGATAGGTTATATTGGCAAGTGATAAATTGTTTGGATATATTACGGGTCGTGATAGCATGGTGATAAATGATTTTTAAAGATTATGATGACTTTAATCTATTTTGATAAGTGGCCTACATGCCATGGGTTTATCAATTTAAATGGTACATTTATATATGATATGGTATGATGCACATGTCTAATATGATGGCATTTGGCAAGTGAGGTGGTATATCGTATGGGCATTACATGGATTAACAAGAAAGATAAGAAAATAATTATGTGATGGTATGCCCATGTGATCACCTAAGACCCTAATGCATTTTACGAGAGGTGTGAACTTGTCCTGATGCGTTTTACGCGAGACGATGTCCAATTCAATTCGGATGTCCCCAAGTCAATAGGACGCCATTTGTGGATGGATTTCAGAACGAATATCCTTACAGGAATGACCATCTTGATGCATTCATGCGGGACAATGCCATGCTCGATGGGTGAGACGATACTCGATTACGCCGGATGATTGCAAACCTTCGGGTTGGCTTTAGGTCCTAGGTGGCCATAATAATCTGGACATATTCATATGAAAAGTGCATGAGATTCGTATGTGTTCAAATCCAGATTATTGCATGGCACATGCGCGTGATTTAACCATATTGTTCATTCATATGTTTGGCTCAAGAGCATGAAAAATATGATGGAAATCGCCTATATGTTGTATTGATGGCCTCAAGTAATGAATTCGCTTTTATGTGAATAGTTAGGGTAAAGCAAGAGCAGCTATGTTTTGCCATCGATAGATTATTACATGTTTGAGGTACTTCTAAGGTGAACAGCTTCCCTATGTGAGGTATAAGAAGTTCGCTCATTGAGTTCATCTCATACTTGTTTGTTGAATGTTTACGGGCCATAGGAATGGCTGAGCCATTTCATCAAATACAGTTTGGCCTCCTTGTTGAGCACAATTAGGAGGTGACAGAGTATCCTATATCGGGAGGGGCCGACGCACATTACACACATTACGTCATGATCATCTGGGTTAACAAAGGTCTACCAAATCTTGTGCCTCATTTATTCATAGCCTGGTACTTCCTCTTGGGCAATGAGAGCCATGGTCCCATCTGTGGCTTCGACGGTCCATCGGCTGTTAGAGGCTTAGGGGAAGGCATCAGTTGGGATACCAAGGATGGGGACATTCCCGATGGGGAAGTATCCAACCTTGAGCTCAACCCCGAATTGATTGCCGAGCCGAAGCCATGGATCCCGGAGGTCATTGAGGCTTAGGTACAAGTGGGGTTGATGATACTTTTTGAACCACCCTTGTAGTATTAAAGGTGTTAGGTGTACCTCGGATCCTATTTGTAAAAGGTCGTCATAGTGCGACATGGCCTATTGGATATGACGAAACTAGTTGTTTAACTTATGATCATGATGTGTATGAAACATTGACCTATGATGCATATATATGAATATGTTTTTATTATCCCTATATGTTGAATGGTTGGAGATTTATTTATGGTTGGAGATTTATTTACGCTTCCGCTTGTGTAATTTATCATTATTACAAATTGGGTCGGCGACCCCTCCTAAGATGTCACAAGTAAATGACCGAAAGGGAAACTATGTTAAGCGAGGGACGTCGCACAGCTGTAGCAAGTTGGGGTGTGACAGGGGGTCCCTCTCTTATACTATATAAGGACACTCTTGGATTAACTCATTCAAGGTATTATCCACTTTGGCTCAATATCGAGCCTCACGGTTTTGTCATTTAGTATATAGGTAAGCACTATCCTAAGAGGTCACACATCCTAATATTGTTCTCACTTTGTCACGCTTAACATTGTAGTTCCAATGCAAAACGATACCATTATGCTAAAAGGCTTATCTTGTTAGTTAACTCCATTTTCACATGTTGGTTCTTTCTTGCTCCTTTCATCATCCTAAAAACTTGTCAAGAATCGCTCCTTATTTGAACTATTTGGTTCCGATGATCACTCTCTACTCTTGTTGGATTAGGTTGTTAATTACCCATCTGACCTCTTAACAATTTGTCTTTATCTTTAAGTTAAAAAATTTTCATTATTACATCGAGAGCAAGAGAGATGATATGATTCAAAATATACCCTTCACTGTTATTACACCTTGTACATACTCCTTCCTATAAATTCTACCTCAACGCTTCCTTAGAATGTCTACCAGGCATTGTTTTCTTGATGCATGGAAACTCTCTTGATGGATAGTTGAATAGTTTTTTTGTAACCAAAATTATATTAAAGAGAGGCTGAATATTTTTTTGTAGCCAAAAGTATATTAAAAACAAGCAATAACATTTAAACTATACGAAAATATGGCATTTAGTTCTATTTTGGATTTATGGAATAAATATAACCTCGTTATAGAAGACCTCTTGTTTTAGGTTTTTTTATTCTATGCACCTCTTAGAAAGAAATCAACAAACTAAGGAATCATTTCCTCTTGCAGTTGAGTTATTTGATGGCTACAGTTTTTCAAAAATGAAAGTGAATATCTTGTATAATCATTATTTAATCTACCAAACATCAATAATAATATTTGATTTCATGAACAAAACTTTTCACTTATGCTAACTTTCCCATTTAGTCATTGTTGATAGATGAGAATGTTGGGAGTGTACAAAAAAGCCTAGTACGTTCTTCTAGGAAGATCGCCAAGAGGAAGCCCAAATCCGAGCTTGTCAATATATCAAGTTGGACCCACCTCTACTTAAAAGTTTAAGCCAATGAGTTATGAGGCAATTAGGATATATTAACTGCTCCACACCACATCAATTCTCCGATGTGAAACTTTTCTAACACAACGCACTCACACGTGCATTCTAACAATCTCATCCTCATGTGTGTGAGCTTAGTGTTAGCCTGCTCCCCCTTAATTTAGGTGTCTTTGTACATCAACTTATGGGCCCGTGTTGCAACACCAAAATGCCAACTTGCCCAAAAACTGCAGCCATTGGATCAAATACCATTGGCTGGAAGCGCATAGCAAAAGCCCAATACCTTCTTTCGGGGAGATCGTCACGAGGGAGCGCAAATTCAATTCTGTCGATATATCGGTTGGATCTGCCTTCATTCAAAAGTTTAAACCAATGAGTCATTGGTCAATTAAGATATATTAATTACTTAACACCACATCAATTCTCCAATGTGAGACTTTCTAACACAACTCACTCACATGTGCATCCTAACAGAGAAGACAAGTTTAATATCAAAGCCTCAATTTTACAACCGATCTCTTTTCATAAATGACTACCATGAAAATTGTTAGACAAAAGAGATGGTTATTATATTTAAAAGAATAGGTTTAGTTTCCCTACTGATGAAGGAAAAGAACAAGCCTAGTGACTTACATCAAGACCACAACGACAACGAATGATTTAATAATGAAAAAATAGAGATATATATTAATGTATAACCTAAATGTAAGAAACCGACTCATTATACTTTGTCATTTAATGTTAATAATCTATATTTTTGGCACCGGTGCACAAGGTCTTGGCTCTGTTTTATGTGATATATTCAAAGATGTTACTAATTGATGAGTCGGAATTCGACGAAAGTGCATGAGGAATGTTGTGACCAAAATTTCGCATGAATCACCTAGGATTTGGCTAATGAATTACTAAGCCTAAGCTTAGCTTGGGCTCTCCCAAGCCCATACCAATTCGCGACTTAGATTCCAGTTCTTAACATGCAATTGATTTTTAATTAAGAATCACCACTAATCTATTTCAGTGGGTCGATTAGAAACCCAAGTAAAGTAATGAGAGATTTACTTTACTCTAGATTTTCCCATAAAGGATGGGAACACTTTTGAGCGAATTCTTAATGGGATTCTGAACAAGATTCTAACAATTTTTGCATAATTGGATCTAATAGACTCATCTGAATGGAAAAGAGTCTCTAAATGTTGACAAACTCAGAGAATTGGTCTTTAAATCTAAGACCTTTTCTAGGGATAATACGGAGTTGAGGGATCTGAGTCATGATGTCCCACCCAATTATCAGATCCTTATTAGGGAGACTGGATCCAAAGATCTTTGTGGGTATGGAACATTAAGGAAAGAACTGGATAGTTACAAGAGTGGTCCTGACATTTGTGGAGAAAGTATCTCCAGAGGCGGAGTTGAAATATCGGACATGGGAAGTCCAATATTCTTCAGGTAGAACTTTAGTATCTAGAATGGAATAACTTGCTTTTGTATCAATTAGAGTAATAACAGTGATAGGTTTGGCAAACTTCGAGGTGAGGATTTTCACAGGGAAATGGGGACACTGAGTTTGACTTGAAAATATTTCAGGAATTTGTTCTGAAGATGTGAGGGATATATGAAAAATATCTTTAGAATATGAGTCCGACTCACTTTCACTGGAAGTTTGGTAAGAAGGAATGACACAAAAAGTTTGTTAAGATGGTTCTTCATCAGCAGAGAATAAGGATTCAATATCATCATTTTCAAGAGAAATACCCATTTCATTCTCAATGTGATAAATTGGACGATTCTGACCTTTTCTTGCTTGGGGACAATTTTTGGCAAAATGTCCTTTCTGATTGCGGATGAAGCAACGGTTTGATTTCTTGTGGCCTGTGCGATCTTTCCTTTTGCGTAGGTATCGCCATTTCTTCTTTTTCCAGAAGTTCTTGAGGGCCATGTTTAGATTTCTTTATCCATAACTTCTTAAAGTGTTTCTTTTTCCGAGAAAACTTACAGCAAGTACCATCATAGTCTTGCTTGGAACATTTGACTTTTAACTTCTGGCGAGAGTAGGCTCTCTCAAGTCTTTTGTCATCTGTGATGTAAGTGCGGACCATCTAGATCTTCAGGCACAATTCTTCAAGACATAGATGGATTTCTTGTTGTATTTCTCCCAAAGGAATATCATGTATCCTCCTTTGTCTTCCAAAAAAAGATCTTTCAACCATCTAGGATAGTTCTTTAGGGATGGAAGTCAGGAAAACATGCTTCAGATTTGGATCAGCTCCAATATGATAGAAAAGCTTAAGCATTTCACGATAATGCTTATCAAGATATTTCTTTTGAAGGGAGAAACATTTTCTTTTGAAAAATTCTCTTCTTTTCATGTCTATGAGGTCAGTGGGTATTCTCACAAAGAAATGATATAAGAGAGTGATGGCATGGCTGAAATCAGGTGACATTAGGAAATGAATTTGGTCTTGTTCTGAAACTGATTTCCACCAAAGTTTAAGGCTTCCTGTGACCCTTGTAACAAAGTTGTAAAGGACATCATTCATATCATGATTGGTGATGGACTGAGTATTTAACCAAGTATGAAATTCTTCAAGTCCTTCTGGCCATTTGTGATAAGGAATATCATCGATGGTGAAAAATTGTTTTGATGTCATGGACACATGCTGTCCGGGATTGTTTGTTTGAACAATTTCTAGTTCAGAGTAGTTTGATTTCATCTCTTGATCCGGAGGATCAGCCATGAATATTGATGAAGTTACTAGCGCAATAGGGAGGGAATCAATAATAGGAATTGAGAAGGATGAAGAGGACGAAAGGGATATTGAATCTAATTTAGTATCAAAGATGTTAGGAAAAGTTTGCTCAACTGGAAATAGAATTTGATCATTTGGAATGGCAAGATTAGGTTGTTGGATAATAGGATCAGGCTGTTGGATAACAGGATTAGGTTGTACTTGAGTACCCAAATCTTTCAGAAAAGATTCTAATAGATTGGATAACATCATTTGATCTGGCCTTTCTTTTATAACGATTGAACTTGATTCTATGGGCATTTTCTCTTTTCCTTTGTCCTTCTGCAAATTTTTGAGGCGATTTTGCATTTATTCCATATCTGGTTCTTTTCTGAAAGAATCTTCTAGGGTGGCAGCAAAAATAGACGTCTGAGGTGGTGGAGGCAAATACCCAGATCTTACAATAGTTGCAAATGGATCAAAAGGTCTAAACCTTCATTCTTCAAGTAATTGGATTTACCTTTTGAGATTTTCAATTTCTGGCTTTGGGCTCTTAAGATGATGATACCCTAGATGTTGTCCTGATTCCAAGGCATTTAGCCTTTTTTGGAATTCAGAAACCATTTTCTTGGTGGTCTCATCATATCTTTGAAGATCTTGTTGCACATTTTCAATCTTGGAATCAATTGCTTTGAAAGCATTGTTTTGTGCTAACAGAGTCTCCGATTGCCAATTTAGAACAACTTCAGCAGCAGGGGTCTTTCTCTGTCTCCCATGTTCATCCACATTAGTGGGGGCAGCTATCTTAGGAACGTGACAGTATTTGCCTTGTGGATCTATGAATTCTTCTGGAGCAGGAAACGAGAGTTTAGAACTTTCTCTAACAAGAGGGGGAAAGTCAGTTTCATGGAACATGGTGATGGAAGAGTGGTGTTTCTATTGGAGCCTTGAGTGGGTAAGAGTGCTTCTTGGCCCACTTTAAGATTGGCTTATAGAACAGGGAGAGAGCTTGTTTTTCATGAAGAGGAGATGGTGGGGGTGATTTTGGTGGATTTGGTGAAACTTGGGATGTAGTACTGAATTCTGGTGGTGGAGGTGATGCATAAGAAATCCTAAACTGGTATTTATCACATTCACCAAGTGTCAACGGAGGGATCTCCGTTTAAGTACCTTTGGTACACTTTATCATTTGACCTTTTTTGTTGAGGTGGAGGTTTTACAAAAGGATCTACCTCGTCAGGGGAATTTGTACAATAGGAGCACTGGCAAAAAGGATCCCAGAAATAGTGACCATACTGGTCCTTGTAGTAATGAATAGGATGTCCATCACTATTGAAATGTCAAACAAGCTTTTTTGGATCTAGCTCAGAAATTAATTCAGAAACACATGGTGCAATCATAAAGAGGGTCTGGAAGATAGAAGGACTTTCTTCCTTTTCCTTGCTAAATTTGATGGAAATAGTTCCATCTTTCTTTCGAACGAACTCTGAGTTCGTAGACTGGAAAGACTTGTTATGCTGGTGTAGCTTTTCATAGTTGGTGATCCAAGTCTCTAGAAGGAGCTTGGCCAAGTGTCCTTCGGGATCTGTCTAGGAACATGGATGCAGGATGCCTGATCATTCTGCATGGAGATAAACAAAGCATCTTCGTTACCATTGTTGAAGTTTAGATCAAGAGCATGGTCCTGCACTCGATAAACCATCCGGTAATGTAGCATTGCAGCTACAAAGTCGGCAGTTTAAGGGACTCCAATGAGCTGGACTTGGACTTTTAAGAAAGAGAGTAGCTGGGGGTCTGAAAGAGCGATGTTGAAGTTTGGATACAAAGTTATAAAGACTGTTCCAGCATTCAAAGTAGTTTGGACTGTATCGATGCAAGCATGCTGGTACTGTAAAAACTTAATATCCAACAAAGCAATTCTTGCCACAACTAGCAAACCTTTATGACCATGGAAAGTGAGAGCAAGACGAACAGCGCCATAATGGACATGAGTGTATCCCTGTTGAGCCCATTGTCTGGAAAATTCTGGAGGGATTTGAAGAGTAACGAAGTACTCATTTTCAGTAGCAGGAATAGGGTGCTGGTCGAATTTGGAGGACTGGATGTACTCCTTTACTTGCTTTGGGGTTTGATGAATAAGTTGGCGGATGGAGCGGATAAGTGAGAATGACGAGTTGGATTTGGCAAAAGCGGAGTAAGGGTTCATGAGAGGAAGTTGAGTTTCAGAAATCTTGGTTTCATCGCTAAGAGAGACTTCATAGAGATAATCTATCTTAGAAGCATTGGAAACACGACATTTTGAGGAGGTTGAAAATGATGTAGATGGAGCAAGAGAAATGGGTGCTTTGAGGATTTCTGGTTCTGTGGACATGATGTGAAAAGATCTTCTTAGCACTGGATTCTCCTACCAAGCGCATGGAATGGATAATGTTACAAACGAAACCATAGCTCCGATACCATGAATAGACCTAGACTTAGAACCAGAGAGGACGAAGTCAATTTTCTGCAGGTATGCCTTCCCACGATGGGCAAACAACCCGTTCAAGCCCTTCAGGGACAGCCTTTTAGCAGAAAACCACTCAACCATTTAGTTCAGAGCCTAGAGACACTCAGAGATACCAGGATATAAACGTTTCTAACCTACCCGAGCTGCATTTCTCGGAGGATCTTACCAAGCTGAAGAAGAAGAGGTGTTTAGAAAGACATAGAAAGAGTTTTCACAAAACACTCATTTTACTTGAAAGGGACTCTACCCAACACATTACATCATCATTGCCTTATATAGACAATAAAAAGTCACAAACAAACAAGGACCAAGCTCATGGGTCCGGATACAAACAAAGGCACCGGAAACTTCCGGGAGGAAATTATTTGCACACTATGAACAGTAACTGTACTGTGAATAATACTTTCCCTAACCTAGTGCTACAGTAAAAGTGAACAATAATTTGCTACAGTGAACATGTACGGACAGCAGATTTGTTCAACGGTCTCGTCCATTACAAGCATTGTAGTCATAATCGAAGTCATCCGAGCTGTATATTATTGCTAGGCAATGTTCATCATACTTTTGCTCAAGTGCTTCAAGGTCTTCTGGTAATAGAATTTGGTTGAGCTGGCGAGATGTGGATGCGAGGCTTCTTCATGAGCCCAGTGGGATGCTTCTTCTTTGGCCCAGTTTGTATTGTCATTTCTTGTAGTGTCGGCAGGAATGCTTGGCTGAGGCCAATTAGATGGTTGTGCATAGAAGAATGTGTCCATGTTATGGGATAAAGATGAAGGTTCTTGATTGTAGGGATCTTGGGAAAGAGGATCTCCCCAACGTGCATAGGGGTCCTGAGTGGATTGGACAATATCATCTGCACCTATCATTTCATGATCTTGGGATGACTCAGCTTGTATGCATTGCCTGAGTGCTTCTTTAGCTTATGATGCTAGGTCATAATGATCCCACGCAGTGGGTCCATTATAATTCCAAGCTTCTTCAGGAATGCTTTTGTTCTCTTGGCACAAGATTCTCTGGAGTTCTCAATACTATGTTCACAAGATCTAACAGATCCTGGATAAGATTTGTGAATTTGAGCTTCCCTGCTATCCAAGTGAGGTTTGTAGGATGTGGTTCCTATTTCCTATGGGGCATTAATGATGTTGCCTTTATTTCTAAAAAATGCCATGGACGTCGGAAAAAAGGATGGTATGGACTTCAGGATTTGGTGTCATGGTTCTTAGTTCTTTCTTTAAGAGATATTTCCAGTGAGTAAGAGGATAGAACCAATTGAGAAAGTCTAAAAAATTTCGATCACTTTCTCTTTCAAAATTTCTCCCGAGTAAGAATATCCTAATGAGGTTGGCAATGAATCTTCTGGTTGGAATTTCAATAGCTATTAAGTACTTATTGGTTAAGTACCATAATAACATCTTGAGTTGATCAGGGAAATCATCTTCCTTATAGATAAAAAGGATGTATGAATGGATAATCCAAATTTAATCTAAAAGAATAAAAAATCGAACCTCCATTAAATCTGAATAGATCTGTGTGACATTGCCACATAAGATTTTCCAGGTTCTCAGCGAGACTGTCATTCTGGATTTGTTGAATAATCTCCTAGAGATATTTCCGACTTAGCAAATCTTTGATCCTCTCAATCTTATATTTCACGCCATGATTGAGTATATAGAAAGCAGGCCTCTTGATGTACATGTTGATTTCAGCTGGTGCTTTTGGCCTTGACAAGAAGTCAGCAAGCACATTCTTTTTTTCCAGGGATATGTTTGGTTTCAAAACCATTCAGCCCATCGAAGCAGTTGAGAATTTGGAAACTGCTTCTGTTTAAACTTGGTCATCTGAGGGAAAGATGCCATGTCTAATTCTACCAAAAAGTGATGGTCGATGAGATGGAATTCAAACTTTTTTATTCCATTTTTTACTGTTAGGATTTCTTTGAAAGTGAAATGGTAATGCATTTCAGTTTGGGAAAACTTTCCACTTTTGTGAGCACAAAGGAATCTCTTACCATCAATTTCTTCAAGCAGGATGGTTGCCCAGTATTCATCACTGGCATCAATTTGGAGAATTATTTTTCCTGTTGATGGTATTTGCAATGGTGGGAGATTTTACATAATCTCCTTAAGCTCATCGACTGCTTTAGTCTGGGTTTTTCCCCAAGGTAAGGGATGCTTCTTCAACATTGACTGGAGTGGAATCAGCAGTTTTGCAATGTTTGAAAAAAATCCCTGAAATAATTAATTATCCCAAGAAATTGCTGAACTTATTTTGTTGTAAAGTTTTCTTGAGAAAACTTCAACAATTCCTGAGCAATATGTGGCACTGAGTAGTATGTACCTTTGTTGAGGTGCATACCAAGAAATTCAATTTCTGTCTGGGCAATATTCATTTTTCTTTGAGAAAGCATAATGCCATGCTTCTTTATGATTTTTGCGAACTGCTCAAGAAGTTGACAATGTGACTGCTCATCAGGGCTGTAGAGCCGGATGTCGTCAATGTAAATTGTTGCACTTGACAGAATTGGTTGGAAGATACGACACATGTCCTTTTGGAAGAGGGATGGTGCGACATTTAGGCCAAAATGAAGAATTTTCCACTGGAAGTGCTGGTTTGGAATACAAAATCCTATTTTGGATCTGTCTTCAGGATGGATACCCAATTGCCAAAATCCGGCTTTGAAGTTGAATTTGGAATAGATGTGGACCTTGGTTAGACCAGTAAAGAGAGAATCTCTGGAGGATAAAGGGAATATATTATCTTGGAGAAAAAAGTTGAGAGGTTGATAGTTGATTACCAGTCTCATTTTTCCCCTGTTTTGCTCGGCACGCTTATTGACATAAAAGGCTTCACAAGCCCATTGAGAGTTGGAGATTGGGGACTTTATTGCGCTAGATTTCTCTAACGCCATTTCGGTATCTTTCTCTGTTATTTTGAAAAAAAAAAAACGTTTGGCAATGAGCTTGAATTAATTTTAACTTATCTTCCTAACATATGAGGTTATCATGTGGGTGCACAAACCATCAATTTAACACCCAGATAAAACAGTGAATAAATTGCAGGACTTACCTCATAACAACGTTAGATCAAATTTCACATCGACAGTCTTAGATATGATTTCTAATTAACACGCAATTTTTTTTCATTTGTTTAATGAGAATCACACTTTATGCAATGCATGCTACTAATCTAACATGAAATGATATGACACGGTAATATGACCTAAGCTATATGAAGAAAGTGAAATATTTTGTGTTTTTTTTTAATAGCATACAACCTATTATATAGTATGAAATTAATTTATTCTAAGACAATTTTTGTTTTTTTTTTAAATTCGAAATTAGAAAAAAATGCAAAAATTATCTATGCAGGTTAAGATATCATACAATTTGTATTAGGAATTAGGTTAAGCCAAATCCTAATTTAAACTAGAACGTTATCTTAACCAAATAATCCTAAAAAGCAACCTATCTAGGAGAAACTATCTAAACCTATTAATTAAAAAATTTAACATGCAATCTTACCCTAACATGCAATGACGTGCAAAGAATACCCTAATTTTAGTTTTTTTCTTTTTCTTTTCTATGAGATTCGAAATTAAAATTGACATATAATTAAACATGCAATTTAAATTAAAAAAAAAAACTAACTTCCTAAATGAATGCATTTTTTGGATTTTTATTTTTTAAAAAAAGTCGAAATAAATAAATTCCCTATGCAAAATAACCCTAAAACAATAAACCTTCTAAAATGGACATAATCCTAACTCAAATATTTTTTTTTTTGTTTTTCTTTTATGAAAACAAAATTGATCAAATGACACAATAACAAATCAGCAAGATAAGATTGAGATCCATAAATTGACATGTCCCGCGCATGGGATTGGATTGGTCAATTTTATTTAAAACCATGAATTGAATCTCGAGCGTGATATTAGATTGATGAATTTCCGTGTGATTGTGAGCCGGATTTTGGGCATAAAAATCGGACCGTCAATACATAAGGTTACACGAATTGCAAATATAATGACATATCAAGGTTTTTCAATCAGATACATTAAGGAATACTTTGGATAAAAAAATATTAAAAATAAAAGATAAATAAAAACTACCTAATTTGAATTTTCTCCAAATCCGGCAACCAGGCTCGTGAATCACGATGGACTCGGCGTGGCTCCACGAAAGGGCTGTTGTACGGCTTCCAGGGGCCGGCTGCGATGGTGGACAACCAAGGGTGATGGGTCGCCATCGGTTGGAGCTCCGGCGAGGAGGCAGTAGATGGGCGGCAAGGGAGGAAGCTGCTGTGGTGTTGTCGTTCAAAGGGGGGAGCAGTGGCTTGAAGCTGCAGTCGTCGCTGGTGACGGTGGTCTGCAACGGTCGTTGATGCTGGGCTTTAGGGACAAGCGGAGGTGCTGTCGTCGGACGCTGAGTGGGACTGGTGCTCGGGCGAAACTGCAGGGGACGATGGTGGGCATGACGAAGGCAAAGCAGCGGCATCGTAGGGTTGCTGGTGTCACGAGAGGTCGAGCAGCGGTGGTCGGTGGCTTGGGCTGCAGGGGACGCAGGGTCGGAGGCGCAGGCGTGGGCGGAGACGGTGGCTGCAGTAGCGTCTCGGTTTCTCGATAGCAGCTGCGATGCGAGCTCGCCGACGATGGAGCAACGGTGGCAGGGGGTCTGCTACGTGACAGAGCAGAGGTAGCGGCGGTGGGGCAATGCGGTGGCCGGCAAGGAGGGCGGCAGCAAGCAGACGCCGGCGGGGAGACTCCACGAAGAAGAAAAACAGCCCACTTTCTTTTCCCTTTTTTTCTTTTTTTCTCTCTCCCTTATCCTCTCACGTCTCTTCTCTGTTCCTCTCTACTGCTGTACCCTTCTCTGTTCCTTTCTACATAAGCTAAGGGGCTGCATGGTAATGTTTCTGTTCCTTTTCTATTCCCGGGTACAGAAACAAAAAAAAGTGTTTCTGTTTCGGGGAACGGTTTTTGAACAAAATAACGTGTTTGGTAACGTTTGTTCCTGGAATAAAAATTGAATAGAAACACGTTTGGTAAATTTTATTCTTTTTTTGTTTCTTTTAATTTTTTAATATTTTTATTTTATTTTCCATTTTTTCCTTTCTTTTTTTATTTTTTTCTTCTTTCGGCCGGTCGCCGGCCTCCGGCGACCGGTCGACGGGGCCGGCAGCCTTGCCCAGCCACGGCAAGGCTCGTTGTGGTTGGGCGTGGCTCGGCCTCGCCGGGGGCCGGCGACGCTCCGGCGAGGTCGCCGACCCTCGACGGCCGGTCACCGACCATGGCTGAGGCCGGCGACCGGCCAATGAAAAAAGAAGAAAAAAAGAAGAAGAAAAGAAGAAGAAAAGAGAAGAGAGAGAAGAAGAGAAGCGTTTCTTTTTGGCTTTGAAGAAGTGTTTCTTTTCTCTAGAAGCAACTTTTTTGTGTTCTTTTTTTTGCTCCAATTTTGTTCCAAGAACAAAAAAATAAAAAAAAGAACAGAAACGCAACCAAACACGTTTCTGTTCCTTTTTTGTTCCCGGGAACAAAAAAAGTATAAAAGTGTTCCAGAAACATTTTTTTGGAACGTTTCCATGCAGGGCCTAAAAAACCCTTTTGGCCGTTGACTTCTCCCCAAAAAGAAACGAAGAGAATTTTCCCCTTTGTGTTTGAATTTCTTGACCTAGAAATCGAGAAGACAAGCCCCCCAAAAACCCTAAAATGAAGAAAGCAATTTCTCTTCTTTTGTCTTGAATGTTTGACCTAGAAACCGAGAGAAAAAAACCCTTTCGTCGTGAAAAAAAAAAAAAAACCCTTCTTCGGTAATGTAGCAACCTATTTATAGGTGAGTGGACTAGGATTTTAGATCAACATCCATGAGGATTTATTCGAATGCAATATTCCTTCACCGATTTTATTCAAGATTGTGATAGAATTTTTTCTCAAATCCCAAATCTTGCAAAAATGAGCTCGTAATATTTTTTGTCACACTTGCCCTATCTAATGATATTGAAAAATCCCTATTATATCCTGGAAAACTTCAAATCACTATTCCTCACCATATAATTTTTGGTCATAAAAGAAAACGGGCTTAGGTCAATTTGTTCCCTTCTTGGGCTTAGTCCAATCTATCAATTTAAAACTCAGAACCACCAATTCGAACCAATCCATCACTGGTCTAATGCAAATGCAAATTAAAAGTAAATGCACATAAAATTATATGCTATGCAATTAATTAATTTTTTTAGAGGTTAAAAATTAATCCCTAATTTTTATGCAATAAATAAATAACTGGATCGCCAAATTTAAGGTGTCAACAAGGAAGAATCTCATTAGATAAAATAATGCTAGTCAAATTAGACAGAGAACTTGTCATCAAAATGATTTAGCGCATAAAACAATTGTATGAGTAATCACGTTACTAGAAATTGTCTTTCTATGTTCTTTTTTACTCAATGTTCTTTTTCAATGGAAAAAAACACATCAAATATGGAATCCCGTCCTTGCCTTTGTGTAATCGGATGAAGCCTAATGCAGTGTGCAAAGATTGCTGGGGGACAACAACTGATGTCTACATGAGTTGGTTATCTAGCTCAATTTTGAGATCTTATGAAGGGGTTTTCAGTGTGAAACCTAAGACCATACATCAGAAGAATAATGTTGATGAATGATTAATGGTGATGTGAATGATTTAGCTAAGGCAAGTTTGAGGAAGTATGCTTTCTGTGTACATTTCTTTCCCTAAAGTACACTTTTTGACGAACTCTTGTCGCAAAAAGCAAGATAACAATGGTGAGTTTGAGGAAGTATGCTTTCTGCGCAAATGATTATGAATATTTAACATGAATTGCCACATCATTTGGCTCATTGATATTGGTATTCTTTCTCATACTCAATTCATCTTATAAGACTCAGATTGTCACATTCATGTCAACATGAATATAAAAGCCCTAGGGGATGGAGATGGCCCAACCCCACCTTTAGTTGGACAAATTCTATGCTAGTTAGATTGAACAAAAGAGCCTAACATTAAACATTAAACATTAAAGTTCTGTTTGTTTCACGAAAAATGGATAATTTAAAAAAAAAATTCCTAGAAATGATTACTTATATTGCTTACAAAAATGAATAAACAAGAAATACTTTCTGGATCCAAGAAAATGTTTATAAATTATTGTTGATAGTGAACACATTTTTCATTGATTAATTATTTCAAATAATATTAACGATCATTTATAAGAAAATATTTTAGAAAATATTTATTTTTCACGAAATAAATGGAGTATTTAGCACAAAAAGCAAATGTATGAGTTATTTAATTTTAGTTTAGGAAGTTTCCATTATGGTTGCATGGGACTAGAAACCTTGTCTTTTCGTGTCCTCCTTTTATACGCGATGGTTTTAAAGTGAAAAGGCACATGGAGGATGGAATCCCCTCCTTGCCTTGCATGGTTGGATGGTGCCAGATGCAATGTGCAGAATTGACCGAGCACGACGACTAATGTCTACATTACTTGGTTACCTAGCTCAAATTCTAGATCTTATAAAGCGGTCGTAAGTGTGAAATCTGAGACCACATAAGAAAAGAATACATTGATGAATTTTAGTGGTGGTGTGAATGATAAGTGTGAGGAATTGTGCAGAATTGACGAGCACAACGACTAATGTCTTCGACAAGAAAAAAAAAATGACTACTGTCTACATTAATTGGTTACCTAGCTCAATTTTGAGATATTATAAAGGGGTTGTTAGTGTGAAACCTTAGACCATATAACAAAAGAATAGATGGATGAATTTTAGTGGTGGTGTGAATGATTAATAAATGGCAAGTGTGAGGAAATGTGCAAAATTGACCGAGCACAACGACTGATGTCTACATTACTTGGTTACCTAACCCAATTTCGAGATATTATAAAGGGGTTGTTCGCGTGAAACCTTATACCATATAACAAAAGAATACATCGATGAATTTTAGTGGTGGTGTGAATGATTAGTCTATGGCAAGTGTGAGGAAGTATGCTTTTTGTGCACATGATTTGCCATATCATATTAAACTACTCAATTGAAAATGAAATGCATTCAAAATTTAATTGAAAATGAAATGGATATGGGGTATTGATTACTCTAAATAAATCTAACGTTTTTTCAGTATATTTTCTCCTTATTTAAAAATATTGCATAGGCAATATTGATCAATTTTAACTTAAGCCACTAACACATGAGAGGTGATCATGTAGGAGCATAATTAGATAATATAACACTCAATAATCAAAGCAATAAATAAATAAATTGCTAGAAATAGGGCATACCTCAATGCAAAGAAAAGCATAACCATATCTATTTTTACAAGATGTTAATAAGAAGAAAATGTGCATATCCTAAACACGACTTCTAAATGCTAATGCAATTAAATACTTCTTTTTGTGTTTTTCTTATTTTTAAATTATTAGATGAATTTAATTTTAAATTATAACTATGTGATCTAATTTAACATAACATGTGACTGTGATCTATATGACCCAATTCCAATGACAAGTAAAATTAACATGAACTATTCCAATATGACATGCAATCTAATTTATGCGAGTTGAAAAAATAACATGAAATCATGATGTGGTAACATAATGATGTGGCAAAGGTGACATGGCATTTAATGATGCTACAAGTGATGACATGGCAATGATGATATGGAATCGATGCGACTAATTCTATATGATATATGCATATTATTTTTGTGATTATCTTTTAAAATTAAAATAAGAAACCATGTAAATATGTAATTGCCTAATTCAAACTAGGAAACAATTTAGATTAATCCTATTCTGAATTATGAAATTTCCGAAATTACTGCATGACACCTAGACATGTAATCCAAAACAGGGAAAAAATTTATCCTAACATGTAATGCAATTTTTTATTATTTTTATTTTTTTATAGTATGAGAATTTACTAAATTAATAACATGCAATATAACAAATCCACATAATCAAATATTCACCTTAATCCAAACTAGGAAATAAACATAATCACAATAATAAAAAATCCTCACAGCTCAAATTCTTGATTATTAAGATTTTAAATATCAAAACTTTCCTAAGCGGGGTAAGCCTAAAAAATCTCAGACCAAGTTGAAGTTAGAATTACAATATGGCAAATATCACAAAAAAATCCCAAACTATGTTTACTGTGACACAAATTCCTTGATACTCGAAAGACTCAAGCCTACTTCATGAAAAAGGGAAAATGGGCTTACTCAGAAAGAGTTGACCTAAACATGGTCTTGCTCCAAATGAAAGAGTTTGAATCACATGTCAAACTAAATGAGGATAGCAAAATTGGTGAAAATAAAAAAGGAAAATGAAAGGTGTTTTTAATATCGATCTACAAAAGCAAATTTACTAAATTATGTGTCAGAACCAAGGGCAGTATAACGCATCACTCAGTCTACTATTTTTGTAGACCAGTCTTAATGAAAAAAATATATTTAAGTTAAAAACACCTATAATAAATAAAAGAGTGAACCGTGAAGAACATTACTAATGGCACATTATAAATTTATAGATGGCTAATGTTCCTAACTTATGACTCACTAAATAGTGGTATGGTTAGAGGTATTTATTATGATTACTTATTAATGTCATTTTTTTAGTGTGTTTTTCTTTTTTAGTAGGCGTGCTTTTAATATAACATGGACTTTAGGCTTCATTTGTTTTACTTAAAAATGAACATTCTTTAAAGTACTTTCAAAATAACTTATTTTAAAGGAAAATGATTACATTTGGCGATACGTTGCAAATAATATGAAAATCATTTTCTGATGTTTGTTACAGAAAAAATATTTAACACTAGGCAGGGAACCGGGCCCGTTCATGCCTATTTCGGTAAAGTGAACAAACTTTGAAGGATTACGCTACAAGATCAGTTCAATAAGCAAAATTCGAAATATCAGAAAACTGAGTGCCCATTCATGTCTATGCAAACGTTCTGTTGTACAAACCTACGGATATGTCTATATCTTCAACTGCAAGCTACGAATTGGGATGCGGGAGAAAATATATGTCCCAGGTGTTAGACAAACCATTTTCCCCCAAAAGCTTGTGAGTGAGTAGATCGGCTAACAATGCATTTACAAGATAACACTAGTTACTACCGGAATACAGAATGAACAAAGAACGAGCAAAAATGGTCAATGCCCGAGTCTTATTGAGAGTAAAAGGACCGTGCATGAGGAACCATTTCACTGACTCCCAAGTTTGTCCTCCTCCATCCCAAAACTCAACGTGCTTCTGTGTGGCTTTGGGAGCGATGTGTCATCTTGCTTTACGTGAACTATTTCTTGACTTGAAGAAGAAGATGAAGAAGAATCTATTCTTAGTGCTGATGGCTGATATAAAGTGGGAACCTCAAATGCAGCGGGTGAAAGCTCGGGCACAAGGACTTCTAGCTGAAGAAACCTGATGACTTGTCCTGCTTTTGGCCTTCTCCTGGGATCTGGATGCACACACCACAGTCCCACCATCATCAAGCATTCCATTTCCTTCCTATCGAAGCTCGAATCCAGCTTCTGGTCCTTTGCTTCAAGCATATTTCCAACAAGATAAAGCTGCCAAACCCACTTGTACAGTGGGACATGAAATTCTTCATCCTGATAGGTCTTCCTACCACAAGTGATTTCTAGAACCACGACCCCAAAGCTGAAAATGTCGGACTCTCTAGTAGCCTTCCGTCCGTTTAGATATTCTGGAGCCAGATAACCTAATGTCCCCACCACATCGGTCGTTTGAGTCCTGAAGCTGGGGTCTACGAGCTTAGATACTCCAAAGTCACCGAGCTTAGTGTTGAAATCTGTGTCTAGCAATATGTTGGCTGCTTTTATATCTCTGTGAAGAACACATTGCTCTAGATCTTCATGAAGATAATTAAGGGCCGATACCAGCCCTAGAGCTATCCTGTACCTTACATCCCAAGGGAGAACTTTTCGAGTTCCAAAGAGATGATTATCAAGGCTACCATTAGGCATGTATTCATAAACGAGCAAAAATTTACCTTCCTCTTGACACCATCCAATGAATTGTACTAGATTTCGATGTATCGCACGGCTTAATATCTTCACTTCATTGATGAAGACCTTCTCGGAATGTTTGGATTCCGTGAAGATTCTCTTGACAGCAACTTGGCGATCTAAACTGTTCACAAGTCCTTTATAAACATGGCAAGATCCTCCTTGGCCGAGTCTTCGATCCTGTGAGAAGCTACTTGTAGCTTCAACCAACTCTTGATATGAGAATTTGAGCGGCAATGCTCTTATCTCTTTCTCCATGTCGGTCAGAGCACAATGCTCGTATCTTTTCCTCATTTTGATCATAAATAGGCAAGAACCCGCTGAAACAATCAGCATTAGACTTGCTAAAGGGGCAGTGATAAATGTGAACAACCTATAGATTCTATAGTGTGCCCACTTTACGGGTGAATTGGTCGATGGGGGGCGTACAGCATCCAAGTCCGAAGTAAACCCCCATGAATTGATGATGTGTCTCTCCCCAACGGCGCCACAAGAAGCTGAAATGCCAATTGCGACCGATTCAGGAAGAACTCGAGCAAGGTCGATTTGGTAAGAAAGCGAGGGGCTTTTTGTGACATCCAGAATTTTCGGTGTTAATTTCAATTGAATTAATCAGGTCATTTCTATGCAATTGGAGCCGGGGATTAAAATGGAATACAAAATTGAGATGCGAGACGAGCTATTTGGGTGAGGAGAATATTCAATTGAAGCATTGAATAAATGAATGGGAGTCAATTTGATTCAATTCAAGAGGAATTAGGGCTCAATTGGAATGGAAACTTGGCAAAATTCGTATGCCACCTCTACCCCCACACTTTGGCCTACCTAAATGCTTCTAGAAGGGGGCATATTTGTAAAAAAATGAAGGTGGTGGACAGCTGGTCATGGCCCACGTGTGGCTGACCTAAGAGAGAGAGAGAGTGAGAGAAAAGAAAGAGAATTTGATTTTCTCCTTCCTCCCCTCTCTCCTCCGTCGACGGATCCATCCTCATCTTCTTCTTCTTTCTTCAAAACTCCATGGGAGCCGAAGACCAGCGAAGACCGAGCTGTTGCCGCCGCCTCTCGCCGCCGTCATCGCCCGCTGAAGCTGGAGCCGCCGCTGCTGCTCCGCGGTTGGCCGCACCTCACCGCACACCCTCCGCCTCTCTCCTCTGCCCTCTTTTTGCTGTTCGGTGCCCTGGTCGTGTGAAGATCAGATCGGAAGCAGCTCGCCTGGGTTTGGAGCAGCTACCGCCGTCGCGCCGGGAGCCGCCGCACACCGCCTCGCCGCCGTCCGTCTCCCTCTAGCCCGCTCGAACGCCGTCCGCCTCTGTCCAGCCCTTGTTTTGCCTCTGCTCGGCCCCGTTCGGCCACCTACGGCCGCCGGCCGACCTCCTCCGGCAACCGTCCGGCCTCACCGGAGTCCCCTCGCCCTCCACCGGCCTTGTCCGGCTCGAATCAGCCCCGAAACCGCCTGTTCCAGCAGCGAACAGAGGTGCAGAAAAATGGGTATCGGAGAGGGTTTTGGCCCGTTTTGGCCGTCTTCCCGGGCCCGAATGCTCGGCCCGCTTTGGGGAAAGTTGATCCTCTCGTCGAGCCCGTCGTTTTGGTGTGAGTTTTACTCACTAATGCCTCCTTAGTGTGCTAATTACACTTAAAGGTTGATTAGCGTTAATTAAGTGTAATTAGGTTGTTAGATTAGAATTGATTAGTGTTTATTAGTTAATTGCTTTGCGTATTAGTTGTGTGGTTAGTGTAATTAGATAGAGAATTGCATGTAGTATTTATTGGATACTTCTTGGGATTTTTCCCGTCCCTTATCGGGTGTTAATTAAGCAAATCGGGCCTAAGTAGTATTTTTAGGAATTTAATATTAATTTTGGAAATTAATTATTTAATGATTTATTTCCCGGAAATTCAACTGGGATGGCCAGTGACCGGGATTTTATGCTGATGATCATGGTGCAGTCCGTTTATTTAATTGAGCTTTATATTGTGCTAAATTGAATTTATTGCATTTATTTATTTAATTTTCGAAATTAATTATTTAATTATTTATTTTCCGGAAATTCAACCGGGATGGCCGGTGACCGGAATTTCGTGCTGACTGTCGTGGAGTGGTTCGTTTATTTAATTGAGCTTTAGTTCGTGTCGAATTGATTTAATTGTGCATTTTTAAGTTATGTTCTTAAAGAATGCGATGTTTAGTTATGTGATTGAGAATTGGTTGGATATCGGTTGTCAGTATCGAAAGTGCGTTGGTAAATCACCTGGAGAATGCCCGTGACCCGGTGAATTGGAGTGTCACCTGGGAAGGACACGTGGCTCGGTGATTAGATATGTCATCTTGGCTAAAAGGTAGCCTTAGAGAATGCACGTGGCTCGGAGACTCGGTATGTCTTCCTGGAGAATGCACGTGGCTCGGTGACATAGTGTGGCATCTTGAGAGGGTCGGGTGGGACCGTAAAGCCACTAGTTCTTGAGAGGGTCGGGTGGGACCGTAAAGCCACTAGTTCTTGAGAGGGTCGGGTGGGACCGTAAAGCCACTAGTTCTTGAGAGGGTCGGGTGGGACCGTAAAGCCACTAGATCTTGAGAGGGTCGGGTGGGACCGTAAAGCCACTAAATCTAAGGAATTGCTTGGTGTTGGATGAATGACCTAGAAATGGTCCGACTGACTTGTAATCGACTAGGTCGATTGATCGATGATTCGATCTGAGAGTGACTTGATGATTCATTGCCTTGGTTTGATGTTGTGAATTGAATGATTGAATAGAGATGACCGTGAGTGGTCTTCTTGGTGTGAAATCGACTAGGTCGATTAGATCGATGCTTCGATCTATAATATGATTGGTTGGGTGCCTGTATGATCTATGCTAATATGCAGGTGGAATCTGAGGCCAAGGTAAGTCCTCTGACTCATGTTGTGCATAGGCAGCCCTAAGGTGTATTAGTTTACTAATCGGGTCTTAGAGGGTAGAACTTGCTGAGACGTTGTCTCAGTGGTTATTGAATAACCATTTCAGGACCTGGATAAGGAGCCTAAGGAGCATGAATTTGATGAGGAGATCCCTGTTGAGGAACCTGAAGAGGAGTACGTGAAGGAGAACCCCGAGGATGATCCAGAGTAGGATCCTGATGACGATTGTTATAGAATCAATTTGAGTAGAAACCAATCGTTTAATATGGCTTGTATATGAGCATAAGGGTATTGGTTTTCAGGTTCAGGTTTCTAGTCCTACTTGTATATCCCATTGCTTTATTGTCTGGGGATTTTTATAACCGCTTCCGCATGTGCATATATAAATGAAAGGGTCGGCGATACATAGTCCTGGGATATCGCAAATTTAAAATCGACCAAAGTTAAGGGATGTGTGCGTGTCTGAGGGTCGGGGCGTGACACTTTTCTTGTCCAAAGAAATCGGGTCTTCAGCAAACGACCAGAACACACTAAGATTCTTGCTTGTAGAATTATAGGTCACCACGACATTAGTTGCATTTCTGCTGTGTGATTTGATATCCCACTGGGAATGAACAATTGAAGAGATCGAGTTTATGTTGATTCCTATGTGCCGCTCTGGCGGGTCAAATTCTGGGTTCACAAAAGTATCGAACTCAACCATCACAATTCGGTTCCGAGGCCCATCATTGACTGTGCTGGCATTGAACAATCCGAGAAAATGACCAGCCGAGTTGGGTGGGATTGAAAAGCCAGTAGGAGCAAGAAAAAAGGCCAGGCCGTCACTGTTTTGGTTGGGATAGAAAGGTTCGATGGTGAAAGAAAAATGGGTAGAGAAGTCTGCTTGTCTCCCAGTAATAGGATCTCTAATATAGATGGGTTTGGAATACTGAATGCGGCCTACCTTAAAACTCTGTTCTTCGGGGCCTAGTGGGGTGAGATCAATGAAGCCATACGCCATTGCAACCGCAACTCCTTCGTAGAGTATGTCATTTGAGTTGTCGTCAAAGTTACTTATATTGAACTGGACGGGACTGACATAGGGGATAATAGGGTAGCAGACAAGGGAGAAGACAATTAAGTGAGCGTAAAAAGAAAGAGAACAACAGTTCGCATGCTGCATGCTATACATGGTTTTTACAAGTGCAAGGACGAGGTTCATGCTCGTTTGTCCATTGGTCTAGATCGGTGCTATAGTGGGTGCTTTATAGTGGACCAAATGTTCCAAACAGCGGCTTGGACATGGTGAAAAGATCGACAAATTCTCTGCTGTTTCCGCTAAAGACTATATGGACAAGGGAGACTTTTGAAGCAATGACCCAATTTTTGGATGTCGCTATTCATATTGAACTGAACGGAACTGACCAAAGGGGATAATAGGGTAGCAAACAAGGAAGAAGACCGTTAAGCGAGCATGAAAAGAAAGACAACAACAGTTCGCAAGCTGCATGCCAGATCGGTGCTATAAAGGTGTGCTTTATGGACCAAATGTTTCAAACAGCAGCTTGGACACGGTGAACAGATCGACAATTTCTCTGCTATTTCCGCTAAAGACTATATGGACAAGGGAGACTTTTAAAGCAATGACGCGACTTCTGGAAGTCGCAAGCTGCATGCCAGATTGGTGCTATAAAGGTGTGCTTTATAGACCAAATGTTCCAAACAGCAGCTGGGACATGGTGAACAGATGGACAATTTCTCTGCTATTTCCGCTAAAGACTTATGTAGCACCGACATGCGACACGTCATTTCTCAAAAAGTAGAAAATTCCGACACGTTCTAACACATTAAATATTAAATAAATATTTTTATATATACTGTCAGAATGGTAGGTGATGGGAAAGTAGCCGAGAATTGGAAAAAAGTATTTACTTTCTCATACATGAATTGTATGATTACAGCCCTATTCGTAATGTGTAAGCCCTATCTAATCAAAGAAAGAAATATACAAAAGGAAGGGAAATATCTTTTCCAAAATATACAATATTCTAATCTCCTCTAAATGAACCAATTAGCATCAATTAAAATCAATTACAGCAACAGTATCTTCAACACTCCCCCTCAAGCTGGTGGTCTATACACATCAAAGACACCAAGCTTGCTCAATAGATACATATGTTGCCTTTGACACAAGGGCTTAGTAAAAATGTCTGCAGGCTGTTCTGTTGTTCTTATCCCTCTTGTCTTGATTACTCTAGTTTGAATTTTGTCTCTAATGAAGCAACAATCAACCTCTATATGTTTCGTTCTTTCTTGAAAAACTGGATTTACTGCAAGCTTGAGCACAGCATCATTGTCACAAAATAGGACAATTGGCTCTTTCACCCATACACCAAGATCTTGGAGCAAGCCTCTTATCCAGACTATCTCACAACTAGTTTTTGTCATTGCCCGGTGTTGGAGAAATCTTTCCAGAATCTTTTGAAGCTGACAAAACGTTTCTATCAGTCTAGTCTGGATATTTGCAGACCGTCAGTTTAAAGTCTGAAGACTTTCTGATCACCAGATTCAGCACTCAAGACTCAAGACTTAAGACTCAAGACTTTTCTCATTGACAGTCTTTTTGATCCAGTGACGAAGGAAATCCAGAGCCAAAGTTTATGGTTAAGGATTTAATCCTATCCTCTAGAGAAGATCTCTTGGTTGGATAAATATATCGAATTCTTTTATTTGTATCTAGATCAATTGAAGATCCGGTGGTCGACGAAATATTCTTGGAATGTTCTATTCTTGGAAACCAAGATCCTGATTGTATGGGCGAACAGGATTGATGGGCTATCGTCAGGTTCCTTTTATAGCTCGAATGATCTTCTTAATTGATTCCGTCCAACGGGTAGATTGGAGGAATTCATTTGGTAAGTGCCAACGGTATGATGGCATAAAGGAGTATAAAAAGGAAGACGTTCTAGTTGTGAAAGAAGTGTGATCGATAGAGAAATTCCAGAGTCTGAAGCACCTTGATTATCAGTCGATACAGTTTGAGCAAAATTGTATACACAAAGAGTGTTTATACTTGGTGATACCTTGAGTGAGTGTGGTAGATCATCTACACCTAGAAATCAAGGAAGATCAACGCTGTAACATCTCTTTGTTCATAATGGAATCCAGCCAATTGGCTGTCAGTGCAGAAGAGTGGACGTAGGCTTGAATCAAGCCGAACCACTATAAACCGCGTGTTCAATTCTCTCTTTCCTTTACTCAGTCTTACGCTGATTATTATTTATTGCAAATCCCTCAACTGTCTAAGTATTGTGCAATCATCCGAAAAATCTTTTATATACCTATTCACCCCCCTCTAAGTATTAATACTAGCTATATCACCCGGTGTTAGAGCTCGTGTTCTTACTTTATTTGAAGTGTCTTACTTCAGAGTAAAAGATCCATGGCTAATATGCTGGCACCAGGGCTGGTGGAAGGGCAAAGCAATACCAAACCACCCTACTTTGATGAAAATGATTACAACATCTGGAAGAACAAGATGAAAGTTTTCCTACGATCAAAGGATCCTCTGGAATGGGACGTTGTGGAAAGAGAAATCACTCCAACTGCTGCATCAGTCTCTGAAAGAGGGAAAGAAGTTGAAACCAGCGGAATGACTCAGGAAGAGATAAACAAGAGACAAGCACTCGATGCAAAAGCAATTTACTCTTTATATTGTGCTTTATCACCAACTGAATATAACAGAATATCTTTTTGTGTTACAGCAAAAGAAGTATGGGACATATTACATATCACCTATGAAGGAACAGATCGATTGAAGGAGACAAGAATTAACATTCTCCTCGATCAATATGAAGCCTTCAAAATGAAACCAGGAGAATCTATAACTGACATGTTTAGTCGTTTTACAGATATTGTCAATGGTCTTGAGAATCAAGGTCAAAAAATTTCTGATCCCATGAAGGTGAACAAGCTACTGCGTGGACTCTCCAAGGATTGGAATCATATAAAGACTCCAATAAGAGAGACGCAAAGAATTATGGCACTATCTGTCGACTTGCTGATTGGAACTCTTCAGTCTTATGAAATGGAACAAATTAATGAAGACGAAGATCCAAAAGGTAAGAAATCAATTGCATTAAAATCAAATGATGATTCTGATGATACAGATTCAGGAGATGATCTGGACGATGAGGAGCTTGCTCTCATGATAAGAAGATTCAGAAAATTGAATAGAAAAGGAAGAAGGTTCAACTCAAAGAAACAAAGTTTCCAAAGACAGCAGACTAAGTCTGTTAATGATGAGGAACCAAACAAAGATGTAGTTTGCTTTGAATGCAAGAAAAATGGACACATCAGACCCAACTGTCCTCTTCTAAAGAAGGAAAGAGGAAAAGCTGAAAAATTTCGAAAAGCTCTCAAAGCCGAAACCTGGAGTGATACAGAGTGTGAAGAAAGTGATAATGAATATGCCAACATATGTTTGATGGCACACTCAGACTCAGATTCAGATTCTGGATCAGACTCAAACAGCGAATTCAAGGTAAATGATTTTAAAATTCCTGTCAAAGTCTCTAAATACATTGATGAACTGTGTTTTAGTCTTAAGACTTCTCTCAAAAGAATTTCCGAACTTAAAAAGGAAAACTCAGCTCTAAAACAAAAGGAAATCATTTTAGAATAAAAAGTTAAAAGTTTAGACTTGAATGTTTCTACTCTTAAAGAAAAAGAAGATAATCTTTTGAAAGAAAATGATTTTCTAAAAACTAACTTATCAAATATTTCAAAGAAATTTTCGATAGGGTCTGAAAAACTTGAAAAAGTTCTTTCAGTTCAAAGACCTTACTTCAATAAGTCTGGTCTAGGTATGACAGCAGAAACAATTCCCTTGATTGATTTTCCTAAAGTAAAAGAAAGTATTAAGAAAAGACCGTCGAGAGAGGCTTACAAAAATCATTTCAAGAAAGTTTTTGTAAAGTCTGTAGGTCGAAATGCTCTAAGGTGTTCAAAGTGCAACAGTTAGGATCACTTTGAAAAAGAATGTCCTATGGTTTGGAAGCCTGTTAAGAAAATATGGCCTAATAATGTTTATCCTACTAACACCAAAGGACCCAAGAAAATTTGGGTACCAAAGAAAGCTTGAGACTCTCTTTTAAATGCAGGTCTCTGTCAAGAATAAGGTAAAGTGGTATCTTGACAGCGGATGTTCAAGACACATGACAGGAGACTCTAATTGCTTCATAAAGCTTGTTCAAGTAAATGGTGGAAATGTTTCATTTGGAGGAAACGACAAAGGAAGTATTGTGGGATTTGGAACTGTGAAAATTGGAAATCTCACAATAAGCAATGTTTCTCTAGTGGAAGGACTCAACTATAACCTTCTCAGCATTAGCCAATTGTGTGATACTGGCTTCAAGATCTCCTTTCAAGAAGGAATATGTTCTGAAATCAGTAAAGACTCTACTCAGTCTTTCATGGGTTGAAGACGTGGAAATATCTACCTCTTAGACATGAATCTAAATGAATCGCAATGTCTAATCTCAATTCAAGATGAAGCAAGCTTATGGCACAGAAAGCTTGGGCATGTCAACATGAAGCAATTAGCCAAAATCTCATCAAAGCAGCTTAGTCGAGGTCTACCCAAATTACCATACCAAAAATCCGATCCATGCACACCATGTATTCTAGGAAAGCAGGTAAAAAATTCATTTAAGCCAATAAATCATGTCTCTACTAATCATGTACTATAGTTGCTGCATATGGATCTCTTCGGACCAACCATAACCCAGAGTATCGGAGGTAAGAAATACTGCCTAGTAATTGTGGACAATTACTCCCGTTATACTTGGGTATATTTCCTTGAAAGTAAGTCAGAAACATTTTCGTATTTTGAAAAATTTGTTAAAAATGTTCAAAATAAAAAATGATGTGTTATCTCTAGTATAAGAACAGATCATGGAGGTGAATTTGAAAATCAAGATTTTACAAAATTGTGTGATGAATCTGGATTTAAGCATGTGTTCTCCTGTCCATACACTCCTCATCAAAATGGAGTTGTGGAAAGAAAGAATAGATCTCTTCAAGAAATGGCTAGAACTCTTTTAATTGAAAGTAAAATTTCTTCACGATTTTGGGCTGAAGCTGTTTCAACAACATGTTATATCATCAATAGAGTCTTCCTAAGACCTATTCTAGAGAAAACCCCTTATGAATTATTCAAAGGTAAGAAGCCCATTGTTTCATACTTTCATGTGTTCGATTGCAAATGCTTTATATTGAAAAATGCAAAAGATCGAGTTGATAAGTTGGAAGAAAGATCAGCTGAAGGCATTTTCCTTGAATATTCTACATCAAGCAAAGTCTACAGAGTCTATAACAAGAAGAGCCAGTCTGTGGAGGAGTCAATGAATGTCAAATTTCAAGACTCTACACAAGATGAATCCAAGACTCGCATGAAGAGTCTCGAACACGCTCCGGACCTTCCAAAGCTTACAACTCAAGAAGTATCTCAGACTCTGAAAGACCAGCATTAAGATGTTCATGAAGATTCAAATAAAGAAAGAGATCATCATCCAAACAAATCAACCAGTAACTGGAAATATAAGTCCAGTCATCCCAAAGATCTCATTATCAGTGAAATTAATGAAGGAATTCGCACCAGATTCAAAAGACGTGAAGAGTCTAGTGCTGTGGCTCTCATTTCTGAAATTGAACCAAAAAGCATAGAAGAAGCTTTATCTGATAAAAGCTGGATCGAAGCTATGCAAGAGGAGCTCAGACAGTTCAACATTAATGATGTTTGGGAATTGACATCTAAACCGAAAGGTAAAACTGTTATTGGAGCCAAATGGGTGTTCAGAAACAAGATGAATGAAAAAGGAAAAGTGGTACGAAATAAAGCAAGACTCGTGGCCAAAGGATACACGCAAGAAGAAGGGATAGACTATGATGAGACTTACGCTCCTGTAGCAAAGTTAGAAGCTATCCGACTACTACTTGCGTTTGCTTGTTATAAAAATTTCAGGTTATTCCAAATGGACGTCGAAAGTGCTTTTCTAAATGGATTTATCCAAGAGGAAGTATATGTGGAACAACCACCTGGGTTTGAAGACCCAAAGAAACCAGACTCGGTCTTCAGACTAAAAAAGGCCTTGTATGGTTTAAAGCAAGCACCTCGAGTTTGGTACGACAGACTAAGTAAGTTTTATTAAAGAATGACTTTGTCAAAGATAAAGTAGATACTACCTTATTTATCAAAAAGGAAAACAAAGGCTTTTTACTCGTTCAAATATATGTGGATGATATTATTTTTGGATCCTCTAATGAAAGTCTATGTAAGAAATTTTCTAAGTTTATGCAGGATGAGTTTGAAATGAGTATGATGGGAGAATTAACATTCTTTCTTGGTCTTCAAGTAAAGCAATTGAAGGAAGGAACTTTCATTTACCAAGAAAAATATGCTAATGATCTTGTCAAAAGGTTTGGATTGGAAAATTGCAAGAAAACTGATATACCAATGTCAAGTTCTTTGAAGATAGACAAAGATGAAGAATGGAAAAAAGTTGATCAAAAGCTGTACAGGAGCATCATCGGTTCACTTCTTTATTTAACTGCTTCTAGACCTGACATTTTGTTAAGTGTTTGCATCTGTGCTAGGTTTCAATCAGATCCTAAAGAATCACATCTCAGTGCTGCAAAACGTATCATTAAATACGTTGCATCATCTTCAAGTATCGGTCTTTGGTATCCAAAGAAGGGAGACTTTAATCTTCTAGGATATTCAGACGCAGATCTAGCCGGCTGTAGAGTCGATAGAAAGAGTACTTCAGGAACTTGCCAGTTGCTTGGAAGTATAACAGTGTCTTGGTTTTCGAGGAAACAAAGCACTGTGGCTCTCTCAACAACAGAAACAGAGTATGTAGCTCTTGGAAGTTGTTGTTCGCAAATTCTATGGATAAAGCAACAGCTACAAGACTTTGGGATTGAAGACTCATGCACAAAAATCAAATGTGACAACACTAGCGCAATCAATCTCACCAAAAATCCAATTCTTCATTCAAGAGCAAAGCATATAGAGATTCGACATCACTTCATTAGAGATCATATTCAAAATGGAGAAATCTCGATTCAATTTGTTGATTCAAAAAGTCAATAAGCGGATATATTCACAAAGCCTTTGGAGAAAAATCAATTCGATTTTATCCGTTTCAGACTCAACATTTTGAAGCTTGAAGAAGTTAAAGTCTAGAGACTCTCCAACCCTCAGACTCAGAAAGTTGATGATCATCAGATTCTAATCTCTCAGACTCTAAATCCTCGGACTCGAGACATTGATGGCTATAGACCGTAAGTTGCTACTTTATCTAAACTCAAAAGGGTATGATCTTTCGTTCAGTTATTTTGTAGTCTCCGTAAAAAACGAAAACTTGTCTTTTCAAAAGGATTAATTTTGGCAGTTATTGATTTCGAAAAGAGGTATTCGTACACTTTCCTTGTGCCGATTGAACTTCCTTTTTCAAAACTGAGTTATATATATATACAGTTTTCGTTTTCCAATCTTCAAAACCCTAAAAAGCATTCTCCTCCCAATCCGATTTCTACTTCGTGTTTATCTTCGAGAAAGTTGTCATCTTTTCTTGGGAAAGCAAGTAAAGGAATCTTTCAGTGACAAGGAAGGATGTCTTCTTAGAGGAAGTCTTCAAGAATCGCGAACAGGGGATCATAGAGGATGAAGGAGGGACCTACCCATTTCGATCTCACCGAAGAGGAAGAATTATCGAGTCAGCAACAGAGCCCGACTCACTCTCCACCATGTCACTCAACGCCATCTACCCCACATGATGAGGGTCAACAACCGAAGGAAGAGATAATCGAGGACGCAGACCCAGTAAGAGTCCAAAAACCTTGTTTATTTACAAACTTTACTATGCGTTGAAAAGTACTGGGACTCCGTTGAAATACGTGGATGATTTTCTCAAAGATAAGCATTATGGGAATGAGTATATCTTTCTGAGAAAAATGGAGGATTTGGGAATTGCTCCTAAGGGTAAAGCAGAGGAAGCTCTTGCGAATATTCCCAGTGACCCTCGTATGTTGGGACCTAATTCGACTGAAGGAAACGACAATGATAAAATGTTCAATGATTTTCAACCTAGAATGGGTATTGCTGCAAAGGTGAAGGGAAAGAGGATGGAGTTATTCAAATCAAAGGAACAGGAGAATTTGTTTTTCAGACTGCTGAAACAAGGGGTGATAAACCCTAAGAGTGTCGATTTCGACTTCTTGGATGCCGTTAACGTGAACTTAAGGGAGAAATTCAAATTGCTTTAACTTGAGCAATTCTGCACTGATACCACAGACGGTTATGCACAACTGACTGCGTATTTCTATTCGAATCTCAGCTTCATAGATGCGAATAGAATATCATTCAGTGTTATTATGTGGTAGACGTGGATATGTTGGTGGACATAATTGGAGTTGAACGAGAACGTTATCAACCAGTCAAAGTCTCAGTTGCTCGTGCCTCAATGGAACTTGTCGAAGATAGAGATATCGAGGGAAGAATAATTTATTCAAGGATGCGTGCCATCAATATTGTGCTGCACAAAATTGTTATCAATTGCATCAGGCCCAAGTCTACATCAAAGACTGATGTGTCTAATTCTGAAGCAAAACTGATGTACGCAATCAACTCAGGGAAGAAGTTCTCTCTCCCTCACACTATTCTCTTTCACATGTACAGAGCAATGTCAAAGGACAAGGGTCAATTGCCTTATCCAAGTCTGGTGACCAAGATCTTCAGACGCATGAATATTGAACCGCCACATTCACTTTGTGTTCGACCGTGCGATAAGATGGTGGTAGGTTTAAAGATGTTGACGAAGATGCGTCTGAAAGAACTTTCCAAGGCAATGGAGAAATTCAGAGTGAAGACTCCAGTACCGTTTGCTTCAAAGAGAAAAGGAAAGGAGGCCATTGGTGCCCCATCCAAAAAGAAGAAAACACTTATCTTAGAGGATGAAGATGAGGAGGAAGATCTCACAATCACTGCCTTGATAAGAACCAGACGTTCTGTACCTCAATCGACAGAACTTCAGAAGAAACAGAGAGAAGAAGAGGAGCAAGCCAAGCTCAGAGAAGAAGCAGAGCAGAGAGAGAAGGAGAAAGAAGCTGAAGAAGAAGGCGAAGAAGAGAAAGAAAAGTCTGCAGCAGAATCTGGAGAGAAGGATAATCAAGAAGAGCATGATCATCACTCTTCTCCTTTTGAGGTCCTAGAGACAGGGGGAGTTGGCGAGAAAGAAATGTCCACATCTCCAGCAGACCCAGAAGAGTTTCAGGCTTCTCAATTGCCTGAAGAAGGACATGATACGTCAACTCCAAATTTGCAAGATTATACAGAAGCGCCATCGTTTGCATTCACCCCATCTGAGAAAGCAAATGCGAGTACGCAGACGGACAATTATGCAGATTTTCGTCGTATTCTTGATATTCTTCTAGAAATGCGTGGCCAAATCTATGCTCTGGACTGTGAAATTCAAGCCTTAAAGAATGCTGGACAAGCATCTTCAGTTACCCTGGAGGACAAAATGAAAGACCTCGCTCTACAACTTCAAGCCAATGCCAAAGGAGAAGAGGTAGCTCATCTAAGGGAAGACTTGAAAAGGCTAGAAGGCATAGTCCAGTCAATGGGAGATTTCCAGATCGTGCGCATTCCCAAGCAGACCAGACGATTTTCTCACCTTTTTTATGTTGACAAAAAGGGGGAGAATTGCAAATTTGAATGAACTTTAAACTTGACTTTAAATTTGTTTTTGTGGTTATGTTTGTTTTTTAGTATGACTTGACTTGAGTGAACTAAATCGGCTGTGGATTTTGATGCTTGACTATCTGCATTTATATCAAGTGTTTTGTCATATGGTATTACTCATGAAAGACTAACCAATTTTCTGTGGATGCAGAGTCTAGTTGTTTTATTAATGAGATAGCCGTATTACTTGAGAAATGTTTTTGCGGTCAAAGTTGTTCAAATCTACGGAAAGTTTTGTCACCATCAAAAAGGGGGAGATTGTTGGAGAAATCTTTCCGAATCTTTTGAAGCCGACAAAACATTTCTATCGATCTAGTCGGATATTTGCAAACCGTCGCTTTAAAGTCGAAGACTTTCGATCACTGCACTCAAAGACTCAAGACTCAAGACTTAAGACTCAAGACTTTTCTCATTGACAGTCTTTCTGATCCAGTGACGAAGGAAATCCAGAGCCGAAGTTTATGGTTAAGGATTTAATCCTATCCTCCGGAGAAGATCTCTTGGTTGGATAAATATATCGGATTCTTTTATTTGTATCTAGATCAATTGAAGATCCGGTGGTCGACGAAATATTCTTAGAATGTTCTATTCTTGGAAACCAAGATCCTGATTGTATGGGCGAACATGATTGATGGGCTATCGTCAGGTTCCTTTTATAGCTCGAATGATCTTCTTAATTGATTCCGTCCAACGGGTAGATTAGAGGAATTCCTTTGGTAAGTGCCAACGGTATGATGGCATAAAGGAGTATAAAAAGGAAAATGTTCTAGTTGTGAAAGAAGTGTGATCGATAGAAAAATTCGAGAGTCTAAAGCACCTTGATTATCAGTCGATACAGTTTGAGCGAAATTGTATACACAGAGAGTGTTTATACTTAGTGATACCTTGAGTGAGTGTGGTAGATCATCTACACCTAGAAATCAAGGAAGATCAACGTTGTAACATCTCTTTGTTCATAGTGGAATCCAGCCAATTGGCTGTCAGTACAGAAGAGTGGACGTAGGCTTGAATCAAGCCAAACCACTATAAACCGCGTGTTCAATTCTCTCTTTCCTTTACTCAGTCTTACGCTGATTATTATTTATTGCAAATCCCTCAACTGTTTAAGTATTGTGCAATCATCCGAAAAATCTTTTATATACCTATTCACCCCCTCTAGGTATTAATACTAGCTATATCACCCAGTATTCTGCTTCAGCGGATGATAGCGATACAGTTGACTGTTTCTTTGTTTTCCATGAGAGCAATGAATCTCCCAATTTTATGCAAAACCCTATAACTGATTTTCTACTCATAGGGCAAGTAGCATAGTCTGTGTCACATAAGGCTGTCATTTCCATGTTGTTGTTTTGAGACAATAGTATTCCTAAACCTAGACATCCTTTCAAATACTTCACGACCTTCAGTGCAGCATTCATGTGAGATTGTTTTGGATCATGCATAAACTGATTGAGAATTTGTACTGCATAACATATGTCCGGTCTAGTCATTGTGAGATAGATAAGCTTCTCGACGAGCCTCTGATAGATGGAAGGATTTTTGAGCAAAGGATCCTCATTTAGGGGTGATAGTCCCTTATCATACTCAGCCGTTGTTAATTTGATATTTTGTTCAACTAGAATTACAGCTGGCTTGGATCTTGATAATCCTGCTTCTGAGATGATTTCCAGAACAAACTTGCATTGACTGAGGCAAATTCCCTTATCTAATCGCGCAATCTCTATTCCAAGAAAATATTTGGGAGGTCCTAAATCCTTTAAATTTCTCAATGGCAGATTCATTATTCCCCATAATAAGTATGTCATCAACATATATAAGCAAATAAATTGATGATGTACCTTGACTCCACGTGAATAAGGCATAATCACGCTTGGATTGTCAAAATTTTGCAGCTGTAAGTGCAGAGGTGAACTTAGCATACCACTGGCGAGAAGCTTGCTTGAGTCCATATAGGGATTTACGTAAACGACATACTCGATTCTCCCCCTGTTTGCGTAAACCCAGTGGAAGATCCATGTAAATTTCTTCTTCTAGATCTCCATGGAGGAAAGCATTATGAACATCCATTTGATGAAGAGGCCAATCACGGAGAGCAGCAATGGAGAGAAAGGAACGAACGGTGACTTCTTTTGCCACGGGAGAAAAATTTTCCGTATAATCAAAACCTTCTCGTTACGTAAAACCCTTGGCTACTAATCTGGCTTTATAACATTGAATTGAACCATCTGCCTTGTACTTGATCTTGTATACTCATTTACACCCGATAGATTTTCGATGAGGGGGTATAGGAACAATATCCCAAGTGTTGTTATCCACCAGAGCTCGTAACTCATCCTTCATCGCTCGTTGCCAATGAGGATCTTTGATAGCCTCGTCATATGAAGGCGGTTCCCGTCCCTCAGAAATTTTACTTATGCAGCACCTATGTTCGGGTGAAAGGCGAGCGATGCTAACATAAGAAGAGACAGGATAATGCGTACCAGATTTTGCCAAGGTGGGACAAATGTAGTCTGTTGTCCACGTGGGCGGTCGTGTTGTTCGGCTTGATCGTCGAGGATGATCCATTTCACTTCCAATAGCCGCAGGAGGGATATTAAATAAATCATTCGATGAGATGGTGTGATCCTCTGGTATCGCTTCTTGTGATTCCTTAGAGCCCGCATTATTTGAGCAAGACTAAGGATCACATTTAGCTGCATGATGCGTTATAGGTGATGTGATATTAGGAATCATGACGGGCTGTGGAGACAAGAGATCTTCTTCACTCAAGAATTTATGAGGATTTGTAGCCGGATCTGAACTTTGATGTAAAGATAAATCTTCTTGGAAAGGAAAGATGTCCTCATGAAAAATAATGTCTCTACTAACAAGAAAGTCTCTAGTGGATGGATTATAAATCAAGTATCCTTTTTGATGAGCAGGATATCCCATAAATACACCTTTAACTGCACGAGGACCCAATTTGTCTCGAGTGCCTACAGTTGAGACATAGCACAAGCATCCAAAAACACGAAGATGGTGGATGTTTGGTTGTTTCCCGAAGAGTAACTCAAATGGAGTCTTGCCATTCAGAATCCGAGACGGCATTCGGTTAATCAAATAGGTTGCTGTGACCACACAATCTCCCCAAAACATCTCTGGAATTGAGGCTTGATACTTAAGGGCACGAGCAACTTCTAAAAGATGTCGATGTTTCCATTCAACGACCTCGTTTTGTTGAGGTGTATAGGTACACGAACTTTCATGAATGATGCCATTAGAAATAAATAGAGAAGAACACTCATGATTAAAAAATTCACGAGCATTATCAGTACGAATCCATTGCACAGATTTGTGAAATTGATTTTTAACTAATGTAAGGAAGTTCCTAACATGGGAAAGAACCTGTGCCTTAGATTGCATCAAAAAAATCCATGTAGCCCTTGTATGGTCATCCACAATGGTAAGGAAGAAATGTGACCCATCCCGATTTGGTGTATGATATGGACCCCAAACGTCCATGTGTAGAAGAGAAAAAGCTGTATGAGCACGTGAGGCACTTTGTGAAAAAGGCAATCGAGATTGTTTAGCTACTGGACAGATAGGACACTTTGGATGAGGAAAAGAGGCACTATGGCCTAAACGTTGATGAGACAAAATATTATTATTAACTTTGGCATTACACAAAATGCTCTCATTTAAGGGTAGAGATGAAATATCAACATTTTTGGGAAGTGCGGCCCAAAAATAGAGTCCCTCTTGAATTTTACCCAAGCCCATCAGTTTCCCAGTCGAAAGGGCCTAGAAAAAATAAATGTCAGAATCGAAAGTGACCCGACAAGAATTGTCTTCACAAATTTGTGAGACGGAAATGAGATTAAATTGGAACTCCGGAATAAACAGGACATTTTTTAATGTGATGAATGGGTTGAGTTGGACGTTTCCTGTTTTAGTAACGAAGGTATCATTCCCATTTGGGAGACGTACTGAGGTGAACGGGGTTGATTTACGAACATCAGTAAGGAAATGCTCATCGCAGACAATGTGGTCACTAGCACCCAAATCAATAATCCATGCTTCAGTTGAAATGGAGCGTAGGCAATGAGAAATACCTGTATAACTTGCTGGTTTGTCCTGCATTCTCAATTGGCTTAGAGCTCTCATGATTTGTTGGAATTGATCGTTATTGACAAGTTGATAAACTTTGGCATGTGCCGCGATTGAGACATCTTTTTCTTTTTTATTTGTTGGCCTCCCATGCAATTTCCAGCAATTTTCTCGTGTGTGAGAGGGTCGCTTGCAATAATCATAGAATTTGGCTTTTCCTTTATTGGAATTTTGGCCATGTGATTTATTTGAGGCGACAAAAGGATTTTGGCCATTGGATCCCCGAGTAGCCGCGGCATGATGTCCACCGTCCGATATGGGCGTGGTGGAAAAGATCAATCCGGAGCTGTCGCGACCTTCCCGAAGCGGGTTGGACCACCTAAGGGTTCGACTAATGGATTGCTAAGCCTAGACTTAACTGGACCTCTCCCAAGCTCATACCAATTCGCGACTTATGGTTTTGAGTTTTTAATATGCAGATGATTTTTATCATGGAGTCACCACTAATCTATTCTTGGTGGGTCGATTAGAAATCCAAGTAAAGTAATGGGAGAATTACTTCACTCCTACGAACTAGAGATTAAATGAGTTCGGGGACTTGATTACGCTAGATTTCTCTAATGCCCTTTCGGTACCTTTTCTTTTTTATTTCAAAAAATATTTTACAGGCAGCTTGAATTGATTTTAATTTATCTTCCTAACATGTGAGGTGATCATGCAGGTGCGCAAACCACCAATTTAACACCCAAATAAAGTAATGAATAAATTGCAGGACTTACCTCGTAGCAACGAAAGTATCTGCATTGTTAGATCAAAATTCACATTAACGGACCTAAATATGATTTCTAATTAACACGCAATTTCCTCTTTTTTGGTTTTCACTTATTTAATGAGAATCATGCTTTATGCAATGCATGCTACTAATTTAACATGATATGACATGGTAGCGTAGCCTAAACTATATGACATGCACATGACATTTTTTCCTTAAAAATGCAATTTATCCTAGAAAATAAAACTAATTTATTCTAAGACATTTTTTTGAATTTTCATAAAGTTCGGATTAAAAAAAATGTGAAAATTATCTATCGAAATTAAAATATCATCTAATTTGTATTAGGAATGAGGTTAAGCTAAATCCTAATTCAAACTAGAATGTTATCCTAATTTAGAAATCCCTAACTAAAATGCAATCTATCTAAAGAATTTATCTAGACTTATAATAAATTAAAAAAACCATTTTCTAGAGTTAAACTATATGGAATTTTACCCTAAAATGCAATGACATGCAAAGAATGCCATAATTCTATTTTTTTTGTTTTTGTATTAATTTCGAAATTAAAAATTGTCAAGTAATTAAACATGAAACCTAAGTTAAAAACTAGCAACCTAAATTGATCGATTTGATTTCCTTATTTTTTTTATTTTTTTAAATTTGAAATAAAATTCCTATTCTAAATATGCAAACCATAAAACAGGAAATAAACCTAATTCTAACCTACACGAAATGCAAATGCAATTTTTTTTTGTATTTTTGAGATAAACAAAACAATTAAAAGATACCAAATCCTCCATGGTTGTTTCGCTAATAAAATCAATAAATTGATCTTAAGCCTTAATGACCAAAATATCAATTTTATTCCCGCGTGATTAATTATTCCATCTAAAGCCTTATAGATGAAATAAAAAAATCATTGTGCAGTTGCGAATTAGGTGGTACGTCGGGGATTTTCAAACATGCATCAAGAACTAATTCAAATAAAGAAACGAAAACATAAGATACCATAACATAAAAAATGAAATATTAAAGATAAAATAACATAAAATAAAATAGATCTACCTAATAAAATAAACCTACCTAATTTGAACTTTTTCCAAATTTGCCTTAATGGGTGGTGCTTTGTGGACCACGATGGAGACTCAGCTCACGGCTGGGATGGCTGCTGCTACTGCGACAAGCGATCGTGGGCGGTGGGCACGGTCGTTGGAGCTCCGGCGAGGGACAGCAAGCTCGAAGCGAGCAGCGAGCAGCTGTGGTGGCGTCGCTCAGAAGGGGACGACAGCTGGCAGAGCTTGGCGGGCTTGAGCGGTTGCTACAACGGCGTGCAGCGGAGTCGGGCAGGGGAAGGTGCGGCAGCAAAGGGGTGGAACCTCGGCGGCTGATGGAATGGCAAGGGCAACGGCAACAGAGCTTCGGGCGGTCAGAGGTGCCGGGTCGTCGTGGCACAACAAGGGCGACGAGCAGCGGTGCGAGCTTGTGGGTGCGCCGAGTGCTAGTGGTTGCTAGTTGTAGTCGACGGAGCAAGCTGGCGGTTGCTGGCATCGGAGCTCAAGCGAGGGGACCGGCAGCGGGCAGAGGCAACTGCAGCGGCTGGTGCAGCGATAGAGGGCAGAGCAGCTTGGGACGCTGGGGCGGAAGTGCAGGCGTGGGCAGAGACAGTGGCTTCACGGGCTGCTAGTGTCGCGAGGGACTGAGCGGCGGTGGAGATCAGTGACGACTCAACAGACGGGTGGAAGGAGGGACAGCTGGAGCGGTGTCATAGCTGATTCACAAGCGTGCAGAGGCACGGCTGCGGGTGCAGGCGTTAGAGCGAAGACAGTGGCGCGCTCGGAGCTCGCTGGAAGGAGATGCTGACGCCGGGCAGAGGTGCAGCGACGAGCACAGCGATGGGCAGGGCGCGGCGACGGGCGAGCAGTGTGGCATCCCAGAAATTCAAGGCCGAGCCTTAAGGTGTGTTACAAATCTTTGATTAGGTGATAGAATTTCTTTTGGCTTATGCCTTAGCCAATTAGTCTTTTAATTTAAATGAATTATGCTTGTGATTGTGGAAATTCAAATTTAATAGATTAATGCTTGGCCATATGATTTAAATTTCAATAATTAAAAATATCCCAAGGTTTTGGCCAAGATGAAATTTGAATTTAGAAATATTAATTAATAGGAATTCAAAAAAAAAAAAGGAGAAAAGAGGGTTATTTTCGAGATGGGCCTTGGACCCATTAGCCTAGAGCTTGGTGGGCCAAGCTAGTCGGCCCATTAGGGCCCAAGAGGAAGCTCGACCAGCCCAAGGGGGAATGGCCGGATGGGCCTAAGCCCAAGCCCATTTAAATTCAAAAATAGAAATAACATGTGGCACAAAGGAGAGCATGCATTGGTTGGACATGAGGTGAGTTAATCATTGCTAATCATGGGCTTTAGGGGATATAAAAAGGGATGAGGAGAGAGAGATGGCCGGTTCTTTGTTCAATTCGTCCAAAGAGAGGGTGAGAAAGAGAGAGAGTTTGAGAGAAAGGGAGAGAAACCGAGAGGGAAGGAGGCGGAGCCGGAGGGGTGCGCCGTTCGTTCGCCGTCCGATCGTCGCCGTTCGTCGTCGTTTGTTCACCTTTAAGGCAAGTGGGGTCCTTAAATTCTCTTGCATGTCTGTTTTGTTGGTTGCATGTTCGGTTTTAGGTGTGATTTGGGCGAAAAACCGAGGTAAGGGTTGGATGTGTTCAAGCTATGTGACTGTTTTCGTTCGGTTTGTGGTAGTCAGTATCTTAGTCGAGCTTGCATGTGTATTTGGAGTGCGATTTTGGCTTCGTTGTCTTCATGAAATTTGAAGCTAACGTCTTGTTCTATGACATAATAAAAATTTGTAGAAAACGATGGAGATTTGAGGGGTCAAAAGTTCTATTATACGGAGACTTAGATCTACGAAATTTTCACTGACCTCTTGTCGATTTCTTGTTTGCATGTTGATTTATGTTGGAGATCTCACTTTGTTGTCTTCTTAAAAGTTGTAGGAAACACCTTAAGATACAACATACTAAAATTTGAAGCAAAAATAACAAGTATAACTTTGTGAATCGGTTAGATCTTGGAGATGGTTGATTCTGGTGAGGTGTACCGAGACACCCGAAACTTCATGGACTAAAATGGTGACCAAAATCTGGTTATTCGACCTAGATCTCTTCATAAAAATTGTAAAGGACACATTGGTACATAACATACTCAAATTTCAGAGGAAACGAAAGAGATTTGATGGGTGAAATCTAAGAAATACGGAGAAGTGTGTTCTGGACGTCGCGGTAGTGATTCCAGAAGCTTCGTAGGGCTATAGAAATTAATATAAAATAATTTGTCTTAAAGTTCTTCATGAAAAAGGTACGAAAATGTGTTGGCTATCACCCTGTAAAATTTCGTAATTTTTGAAGGCCATATGAGTATTTTAATTAAATTTATTCGGAAACTGTGCAAGGCTGGCCATTATCCGAATATAAGGTGCTATTATGTGAAAATTGTGAAATTATAAGAAATTCAATTTGGCCATGAATTTTATATGAAATTGTGATCCTATTAGTGATTGTTGAATATTATGATTTTGGGAAAATCATAGATATTAAATATTTATTTATGAAAATAAATAAATAAAATAAAATAATAATAAAATAAAATAAAATAGATTTTTATTTGGCCATGGATTCAACTTCATTTGTGTGGCACTTGTGTGATGAGGTCTTTGTACATGTATTAAGTTGAAATGCATATGTGATTAAGCTTTGGCATGTGTATGACATGTGAATTGAAATGCAAGTGTGATTTGTTTGATGCCATGTCAATTGCCATGTTAAATTGAGATAAAAGGATAAATGTGGATGAGAAAGAGGTTGTGGTGGAGGATGTTGTCTGGTGGCCTGGTGGCGTAATTCCGAGATTCCCAGGAGTTTCAGGATGCCCGGAATGTGGGGGCTGGAAGTCCGGTTGTATCTTGGATACATGCCCGGAGATGCCTCGCGACACCGGGATTGGGGTGCGGGATGCCCGACTAGAAGGGTAAAGGCCGGAAGTCCGGTTGTATCTTGGATACATGCCCGGAGGTTCCTCGTGATGCTAGATGAGATGCGAGATGCCCGGAATGTGGGGGGCCGGATGCCCGGTTGTATCTTGGATACATGCCCGGAGGTTTTTCTCGCTTGAGATGCGAGTGTAAAATATGAGATAAAATTGATGAATCGAGGAAGGGTGATGTGGTGTTCAAATTTAAAGATAAAGATGAAAATTAACTCATGGCATGATATGCATGATGATATGCATGATGATGGTGATGATATGTGATGTGATATGATGATCACCCATGGCATGATATGCATGATGATATGCATGATGATGGTGATGATATGTGATGTGATATGATGATCACCCATGGTATGATATGCATGATGATATGCATCATGATGATGATAATAAGTGATGTGATGATGTCATGATAAGAATGACATGTATGATAAAATGATGCCATGATGATGATTATGATGATGACATATGATGATGATGATATGCATGATGATATGCATGATGATGATGATGATGATATGTGATGTGAAATAATGATGATCACCCATGATATGATATGCATGATGATATGCATGGTGATGATAATGATGATGATATATGATATGACATGTGTAATGTAATGATGTCATGATGATGATGACATGTGTGATACGATGATGATACATATGTATGTGTTATAAATTGATGTGATGATGCATGATAGTATGCGCATGGCTTCAAGGTAAGTGATGCTTGCAATGCATGTATGATTTGTATGATGCATTGAGTGGTTATTGGATTCATTTATCTGCTGAGTGGTTGTACTCACCCCTTTTGGGGACCAACATTTCAGATTAGTAGATGGTTTGAACGGTTGGATATAATTGTGAGGAGGAGGATAGCAAGGGGAGGAGCTTTTGGATGCCGACACTGATCGATGGACTTTAAGTGTATGACTATTGGAGGAAATGTCGGTCATCTTTTGGAGTGTAGCCGAATATAAAAGACTACGGCATTTTGATGTACCGATGAACAATGTCCATCTAGTTTAAGTAAATAAAAGGAATACGGCTTTTACTTATAAATATTTAGTAGGTGTGCATCGTTTTCTGAATATAGGGAAGGGAGTTGTTGGATGTGCTTCCGCATATAAATTGCGCAAGGGACCGATCGAAAAAAAAAAATGTAAACCCCCAAGTTGTATGGACCCGCTACAATTGAAATGGTATCAAAATGACATGTTAATAAGGAAAATGAAAAGTAAGCGAACTGTGGCGACCCTAATCGGATCGGGGGCCGTCGAGGGGTGCCACAAGTAGAGGTGCGGGTTATCGGCTTAATGCTGCAGCGACGGACAACACTCGGCGGTGCGACAACGGGCGCAGCGACGGGCGAGCAGAGGCGCGGGTTATCGACTTAATGCAGCAGCGACGAACAAGACTCGGCGGTGCAACAACGGGCACAGCGACGAGCAAGACTCAGTGACGAGTGCTACAGCTCGCTAGCGTCACTCGTGGCTTCGAGCGGTGGGTGCAGAGACGCGGTGGAGCGAGCGCAGTTGCGGGCAGCAGAAACCGGTGGAAAGTCCAACGAAGGAGAAGAACAGTGGGCGCTTCTCCTTCGCGCTGTTAGAAGTATGCCCTAAATTAACTAATTAAAAAAAAAAAAGTAAAGCTTCATGCACGAAGTGTAATGGTCAGCGGTTGCTGACCATTATGCACGAAGCATTGATGGTCAGCAACCGCTGACCATCATGCCAAGATCATGCATGAGCGGTTGCTCATGCACAATTGTCTACTATGGACGATCAGCAACGGTTGCTGATCGTCCATTGATTAGCAACCGTTGCTAGTCAGTTTTTTCTATAAAAACCATTGAGGGACGAGAGTAAAATGGCTGCTGAAAAATTGGAAAAAGAGACTTCGTGTGTTTTGTCTTCTTGTTCCGGATCCGCTCTTCACCATGAACAAAAATTTGGAGTTCTCTAGTTGCTGAATATTGAGAAAAAGTGTGCGTGTGTTCTTGTGTCTTTGAGACACGAGGAAGAGAAACAATTCTCTCACTCAGGCCGTGACTATTATACATCAAGAATAAGACAGATTCTTTCCACGTGATTGCTAGCACGATCGAAGTGGTGGATATCCGAAAGTTCTCTCTTCCGTTCGACGTTCGTTATTGGTGTGTATGAACTAGAGGTCCGACGCTTGTGGGACTCGTACTGTAGAACATCTTAACCGACTTATTTCAAAGCGCGTTTCGAGAGGTATTTCGTTTAACTCCCTTTTATGTTTAAATTTTTTATTAAAACGCACGAACAACGCCTTAGGAGAATCATGTGTAAAATATATCTTTGTTTCCGCTGCGTTTATTTCGTTAATTTTTCTTATACATGATTCATGAAACCCCAACAATGGTATCAGAGCCAACCTTAGGCGTTTTTAAATGCGTTTAATTGATTTTTAGTTCAAATATATTTTTGCGTTCTAATGGCCAATTTATTTTTGTTAAAAGAATTGGTTCTCTTACTTTTATGTGGCCTATAGAAGTTGATTGATTTATGTGATAAATTTAATCAACTAAGCAAAAATTAGAACTAAATCAATTTTGAATCAAAAATCCATAACTTGTTATACTTTGTGTTTATATTCTACAAATGATATGCATAATTTTATGCATGCCTTCTAGAGCTTTAAATTTTGAATTTATGGCTCATAAGGAAGGGTGGTGATCATGGAAAAATCCCTAAATGTTGTGATTGTTGTATGGATGAATGTATGATGATTACAGGTATTCTTTTTTGGGATGTAATTATTAAATGGAGGCTGCGTCCTTCCTTTTTATTTTACTTTAATTTTTCTTGATATGTAATTTTAGTATAGTTTAGTATTTCAATTGTTGATGTAAATACTACAAGAGAGGAGGAGCCATTGGAGGAGCCATTAAACCGGTGAGCTCTTTAGGCCCGGTCTTTGAAGAGTTCAAAGATTGAAGAAAAAGTGAAGAGCAAGTCCATATTATTAAAACATTAAAATGGCTAAATGGGTCTTTTTGGCTTGAGACCCATAGAACCATAATTCCATGATCACCACATAGGATAGATATTATGTGATATCTATTTATTTATTGTGTTTATGATATTGTGCATGTTAAACTGGTTAATGTGCAAAGTGAGATCGTTAATAATGACCCAAATCTCCTTACAAAGAATATTAAGTCGAAACGGGTTCAGACTCGTGGCCTTCCATCGTCGTGGTTTGATCCAATATTATAGTGGTTAACTAACCGGTTATGAATACATAGGGGTTAATTACCATTTATAATATTGGACCACTCCATTATGCATATGATGCTGTGGGGTTGGAGCCAAATAATTTCTAATAACTGTCAGGTGAGGGAATCATTTGTGTTTTCAATACTTGCATGAGACGATGGGCTAGACTTAACTATGATCATGATGCCAATAACTGTTAGGTGAGGCTTTCATGGTCTAAAGGCCGAAGTTATGACTGGGACTCGCATATGATGCGTTAAACAAGCTGGTTCACTCACTAAGTTCATAGGACACCAATAACTGTTAGGTGAGGTGGACTTTGGACTGGTGGGACTCCAATCCCCACTAGTAATCTTTACCCAACAAAGATTACTGCTTCCCATCTTAAGGAGTATGGGATTCGAAGATAAATTTAGTGGGAGGATCTATTTCATTTAAAGACCAAAATGAAATAGTTACTTTGAAAGATACAATGGCTAACAATTTATTTTCTGCAACAGATATATATTATTACTCTGAAAATGGTGACCACAAACCCACTCGCTTCTATAATTGACAAGAATTGTTTGACTGGACCCAATTTCACCGATCAGGGTGAGGAATTTGAGAATTGTTCTCAATTCAGAAAAAATTGGGTATGTACTTGATGAAAAGATGCCAACCTCCTTTCCACGAGGGTGGGACCCAAGAGGAGCGTGTCACTTATGATAAATGGCGTGACGATGACTTAAAAGTTAGGTCATATATACTTGCTTCTATGAATAATGAATTATAGAAGAAGTATGAATCTATGGAAGATGCTAGGTCGATCATTTTGCACTTAAAGGAATACTTTGATGAGAATGGTCGAACCTCTAGATATGAGATATCTAAGGCATTGTACCGTATGAGGATGGCTGAAGGATCATCTATTAATGATCATGCTTTGAAAATGATCTAGCACATTGAAGAATTGGCTAGGCTGAATCTCGTTATGGATAATGAGTTAGCTGTGGATTTGATCCTCCAATCTTTACCCGATTCCTTCTCTGGTTTTGTCCAAAACTTCCACATGCATAAGATGGATAAAACTCTTGCTGAGTTACATAGCATGCTGGTAGTTTATGAGAAGGAAATGCATAACACGAGGCCAAATGTAGTGGCTATGGCTAAGGCTTCTTCTTCAAAGGGTAAGACTGTTTTAAAGAAGAATAAATGAAAGAGGCCTGCCAAACCTGTTGTGCAACCAAAGCCCATGATTGATAAAGGGAAATGTCATTACTGTGGTGTCAAAGGACACTGGAGGAGGAACTGTAGGAGGTATCTCGCGAGCTTGAAGGTCAAGCCCAAGAACCAGCCTTATGAAGGTATGGTGTCTATGCTTATTGAAACTAATCTTATGGTTAGTGTTGAATCTAGCTCATGGGTTCTAGATTCTGCTGCAACTTCACATATTTGTATGTCTTTGCAGAATCAGGAAATAAGCAGGATGCTAGGGCGAAATGAGATTGTCCTGATGTTTGCCAATGGAGCAAGAGTTGCTACATTAGCTATAGGGACTTTTCGTTTATGTTTGCCTTCTGGACATGTATTGGTTTTAAAGAACTGCTTGCATTATAAGAATGATGTTAGGAACATCATCTCTATACCTCGTCTGGGTAAAGAGAATTATGAATTTTCTTTTGCTAATGATGTATGTTCTATTTATCATAATAGAATATGTGTTGGTTCTAGCTTATTAACCAACAATCTTTATACCATTACAATGTCCGATAATGCGATTACCAATGTCAATAAGCAAAATAGAATTGATATAAATGCCATAACTAATAAACGCCCTAGAGACGGTCCAAATAAAAAGTGTGTTTGGCATCTCCGATTAGGTCATATTGGAGAAGATAGAATTAACAAGTTGAGTAATGATGGATACATTGATCCTTCAAATTTTGAGTCATACTCGACTTGTGAGGCATGTCTTCTAGGAAAAATGACCAAAGCGCCTTTTGTGGGACAAAGTGCGCGAGCTGCTGACATATTAGGATTAATACATACGGATGTATGTGGACCAATTAATGAAACTACTAGAGGTGGTTATAATTACTTCATTACCTTCACCGATGATTAGTCACGGTATGATTATTTATACCTCATGAAATATAAATTTAAATCCTTTGAAAAGTTCAAGGAATTCAAAGCTGAAGTTGAGAAACAAACAGGAAAATGTATTAAGGCTCTTCGATCAGATCGAGGAGGTGAATACCTTAGTACTGAATTCCTGGACTTTCTTAAAGAGAATGGCATTTTATCACAATGGACACCTCTTGGAACTCTAGAACATAATGGTGTATCTGAACGAAGAAATCGTACTTTATTAGATATGGTACGATCTAGGATGAGTTACACCGATTTGCCAATATCCCTTTGGGGATATGCCCTTGAGACAGCTGTATATATACTGAATAGAGTGCCGTCCAAATCTGTTCCAACTACGCCCTATGAGATATGGCATAGTAGGAAACCTAGTCTTAATCATATTAAAATTTGGAGTTGTCCAGCTTTTGTGAAAAAGCTGAAAGTGGAAAAATTGGAGGCAAGATCTGAACAAGGTCGCTTCATTGTATATCCAAAGGGAACTCTTGGATATTATTTCTATTTTCATTCAGACCAAAGAATTTTGGTATGCAAGCACGCTTCTTTCTTGGAGAACCAGTTCATCCAAGAAAGTGGTGCTGGGCAGAAAATAGTCTTACAAGAAGAAAATAATGAAGTATCAAACAACCAAATTCAGATACCAATCTCTCGATTCGGGGAGCTTCGATACACAACCTCTTGGAGAAATGCGAGAATGTCTCGCCCACCTCGTTATAGACACTCGGTTGATCATATTGAACCATTATTCATTGTGAATGATAGTGATCAACCCGGTGATCCTAAAACCTATAAGGAGGCGATGTTGGACATCGATTTTGGTAAATGGCTAGAAGCCATGAAATCCAAAATGGATTCAATGTATTCCAATGAGGTATGGACCTTGACTGACCTGCCTGATGGTATTGTACCAATTGGCTGTAAATGGATCTTCAAGAGGAAGATGAATGTTGAAGGTCAAATTGGAATTTACAAAGCACAGCTAGTGGCGAAAGGATATCGTCAAAAAGAATGAATTGATTATGAAGAAACTTTCTCACCTGTGGCCATGCTAAAATCCATTCAGATTATGTTGGCTATAGATACACACCTTGATTATGAGATATTCCAGATGGATGTCAAAACGGCTTTTCTAAATGATTTTCTCGATGAGGACATCTATATGGAACAGCCACAGGGTTTTGAATTCAATAGTGAAAAACAGAAGATGTGTAAGCTTAAGAGATCCATTTATGGACTCAAACAAGCCTCCAGAAGTTGGAACATCCGTTTTGATGAGGTAGTCAAATCGTTTGGCTTCATCAAAAATCCGGATGAACCTTATGTATATAAGAAGATCGGTGGGAGTGCAATTGCATTTCTTGTTTTGTATGTCGATGATGTACTTTTGATTGGAAATGATGTACCAATGATATCATTGATAAAACTATTCTTGTCACATAAATTCTCCATGAAAGATTTAGGAGAGGCAACCTACATTTTAGGTATCAAGATCTATAGAGATAGATCAAGACGATTGATTGGCCTCTCACAATCTACGTACATAGACAAAGTGTTAACATCGTTTAACATGCAATGTTCCAAGAGAGGATTATTGCCTTTTAGGCAAAGGATCCGTCTTTCTAAGGAGATGTGTCCCAACACTCCTGAAGAAAGAGAATGGATGGCAAAGATACTATATGCATCCGCTATTGAAAGCATAATGTATGCTATGCTATGTACTAGACCTGATATGGCGCATGCTGTAAGTATTACTAGCAGATATCAATATGATCCAGGAGAAGAGCCTTTGGATGCGAGTCAAGAATATTCTTAAGTACTTGCGAAGGACTAAAGATTTATTCTTGATATATGGAGAATGAGAATTTAAAGTTGTAGCTTATAATTGATTCCGATTTTCAATCGGATCCTAATGATTATAAGTCTACGTCTGGGTTTGTCTTTACATTCAATGGTGGTGCGTTAGTTGGAAAAGTTCCAAACAAAGCATAACGCCGATTCCACCATTGAGGCGAGTATGTAGCTGCATCCCGACGACGGCAAAGGAAGCCGCTTGGATGAAGAAGTTTATTTCTGAACTTGGAGTCGTTCCTTCAATTGAGCAACAGATCACATTGTTTTGTGACAACAATGGGGCGATAGCTCAAGCTAAGGAACCAAGGTCTCACCAGAAGTCCAAGCACATTGAGAGACACTTCCATCTCATCAGAGAAATTGTTGGGAGAGGTGATATCGCCTTGCAAAAAATTGCCTCAGCAGAAAACGTGGCAGATCCCTTCACTAAGGCCTTACCTCAGTCTTCTTTTGAAAGACATATTAACAAAATGGGTTTGAGGTACCAGACAAGTTGGCTTTAGTGCAACTAGGAAATTGTTGGATGTATGCCCTAAAGCTACTATGTAATAGTTACATATTAGGGATTTCAGTTGTACTTTCATTATTATTATTTAATTAATGGCAACGACGTATTCATTCATTTGTCCAATTATTTTATATTGATGAATGATTCCATAAGATCAGTTGCAACTAGACCTATTCTTGAGACGTCAAGAATATATATGACGGGTTCATAGTTAGACTGAATCTTTAAATTTTTCCCAGTCGATGGATTATTAAGTGGATATTAATAATCCTATTAAGACCGGTGTGTTCTTAACTTCACCATTAAGTATTGGATACTTAAGGGAATGATGAGTCACATGTCATTGGGTATTATGATGCCTGAGTTAGAATACAGGTGTTTGTATTAGACAAATTCACTGAACGTGACGCATATGGAATGATTAGCGACATGGAAGCTTTTAGCGTGGTCAATGTCTAATTGTTCATGCTTTGATCTTGTGTAAATAATCTTTAGACCTGAGGCACAGTGTTAACTTATGTATTGAACAACTATGGTTCACGGGTGCACATAATGCCGGGTCGTCAATCCGTCTTTATACTTGATGGTCATAGTTTGTTCATACACGAATTTACACGTGTGCGCAATATGGAATCTGTCTCATTGTTATATGCAAGGTATGATGATGATGTCCTATGCGATCTAATTGTGACACTGCATTGAAATCCTCGGCCGGGGTTGTAACCGAGAATAAATTGTTTATGTCTCAAATAAAAATACATGTCAATTAGATTTGTGCATATGATCGAATTAATGACTTGACAAATATTCCATGGTCTTTGTTTAATCGGGACATAGTAAGACAGAGGGATTGAATTACACTGTAGCCAAAGCTGACAGGTTCATTATGTTCTTAAAGTATTCACATTATCTGGGTAGCCATGACATATTGCTAGGTGTCAATTGTGGCTTGTAGGACCTAAAAAATTAATCGGGACAATTAATTCTTTTGGAAGTACTAATGTGTTAGTACAAGTCTTACTACCAGCTTAGTGATGAACCTAGGGATGTCACACACCATAAACAACTAAGATGACGTGGAACAAGAGAGAAATATTATTGCAAATGTGTTTGCAATTACTGCAATCGAATTGCGTCGATTTGAAATTAAATTAAATGAGATTTAATTTAATTTGTATTATAGTCACGAGCCTACTTGCATATGATGCACACGCATGCCCAAAGTGGATATATGTTAACATACCAAACAAGTTGGCTTTAGTGCAAGTAGGAGATTGTTAGAAGTATGCCCTAAATTAACAAATTAAAAGAAAAAAAAAAAGTAAAGCTTCATGCACGAAGCGTAATGGTCAGCGGTTGCTGACCATTATGCACGAAGCATTGATGGTCAGCAACCGCTGACCATCATGCCAAGATCGTGCATGAGCGGTTGCTCATGCACGATCGTCTACTATGGACGATTAGCAATGGTTGCTGATCGTCCATCGATGAGCAACCATTGCTGGTTGGTTTTTTCTATAAAAACCATTGAGAGACGAGAGTAAAATGGCTGCTGAAAAATTGGAAAAAGAGACTTCGTGTGTTTTGTCTTCTTGTTCCGGATCCGCTCTTCACCATGAACAAAAATTTGGAGTTCTCTAGTTGCTGAATATTGAGAAAAAGTGTGCGTGTGTTCTTGTGTCTTTGAGACACGAGGAAGAGAAACAATTCTCTCACTCGGGCCGTGACTATTATACATCAAGAATACGACAGATTCTTTCCACGTGATTGCTAGCACAATCGAAGTGCCGGATATCCGAAAGTTCTCTCTTCCGTTCGACGTTCGTTGTTGGTGTGTATGAACTAGAGGTCCGATGCTTGTGGGACTCGTACTGTAGAACATCCGAACCGACTTGTTTCAAAGCGCGCTTCGAGAGGTATTTCGTTTAACTCCCTTTTATATTTAGACTTTTGATTAAAACGCACGAACAACGCTTTAGGAGAATCATGTGTAAAATATATATTTGTTTCCGCTGCGTTTATTTCGTTAATTTTTCTTATACATGATTCATGAAACCCCAACACGCACGTCCCTTCTCCGTCTCTGTACTCTCTCTCTCTCTCTCTCTCTACTTTCAGTGTACCTTTTTTCTGTTTCTGGCTTCACTTTTTTTATTTTTTCTCTGACAAACCTCTCTATTTCTCTTCTTTTAATTGAAGGAGAAGCCCCTCCCCATGAAATTTTTCTCTTTTTTTGGCTCCCCGATGAGAGTCCCTTGTTTTTTAATCTCCTCCTTTCACTCCACTCGTGTCTCTCTACAGACTCTCTTCTCACAAACATCTCCAGTGAATTTCTTTTTTTCTTTTTTTTGTTCTCCCCTTTCTTCTCCTTTCCTCGCTTATTTATAGGCAACAGGTGAACAGGAGGCAGCCGCAACTTTTCCTTGCTTGTTCAAGTTTGGTTCTTTTTTTTTCAAATATGGTGGCCACTGCCTGACAACCCACATATTTTATAATATTTTATGAGTTCATTTTGCTTCTTTGAGGCTCCTTACGTCCGCCGATTTGTGTGCATGCATGTGCAGGCATTAATGAGCGAGAGACAATGGACGTGCAGGAACTTCTTTCTTCTTCAGCCAATTTGCTCTCCAGGGAGGAGAGAATTCCTTGCAACAACTCACTTTAAAATATTATAAAATTGTGAGCCCATCTTCTTGCAGACTTTGTAGAATTTTCACATCCCCCATTCCATGCGTGCATGTGCATGCATTAATGAGGGGAGAAATGCACGTTCATGGATTCTTCTTTCTTCTGCATGCTTGGGGCTTCTTATACGGCTACTTGTCCCTCCCTTCTATAGGATAGCCGCAACTTTTGACTTTTCTTGTTTATTATTTGCTTCCTCCTTCAGCAAATTTCTCGTTTACTTCTCCTGGCAACCCACACTTGAGAGAGCATATTATACAATATTATATCATGGGCTCATTTTGCTTCTCTGAGGATTCCGCACGTCCGCCGAATTTGTGTGTGCATGTGCATGCATTAATGAGGGAGAGACAACGGACGTGCAAGAACTTCCTTCCTCCTTTATTTTTTTGACTTTTGCTCTTTCGCGTGCTCAGACCAATGGAGTGAGAGCCTCCCTTCGTGCATGTAATCAACTGCGAGCCACTGCGTCTTGTCGTGCTTTTAGTATCGATGCAAATGCGACTACATGACATGCAATTTTACTATTTTTTTCTTAGGGATTAGAGATTAATCCCTAAATTTTTATGTAATTAATTACTAAATGATTAGTCAAAATTTAGGTGTCAACAGCTGCCCCTCTTTGAAGGTGAGCTCGCGAGGTTGCATTCAAAGACAATAGGATACCTAAATTTTGATCATGCACATGCAATGGATGATATTTTGAAGTTTTTTTTTTTTTGGAAAAATGAATCCCATTTTGAAATGCAATTTATATGATGCATGGAAATACTAATGCAAATGATGAAGGAACTTACCTGGAATAACCTACCTTCAAGTAACTCAAGATAGATTGGTGTTACATGTCCATGACTCGTACCATTCTACGGTCGCCCAGAATAGTAACATGACTTTGCAAAGAGACTGCTTTCCTAGGACCCGTACCATTCTAAAGTCGCCCAGTATGGCATTGCTTGGTTGTGTCTAGGACCCGTACCATTCTACAATCGCCTAAACGGGGATTCATTTTCCAGGACTCGTACCATTCTACGGTCGCCTAGAATGGGGAAATAGATGTTGTCTAGGACCCGTACCATTCTACGGTCGCCTAAACGGGGATTTACTTTCCGGGACCCGTACCATTCTACGGTCGCCTGAATAGATGTTGTCTAGGACCCGTACCATTCTACGGTCGCCTAAACGGGGAAAAGTTTTGAAACATCTAGATCCAGACTAAGATGTCAAGAATTTGGGAACTTAACCAATAGACACTCGATGTTAAGTGAGATGAATATTGGATTAAGAGGGTTCGAAATACCTAGATCCAGACTAAGGTATAACAAAAAAAATCGGAAATCATTCATATCCAAAATGAAATGCTTAACCAAGAGTTTTGAGACATATATCAAGAATTTGTGAATACCTAGGACAAACTTGGGATATTCGTGAAGGTCACTTACCTCTTGGTAGAAAGAAGTTTTGGAACATCGAGGATGTACTTCAAATATTCATGGAGGTTTCTCACCTCGAGGCTTCTGAAAAGCAACATAAATGACAGGAGCTCTTGGGTCTTCAAGGAAACATTACCTATCAGGCATGATTAGTGCAAAAATACATGCATTCGCCAAAGAAGTAAGCAATTTAGCACACTCCAAAGTTCACTTAAGCTTTTATCCATTCAATCAAGATTTATGCATGATGGTTTTACCATATTTGCACCACCAAATTTCCACTGGGGAGAATCATCGTTTAAGACAATTTTTGCTCATGTCATGGATTTTCAAGAATACCAAATGAGAGACTTTCAGTTAGAAATGACTTTCACTCACTCTCACTAAGAAGGCTATTTTGTACCGACCATTAATGTGGGATCACAAGAATCACTCCATCTTACTTTCATCATGTCAACAAGAGTTCAAGTATTCTCACAAGCGGTACGACCTTGTCAATCCGAGAGGTCTTTATCAGGACTGTAATGTAGGCTCGGTCAATGGCTCAACAAAGAGGGACTCTTCAAGTCAAGGCTAATGAAAGAACAATATTTCGCAATCATCTCTGGGTTTACAAGTCAAGGAACCTGTGAAATGAGACAGAAATGGTCTCGCTCGCACTTCTTCGAGCAATGCTTTTAAGCATATGAATTCCTACGTTAATTTCGGTGCCCTAATCTGAAGAGATTTTGTAAGGGACGTTACGTAGGTTAAGTTCATGGATTGAGAAGTGAATGCATCATTAGGCTCAAAATGTGTATAGGGTGATGAGAATTGGTGATCATCTCGGCATTGTCACCGGTCTTCTTCTTCACCATTGGGATTTTCCTAATAGGTACTACAAAAATTTTGCATCTAAGTTCTTTGGGTACCACTCCATTTGGGAATATACCCTTTTACAATTGATAATCATTTGTCTTGACTCTTTCTTTCATTTTCTATGGGCATTGGCCTTGCTTTTACCAGGCACACTGCTTTTTCATGCCCCTTTTGTTTTGTTTTGTTTTTTTTTTTTTGAATAACCACGTAATGCTTTAACATTTGGGTTCTTGAAGAGTTTTCATTTTTTGTCGGCACTCGGGATTCTGCTGCTTGAACATTTGCCTTTTTCCTTGCCCCAGTGTGGGGGATGATCACCAATTGGGTTTAAATGAAATGAATTTGCAGGCTCAAGGGGCTACGCAATGGATAAAGTGTGTAGGATAGAGAAAGAACTGCTTTTCATCATCCTAAGGCACTTGAATTACCGTATGAATTCAATGTAATAGCAATACCTAAAGATTGATGCAAGTGAGAGCAAGAATATTCCTATCAAATTCCTCACCTCATGATGTCATCTTACCTCTAGCTTGCCCCAATGTGGGGTGGTTCTTGACAGGGGTAATTTAAAAATTATCCACGCGTGTGGGCTCAAAAGGGTTTAAACAATGGATGATCACGTAGTGTTTGGGATAGAGAATGAACCGCCTCTCATCATTTCGATCATCGTACCTTTCGCGAGAAAACTCTTTTCCTTAGAAACATGGAACTTCCTACACTCATCTCACCAGTATATGAGCAAGGGACTGTGTATAGGATAAGGCTAGCCTTTCATCATCCTGACATGTCTCATTTAGCATGTTCAATTCATTCCACATCATTCATTAACTTGGTCGATGGTGACGATCCTCAGTGAAATTAGTAATTAAACAGGTAAAATTATCATGCAAAATTCTCCTTTGAAAGGTCACAATTACTTCATGAACTCATCAGCTTTGAACACAAAGAGTTTGCAGCTCAAAAAGAAAGAAAAGGGTTGGTAAAAAATATTCTTTTTATTATTTTTTGTTTTTTTTTTGTGTGGCAAACTTGTTGCCATTTCCAGGGATCGAACCCTAGTCATTCTTGGACCCTTTCATTCCCCATGCCACAAGGCCGAGGCGCTGGTGGTGTCCTCAGGGCATTTCTTTTTTCATTGAACTGACTCTGGGTCAACATGTCTAACATACCGAATCAAATGAATTTGTTATGTATATGGAACAGGGCCTACTTCTCATCTCATTCAATCCATTCCCACACAATTTGATGAAGAAATGAGTATCTTCGATTCACAACAAATTCTTTCAAGGGTAATACTTCTTCACAGCATCAGAGTTAACAGGATTAGAAAAATCACGACCATCCATTTCTGTAAGGATTAAGGCACCTCTAGGGAGTACCCTCTTCACCATATTCGGGCCGCTATAATTTGGAGCAAATTTGCCTCCAGGATCAAGAAAAATTGGCAACACCTTTCTTAGAACTAGATCATTCACTTTGAAGTGTCTCGGCTGTACCTTTCGATTGAATGACTTGGCTACTCTTTGTTGATATGCCTGACCATGGCAAAGAGCTTTTAACCTTTTCTCATCAATCAGGTTCAACTGCTCGAACCTTTGTTGTGTCCATTCTGCTTCGGATAATTCCACTTGGGATAAGACTCTTAGAGAGGGGATTTCTACTTCCACAGTCAAGACTGCCTCCATGCCATAAACTAAGGAGAAAGGGGTTGCCCCGGTAGATGTTCGAATCGATGTCCGATACGCCATTAGAGCAAAAGGTAACCTGTCATGCCAATCTCGATAATTTTCGGCTGTCTTAGCCAGGATCTTCTTAATGTTCTTATTAGCTGCCTCAACAGCTCCATTCATTTGTGGGCGATATGGTGATGAATTCAAATGCCTAATTTTGAACTCACTGAACAACTCATCAACGAACTTGTTATTCAGATTTGTCCCATTGTCAGTGACAATTGCTTCAGGGACACCATAACGGGCGATTATGTCACGCCTAATAAACTTCACAACGTTTCGAGCTGTGACATTAGCATATGATGCGGCTTCAATCCACTTTGAGAAATAATCTATTGCCAACCAATATGAACCGATGCCTATTTGAAGCTTTGGGATTTATCGGGCCAATCACATCGATTCCCCACATTGAGAAAGGCCATGGCTTAGATAGCTGGTGCAACTCCATTGGAGGAACATTTATTTTATCTCCATGAATTTGGCAACGATGGCAACTTCTAACATGATGTATGCAGTCACTTTCCAGCGCAAGCCAATAGTAACCTAGTCTCATGATCTTCTTGGCTAACATGTGCCCATTCATGTGTGGGCCACAAACTCCTTCATGCACTTCTTGCATGATTTGGGTGGCTTCTGCTTCATCTACACATCTCAATAAAACTGAATCATAAGATCTCTTGTATAAGTTCTTACCATTGACGAAAAACTATGAGGCCATCTTCATTATGTATTTTCTATCAGCTGGAGTGCTTCCTTCAAGGAATTCTTGCTTTTGAATATAGTTCATTATGTCGCAATACCATGGCTTCTCATCAAGCTCCTCATTCACGACCATACAATAAAAAGGTTTGGCTAGAACCTCAATTTTCAAAGGTATAACTTCTAAACCATCAGTAACTTGCAACATGGATGACAATGTTGCCGAGGCATTCCCAAACTGATTATGAGATCTAGCCAAATAGTCAAACGAGATTTCATTGAACTCCTTCACCAACTCTTCGAGGTACTTATGATACGGCAGTAATTTGGCATCCCTGGTCTTCCATTCTCCTACAGTCTGGAGTATGATCAGTGCAGAATCTCTATATACTTTCAATTTGGCCACTCCTATTTCAATTGTAGCTTGAAGTCCGAGAATACAAGCTTCGTATTCAGCAATATTGTTAGTGCATGGGAATATTAATTTCGCGGCTACTAGGTGGTGTTGTCCGTTTGGGGATATTAGTACTACCCTAGTACCAGAACTGGACAAGTTTATAGCTCCATCAAAGAACATAGACCATGCATCTTCATTTATGGCCAAAATACGATCATCCAGAGGACAATTATCATCATTCAAGGTTCTAGGATTCTTAGCTAATATATCAGCAATTACTCGGCCTTTAACTGATTTTTGTGGCATGAACTGCATGTCAAATTCCGAAATCAAGACTTGCCATTTGGCTAGCTTACCCACCAAAGCTGGTTGATTAAATAAATACTTGATGGGATCGTTCTCAGTCACGAGAAATGTCTGGTAATGCAAGGTGTATTGTCGTAGTCTATGCAATACCCATACTAACGCAACACAATTTTTTTCAGCATCAAAACATTTTAGCTCTGAGACAGTGAACTTTTTACTGAGGTAATAAATGGCCCGTTCCTTCTAATCCATGGGACTTTTCTGAGCTAACATCGCACCGAATGACTCACTATGGATTGTGAGGTACAAAATCAAAGGATGCCCCGATATCGGTGGGACAAGAACTGGTGGATTCATCAAATATTGCTTCAACTTATCGAACGCCTCTCGACATTCATCATTCCACTCAACTTGTACATTTTTCCTCAAGAGTTTAAATAATGGCTTAGCAGTCTCAGAGAGTTGGGAAATGAATCGTGCAATGTAATTTAGTCTCCCTAGGAGACTCCGGACCTCCTTCACTGTCGACGGAGGTTGCAGCTCACATATTGCCTTGGCTTTAGATGGGTCAATTTCAATCCCTTTACTACTCACAATGAACCCAAGTAATTTACCCGACGTTGCCCCGAACACGCATTTGGCAAGGTTTAAACGGAGCTTGAATTCACGGAGTCGATCAAATAACTTCCTGAGGGTTTTAACATGACTTCTCCCCGGTCGGGTTTTTGCAATCATATCATCAACATACACCTCAATTTCTTCATGCAGCATGTCATGGAACAACGTAACCATGGCTCGCTGGTAACTTGCCCCTGCATTTTTGAGTCCAAAGGGCATGGCCTTATAATGAAAGGTTCCCCACGGGGTGATAAATGATGTCTTCTCTTTGTCTTCATCCTTCATTCTTATCTGGTTGTAGCCAGAAAAGCCATCCATGAAAGAGAATAATTCGAATACGGCTATACTATCCATGAGAACATCGATGTGTGGCAATGGGAAGTCATCATTTGGGCTGGCCTTATTCAAATCTCGGTAATCAACACACACTCGAACTCGACCGTCTTTCTTCATGACTAGTACTATGTTGGCCACCCATTCAAGGTATTGCGAGACTTCGATGAACCCCACTTTGAGGAGTTTCATTACTTCCTCTTCTATCTTCTTTGAGAGCTCCGGTTTAGTCCTCCGAAGCTTTTGCTTCTTAGGATGCACGTCTGGATTAATGGGCAAACAATGTTCCACAATTGATGGATCTAAACCTAGCATATCAGCGTATGTCCAAGCAAAGATATCTTGATATTCTTTTAGCAATTGAGTCAGGTGCTCAGCCTCATCTTTGGGAAGATTTGCCCCAATTTTTATCTCTTTGGGATCTTCGTCATCACTCAAATTGAGAGTGACAGTTTGCTCGGAGGTGAGAAGCTTGGGTTTTTCATGTTGCTCCCAACTTTGTTGTACTTCAATGGAGTCACCAATTGGATCATTAGGGTCATCATTGTCATCACTCATGGCATTGGATTGGACCATTTTCACCTCCTTGCCTGCCATATGGTTGCTCCTGAAATATAAAATGGATATTTCAGAAAGATAAACAAGGCTAAAAGGCATGGATTTCTTATCTATTTTTTCGAATTTTCTTTTTTCGATTTTTTTTTCAAAATTTTATTTTATTTTAGAAATTTTGGCAAAACATTTTGGAAAAGCTTTTTGTCACGAGAAAGCATGATGAAGCCCAGGCCTCAAAATTCTCCTTGGACTTTTCTTTCTTTCATCGGTTGAATATCATCAACGGGCTAGTTTGGTATACCCCATCATGCCCTCAAAATAAAACTTGTAATTATAATTGATATTCATCAACCAAATTACATTTATTGGATTGAAAAGTACAGCAATCAAAGTGAAATGAAACGCTAACAATCAAACCCTAGCAAACATCCACTTTTGACAAACGATATGCAAAATACAATAAGCAAACGCTAGAAAACATCAAATCCTAAAAGGGATAAGATTCCCACGCAGGGGAGTGTGCAAAAGTAAATGCGTTACTCTTGTGGGCCAACACCCATTTCCTCCAATGGTTCTTCATCAATGGCACCTATAAGGAGATCATCGAATAGGCTCGTGATCCCTTCCATCCCATTATCTAGATCCTCTGTCTTTGAAGTTGTCGGGTCATCCATGCAGCTCCATTCATCGGGCACAATACCTCGGGTGTCGATCACTCCTCCTTCGTCATGCATCATTCTAGCAAGGCCGAGGAATGTCTCGCGGATATCAAGGAGTAATGAGTTTTTCTTCTCTTGTTCATGTCCTCCACCTCTTCCATGGGGCTTCAATAGGATTTTAGATACCCTGCCCTTTTTTACCAAGTCCATGGCCAGGAATAAAACCATTTCCAACCATCACTCTTGCTACCATAACTGCTGCATTCGACATATCAAGGATGGGTGTTGTCAATCCTCAAGATGCATGAATAGTGGATACAAGTTCGAACGATTGGTAACTTGACTCCTCCCTACGCTCCGGCTCGACATAGGGGATTTTCGTCTCATGATAGATCCGATGATCCTCCTCACAATGAACAATGACTAGCTTTCCTTTGACAACAAATTTCACGCTTTGGTGGAGACTTGATGGCACAACTCCAGCAGTATGAATCCAGGGGCGACCTAATAGGAAATTGAATGATGTAGGAATGTCCATCACTTGGAAAAGGACGTTGAACATTACAGGGCCTATTTGCATATCAAGGTGGGTCTCCCTTATCACCTCCTTTCTCGTACCATCAAAAGCTCGGACGTAGGTCTTTGCAGCGTTTATTTTTGAAGGATCTATTTTCAAGCGGTGAAGAGTCGCCAATGGACAGATATTGAAGGCATACTCATTATCAATGAGTACTCGAGCCACATGGGAAGCCTTGCACTTGACGGATATATATAATGCCTTAGTATGTCCCCTCCCCTCAAGAGGGAATTCTTCATCAGAAAAGGCTATTAAATCCTTAAGAAGAATCGACCCTACAAATTCCTCCAACCTGTTTACCTCAATCATCTCTGGTACATGAACTTCGCTCAAACCCTTCATTAGAGACTCTTGATGCATAGGAGACGTTTGCAAGAGTTCAAGTAAAGAGATTTGAGCGGCCAATTTCCACAACTAGTCAACCATGTTATACTCACTTGCTTTGATTATAACCAGAAATTCTTTAGCCTCTTCATCAGTAACTGGCTTTGCAGGTTGGGTATTAGCTTGAGCATAGCTCCGACCGGACCTTGTAATCAGGTCAACATCTAGCTCGTATGACCAGGGGACTACTTTGTTATTCGTGTACTCATATAGCTGGGGCATCTCAATAATTATTTCTTCATCAGTTGAAGGCACTTCCACTATCAATCCTTCATGGTCGGAGGCATCCTCAAGTGGGGGCTTGTCCTTGATCAATGAATCTAGTTCACTCTTTTCAGCACTTAGCTTAGCAAATTCTTTCTCCCAATCAATGACGACTTCGGAGATAGTTGACACTATTCCAACCATTTCTTTTCTTGAACCCTTTCCTTCATGGTAGGCAAGGAAGGATTCTCATCTGTCGAATAGTAACCAACTCTAACTAATCCACTATAGATATCTTTGACAGACACCTTCAAGTTCATCTTTTTGCCAACATTGAACTCAAAGATTGCATTCACGCTTCCCTGATGTTCGAGCAACGGATTCTTCTTGACATTCGGTTGGGTGGTACGAAAAGAAAATGCCTTAGTATCCAATAAATTTTGAATCTTGTGCTTTAAAGTCAAACATTCATCAGTTGAATGGCCGACCTCTCCCATATGATACTCACATTTTTTGGAGGGATCATAGTTGGAGAATTTTTTAGCATTGGGCCGCTTTGGTTCGTGGAAGATCAATCCCTTCTTTTGAAGTATCGGCAGGACTTGAGATAGAGGGCCAGGAAGAGGAGAGAACTGTCTTTTGGTGAATTGCCGCGGTGTAGGTACTTAGCCTCCATCTTGCTGATTCCCAGGGACACGAACCATCTGAGACTTACTAGGGGCTGGTTGCGCATATGCAACATTAATTTCAGTGGTCGATTCTTTATCTTTCTTCATGGTGAACATTTTGCCTTGATGAGTCGGTTCATTGAACCATCCATCCCTTAGCCCAATCTCGATCTGTTCACCCACTAGGATAAGTTGGTTGAAGTTCTCAACGTGTGTGCTAGCCATCTGATTACGGAATTCATACGGGAGAGTTTTGATGAACAACTTCATCAACTCCTTGTTTGTAGGCTCAGGAGTGATTTGAGCCGCCAAGTTTCGCCACCTTACAACGTACTCCTTAAATGACTCACTTTTCTTCTTCTCCATCCGTTCAAGATCCTCTTGGGAAGGTGCAATGTCCATGTTGAACTTATACTGCTTTAGGAAAGCATCGGCCACTTCACTCCAAGTGTCAAGAAGGTTTACATTTTTCATTATGTACCAATTGAGTACGGGCCCAGTCAAGCTTGCATGAAACGATTGGATCATGAGAGGCTTATTCTTGACGTATTGGGCCATGCGTACGTGGTACATTTGCAAATGAGCTTTTGGGTAGGAAGTACCATCGTATTTTTCGAACTCTAGCATCTTAAACTTCTTCGGCATTTTGACTTTCTCATAAACCGACAAGTCAAACGGGAGTGAATTCCGCGACTCTTGCAATTGTTTTAGTTTCTCTTCAAGTCTGGCGAAGCATTCATCTTGCTCCGCCTTAGGGACATTGTTGGGCTTAACCTTTTCGGCTGTGACGAACAGTGGGTCATCCTCTAGCTCAGGCATGTCGTCATCACCCATTTGGGCCTTGTCCATCTGCTTTGGGACTACTATCTCGGGGAGAGTGGGCGCAAGAGTCTAATTCACTTGGAGGGATTGCATTTGATTTGTCATAAGTTGCATAGAGGTGAGCAATTACTAGAGTTGGTTTTCCATAACGGTCATACGATCACGCATTTCGGTTTGGTCAGCCATTTTTGCTCTTGATCGTGTAATGATAGGCGAACGTGGAGGATCCGTTATCACCTAATTTAGAAATGAGTACACATAAGCATTTCGTATAAAACATGCCGGTCCATGACAAAATTCTAACTGCTTTTATTTATTAACGAAACTGTTTGACATTGACAATGTAAAAACTTAAAAAACCCTAAACTAATCAAATAAAAATGACTCAACTTCCTAAACATTAAGCTAAAGTAAAAAGACTAAATAGATTCAAGCCACTTTATTTGGCCCGATCTATAAACAATCGGGAAGCCAACGCTCGACGTAATTGCCTCTTCTCCTTAGTGTCCTTCTTAGCTTGCTTTTCAAGTTCTTCAATCTTCCTTTTGTGATGATTAAGCTCTGCTTATCGAGTGGGCTTTTCAGTCACATCAGGCACTTTTGGGAGAAACTCGATCGGGATCTTATGCTGATGGATGTACCGAGCCGTGGCGTAGTAAGTCTTTTCCTTCCCCTCAAGCTCATCTTAAGGCAAGCTCAATTTTTGTTCATGACATGCGAGCTAAGCTTGTTCAATATAGTGAAGCTCCTTTTTCTGATCATCATCCTTGGCAGTGAATCGGACTTGGAACAAACTCAGCTTAAGAGGGGGCGGTAGATCCTGCACAACTCGATATTGACGGGCCACTCGGAGTGGATAGTAGGAAGTGGCACTAGTGATCCCCAATAGCGGGATTGGCTCATCATCGCCACGAGAGAGACGCGCCTTGGAGACTTGGAACCATTTAGCATGCCATAGGATGATGGGAACCATTTAGCATTCGGATTTTTCAACAATTTGACCCATTTTGAGAAAGAAAGATTTGGAGTTCGATCTTGATGATTTTTGAACACCTCGATAGGATGATGGGAATCAGTGAGATTAATAATTTTCATGTGAATATCGATCCTACTCATATGAGAAAAGAACTAGATTTGTAAAAGCTCAATTGGCGCACGAAAAGTTTTATCTTCATATTCCTTAAATCTGGTGAGTGACAAGAATGTTTCAGCTAAAATAGTGTTGACAAAACTAATCTCAGCACATGCCTTTACAAAGAAGAAAAACAATAAACCCGAAGAAGGCTAGAAGGAAAATCTTACTTTTTAAAAGAGTGTCAGCATTAACAAAACTCTAATCTAGGAAGGAGAAAGGACATGCATGACAATTATCTTTTAAAACTCTTTTTATTTGATTCTTATCCATCCTAAAAAAGTCAGACAAAATTAATTCAGGTTCTAATCCAAGGGGTGGGTTTATTAATTCCAATTCCAAAGGTTTTCCTATGGCAATGCTATATTCCTCCAGAGTTGGAGTCAACTCGTGCTTACCAAATATGAATGTTGATGTTTGGGGGCACCATAAATGAGCAAGTGCTTGCATGACGCCGCTTTGGACATCGATATCAAGGAGGGGAACAAGGCGACCAAGTCTTTTTTCCACATAGCTTTAACCATCATTGCCGAGATGATCCCACCATGATTTGAGTTCAACCTTTGGTGTAGGCATGAATCGAATGTCGGACCATCCCATTGTTTATAGACCAAGATTCGACCAACCTAATGTCATGGACCGACCAAAGACATAATAAGGTAAGTAAATTGCAAGAGTAAAGGGTAGAGAACTTACTTTACCAGGCAATTAAAGCAATCACATAGACAAGCACATGAAAAGTGGGATTCAATTTCTAACTAGGAAGGCTAAGCAAAGTGGAGTTAAAAGGGTGGGATGACTAGTCGCAACCTCACATACTAAGTCAAGTCCTCCTAACTCCGGCTTAGTCAAGAATGATACCCCACTGCGGCACAGTCTCGCGGGCAAAGGTAAACATTCTCGACACCAAGAAAAAGCTTTCGGGATTGAGTTGGGCAACCTCTACTACGTGGCCTCGCGGTTGAAGTCGTATCCAACTCAATACCATCCTAGGTGTTCTAGTGCGGCCCAGGTCCGACGGCAGGTTGTGTGTGCAATAGTGTAGTGTTTAATGCAAGGCATGCACAACAGTTTATATCAAACAACACTCCGTTCATGAAAATAAACCATACATTCCTACAACTCCCTACAAAACAAAGGTTAGCAAACACTTCCCCTTATACCTCACATCCGACTAGAACATTTAACACCTTAAATGTTTAGGGACGTATCTCCGATCCTCGTTGCCAAACAAAAATAGTTTTTCAAAAACAAAATTGGCCTAAGTCCACTAAGAGTTTCAACTCAAATCCCCAACGGAGTCACCAAACTGTCGCGACCTTCTCGAAGTGGGTTGGACCACCTAAGGGTTTGGCTAATGGATTGCTAAGCCTAGACTTAACTCGAGCTCTCCCAAGCCATACCAATTCACGACTTATGGTTTAAGTTTTTAATATGCAGATGATTTTTATCATGGAGTCGCCACTAATCTATTCTTTGTGGGTCGATTAGAAACCCAAGTAAAGTAATGGGAGAATTACTTCACTCCTACGAACCAGAGATTAAATGAGTTCAGGGACTTGATTACGCTAGATTTCTCTAACGCCCTTTCGGTACATTTTCTTTTTTATTTCAAAAATATTTTGCAGGCAGCTTGAATTGATTTTAATTTATCTTCCTAACATGTGGGATGATCATGTGGGTGCGCAAACCACCAATTTAACACCCAAGAAAGCAATGAATAAATTGTAGGACTTACCTCATAGCAACGAAAGCATCTGCAATATTAGATCATAATTCACATCGACAGTCTAAATATGATTTCTAATTAACACACAATTTCTTTTTTTTTTGTTTTCACTTATTTAATGAAAATCATGCAATATGCAATGCATGCTACTAATCTAACATGGAATAATATGACATGATAATATGGCCTAAACTATATGATGCAAATGACAATGTTTTTCCTTAAAAATGCAATTTATCCTAGAAAATAAAACTAATTTATTCTAAGACATTTTTTTGTATTTTTCATGAAATTTGGAATTAAAAAAATGTGAAAATTATCTATCTAAATTAAAATATCATCTAATTTGTATTAGGAATGAGGTTAAACCAAATCCTAATTTAAACTAGAATGTTATCCTAATTTAGAAATTCCTAACTAAAATGCAATCTATCTAAAAATTTATTAAATAATAAAAAAAAACTATTATCTAGAATTAAACTATATGAAATTTTACCCTAAAATGCAATGACATGCAAAGAATGCCATAATTCTATTTTTTTTTATGTTTTTGTATTAATTTCGAAATTAAAAATTGTCAAGTAATTAAACATGAAACCTAAGTTAAAACTAGCAACCTAAATTGATCGATTTGATTTTCTTTTTTTTTTTTTTTATTCAAAATAAAATTCCTATTCTTAATATGCAAATCATAAAATAGGAAATAAACCTAATTCTAACCTACATGGAATGCAAATGCAATTTTTTGTATTTTTGAGATAAAAAAAACAATTAAAAGATACCAAATCCTCCATGGTTGTTTCACAATAATGATCTTAATTAATGACAAAATAAATTTTATTCCCACGATTAATTATTCCATAAAGCCTTAAAGATGAAATAAAAAAATCATTGTGGAGTTGCGAATTAGGTGGTACGTCGGGGATTTTCAAACATGCATCAAGAACTAATTCAAATAAAGAAACGAAAACATAAAATAACATAACATAAAAAACGAAATATTAAAGATAAAATAACATAAAATAAAATAGATCTACCTAATAAAATAAACCTACCTAATTTGAACTTTTTCCAAATTTGCCTTAATGGGTGGTGCTTTGTGGACCAGATGGAGACTCAGCTCATGGCTAGGATGGCTGCTGCTGCTGCGACGGGCGATTGTGGGCAATGGGCACGGTCGTCGGAGCTCCGGCGAGGGATAGCAAGCTTGGAGCAGGCAGCGAGCTACTGTGGTGGCGTCGCTCGGAAGGGGACGACGGCTGGCGGAGCTAGGCGGGCTTGAGCGGTTGCTGCAACGGCGTGCAGCGAAGTCGGGCAAAGGAAGGCATGGCAACAAAGGGGTGGAACCTCGGCGGCTGACGGAATGGCAAGGGCAACAGCAACGGAGCTCCGGGCAGTCAGATGTGCCGAGTCGTCGTGGCCACAACAAGGGCGACGAGCGCGGCGGAGGTGGAGGTGCGGCGTCGGCTGGTCGTCGAGGACGGAGGCGGAAGCGGAGGCTGGCTTAGGTCGGAGCTCGGCACCGGGGACCGATAGCGATGGCACGATGCGTAGGCGCGGCTGGTGCAGCGGTAGAGGCGGAGCAGCTCACGGTGTCCGGGCACGGAAGAACCGGAGCGCGGTGGAGAGCAAAGGCGACTCCACAATGGGTGGAATGAGGGACGAGCGGCGTGGAGATGGTTGACGGTCAACAAATGGGTGGAAGGAGGGACAGTGTTCGGGCGTGGTGTCGTAGCTAAGACGGTGGCGCACTCGGAACTCGCTGGAAGGAGATGCTAACACCGGGCAGAAGTGCAGCAACGGGCACGGCGATGGGCAAGTAAAGGTGCGGGTTGTCGGCTTAATGCAGCAGCAACAGACAGCACTCGGCGGTGCGACAATGGGTGTGGCGACGAGCAAGACTCAGTGACAGGTGCTACAACCAGCAAGCATCACTCGTGGCTTCGAACAGTGGGTGCAGAGGCGGGGTGGAGCGAGCATGGACGCGGGAAGCAGAAACCGGCGAAAAGTCTAGCGAAGGAGAAGAACAGTGGGCGCTTCTCCTTCGCACGTCCCTTCTCCGTCTCTATACTCTCTCTCTCTGTACTTTCAGTGTACCTTTTTCTATTTCTGGCTTCACCGTTTTGTTTTTCTCTAACAAACCTCTCTATTTCTCTTCTTTTAACCGAGGGAGAAGCCCCCTCACAGTGAAATTTTTTTCTTTTTTCGCTCGTGTGTCTCTCTATGAGAGTCCCTTGTTTTTTAATAGTTCTTCACTCTCCAAGTGTCTTTCTCTCGGACTCTCCTTTCTCACAAACCTCTCCAGGATCCTTGCTTTTTATAGGTAATAACTTTCCTCGCTTTATTTATAGGCAACAAGTGAATAGGCAGCCGCAACTTTTCCTTGCTTGTTCAAGTTTAGTTCTTTTTTTTTTTTCAAATATGGTGGCCACCGCCGACAACCCACATATTTTATAATATTTTATGAGTTCATTTTGCTTCTTTAAGGCTCCTTACGTCCGCCGAATTGTGTGCATGCATGTGCAGGCATTAATGAGCGAGAGACAATGGACGTGCAGGAACTTCTTTCTTCTTCAGCCGATTTTCTCTCCAAGGAGGAGAGAATTCCTTCAACAACTCACTAAAATATTATAAAAATGTTAGTCCATCTTCTTGCAGCCTTTGTAGAATTTTCACGTGCCCCATTCCATGCGTGCATGTGCATGCATTAATGAGGGGGAAGAAAATGCACGTTCATGGATTCTTCTTTCTTCTGCATGCTTGGGACTTCTTATACGGCTACTTGTCCCTCCCTTCTATAGGATTGCCGCAACTTTTGACTTTTCTTGTTTGTTTTTTGCTTCCTTCTTCAGCAAATTTCTCGTTTACTTCACTAGAGTTAACACCCACACTTGAGAGAGAGCATATTATATAATATATCATGGGCTCATTTTGCTTCTCTAGGGTTCTTATAGAATCTGTACGTCCACTGAATTTGTGCATGCATGCTCATGCATTAATGAGGGAGAGACAATGGACGTGCAAGAACTTCCTTCCTCCTTTTTTGACTTTCGCTCTTTTGCGTGTTCAGACCAATGGAGAGAGAGAGAATCCTTTTGTGCATGTAATCAACTGCGAGCCCCTGCTTCCTATTGTCCTTTGGTACCGATGCAAATGCGACTACATGAAATGCAATTTTACTATTTTTTTAGGGGTTAAAGATTAATTCCTAAATTTTTATGCAATTAATTACTAAATGATTAGTCAAAATTTAGGTGTCAACAGGAGCCATCTGATCGCGTGAGCGAATTGGAACCATTAGATCCCATGATTAATCACGTCCGTTCGTTGGGAAATAAGCTCGTGTGAGCCCTAAGCCATCCGATTGCCCAAACGCATCTGAGCCGTTCACTCCAGAGGATAAAAAAGATCTGTCTTCTTCATCCAGAATCCCTAGCGCTGCAATTGGCATTCTGTGTCCGCCATGGCTACCATGGCGGGACCTTGCAACGGCCAACCGCTGCTCTAGCGTCGCTTTGGCAGCAAGGATAACTCGGTCTCCTACCTTCAGGTACTCCAAAGAGGCCAGGCATTGCGATTCTTCCTAGACCGCAAGCTGGTAAATCCGGCCGAGTGAGGGTACAGGCTCCATGGCAAGGATATGGCTGCGAAACGGTAAGTAACTCTCATTTAATATAAGTAAGAACCGTGTCACCTTCTCTCGCTCTCTTATCGCACGATATTGTGCTAGGGTTGTGTCGGGTCCCTCCAACTTTTCTTCAGCCATTTCCAACTCGTTCCATAGCACGGACAATTTGTTGAATACGCTAGAAATAGAGAGATTCCCCTGTTTGAGTTCTGATAGAGCCTGAGTTAAGCTGAAAATTTTTGCGCGATCGAGTTTTCCATACATTTCCCGTATGTTTTCCCAAATTGCTTTCGTGTCTTTGGTCGGAGGGAGTCCCACGGCGACCTCTGGGTGAAGCAATTACCGATCCAGGTCCTAACGAGCTGACCCGTCGGTTCCACCATGGGTTCTCTCAGCAGAGCCAATTACATTCTGAGCCAGATTCGTTTGACTCGTCTGACCCGGAATAGGTGGTTGAACTTGGATCGGAACCCATTGAACGTAAGGTCCCGTAAAAATTTGCCCTGAATTAGGCTGAACGTGGCTCTGTTGCTCTTCATCAAATGTCGTCTGGTTCAGGTCTTGCGTCTGAACCTCAATCTCTTGTCCTGAGGGTGAATGATTCAGTTCTTGTTCGTCTGAAGAAGTTCCTGGATTATGGGGTACTCCAGATTTTGAGGCTTGGTTTTTTGGCATATTGTTTCTTTTTGCTGATCTAGCCAAAAACACTTTCTCAGGTTTGGTGTGGACTGGAGAAGAAATTAGGATCTCGATCAGGACAGAGATGAAGAAACAATGGGCGGAAGCTAAAAAAAAATTGATGAATGATGATCTCGAGCAAGACAGAGACGAAAAAAAATGGGGCGGAAGCTAAAAGAGTAGCTCCGATACCATGTCAGAATGGTAGGTGATGGGAAAGTAGCCAAGAATTGGAAAAAAGTATTTACTTTCTCATACATGAATTGTATGATTACAGCCCTATTTGTAATGTGTAAGCCCTATCTAATCAAGAAAGAAATATACAAAAGGAAGGGAAATATCTTTTCCAAAATATACAATATTCTAATCTCCTCTAAATGAACCAATTAGCATCAATTAAAATCAATTACAGCAACGGTATCTTCAACATATACATATAATTATTTCAAAAATAAAGAGTATAGTCAATTTATTTAAATAAATTTATAATTTTTCATGGTGATCATAATTTATTATTATTCAACATTATTCATTTTTTTTCTTTTTTGAAATCACCCTCCACCCTCTCCCTCCAAAAAAGAAAAGAAAAAAAGGGACAAATCCCACCTAGGATGAGCATCCCATTTTATTTTATTTTTGGCTCTTCATGGCACCATCATTTTTTATTTTTATTTTTCCTGCTCTTCCTTAAAAACTCAAACACTAGCTACCTACTATTCCTCCTAGGTGCGTCCTCCTTGCACAGTACCTCATTTTTAAATTTTTTTCTGCCCTCTTTGGAAACCCAAACCTAGATGCCTCATCCTCCTTTGACTCCTCCTTTACGGCACCCAACTCCTTGGAAAACTAAAACGTAGCTTCCTCCTCCTTCTGTGCTCATCCTCCTTGCACAGCACCCACTCTTTATCTTTTAGAAACCCTTCAAAAGCAGCCTTGAAAACTCTCGGAAAACGGCCGCTCTGGTCCTCTCTCTTTTGCGGTCGTAGCCTTGTCTCCAGTCCTCTATCGCGGCCATCTCAGTCGCCTGGTTCTCTCTTCCTCCAGCCTTCTCTCACCGTCGTGGCCTCACCGTCGCGGCCTCACTGCTGCTGCCTCGCCTCCGCAGCCTTGCTTCCTCTCCCTCGCCTCGTCTTTACCCTCCATCGCCAACGATTTACTCTCCCTTTGCGCTTGCAGATCCGCTCTAGAAACCCAACCTCTTGCTCGGACACGCTTCGACTCGCATGTCGAGAAGAGTTGACCACATGTCGGAAAATCCGACACATGTTGACCGCGTGTCCGAGCGTGTCGGTGTGTCGGTGTCCGACACGACACGGAAGGTTCCCAAGCGTGTCCATGCTTCATAGCTAAAGACTATATGGACAAGGGAGACTTTTAAAGCAATGACCCAACTTCTGGAAGTCGCTACTTATAGTGAACTGAACGGGACAGGCAAAGGATATAATAGGGTAGCAAACAAGGAAGAAGACCATTAGCGAGCGAGAAAAGAAAGAGAACAATAGTTCGCATGCTGCATGCTACACATAATTTATACAAGTGCAAGGACGAGGATCGTGCTCGTTTGTCCATTGGTCTAGATCGGTGCTATAAAGGTGTGCTTTATAGTGGACCAAATGTTCCAAACAGCAGTTTGGACAAGGTGAATAGATCGACAATTTCTCCACTGTTTCTGCTAAATAATATATGGACAAGGCAGACTTTTGAAGCAATGACCCAATTTCTCGAAGTCTATGCTCAAGATATTTATAGAAAAAAACAATACTTGGATGGATAGTCCAGATAATTGTAAAAAATATCTAAGATATATCTAGAAGAGTTTCCGATAATATCTAAGATATTTTAGAAAAGTCATGTGAAATGTGGAAGTTCATGCAAGTTGCGTAGATTTTTTTAATCTTGAAAAGGCCGTGGAAGAGGGCTATAAACACCCAACCCCTCCCCACTTGAAGGTCACGTCCAGGAGGAGAAAACTAAGCCTTTACACATGCCTTCATGATATAAAACTCCTCTTGTCCTCTTTTGCTCCCTATTTGCCTTCCACTATCTTCCATCTCCAATATAATAATAAAAGTCCTTGTTCCGTAGTTGCTTGTTAAGTCTACGCACTTATTTGATGGCTACAGTTTTTCAAAAATGAATTGAATACCTTGTATGATCATTATTTAATCTGCCAAACATCAATAATGATCTTTGATTTCATGAACAAAACTTTTCACTTATGTTAACTTTCCCATTGAATCGTTGTTGATAGATGAGAATGTTGGGAATGTACAATAGAAGCCTAATATGTTCTTTCAGGAAAATCACCAAGAGAAAGCCCAAATCCGAGCATGTCAATATATCCAGTTGGACCTACTTTTACGCAAAAGCTTAAGCTAATAAATTATAAGTCAACTAGGATATATTAACTACTCTACACCATATTAGTTCTCCGATGTGGAACTTTTCTAACACAATGCACTCACATGTGCATTCCAATAATCTCCCCCTCACATGTGTGAGCTTGGTGTTAGCCCGCTCCCCCTTAATTTAGGTGTCTTTTTGCATCACTTATGGACATGTGTTATAATACCACAATGCCAACCTGCCCAAAAACCACAACCATCGAATCTGATATCATTTGTTGGAAGCGCATAGCAGAAGCCCAATACCTTATTTCGGGGAGATCGCCAAGAGGGAGCCCAAATTCAAGCCTATCAATATATCAGTTGAACCCACTTTCACTCAAAAATTTAAATTAATGAGTCATGTGCCAATTAAGAAATATTAACATGATGTGCAAAAAATATTTGACGCCAGAGATCGTTTGTATCTCGAGAGTTTATCTTATGGAAACAAATCTGTCAATCTTCTAAAGGATTTCATTGTGGGTACTTACGATGACAATATTATAATATGGCATATTGCTACTGAAATCCGGTATAACAAAGAGAAATCCATGGGAAAAAAAAAAAAAAAGATGAAAGGGAATTTAGCAAGATCCTCTATGACTATATGTTGTATCTGTTACTTAATCAATCTAAGGTGATGTCCGCTGTGGTAGGCATTGCCCAAATCACAGTAGGGGTGACGTTGGGGGAGTTACTAGAATTACTCCACATGAATGATGCAACCCGGTATGTGGAGAAGCTATGCAAGCAATTGTTTGAGAAATCTGAAGAATCATTGAAAGATGTATACCATTCGAAATCCATGCTCAGTCAGGGGACCGATTTAGCTAAAAAGATGAAAGAGCTCAGGGAAATGAAGTGGAAGGTGATGAGCGGAGTATGGGTTGAGATGCTGTCATATGCAGCTGTTCATATCAAGGGAGAAGTACATGTGCAGGTGCTTAATAAAGGTGGAGAGCTTCTTGCTTTCATTTGGCTGTTGATGGCTCATTCCGGTCGTGTCTACAATCCTCATTTGGGCAACTTTTACGCCCGCTCTGATTAGAGTGAGTAATTGATTCGCGTCAACTATCTTATTTACCATCCTCATGGCTTTCCTACTGGTGTTCGTACAAATAGAATTTAAAAGTCTGTGTATCTTCGTGACTAACGCCAAGAATTGATGGATTTTCATTAGAGGGCTGTGCAGCACTGTCCAGACCGTGGACAGCGAGCGTTCAGTCTCGTTTGGTTCATTCGACGAGCACCGGGCCAACCCTCAGGGGTTCCCGTGGCGATGTGGTTTTTGAATAATACTAAGCCAATTTCAAGTCCTAATGACACACGACACGCCTGCTACCAGACTTCATGCATGCTTAATAGGGGACGTTTGGTGGGCCTTTGTTTGGGTATTGCATCTTTGAGGTGTCTCGGGTTGGCTTTGCAAAGATGCATCGAGGCCTTTTAGTAGTCATTTCGGCGTCGTTTAGCACATGGAGTGGCATCCACCGCACGCTGCGTAGGGGATGCGTCGTGGCCAATTGGCTTTGTTTCGTATCCTCGACGAGTCTCGGGTTAGCCTTCATCAGTCCTTGTAGGTACTTTCCCGTTGCTTAATAAGAAGGCGATGTTTAATGTTGCCCGATGCGTCTCGGGTTGTGGTGCACTTGCTTTGATATTAGCATAACTTGCTTGGATATTGTCTTGCTTAAATCTTGTTGTATGAGCATCTCTGCATGATCATTTAGACATACATGTCTCAGGAAAAACAAAAAAACATGTGTGAAAGAATGCATAAAACTAAATCCCCAAATGAGCTAAGCTAACAAACTGTTCATTAGGTAATATATTTAGTGTACTCAAATCTCCGTGTCCTCAATTTTTTACTCACAAAAATAAAACAAAAATTGATCCCACATGTCGGAAACTCACATGTCGAAATTCCAATTTGAGTGTCGGAGAATTCGAGAAAGTTAATTAGATGTCGGATTTTTCGACACATGCTAACCAAGTGTCGGAAAGTTTCTTGATAGCCATTGAAATTCCAACTAGAAGGTTCATTGCCAACCTCATGAGGATATTCTTACTCGGAATTAATGTTGAAAAAGAAAGTGATAAGAATCTCTTAGACTTTCTTAATTGGTTCTATTCTCCTACTTATTGGAAACAACTCTTGGAGAGAGAACTAAGAACTACAGCACCAAATCCTGAAGTCCATACTATCCTGTTTTTCAGGATGGATGCCCAATTGCCAAAATCCGGCTTTGAGATCGAATTTGGAATAGATATGAGCCTTGGTTAGACCAGTAAAGAGAGAATCTCCGGATGGTAAAGGGAATTTATCATCTTGGAGAAAAAGATTGAGAGGTTGATAATTGATTACCAATCTCATTTTTCCTCTGTTTTGCTCAACCTGCTTATTGACATAAAAGGCTTCGCAAGCCCATTAAGAATTGGAAATTTCAATAAGACCTTGTTGCAATAATTCTGAGCATTCCCTTTGAGCTAAAGCCAGATGTTCTGGCTTCATTCCCATATGACTCGACTTAGTTGGATTTATATCTTCATTCTTTTTTAAGGGAAGGCAAACAAAGAATTCTGGATTTTCCCATAAATGATGGGACCATTTCTGAGAGAATTATGAATGGGATTTGGAACAAGATTCTAACAACTTTTGCATGATTGGATCTAATAGACTCATCTGAATGGAAAAGAGTCTCTGAATATTGACAAACTCAGAGAATTGGTCTTTATATCTAAGACCTTTTGCAGGAATGATGTGAAGTTGAAAGATTTGAGTCATGATATCCCACCCAATTATCAAGTCTTTATTAGGGAGACTTGATCCAAAGATCTTTATGTTTATGGAATACTGAGGAAAAAACTAGACAGTTACTGGAATGGTTCTGACATTTGTGGAGAAAGTATCTCCTGATGCAGAATTGAAATATCGAATGTAAGGAGTCCAGAATTCTTCAGGAAGAACTTTGGTGTCTAGTATTGAGCAACTTGCTCCTGTGTCAATGAGAGCAATAACAGTGATAGGCTTGACAAACTTCGAAGTGAGGATTTTTACAGGGAAATGGGAACAGTGAGTTTGACTTGAAAATATGTTAAGATTTGGTTCTGGGGATGATATATGGAAAATGTCTTCAGACTCCGAGTCTGATCCACTCTCACTGGAAGTTTGGTAAGAGGGAATGACACAAAGAGTTTGTTCAGATGGTTCTTCGTCAGCAAAGAATAAGGATTCAATATCATCATTTTCAAGAGAAATACATGTTTCATTCTTAATATGATGAATTAGACGATTCTGACCTTTTCTTGCTTGAGGACCATTTTTGGCAAAATGTCCTTTCTGGTTGCAGATGTAGTAACGGTTTGATTTTTTGTGGCCTGTGCGATCCTTCCTTTTGCGTAGGTATCGCCATTTCTTCTTTTTCCAGAAATGCTTGGAGCCATGTTTGGATTTGTTTACCCAAAACTTCTTGTAATGTTTCTTTTTCTGAGAATACTTGCCACAAGTACCATCACAATCTTGCTTGGAGCATTTGCTTTTTAACTTCTGGCGAGAGCAAGCTGATTCAAGGCGCTTGTCATCTGTGATGTAGGTATGAACCATCTGGCGCTTTAAGCATAATTCTTCAAGGCATAGATGAACTTCTTGTTGTATTTCGCTCAAGGGAATATCTTGTATTCTCCTTTGTTTCCCAAAGAAAAATCTTTCAACCATCTGAGATAGTTCTTTAGGAATGGAAGTAAGGAAAACGTGCTTCAGGTTTGGATCTGCTCCAATCTGATAAAAAAGCTGAAGCATCACTCGATAATGCTTATCAAGATGCTTCTTCTGGATGGAGCAGCATTTTCTTTCGAAAAATTCTCTTCTCTTTAACTCTATGAGATTAGTGGGCTTTCCTACAAAGACATGGTATAAGAGAGTGATGGCATGGCCGAAATTAGGTGACATCTGAAAATGAATCTGGTCTTGTTTTGAAATTGATTGCCACCAGAGTTTGTAAACCTTGTAACAAAATTATATAAGACATCATTCATATCATGGTTGGTGATGGACTGAGTGTTCAACCAAGTATGAAAATCTTCAAGTCTTTCTGGACATTTATGATAAGGAATATCATCAATGGTGAAGAATTGTTTTGATGTAGTTGATACATAGTGTGTGGGGTTGCTTGTCTGACCATTTTCTGGGTCAGAATAATTTGATTCCATTTCATCATCTGGAGGATCAGCCATGAATATTGATGAAGTCACTAGTGCAATAGGAAGAGAATCAACTGTGGGAATGGAGAAGGATGAAGAGGAAGAAAGAGATACTGAGTCGAATTCAATATCATGAAAAGTTTGCTCAGCTGGGAACATAATCTGTTTTTCTGGAATGGCAAGATCAGGCTTTAAGCTGACAGGGTCAGGTTCTTGAGTTCCCAAATCCTTTAGAAAAGATTCTAGTGAGTTGGATAACATCATCTGATCTGGCCTTTCTCTTATAACAATCGAACTTGATTCTATAGGCGGCATTTTTTCTTTTCCTTTGTCCTTCTGCAAGGTTTTGAGGCGATTCCGTATTTCTGCCATATCTGGTTCTTTTCTAAAGGAATCTTCTGGAATGGCAGCAAAAATGGACGTATGCGGTTGTGAAGGCAGGTACCTGGTTCTAACAGGGGGTGCCAGTGGATCGAAAGGTCTAAACCTTCCTTCTTCAAGAAGTTGAATCTGCCTTTTGAGCTTTTCTATCTCTGGCTTTGAACTTTCAAGATAATGATACCCAAGATGTTGTCCTGATTCCAAGGCGTGAAGCCTTTTTTGGAACTCAGAAAGTATCTTTTTAGTGCTTTCATCATACATTCGGAGATCTTGTTGCACATTTCCAATCTTGGAATCAATTACCTTAAAGGCATTGTTTTGTGCCAACAGAGTCTCTGATTGCCAATTTAGAACTGCTTCAGCAGCAAGGGTCTTCCTTTGTCTTCCATGTTCATCCACATCAGTAGGAGTTGGTATCTTTGGAACATGACGATACCTGTTTTATGGATCAATGAATTCCTCGGGAGCAGGAAACGATAGTTTGGAATTTTCTCTAACAAGAGGGGGAAAATCAGCCTCTTGGAACATGGCAATGGAAGAAGTGGATGATGTTTCTGCTGGAGCTTCGAGAGAATAAGAATGCTTTTTAGCCCATTTTAGGATCGGCTTATAGAAAGGAGAGAGGGCTTGCTTTTTCTAAGGAGGAGATGGTGGAGGTGATTTCGGTGGATCTAGTGAGGCTTGAGATGTAGTAATGGACTCTGGTGGTGGAAATGGTGCATATGAAACCATGAACTGGTATTTATCACACTCACCAAGAGTATCAACGGAGGGATCTCCGTTTAAGTACCTCTGGTACACCTTATCTTTTGGCCTTTTTCATCGAGGTGGAGGTCTTGCAAGAGAGTCTACCTCATCGGGGGAGTTTGTACAGTAGGAACATTGACAAAATGGATCCCATAAACAATTACCATAATTGTCTTTGTAGTAATGGACCGGATGTCCATCCTCATTAAAGTGTCGAACAAGCTTTTTTGGATCTGGCTCGGAAATTGATTCAGGGACACATGGTTCAATCATGAAGAGGGTCTAGAAGATAGAAGGGCCTTCTTCCTTTTCCTTGCCAAATTTGATGGAAACAGTTCCATCTTTTTTCCGTACGAACTCTAAGTCCGTAGACTGGAAAGGCTTGTTATGCTGATGCAGCTTTTCGTAGTTGGTGATCCAAGTCTTTGGAAGGAGCTTGGCCAACGTATCCTTCGAGATCTGCCTGGGAACATGGATGCAAGACGCTTGGTCATTCTGCATGGAGATGAACAAAGCATATTCATTACCATTGTTGAAGTTGAGGTCAAGAGCATGGTTCTGCACTCGGTAAACCATTTGGTAATGTAATGTTGCAGCTACGGAGTCAACAGTTTGAGGGGCTTCAGTGAGCTGAACTTGAACTTTTAGAAAAGAGAGCAGTTGGGGGTCTGACAGAGCGTGTGACATCTTGAAATTCGACCCCGTTTTGATAAAGTGAAATGGGCATTTCATCGACGTGCCTATGGCCCTTTTTCTCTCAGCTGATCACTCACGAGTTAACTAACTTATTGGGTGAAGCCGTTAAGGGATATATTTGCAGTAAAATCCCTAAAAACTACCTAATTAGTTGGATTTGGCTAAAATCACGTCTGACCGATTTTTAACCACGAAATTGAACTCGATTTCGTGAATCAAATTTTAAAAGCGTCATAATTCTTTTTTTAGGATCCTATCTCATCGTCCGTCAAATTATTGACGAGTCCGAAATTTCAATAAAGAAATTATCGGAAGAAAAATTGAAGACCAAAAGAAAATAGAAAGGGAAAGGGAAAGAGAAAAAGAAAATTAAGAATAAGATTATTAGTTTATTTCTTTTTTTCTCTCTCTCTTTTCTCTCTTTTCCTCTCTCTCTCTCTCTCTCTCTCTCTCTCTCTCTCTCTTTCCCTCTTTTCTCTCATGCGATTTTCACTCCCCCACCGAACACCCTTGCCAAGTTCACATTTGCTTCTTCTCTCTCTCTCTCTCTCTCTTTTTGACTAGTCAAAGGCTTCTTCTCTCACTTATCTCTTCTTCTCTCTCCTCTTTTTTCTCCCCCAACCCCACGTGACCGAAACCCCCTTTTTCTTCCTTCTTGTTCGTGAAAAACTAGCAAGCGGAGGAAGAAGGACAGCAGCTCACCGAAGCCATCGCCGCCGCACCAGAGCTACACCGCCGCCCGCACCGCACGCCCGCACACGCCGCGCGTTCCGCTGGCCGTCCCTCGCGCCCAGGCATCCTCCTCCGCGCGATCCAGCAGCTGCCCAACCTCCGTCCAGCCCCCGTCCGGCCACCTCCGGCCGCCGTTCGACCCCGTTGGACCTCCCCGACGTCCCCCTCGCCCTCTGCCTGCCTCCCCTCGCCGCCCTAGCCACCAGATTAGCTCCGGCAAGCCTTGAACCGTAACCCACGAAATGGGTTTCCAGCTATTCGGGCCCGCTTTTTGGCCATTTCCAGGCCCCGAACCCGAGCCATGCTTTGAGAAGAATTGTTCCTTGTGTCGTCCCCGTCGGATTGATCTGATTTGCACATGATTTGGTGAGTAATCTCACTAATCCCAGATTAGTTGGCTAATTATGCTTAAGATTGGTTTAGTTTTAATTAATTATGTTTAGGTTGTTAGATTTGAATAAATTAGCAATTATTAGTCAAATGTGATGCGATTTAGATAAATTGATTGCGTAATTAGCAAGTAGACGTGGTCTACTAATTATTGGAAGTGCCTTAGGATTTTTCCCGACCATTAGTGGGCTCCAATTAGGCTTTTTTGGCCTAAGTTGAATTTTTAGTATTTATATATTAATTTTCGGAATTAAATTAAATAATTATTTATTTTCCAAAAATTCAACTGAGATGGTCCGGAACCAGAATTTTATGCCGGTGACCGTGGTGGAGTCCGTTTATTTAATCGGGTTTATTTTGAGCTAAATTGAATTTTTAATATTAATTATTTAATTTTCAAAATTAATTATTTATTTATTTATTTTCCGAAAATTCAATTGAGATGGCTAGTGACTGGAAAATTATACTGATGACCATGGTGAAGTCCGTTTATTTAATTGGGTTTTATTTTGAATTAAATTGAATTTTTAATATTTATTTTCAGAAATTAAGATTGAGATGGACGACGACCAAAATCTCGTCTTGATCGTCGTGGCACGGTCCATTTATTTAATTGAGTTGTAATTTTTATGGAATTGATTTAATTATGAATTTTTAGGATATATTCCTAAATGGTTGTTGTTAATTATTTCATTGAGAAATTGTTGGGTATTGATTGTCAACGTCGAAAGTGGTCGAGTGGGACCGTAAAGCCATTGAATATCAAAGTGGTCGAGTGGGACCGTAAAGCCATTAAATATCAAAAGTGGCCGAGTGGGACCGTAAAGCCATTAAATATTGAATGTTGTCGAGTGATGGACTGTGTCTTCCACCTTTGCTTAAGATGTGATCTGAGGATCATAATTCATAGTTGGGGATTGAGATGGAATAATCGAATCGACCTAGAAATGGTCCGACTGACATGTAGTCGACTAAGTCGATTGAACTGTGATTTGATTGAGAATGCATGGAGATATATGAAGTATCTGTATATAACCTTGAATTGCAGGTTGAGATTGATGCCAAGGTACGTCTTTTGCCCTGTGCGTGTATAGGCAGCTTATAGTATAATGGTTAACTAATCAAGCCTTAGTGGGGTAGAACTCGTTTAGACGTAGTCTTATCCCGGTTTGGGGAAATCATTTCAGGACCCCGCTGAGGAGCTGAGGAGGAGGAGTCTAAGAAAGATTTTTGGAAGAAGAAGATAATCCCGAGAGGGCCTTGAGTACGGCCCGGATGGATTGAGAGTTTATCTTCTTTTGAGATCTCCTTTTTGATGTGAATAGAGTTTAGATTAAAAGTTGCGAAGTGCTCTGGTTTGTGTTTTGTATAAAAGTTTGGTTATAAATTTCAATATGAAAAATATGGCCCTGCTTTTCTATCACATCGTTTTGTTGTCTGGGGATTTTAACTGCTTCCGTATGTGCTTAATAAATGAAAGGGTCGGCGATATATAGTCCTGGGATATCGCATTATAAAATCGACCAAGAGAGAAGGATGTGTGCGTGCCCGAGGATCGGGGCGTGACAGAGCGATGTTGAAGTTTGGATACAAAGTCATAAAGACTGTTCCAGCGTTCAAAGTGGTTTGGACAGTACCAATGCAAGCATGTTGGTATTGTAAAAACTTGGTATCTAACAACGCTATTCTTGCCACAACTGGCAAACCTTTACGACCATGAAAGGTTAGAGCAAGACGAACAGCTCCATAATGGACATGAGTATTATCCCTGTTGAGCCCATTGTCTGGGAAATTCTGGGGGGATCTAGAGAGTAACAAAGTACTCCTTTTCAGTAGCAAGAATGGGGTGTTGGTTAAATTTGGAGGACTTGACGTACTCATTTACTTGCTTTGGGGTTTGGTGAATAAGTTGGCGAATGGAGAGAATAGGTGAGAATGATGAGTTTGGTTTGGCAAAAGCAGAATAAGGGTTCATGAGAGGAAGTTGGGTTTCAGAAATCTTGGTTTCATCGCTAAGAGAGACTTCATAACGATAATCTATCTTAGAAGCATTAGAAGAAGGAGCAAGAGAAACGGGTGCTTCGAGGATTTCTGGTTCTGTAGACATGATGTGAAGAGATCTTCTCAGCACTAGATTCACCTATCAAGCGCATGGAATGGATAACCTTAAAAACGAAATGGCTCTGATACCATGAATGGACCTAGACTTAAAACCAGGGAAGGAGAATAAATTTCCTACAGGTATGCATCCCACAGTGGGCGAACAACTCCCGTTCAAGCCCTTCAGGGACAGCCTTTTAGCAGAAAACTACTCAGCCCTTTAGTTCAGAGCCTAGAGACACCCAGAGATGCCAGGATGGAAACATTTCTAACCTACCCAAGCTGCATTTCTTGAAGGATCTTACCAAGCTGGAGAAGAAGAGGATTTTAGAAAGCCATGAAAGTTTTTTCACAAAGCACACACTTTACTTCAGGGGACTCTGCCCTTCACAATACATCCTCCTCGCCCTTTTATAGGCAACTAGAGGTTACAAACCAACAAACAAGGACTAGGCTCATGGGTCCGAATACAAACAAAGGCACCGAAAATCTCCGCGAGGGAATTATTTGCACACTATGAACAGTGATTGTACTGTGAACAGTACCTTACCTAGCCTAGTGCTACAGTAAAAGTGAACATTGATTTGCTACAGTGAAATCGTACGGACTCAGCGGTCTCGTCCGTCATGGGCATTGTAGCTACAGACTAAGTCATCATTTGAGTTGTCTTCTAGGAGATGTGCCTCGTATTTCTACTGAAGGGCTTCAAGGTCTTGAGGTGAGAGGATTTGGTTCAGCCTTCGAGATGAGGATACTTCATGAGCCCAATGGGATGTTTCTTCTTCTACCCAGTTTGTGTTTTCACCTGTGGTGTTAGCAGGAATGCTTGGCTGAGGCCAATTAGATGGCTGTGCATAGAAGGATGTGTCCATGTTCTGGAATGAGGACGAAAGTCCCTGTTCGTAGGGATTCCGGGATAGAGGACCTCCAAAGCATGCATAAGGGTCTTGAGTAGACTGGACAATGTCATCTTCACTTGTCATTTCATGCTCTTGGGATGATGCAGCTTGTCTATATTGGCTGAGTGCTTCCTTAGCTTCTGGTACTAGGTCATAATGATCTCATGTAGTGGGTGTATTATTCCAAACATCTTCAGGAATGGTCTTGTTTTCCTGGCATAGGATTCTCTGGAGTTCTCTGTACTCGTGTTCACAAAATCTTACAGATCTTGAATAAGATTTGTGAATCCGAGCTTCTCGACCGTCCAAGTGAGGTTTATAGGATGTGGTTCCTATTTCCTGAGGGGCATTAATGATGCTTCCATTATTTCTGCAAAAATGCCATGGACGCCTGAATACCATGAATGGACCTAGACTTAGAACCAGGGAAGGAGAGTAAATTTCCTGCAGGTATGCATCCCACAATGGGCGAACAACTCCCGTTCAAGCCCTTCAGGGACAGTCTTTTAGCATAAAACTACTCAGCCCTTTAGTTCAGAGCCTAGAGACACCCAAAGATGCCAGGATGGAAACGTTTCTAACCTACCCAAGCTGCATTTCTTGGGGGATCTTACCAGGCTGGAGAAGAAGAGGAGTTTAGAAAGCCATGAAAGTTTTTTCACAAAGCACACAATTTACTTCAGGGGACTCTGCCCTTCGGACACGTGTTGAAATGTCCGACATGATACGAATAAGCGGCGGTGCTTCCTAAATTATGGTGTTGCGATATTTGGGATGTTATAGGTGGGAGGTGAAGAACGGGTTGGTCGAGCTTTTTCTTTTTTATGAGTTTTTCCCCTAGTAAATTTTAAGTTAGTAATTGTGTTTCAACTCCATAATTTGAATTAAGATATTCATTTTTCGAATTTGTTTGTGAAATTCGTAAGTACAAGGATGCTACTATTCAACCACAAGAGATTTATACTTATTGGTGATGTCCTTCATGACAAATTCTATAGCTAGTTTTTTCTTCTTTTTTTTCAGAAAAGGAATTTCCTTCTTTATTTATATTTTTTTGCCTCGACCATAGTTGAGATCCGATAAAGATTATTATTAAAAAAATTATTTATTTATTTATTTATTTATTATTATTATTATTATTATTATTATTATTATTATTATTATTATTATTATTATTATTAGGACATGCAGTCCATCTCTCTAATATAATGTCCGATTCATGGCGCAAGTACCACGTTTTGTTTGAAAAAAATAAAATAAAATTTTCCAATATATTTGTTTTTACTATAATTCATATAATTTATCAAAAAAACTTTGTTAAAACAATAATTTCTGCTATAATTCATGTAGTCCAACGTCCCTCCAATACACCTTTCCATCCCCATGATGGCGCCCCTCCACCGAACGCTCTCCAACCGTCTCCTCTCCAAGCTCCCTCCTTTCATCCATCATGGCCTCGCGCCGCCCGGTTCTCCGCCGCGGCGGACGGTGGCGCCCCCGCTCCGCCGTCCTCGGCCACCGCTCTCCCGCCGTACAAGAGCTCTCTGCCCATTGATGCTGGATCGTCGATCCGAAAGCCGATCAGCTTGTGGCCCGGCATGTACTTCTCCCGTCACCAACGCCCTGTGGCAAGCGAGATCCAAGATGTTCGAGGAGGTCGGTGGCGCCGGGGCGAGCGGGAAGGCGGCGCCGCCACCGCCGAGAGAATTGGTCCCGAGGAGCCCGGCCAGGAGCAGGACGAGCATTTTCTACAAGTTCTCGAGCGATTAAGTGCTCAGGGAGCAGTACAGGAATCCTTGGAACGAAATCAGGATGGGGAAGCTGGTGGAAGATCTCGATGCTCTCGCCGGGACCATTTGCTATAAGGTAAATGAACGAGCTTTGAACGACTATCGGATGGTGATGCCTTGATTCCTCTTTCTGAATGCTGTGCCATTTATGCTCTGCGATGTTTTTCATGCTAAAGCTTTCTCGATGCATATTCTATGGTCTTTTTCTGCGGAAAATGAATTGCATATGACGTCAATGACGGTGCTTTGTTGTATTCCTGATATAAGACTGACTTACGGCGGTGCTTAGTTGGCGGGCGATCAGTTCTAATATTCTGCGATTAGTAGTTTGAATGTCAAGCCCTTGTTTGAATAATCTAGAATCGGTCATCTGGTATAAGAGAGAAGTTCATTTCTTAGACGAAAAGATTGAACAACATGCTACTTATTTGTTGTAAGCAGTACTTGTCTCTATCATTAAAAGAACCAAGAGAAACAAACCCTGAACGGAAAGACAAAAAGGGAGCGAGAAATTTCGAAGAGCAAGATGTTAAAGCTGAACTCACTTCGCTGGAAGTTCCTGGTTCGATGCTGGGTCGAAGGCAGAGCGCGCGCTGCAGGGAAATTGAGAAGAAGAACAAGCCCTACCCGAGCTCCGCATCTCATACATCAGCACCGAGTGTCAAAATTGTGAAATAGTGGGCTTTTAAGGGGTAGAATTGGAAGGAAACTCTGGAATGGCAGTTTCGTAATTTGTGGCAAAATGTTTCCGGAAAGATGAATAATTTTAAAATTATTTTCCTGCATTTTATTACTTACAAAAATTTATCAACGTAAGGTATTATCACTTTACAATATATATCTAAATATTTCATTAACAACGAAAATGTATTTTGTTCATTCGTTTTTATGAAAATTGTGAATAACCATTTATGGAGAGTATTTTATGAATTATGATTTTTCGCCTATAGTAGGGTGGGGCAAGCATATGGGGCCCACATTTCGATTTTCAAAAGTTCCAAATGTCACGAATTTAAAAAAGAAAAATTAAAGTGAGTTGCACTAATGAAGAGAAAGGGATGAGAAAAGTGTAGTTATGGTATAAGTAGAACAAATACCGACACTCGACTCGATACGATCTGACACGTCGTTTTTAAAAAACAGAAAATTCCAATATGTTATAACACATTATATATTTTATATATATATATATATATATATATATATATATATGTGTGTATAAATTATCACTTTATGATGAAATTAAAATTCATAAATAAATAAATAAATAAACCTAGAATGAATTTACATTGAAACTTTAATCCAATAAATCATTCATTATTTTAAGTTGACAAATTCAACTCCATTATAATAATCTATAAAACTTGGAAAGGAAAACAAGCAATTCCTATTTTGAACTCGTGAATCAGGTGTGTTAGAAGAAAAGAGAAAAAGAAAAAAACTTTGGGGCGAATTGTATATCATGTGAAATAAGAGTCAGACAAAAAGAGAAAACTAGATTTTTCTTTTTCCCTATTTATTATTTTTATTTTTTTTATTTTTCACATATAAATTTTTGATTTCTCATTTATTGAAAATTTTTAAAATTGATCTTACGTGTTGGAAATTCACATATCAGAATTTTAACTCAAGTTTCGAGAAAGTTAATTAGGTGTCGAATTTATCGATACATGCTGACCAAGTATTGGAGAGTGTTGGACATGTGTTGAAATGTCCGACATGATACAAATAAGTGGCGGTGCCTCCTAGATTATGGTATTGCGATATTTGAGATGTTATAGGTGGGAGGTGAAGAAGGAATTTGGTGCAGTTTTTTTTTTTACGAGTTTTTCCCCTAGTAAATTTTGAGTTAGTAATTGTGTTTCAACTCCATAATTTGAATTAAGATATTCATTATTCGAATTTGTTCGTGAAATTCGTAAGTACAAGGATGCTACTATTCAATCACGAGAGAATTATACTTATAGGTGATGTCTTTCATGATAATTTTTTTTTTTTGAACAAATTTCATGACAAATTCGATAGCTTTTTTCTTCTTCTTCTTTTTTTCAGAAAAAGAATTTCCTTCTTTATTTTTATTTTATTTTTTTGCCTTGACCATTTTTGAGATCCGATGAAGATTATTATTAAAAAAAAAAATTGTAATTATTATAATTATTAGGACATGCGTTCCATCTCTCTACATAGCTTTCTTAATATAATGTCCTATTCATGGCGCAAGTACCACGTTTTGTTTAAAATAAAATAAAATAATATTTTCTAATATTTTCTAATATATGTTTTTACTATAATTTATATAATTTATCAAAAAAATTGTTAAAACAATAATTTCTGCTATAATTCATGTAGTCCAACGTCCCTCCAATCCACCTTTCCATCGCCATATGATGGCGCCCCTCCACCGAACGCTCTCCAACCGTCTCCTCTCCAAGCTTCCTCCTTTCCATCCATCATGGCCTCGCGCCGCCCGGTTCTCCGCCACGGCGGACGGCGGCGCCCCCGCTCCACCGTCCTCGGCCGCCGCTCCCCCGCCGTACGAGAGCTCTCCGCCCATCGATGCCGGATCGTCGATCCGAAAGCCGATCAGCCTGTGGCCCGGCATGTACTTCTCCCCTGTCACCAACGCCCTGTGGGAAGCGAGATCCAAGATGTTCGAGGAGGTCGGCGGCGCCGGGGCTAGCGGGAAGGCGCCGCCGCCGCCGCCGAGCGAATTGGTCCCGAGGAGCCCGGCCAGGAGCAGGACGAGCATTTTCTACAAGTTCTCGAGCGATTAAGTGCTCAGGGAGCAGTACAGGAATCCTTGGAACGAGATCAGGATGGGGAAGCTGGTGGAAGATCTCGATGCTCTCGCCGGGACCATTTGCTATAAGGTGAATCAACGAGCTTTGAACGACTATCGGATGGCGATACCTTGATTTCCTCTTTCTGAATGTGGTGCCTTTTGTACTCTGCCATGCTTTTCATGCTAAAGTTTTCTCGATGCATATTCTAATGGGCTTTTCCTGCGGAAGATGAATTGCATGTGATGTCATCGACACTAATAGAGTAATACAGTTAACTGGTGCTTTGATGAATTCCTGATGTAAAACTGACTGATGGCGGTGCTTAGTTGGTGGTTAATCAGTTGAAGTATCTTGCTATTAGTCGTTTGAATGTCAAGTCCTTGTTTGAATAATCTAGAATCAGTCATTTGGTATTACAGAGGAGTTCATTTCTTTGACGGAAAGATTGAACAACATGCTTCTTATTTGCTGTAAGCAGTACCTTGTCTCTATCATTCGTATAAGAGCATGTTTCTCATCAATCTTTGTCCGTATCAGGTTCTGCGATCAGAGGCTTAATGCTTAAGTTCTCAAGTGATCAGTTGTAGTCCATATAGTGTGGAATTCATCATTAAAATTGTGTGTAACAGGACACCCGCCTGTTGTATTTAGCCTTTTTCTTTTGGACCGGCATTGCTCCAGCGACGATGGCACCACGAGGCCTCTATTACTAGTAACTGATTCTGTAGACAGGATGGTTCTCAAAAGGCCAATCCGTATTGACATGGACTTGCAAATAGCGGGAGCTGTTAAATGGGTCGAGCGCTCATCAATGGAGATCCAACTGGAAGTAAGTCCACAAAAGGTGTTATATGAAATGGTGCTTCCAAATGACAATAGTATGCTACTTTCTTTCCTAGAGTTGATGACATTGCTTTGTTGGCTTGTTGGACAAGATCATACATTTTCATCTGCTGCCACTAAGCAATTGCAGGATGGTGTCACTTTGATGGCCGTGCCTTAAGTATATGTTTATTCTTCACAAACCATACTTGCTCTTCCATGATTTTGGTACTCTACTTGTAAAAATTATGGAGAAATTTGCTAATTTTCTCTCCATCCACCATTCCCTTATTACCATAAATAAATAAATAAAATAGTAAACCCGTCCATACTATAGAGAAGCTTGCTAATCAACATCCTCTTGCCAAGAAATATTGGTTTGTGAAGGATCCTGACATGTTGGTCGAGCACAATATTCAGATATCAGATCTTCATAAAGTTATCATTTCCATGATATAGTCTTATTATTGATCCATTCTGCTGTTTACCTTAAACTGGCAATTCCATGCAGAAACCCAGGATTCTTCAGATTCAGTTGCACTTACCGCCAGTTTCACATTTGTGGCTCGTGATTCTAGAACTGGGAAATCAGCTCCAGTTAAACCTATCTCACCAGTGACAGATAGAGAAAAATTACTTTGGGAAGAGGCAGAAAAGAGGAATAAAGTGAGGAAAAAGGAGAGAGAAGAACGTAACAAATATGGTAACGTAGATGACTTGTCCAGGCTGCAGGCTTTACTTGCAGAAGGTCGTGTCTTCTGTGATATGCCAGCTCTGGCAGACAGAGATGGCATTCTGATAAAGAGATACTTGTTTTGAGAACTCGCTAATATGTCGGCCACAGCAAAGGAATATCCATGGGAGAATATTTGAAGGATTTTTAATGCGAAGGGCTTTTAAATTGGCCTTTTCAAGCACATATGCCTTTGCTGGTGTGGCACCCTGATCCGTTAAAGTTGACCATGTTGATTTCTTGAGACCGGTGAGTACTCATCCTGCGCATGATGTATTTGTAAGTGTAGGTGATGCTGTTGCATGACTTAGCTGCTGGCTGAGTGGGGAACCGTGGCAATCAGTATCGATGGTCCCACATGTGCCTTCACTCTTGCAGTCTGAGGTATATGAGTAAAATTATGGATCTGTTAAGTGGAAGATCATAATATGAAGGATATTATTTTTGGGATGTTGGTAATTTTTCCGCCTCAAATGCTGCATCCTTTATACGTAGCTTGACATTCCAGCTGAACCCCTGACAGATGTCGAAGTTGTGGCTCATGTGATGCGACCTGAGCTCAGGTCAAGCGAGGTACGAGCAGCCCATGTGTGTTACATTTTCTTTTAGCAAATTTTGATACCCCTTCCGCTCCTCTGATCAGAACTTAAAGGATGCTGTGGTTAGGGGATTTATCTATTTACTCCCACCTTCTTTTGGACTCAAACTATCTACCATCCCTTAACATAATGGTCGTGCATGATAAAATTCAAACGGAGAAACAAGAACGAACTGGTCACTTAGTTGGGGGATACTGAAGTCTGCCCTTAATTTTCAAGAACGAACTGCATAATGAAATGAATTTTTGTGAAGTCACCATATGAGAATAAAGTGGTTCAGGAATGGTGGATTCTAGTCTGTTACAAATGCGGTTTGTCTGAACCCATGGCATCGAAGATTGATGCTCGAATGCAATTCGCCTTCTTCATAATCAGGACAGCATAAAGCCAATTGGCAATACACAAATAGAGAGCCAAATATCTACTATGACGACTTGCTTAATTAGGAAGAGCTAGAGCATTTCAAAGCCCTCGTCAAGCAATTCACAAATGGAATTCATGAGATGCAGGATTATCAGTGAGAATCATCAATCAGCTCTAAAATTTGGAATATGTTCACTTATCAACAATTCTAGAGCCGCGTTGACCTGCAACCAAGAATGTACCCATCAAACATTATATCTACGTAACTCCAACAAGCAACATTAAATAGCACCATCGACACTAGGCCCCAACTGCCTGAGTCCGCTTTGAAGTGCTGATGTACAGAACTGCAGTAAGTCATGCAACTTAGGACCAGCCGAATTCAGTAAAGATAAGACTAAAACATCAGAAATTTTGGATACATTATTACCGTTATTTCCTCAAATAAAAGCATCGCCATACTTGTTTTTCAGCTGCCGCCAACGTACTCTTCCGTCTGTTCCATTGTTATGTTCATATATCCAGCCGGGCAGGCTAGAATACCTGCATAAAACTCCAAGCCATCAGAACATATAAGAACACCACACAACTTCAGGCAGCACAAGATTGTGGTTCTGGACTAATCATCAGTATAACCTGCAGATAGCATGGGAAGGAGAACATGCTTGTCAGGAACATTGCAGATTAACTAATCTAGTATCATCCAACTCACCTTTCCTCCAGGTCTTACGCCACAAGCACCAAGGTTAAATTACTAGAAGTTGACAAGAAAAAACTTGGTCAAGGCACATAAAGCGCACACTTCAGCTTTTCCTCTATCAGGATTTACTAATTGTAAATTGAGAAAGCTCACTTGAGAAAACGACGCCATGAAAGGGTACTACCTTTAATGCCCTCATTTTCTTGATAAGGACATCGGAATGGATCAAATGGCTTTCAAACCACCAAATCTTAATTCCATCTAAGTTCACTGATTTATCATCAAAGACCCCGCTTCTCCCTTTCTCTCTCTCTGCGCTTGTTCTCCCTCCCTCTCCCTCATCACCCAAGAGAAAAAAAAAAAAAAAAAAAAAAAAAAAAAAAAAAAAAAAAAAAAAAAAAAAAAAAAAAAAACTATGAAGTTCGAAAGCCAGGCTTCTTTTCTTATTCTCATGCCATCAAAGGAAGGTTGCTTGTATCTTGTAATTGAATAGCAGCATGTATGTGCAAGATCCTTGTTTTTGCAGTTTTGCAGTAAACAAAATGAATATCTTGTGCAATCATCATCAAATCTGCCAAACATCTATAATATTAATCCATTTCATCAGCAAAACATTTTTCATGCGTTTAGCTTGGTTAAATTAATTATCGGAGCACTCTTGAACTAATGGAAACCATTTGGACAATAAGTCCAATTTGGTGAATAGAAGACAACTCAAATAATTTGTTTAGTGTTTGTCTCGAAGTATTGGCTACAATCGGAACGTGGTTGATCTGAGACACATTTAATAGTTTTTACTTTTTAGAGACAAAGTTTTTTTATTGAATCAACATCTCTTTTCTAAAAACGATGTGCTTGGAACAAATACTTACACAAATCCACCGATAAGAAAATCAATCGACTTATTTTCTATGTTGAAACCATGCCATGTCATTGAAACGTAATAATCAGGGAGAAGTAATTCCATCAAATTAAATAAAATGGTGAACTATGTTGAAACTGAAACGATTAATTTGTTTTGGTAGGTCGTGTCATCTTTGTATTAATTGTCAATCGTGCCAAAAGGGTGGGTAAGACTAGCGATGGACACCAATAAGGGATAATGTAGCATGTTGGAACAATGCTATTGGGTCATATTAATAAACTTCTCATCAACGAGAATCAAGGATTCAATTTCATTTGTGATCTGGTTACATCAGTTATCACATTGAGAAAAAGCACGATTGACTAAAACAATGTATGTGTCCCGTGATTCAAGGATTCGCGTTAAGGGTGTATTGGCAACTTGCCAAATAGTAACTGATTCTATTATTTTTTATTTTTTTTTGTTTCTGGAAATATATTTGGAACAAAATCAAGGATTAAAAAAGAGTTGCTTTTTTGTTCTTGGGAACAATTCCAAAATCAAGCCAATCCAAATTTATTTTTTTCTTTTTTCCCTTCTTCTTTTCTTCTTGTTCTTCCTCCTTCTCCCTTCTTCTTCCATCGTCGCCACCATCGGTTGCCACCGTTGTTGCCATCGTCAGTTGCCACCGTTGTTGCCATTCACCATTGCCGATCGCTAGCGATTAGTTGGGCAAGGTCCGAAGACTCACCCAACCACTAGCAAGCCTAATCCCTCCCCTGACCACTAACGAGCCTTGCCTAGCTAGGCAAGGTTGGAGACCAGCAATTGGCCAAAGCTTGAAGAAGAAGAGAAATAAAATAAAAATAAAAATAAAAACTAAAAATTAAAAACTAAAAACTAAAAAAATTATTAAAAAATTAAAAGAAAATGTTTTGGATTAGAAATTTTGAGGACGGTACTAGATGCAATTCTATTTCGGGAATAGAAATTTTGGGTAGTTACGAAAGGCCTTCAAATGCTTAGAAATTGTTCTTAGAACAGAATAAAAAATAATCATTTTTTATTAGAAATTGTTCCTAAATAAAATGGTTATCAAACGCACCCTTAGTCTTTTGTCTTGGTTTATCCCATTACTTTATGATTCAATTTCTTTACGTATACAATCTGCAAACAATTCTTTTTGTCATTTTTTTGTCCTTTTTACCAAAAAAAAATTCTTTTTGTCATTATATTCTCCTCAAATTTAAATTCTTTTTTTAATCAAAAACATGTAATATATATTCACAAATTAAAATGACACTCAAATGACAATCTTGACAATACAAGATGACTCAAGATTCATGATGAAATGCTTGAGAGTTTCTTGATGAACATACACTCTTGCGCACAAATTTAACATGTAAAATTTCACTCCAATGCAATGACGTGAACATGTACTCAAACCTTATAACATGAAGTTTAAGTGTCAAAAAGACATTGTCACAAAATTTAGACTATTAATGTCTCAAACAAGCATGGCAAGATGCATAAATGACAAGATTTCATTTTAGCATTGATTTCACAAAATGTGCACAATTTCAGCCATCTCAAGTCATGCAAAAATCTTATGAAAATCCTACATATCGAATATGCAATGATGAATGTTTCTCATTAAGGATTAAAAACCTAAATGTGACCACACAAATCATAGAAAAAATGACAAGATAGATATGTACATTTAGACTATATACCGATGCGGCACATTTTCACCTTAACTCATGCAATTAAATCACTTGTCAATGTCAAAAATTTACAAAGTATACATCAATTAAACATATGTATCATATATTCCAACTTTTATGAAGGATTTGAGACCAAATAAGTGCATTTGTGGACTCAATTTCATCGAACAGAATTCTGACCAATGCAAGACAATACTGTTTTATGTTCAAATTAAGTGATTTTGACCTAGTTATATATATATATATAACATTTTGATCTACAAAGTCTGTTTAGTAAATTTTTTTATTGGGTATAGGGTATCTTATCCATCTAAGGGTTGTAGTAAGAGGTTTATAATTAATAACTAACCTGGGAACTCATCTTTCTAGTTCAGCATTTTTATTGACATAGAAAGCAGAACAATTCCAAGGTGATTGACTTTTTCTTATGAGTTTTTTATTTAAAAGATCTTGTATTTCTACTTGACAAAATTTTAAAACTTCTTGGTTCATTTGTGTTGGGCGGGCTTTGGTAGGAATTTTGTTTTCAAAAAAATCATGTTCATAAGGTAAATCAACGATATGCTTTTTTCTTTCCCAAAAGGCATTGGGTAGAGTAGAGCATATAGTTTTTTCTATGTGTTTTTGTAGGGAAGCTATCTTTTCTATGATGTTTGGTTTTGTAAGATTTTCTTCTATTCTTTTGAATTCTAAATCTTCTTTCAAAAATTCAAGTTGGTTTTCTTTGTCTTTTATGAGGCAATTTATTTCTGAAATGGAATGTTCTTGTAAAATATTAAGACTTCTTTTCTGTGGTTTTGTTATGAAATTGAAGGTGATTTTTTTGTTTAAAGCATGAGTTTCTATACCTTCATTAGTAACAGCAAAGGGTTGAATCAATTGTATAAAAGGTGTTCCAAGGATAACATGTTGCCTCATGTTTTTAACTAAAAGAGAAGATGTTTTGTAAGACATTTGGTCTTTTATTATTAGGGCTTTGGGTAACTTGTATTGTATATTCAGTTTGTCTCCTGATGCTGATTTTAAGGACTCAGAGGTTTTGTCAAAGTATCTTGTTGGAACAAGGCCTTCCTTGATACAATTGAGGTCGGCCACTGTATCAAAGAGTGCTGTTGTTTTAATAATGTACTCATTATTGATTTTTATCTTAATATTTATTATTCATTTTCTAGATGTTATTTTTGTTAACAACATAAGAAAGGCGGGATCGATGTATCTGGGCACTAATGATTTGATTCTGGTCATCTATTTTTGTTTTTCCTTTTATGACAAGGGACTTTATATCAGAAATTTCCTGTTTCATTTCTAATTGAGTCTCTTTCAAGGCTTGTATTTCTAATTTTTGTTGTTTTATTTCGTTTTGGAGGTCATTAATATTTATAGGTCTAGACTGTGGTTTTTTGTTTCTATTCAAAATGTCTTTAAGATTATATGAAGTATTTGGTTTGGAAGTAATATTCATGGAAGAGTGTAGTCTATCTAAGTATTCTTTTTTGGCTTCAGGGTCAAGTATTTTGTCACAAAGTGCTGATAAGGAATTCTTCTTCTTTTGTTAAGATGTTTACTTCGGGAATGGGTTTTCCCGGAGAAGCGTCTTCATATTCGGACTCTAAAGAGGATTCTATCTCATTAATCAAGACCTTCTTCCTCAAGAAGTTCATCGAAGAAGTATCATCATTTTCTATGAAGATGTTATTTAACTAGTTAAGAATATTGTCATCTAAGGAAAGTTCATTTAATCTTTTATTAATCCTACAATATTTTGAAATATGACCTTTTCTACCGCAAGAGTAACACTTAATGTCTTTAAAAAATTTCTTATCAGTGTGAGGTCTATTTTGGTTGTTCTGGTGTCTTTGGTTATGCCTACAAGTTTGAGGTTTGCGATGTTTCTTCATTTCTTTCTCAGGAGGACAAGTTCCCTTACACTTTGTTTTTTGTTTTTTCATTATAAGAGGGGTCATATTGAGCACAAAAATCTCCTAGACTTCTATTGGTGAGGGATTCTTCTTCCTTGAGTTGTCTTTGTAATTTGATTGTATTACACATTTGTGTTCCTTGTCTATAAACATAAGAGACTATTTCTCCATAAGAAAGGAGATCATAAGGAATTTGACCGCTGTAATCTTCTCTAATTTTATCTCTAACTTGGTCCTCTATAATCTGAGGTATACCAGCTAAGAATTTTTCTTTCCAAAAGGGTTGATTGCAGTCGGGTCTAATAAGAACCCTTTGCAAGAAAAGCTCTTTGTATTCTCTAAATCTTCCTAAGGATTTGCAACGCATATTGGAAAGGAGATCTTGGTTTCTATCCCTAATATGTGAAGGATCTCCTACGAAGTGTTGTGAAATGGAGTAGATAAGGGTATTAACAGCATCTTGGATGAGATGTCCTTGATCATCATACATGCGTTGACCAAAATCATCTACCTTATAGGCAGTTAAAATTTGTGTTTTTTGTTCATCTGTCAAGTAATTATCCCACCAACCTTTTAGTTGTCCAGTAAATCCGGCTACTAGAAGATTAGCAACAGCATGGTCAGAAACATCTTGCTGTGTTTTGTAGGCATTAGCAAGCATAATCATGTTGTTAAGAATGTTCATAATATTGGTTTCAGCAACACCATCAATGTTACATTCATAGATGGCGTCGGGAGAGTATTTATTTTGTATTTTTTGCGATGATTCTTCTTGGGCAATGTCTAGTGGGGTAGCTCTACTATAATAAAGTTTTTGAGGTTGTCTCCAATTGAGTCTGTTAATCTCATTGACTGACTCATTATCGGAATTACCAGAGTGTTTGGTCAGGGTACTAATAGTAGGTTGGTCAGTAGTGTCTCTAATGATAAGATTCTGGAATTTAGGAGTGTCTAGTATAGGATCAGGTTCTAATTTTGATTTTCCTAAGAGTTTTTTCTTTTGTTCTGTAGCTTTGGCAAATTATGGGCTAAGATTTTTTGGAAATTCAAAGGTTTAAAAAATGGGTTTTTTGAGAGTGTCAAACTTGTGGTGTAATAAGCTGAGTAGGATTCTGGATGGTGGATTCTATCATATTCAACTGTTTTCCTAGGGTTACTAAATGTTGATTAGTAAATTTGTTTTGTTCAATAACTTTGTGGGTGTATAGAGAGTCTCCTTTGTCTGGAAGCCTAAAGGGAGTGGCTGTAACCTCACTATCTCCATGTTGAATTTTTATTCTCCTAAAGGGTGGATGATTGGATTCTATGATTTCACCATTATCAAGTTTCCACTTGTAATGATGGTCTAAAACAAATATTTCTTTTGGTTCAAGGAATTGTTCTTCTAACCAATCAAAGAAAAAATATGGACTTCATATTCATATATGTAGTCGTAATATTTTTGTTTGATGTCTTTTGCTTTATTAGCAAAGGTTTTGAAGAACCATTCTCTAATTTGCTTGTTGTTTTCAGAATTAAATTCTTTATTAAGAAAAGCTTTGTTTGGCTCAAAATGTTTTTTCTAAGACATTAAGCTCGGCATCTATCATTTGCGAATAAGTAGGAGAATGATGAGGAGAATCTATATTTTCTAGGACTGGTTCAGGCTGGTTTTGTTGATAAACTGGCCTGGAAACCCCTGATCTATTATCTAAACCACTAATTTCTGGTTCAAGTGGTGTCTCATGATTACTTCTACTGGTGGAAGAAGGTAAAGGTGTTGTATCGTGTGTGGGAGTGTCTCTATGTATACTAGGAGGAGGAGTGTTTCTATGCGTACTAGGAGGAATGGTGATTATAGGAGGAAGATTAGGATTAAGATCTATAGACCTCATGTAGGAATTATGAAAAGAAGGACGCGATCTTGAATCAAATGATCTTCTAGGAAATCTAATGGTCACTCTTCCTTCTGGATGTTGAATGGCATTAGTAGGATCTGTATTTTGAACAACTTGTTGGGGAATTTGGTTTTCTAATTCCCATTGTTTTGGTAAAGTAACTTGGTTCCAATTAATAGACCTAGGAATTGTTGTATTTGCTCTAGAAATGTCAGTTTGGAGGAGTAGTGTTTCTCCTCGAGGGCTATGTTTGAAAGCATTTTCTCCAAAAGCGGAGGACATGGCTTTATAATGAATTCTATAGACAAGGGCTAAAGGAATAGATCCATCTGCTACTTTGTAATTATGGGTTTTGATTTGGAGTGTGAGGGCTCTAAGAATATTCTTATTTTTGAGAGAAACGGAGAAATTAGGGTAACAATCAAAATGTATAGGTCATTTGCAGAGACTTGTCTCCACAGTACCAAGTATGGATTCATCATAGTTTAAAAGACATGAGTCTCTTAAAACTAAAAGAATAGAGGTATTAAGACCTTCTTTTGTAAGAGGTTTGACTCCTACTTGGACTAGTCCTATATGAATGTAATTGTATTTTTGTTTATGCTTTTGGATGGACTCTTTGTTTAAAGATGTATTTTTTCATAAGAATTAGAAAGAGGAACATCTCTTTCTTTTGTGGATATGACGTAATCTGATTTTTTGAAAAATTTCAATTTTGATTGTTTGCATATTTCCTTAAGATGTATTTTAGGAATTTCCCAATTTTCTATAGATTTGTTGAAATCTTCTATCCTTATTTCTTCTCTATGTATAGGATTGGGATCTGAGTCCATTTGTGATAGAGAACTAGAGGAAGATGTAGATCTTCTATGTAAACTCATACTTAAGATTGGAACTTTCTTTCTTCAGAACCGTTACAGAGCTAAACCAACGGTCTAACAGCCACTCAGGGACTTACAGCCTGGACCATTCTGTAGAAACAAGAAGGATGCCAACGAATGGCTCTCGATCTAAGAGTATGTTCTTACAAAGACTATCTATACCTTCCCACTGGCTCTGATACCATAAAGGGGTTAGGATCGGAGTACTATATGAGAGAATAAGGAAGTATAGAGATTAACAGATCTCTATGAAGGATGAGAGAGATGTATCTAAAAGTAAATGATGTATAAGAACAAGAAATTAAATGACTTAAATAAAATCGCGAGAATTAAAAATAATGTAAAGACCAAAAGCAATATATAAGATATAAAGTAAGAGTATGCATAAACAAAAACCAACCATGAAGGTGGTATGAACTTGTATTTATATAAAGCTGAAAGCTAAAATTACATGTATTGAAGGATGCAGAAACTAAAGCATCAAATCTTCCACTAGGGCGGTAATCCGCACTCCAGGGGGTATTGATGTTTGTATTACAGGAAATGGTTAACCAACTATCATGTAAGTTGGTAACCCTGTATAAAACTATGTATATGAAAAACTAACTTACTTTGAAACCAGGGGATACAAGGTAAGAGAGCTTGGAGATGGAAGAGATGAGGATGGAGACGAAAGAGAGGATGGTTTACAAGTGTGTGTGTGTGTGTGTGTGTGTGAGAGAGAGAGAGAGAGAGAGAGAGAGAGAGAGAAGAAGAGAGAAATCTGGAAAATTTCGAGGTCCCCTTCTTCTATGTCGAGAGGGTGTATTTATAGGGGTGCTACAGTGAAAGTGCTACAGTACTGAACAGTGTAAAGTGAATAGTACTGAGTGAACAGTGTAAAGTGAATAGTGAATAATGTATGAACAATGTATGTCTATTACGCTACAGTGTATAGCCTTTGCGCCGCTTGTAGCTGTGCTGGCATGTGATGTCTTGAATTTATTCTCTGTCTAGGTTGATCCCATAGCAGTCGTCTTCATTGGTGTTTCCACTGTGATGTGATTGTGAGGATCCATCTGTATTATCCTAAGATTTGGAAGATCCACATTGTGATTCTTCCGCTTCTGAGAGCATTGTCTCGAGGATGTTACAGTATTCCTCTCTATTTTGGATTGCGACAAGTGCTGCACTTGCCATAGATTTTTCCTGTAAGAACGATGTATTTGATGGGCCTGCGATTATTTGGGTTTTCTGACTGTTTAACCATATTTTAACTACAGCTTCGGATCCTTGTTCAAGTCTGTTGAATCCATCCCACCATTTTGTTTTGTATTTACGGACAAGTACTGGTACACTAGGTTTTGTGGATGTATTATATTCAAATCCCCATGCTATTACTCAAGAGATTCTGAATATTATAAAGAAATGCATAAGGCATGGGAACCTTATATCATATGGTGTTAGTACAAAGTATTCACTAAAAATCTTGTAACCTTGTTTGATTGTGGGATGTAGTATTATGTCCAAAGGACCAAAGAGATCCCACCAAGAGTCAAACCAGTTTGGTAGGCTTTGTCTTGGGAAGTTATCTTTAAAGAATAACAACCAGGTGTGTTGGAAATTTGTATTTTGTCTGAAGAAAACGTTCCACCAAGCTTGTTGGTAGTCCCAGTATGTATATGAGGAGGAGTATGGTAAGTTTTGGGTAAGCCTGGTTTGAAATTTTCTGGGTGTATGAGGTGAAGTTCCCCAGTGTGAGGGGTGTATGACTCTACTGATGGAAATAGCGGAGTACATAATGTTTTATGTATTCTTTTTGTCAGCAAAGTGGGTAAACCTTGCTGATTCTGTTTCCACTAAAATTTGCTTATAATAAGCAAGGGTTTTATTTGTATTGTGTGGTTTGAATAACTAGTTTTTTGGGAAGATGTTTTTGGCAAATAAGATTGGATCTTCATCAAAGAATCCATCTTCCACAGTTAATATTTTCTGAAATTATGTTTTGGGAAAAAAATAGGATTTTTGAGATTGAGGGGTTGCCTGTGGCTTAATAACCACCTCATTCGAAGTTCTTTTGTATTCTGCTTGCTTTTGTGTAGCAAGCGGGGAAGGATTATTGCTTACCTCGATAGCACCAGACGTCTCCTTTTTTGCTAAGTTTTGTATGGATTGGGCAAGTAACATAATTGTTTTGTTTGGTATCATGTCGGCTAGTTGTTTAAAGGCTAGTGTGGGATCAGATGATATATGTTCTATTTTCACAAGTATTTGGTGTAAGAATGACTGGTTGTCTTCTGTCATTTCAAGCCATGTTTTGACAGATGTTAAACCTTTCGGCTTTGGTGGTGTATTGGAGGGTTCGGCAGTGGCTTTGCCTTTGCCTTTGTCTTTGTCTTTTTTGGATCTTAGCATATTGGTATCCCCTGTAAAAATTCTCTTGTGAGAAAATTAGGCAATGAATTTGAAGAACCATTTATAAATTCAATGTCAAAATCAAATACTGAAAGTATGGCTTGCCATCTGACAAAAATTTGTTTTGATGCAACGTTTAAAATGTCTTTTTGTAAAATGTCTTTGGCTGATTTGCAATCAATTCTCAAGAGAAATTTTTTATTTAATAAATCTCCTTGGAATTTTGATATAGATAAAACTATAGCAAGTATTTCTTTTTTGATTGTCGAATAATTTTGTTGAGTGGAATTCCAATATTTTGATATAAACTAAATAACTTGTTCTTTGTTGTTATTGACTTGTTTGAGAATGCCACCGTATCCTAATTCTGACGCGTCTATTTCTACTATTTTGAAAATGGAAGGGTCGGCAAGATGTAAGCATGGTATATCTTTCACATGCATTTTTATTTGTTTGACAGTGTCTGTATGGACAGACGTCCACAGTGGAGGATCCTTTCTTAACCTTTGATGTAAAGGTTTACAAATGATATTTATATTGGGAAAGAAATCTAAATATAATTGAGACTACCCAAAAACCTTTGTAATTGAGTTTTGTCTTTAATTTCATCTGGGAATTTATTAGTAAAAGAGATTGATCTTTCTATGGGAGTGATGGTGCTTAAATGGATGTAATGACCTAAAAATCTAACCTTGGTTTTGAAGAGTGTAATTTTAGTCGGAGAGACTACAGGACCATTTTGTATGATTATTTTTATGAAAGTAGATAAATGTTTGAAATGTTGTTCTATATTGGACGAGAATACTAGAACATCATCTATATAAGCTATGATGTCTTCTGAATAGGGATTGAAAATCTCATTCATAATTCTTTGGAATTCTGAAGGGGCATTTTTGAGGCCGGATGGCATAACATTCCATTCATATTGGCCAAAAGGTACTGTAAAGGTTGTCTTGTATTTATCTTTTTCACTGACTTGTATTTGCCAAAATCCCGATTTCATGTCAAATTTAGAAATCCTAACCCCTTTATGGTATCAGAGCTAGTGGGAAGGTATAGATAATCTTTGTAAGAACATACTCTTAAATCAAGAGCCATTCGTTGGCATCCTTCTTGTTTCTACAGAGTGGTCCAGGCCGTAAATCCCTGAGTAGCTGTTAGACCGTTGGTTTAGCTCTGTGACGGTTCTGAAGAATGAATAGTTCCGATCTTAAGTATGAGTTTACATAGAAGATCTACATCTTCCTCTAGTTCTCTATCACAAATGGACTCAGATCCCGATCCTATACATAGAGAAGAAATAAGGATAGAAGATTTCAACAAATCTATAAAAAATTGGGAAAATCCTAAAATACAGCTTAAGGAAATATACAAACAGTCAAAATTGAAATTTTTCAAAAAATCAGACTACGTCATATCCATAGAAGAAAGAGATGTTCCTCTTTCTAATTCTTATGAAAAAATACATCTTTTAAACAAAGAGTCCATCCAAAAGCATAAACAAAAATACAATTACATTCATATAGGACTAATCCAAGTAGGAGTCAAACCTCTTACAAAAGAAGGTCTTAATACCTCTATTCTTTTAGTTTTAAAAGACTCACGTCTTTTAAACTATGATGAATCCATACTTGGTACTGTGGAGAAAAGTCTTTGCAAAGGACCTATACATTTTGATTGTTACCCTAATTTCTCTGTTTCTCTCAAAGATAAGAATATTCTTAGAGCCCTCACGCTCCAAATCAAAACCCATAATTACAAAGTAACAGATGGATCTATTCCTTCAGCCATTGTCTATAGAATTCATTATAAAGCCATGTCCTTCGCTTTTGGAGAAAATGCTTTCAAACATAGCCCTCGAGGAGAAACACTATTCCTCCAAACTGACATTTCTAGAGCAAATACAACAATTCCTAGGTCTATTAATTGGAACCAAGTTACTTTACCAGAACAATGGGAATTAGAAAACCAAATTCCCCAACAAGTTGTTCAAAATACAGATCCTACTAATGTCATTCAACATCCAGAAGGAAGAGTGACCATTAGATTTCCTAGAAAATCATTCGATTCAAGATCTAGTCCTTCTTTTCATAATTCCTACACGAGGTCTATAGATCTTAATCCTAATCTTCCTCCTATAATCACCATTCCTCCTAGTACGCATAGAAACACTCCTCCTCCTAGTATACATAGAGACACTCCCACACACGATACAACACCTTTACCTCCTTCCACCAGTAGAAGTAATCATGAGACACCACTTGAACCAGAAATTAGTGGTTTAGATACTAGATCAGGGATTTCCAGGCTAGTTTATCAACAAAACCAGCCTGAACCAGTCCTAGAAAATACAGATTCTCCTCATCATTCTCCTACTTATTCGCAAATGATAGATGCCGAGCTTAATGTCTTAGAAAAACATTTTGAGCCAAACAAAGCTTTTCTTAATAAAGAATTTAATTCTGAAAACAACAAGCAAATCAGAGAATGGTTCTTCAAAACATTTGCTAATAAAGGAAAAGACATCAAACAAAAATATTACGACTACATATATGAATATGAAGTCCATATATTTTTCTTTGATTGGTTAGAAGAACAATTCCTTGAACCAAAAGAAATATTTGTTTTAGACCATCATTACAAGTGGAAACTTGATAATGGTGAAACCATAACATCCAATCATCCACCCCTTAGGAGAATAAAAATTCAACATGGAGATAGTGAGGTTACAGCCACTCCTTTTAGGCTTCCAGACAAAGGAGACTCTCTATACACCCACAAAGTTATTGAACAAAACAATTTTACTAATCAACATTTAGTAACCCTAGGAAAACAGTTGAATAGGATAGAATCCACCATCCAGAATTCTACTCAGCTTATTACACCATAAGTTGACACTCTCAAAAAACCCATTTTTAAAGCCTTTGAATTTCCAAAAAATCTTAGCCCAGAATTTGCCAAAGCTATAGAACAAAAGAAAAAACTCTTAGGAAAATCAAAGTTAGAACCTAATCCTATACTAGACACTCCTAAATGCCAGAATCTTATCATTAGAGACACTCCTGACCAACCCACTATTAGTACCCTGACCAAACACTCTGGTAATTCCGATAATGAGTCAGTCAATGAGATTAACAGACTCAATTGGAGACAACCTCAAAAACTTTATTATTGTAGAGCTACCCCACCAGACATTGCCTAAGAAGAATCATCGCAAAAAATACAAAATAAATACTCTCCTAACGCCATCTATGAATGGAACATTGATGGTGTTGCTGAAACCAATATTATGAACATTCTTAACAACATGATTATGCTTGCTAATGCCTACAAAACACAGCAAGATGTTTTTGACCATGTTGTTGCTAATCTTCTAGTAGCCGAATTTACTGGACAATAAAAGGTTGGTGGGATAATTACCTAACAGATGAACAAAAAACACAAATTTTAACTACTTATAAGGTAGATGATTTTGGTCAACGCATGGATGATGATCAAGGACATCTCATCCAAGATGCTGTTAATACCCTTATCTACTCCATTTCACAACACTTCGTAGGAGATCCTTCATATATTAGGGATAGAAACCAAGATCTCCTTTCCAATATGCGTTGCAAATCCTTAGGAAGATTTAGAGAATACAAAGAGTTTTTCTTTCAAAGGGTTCTTATTAGACCCGACTACAATCAACCCTTTTGGAAAGAAAAATTCTTAGCCGGTTTACTTCAGATTATAGGGGACCAAGTTAGAGATAAAATTAGAGAAGATTACAGCAGTCAAATTCCTTATGATCTCCTTTCTTATGGAGAAATAGTCTCTTATGTTTATAGACAAGGAATACAAATGTGTAATACAATCAAATTACAAAGACAACTCAAGGAAGAAGAATCCCTCACCAATAGGAGTCTAGGAGATTTTTGTGCTCAATATGACCCCTCTTATAATGAAAAAACAAAAACAAAATGTAAGGGAACTTGTCCTCCTGAGAAAGAAACAAAGAAACATCGCAACAAACCTCAATCCCGTAGGAATAACCAAAGACACCAGAATAACCAAAATAGACCTCACATTGATAAGAAAAATTTTAAAGACATCAAGTGTTACTCTTGCGGTAGAAAAGGTCATATTTCCAAATACTGTAGGATTAATAAAATATTAAATGAACTTTCCTTAGATGACAATATTCTTAACTAGTTAAATAACATCTTCATAGAAAATGATGATACTTCTTCTGATGAACTTCTTGAGGAAGAAGGTCTTCAGATTAATGAGATAGAATCCTCTTTAGAGTCCGAATATGAAGACGCTTCTCCAGGAAAACCCATTCCTGAAGTAAACGTCTTAACAAAAGAAGAAGAATTCCTTCTCAGCATTGCTGACAAAATACTTGACCCCGAAGCCAAAAAAGAATACTTAGATAGACTACACTCTTCCATGAATATTACTTCCAAACCAAATACTTCATACAATCTTAAAGACATTTTGAATAGAAACAAAAAACCACAGTCTAGACCTATAAATATTAATGGCCTCCAAAATGAAATAAAACAACAAAAATTAGAAATACAAGCCTTGAAAGAGACTCAATTAGAAATGAAACAGGAAATTTATGATATAAAGTCCCTTGTCATAAAAGGAAAAACAAAAATAGATGACCAGAATCAAATCATTAGTGCCCCAGATACATCTGATCCAGCCTTTCTTATGTTGTTAACAGAAATAACATCTAGAAAATGGATAATAAATATTAAGATAAAAATCAATAATGAGTACATTATTGAAACAATAGCACTCCTTGATACAGGGGTCGACCTCAATTGTATCAAGGAAGGCCTTGTTCCAACAAGATACTTTGACAAAACCTCTGAGTCCTTAAAATCAGCATCAAGAGACAAACTGAATATACAATACAAGTTACCCGAAGCCCTAATAATAAAAGACCAAATGTCTTACAAAACATCTTTTATTTTAGTTAAAAACATGAGGCAACAGGTTATCCTTGGAACACCTTTTATACAATTGATTCAACCCTTTGCTGTTACTAATGAAGGTATAGAAACTCATGCTTTAAACAAAAAAATCTCCTTCAATTTCATAACAAAACCATAGAAAAGAAGTCTTAATATTTTACAAGAACATTCCATTTCAGAAATAAATTGCCTCATAAAAGACAAAGAAAACCAACTTGAATTTTGAAAGAAGATTTAGAATTCAAAAGAATAGAATAAAATCTTACAAAACCAAACATCATAGAAAAGATAGCTTCCCTACAAAAACACATAGAAAAAACTATATGCTCTACTCTACCCAATGCCTTTTGGGAAAGAAAAAAGCATATCGTTGATTTACCTTATGAAAATGATTTTTCTGAAAACAAAATTCCTACCAAAGCCCGCCCAACACAAATGAACCAAGAAGTTTTAAAATTTTGTCAAGCAGAAATACAAGATCTTTTAAATAAAAAACTCATAAGAAAAAGTCAATCACCTTGGAGTTGTTATATATATATATATATATATATAAGGTAAGTCATTCCAGAACTTAAAACAAAAATCAATACAAAAATGGCAAAATCAGAGATCAATACGGAACAAATTGACCTAGACTTAGATCTAAGTAGATTAAGCACATCCAAAAATCATGAAAAAATTACAGGATGTGCACAAAATAATTTGGAACAAAAATTATTAAGGCAAGATTGTCCAAAAATCATCACAGAAGGTTACACAAAAATAGTAAAATCTCATTTCGGAGCAAAAACATAACCGAAAATCTAACTGAGCTACAGCATACTCACTCATCTTCAGAGATGTTTTTAGAGGGCTAAACAATACTCAATTGGGGCGTGCGACCTATCATTTTGAATCTTGGGATGTCTATTATCTAATCCTAAGAGGACTCGAATTGAAACGAGGTCGTTTTGGACTTTGTTTTGGCCAAACAGCAACCTAGGTACAAACATATGAAAATTACAGATTCATATTTCTAACACTCAATCAAACGCAAAATTGTTCTCAATCAATCTTCAATCTCAGCCAATCATCGAATGATCACATAAACCACATATCTAAACATATTTCATAGATCTACTCGCGAATCCTAATCCAGTCGAATACACCGACCTCGCTTCATTGGATTCGAGTTTAAGATTTTTACCTTTCTTGTGTTCTCGTCAATTTTTTTTACGCAATCAGACGAAGCCTTCACCGCCAGAGCTCAAACGACACTTTGAAGTTGACGAATGGACGTTGTGGATCACCAAGGAAGCGGCTGGACCGTCGATTTAGGCGCCAAAACAGAACCGGTCCAATTGGACCGGACCTCGCGCTTGCCAGAGAAGATCGGTCACCGGAGATGCTCCGACCGTCAATACTCCAATCCCTGACCACAGCGAGGTCAGCAACCACTTGAGGGATAGGTCAGCGTGGGTAGGTGCGTCAATCGAAGTCGCCGGACCACCGGTTCAGGCGGTGGAAAAAAAAAATAGGTCTATATCTGACTGGTTTTCGACCTCCAGGATGAAGATCAGCCACCGAAGACAGATCCGTGGCTGTTTACTCAATCCCTGAACTCTGGACGGTCAGGGATACACTTGAAAGCAGTTCGGGAATGGCCAGAGGCTTTGGAAAATGGTCGTTGGACGTCTATCAAGAAGAAAACGGCGCCGATTCCACCACCGGCTCAAATGCCTACGACTCTTGAGCTGTGATCAAGTCAGAACAGAGACGATCAGGAATCACCAGAGGAGATGGCAGTCTTCAATACACCGGAAAGCAAGTGATGGAGGCCGGTGGAGGTTGTGGATAGAGGTGCTCGACCGACGAGGTTCCGATGAGCGGCGATTTAGGAGCAGCAAGAGAGGTGACGTGAGAAAGGTGGTGGGAGAGAGTGCATGAGTGGGAATCAGAGAGAGAGAGAGACAGAGACAGAGATAAAATAATCCCATATCTAGTTTTCTATATAAAAAAATCCGGCCCCCCTTTTCTAAAGAGAAAAATCCTATTTATATGTGTTTAAAGGATGGAATCCTAGCCCTTCGATTGATCTAAAGGCTAAAATGTCATCTCATTTTTAACAAATCCTAGATAGCATCATAATTAGGCATATGTTAATTTCAATGGTCATGATGCATTCTCAATGAATGGTGATGATCTACTATTGAGGTAATGGATTAGTAGGGGTCCTTTTGTAATTTCACCAAACTTGGGGGCAAATTTGTAAATTTTGTAAAATCCGAGGAAATTTTTGAAATTTGAAAATTAAGGGCATAAATGCATTTGCCATGAAGTGGGTTAACTGAGGGTGGTTTCCAGCCAAAAAATGATAGGAAAAATTCGCCAGTCAACACTGAGTTGACCGGGTAGAGTTTTTTGTTCAAATTTTATTCTGTTTTTTCTAGTTTTACCCAATTTAAACAAAAACAAATATTTCTACATGAATCGAGATCAAATGAGGTCTAACTAGGCTATCTCAAGTTGACTAATTGGGCACAAAATTTTTAAATTCATTGAATTCCTATTGAAGTGAGGCCATGAGTTAAACTCATATTTTAAATTGAACCTCAATTGGCCAAATTAAAGCTCAATTATTTCAATTAAGTTTTAGTCTAGAATGGGCCAAGTCAAATTACATCAATTGAAGCATCTTAGCCAAGTTTTCTAACCTTTGAATAAGTCAAATCAACCAAACTAGAATATACCTAAGTGAATCTCCCAAAATTGATCCCGCATTTGGACTTATCTCAAGAGAATGAATGAAATGCAATCATTCGTTCGTAAGTCATAAAGAATCGATTCTAGTAGCCTAATTAGGGCTCAAAACGATAATTTGCATTTTAACTTGGTAAATCGTGAAATTGGATGCACAGGTAGATTTCAAATAGCCCCTAAACCAAATGTCAAAAAAGGAACTCCACCTAATTATGACTAGAATAAAAGTAATTTTATTTTTGGTCTATTTAGAACTTAAAACTAAAATATTCAGAAATCAAGGTTCTTAATTGAATTTTGTGAAATTCCCAACACAAAAATCAAATTGAAATTAAAAGAAATGTATTTTGTGGATTTTTGAATTTTTTTTTCATTTTTTTGTCAAATGTTTGACCAAAAGTCAACCATTTAATTAACTTTTCCTAAAAGGTTGATTTTTTGGTCAAATCTTTGAATTTTCAAAAAATTGATTTGATAAAGGTGAAATTAAAGATAAATGTAATCTTTTTGGGTAAAAAGTTAATTTTGGCCGGGTTGACTTTGATGACGATCGACTAAAAATCGATGTCAACAAGAGAGAGAGAAAGAAAGAGAGAGAGGAGAGAAATCTATGTTCAGTGAGAGAAAATATCTGCAAAATGAGCCCCCTTCAAAAAATTGACAAAAAATCCTTTTATACTAGTCTCAAATTGATCGATCTTAATCGTTGGTTCAATTTGATGGTCAAAAAATTGATCTAAGGGGAAAATTAAAATTTTAGCTAGACACCCTTAGGATGCATCGTATGATCGATTGGATGGGTCCGTTTTTCCAAAATTTGAATTTAAAACGAGAATTGCGCTAAGGGCCTAATTAGTGACTAAATCGTAAATTTCCAAAATTCATGAGTTATTTCACATGGTGAAGATCCCATAACTAATCTTTGGAGGTCCAGAACCGACCGACAATAGGTTGAACCGACTTGCCTCGTCGACAGCCGGTTAGACCGATTCACACTGATTTGATTGGTGTTTGATCAGTTCTAGCCGATTCTTGCTTATTCGAGTTCGTGTGGTCCATGAGGGTTCAAAACTTATGCAATTTGGTCCTTGAGGGACCAAACTGAAGAGAAAATTTGCACAATTTAAGAAGAAATTGTCTGATTTTGACCCAATTAAGCTAATCAAATCCTGTGAATACAATCTATTGGTTTTTTGTTGACTCAATTGAGTGATTATTGTGAAAAACAAGATACATAAACCATGGGTACGTGAAATCGAGTACTATATGCTAAAATGAGCAATTTTGCAATTCTTTGGTCAAAATGCAAATTAATTGAAATTGAATTCAATTAATATTGCAATAAAACTTTTGGACCAATTCCCCATACTTAGGATAGTCTATTGCATTCAAATTGACTTTAAATTAAAGCCACGAGACTTAGGCCAAAAAAGAATGGAGGTCTAATATGAAAATTGGACCTTGATTCATGAAATTGAACCATAGTCTTGAATGGGTCAATCAAAATTTCTTCAATTAAAACTTGATGGCTCGATTTTCTTACATTCAAGAGAGAAAAATTCTTCAAATTAGCAGGTTCTCATTTAAATTTTTCAAACGGACCTCGGATTTTGACTTATCTCATAAAAATGAATGGAAAACAATAGTCCATTTGTGAATCATGAAAGATCAATTTTGACCCCTTAATTAGGGCTTAAAATGGTAACTCGACTTTCAACATGGCAATGCTCAAAATTGAATGAACTAGTGGATTAAAAATAGTTCCTAGACAAAATGTCACAAAGGAACCATACTTAATTATGACTAAAACAAAAATAATTTTATTTTTGGTCGATTTAGAACCCAAAACTGAAAAATTCGAAAAATAAGGTTCTTAATTAATTTTGTAAAATTTTCGACACAAAAAGTCAAATTGACACTAAAATAAAGTGTTTTGAGAATTTTTTTTACAATTTTTTTTTGTTAAATTATTAACCAAAAGTCAACCGTTTAGTTGACTTTTCCTAAAAGGTTAATTTTTCAACCAAATTTTTGGATTTTTGAAAAAATTGATTTGACATAAGTGAAATTAAGACTATTTAACATCTTTCTGGACGAAAAATCAATTTTTTATCTAGGACTTTGGTCAAAGGGTTGACCAAAAAATCAATGTTTGACTTTTCAGTTTTTTCTTGAAAATGAGTAGGAAAAAAAAAACTTAAAATAAATAATGCAAAATAAAAAAAATGAAAAATGACACTTTTTGGTCAAGAAACAAGCTCCTTCACAACCACATACCAAAATCTCAATTTTTTTTTTAAAATCTTTTTTACGCATCAACTAAAAATCAAATGTCAACACCAATAAAGTATTTACTTCACCCAAATCTTTCATTTTAAAAATGAAAGTTAGATACTTCTATGTCTTAATGATTCCAGTCATATTAATTCAAGTAAATTCCAATCAAGATAACATTATCAATCAAGAATCCAACAAATCTTGATCATGTATGGCAATTCCAACTATGAAACGACCGAATACTGGACATATATAACTCTTTTAATGCCAACAAATCCCAAAATAGTACAATATTATTAACATGAATTTTCTCTTTCAACTCCCAATACAAAAATATATGCTAACGTGATCAAAGCAGCATCAAACTTGCGTGAAACGTTTTTTTTTTGGTCAAAAGATAGTTGTCTCATTGCTAATATGTTGTGGCACCGCAAGGTCCGCAACCAAGTTCGAAATCATTACATAATAAGATTCCTCCCTCAAGTTGGGCCAGGAGCACTTTGCAGTCCTCTAATATTGGTTCCACCGTCCATGGGCTTGGTGCTAAGCCCATCATACTCTCCACTACAGTTTGGTTGTTAGATTTTACTTCCCCTTTGGAGTCCAGAAGAAACGTGCTGCACTTTGTTCCTCTTTCCTTCGCCACTTTCTGCAAGACTGCACGAAGAGCTAAAGCCTCCACTTTCATGGCAGAATCGGCGTCGATTTCTTTTGCAAAACCATCTCTGAGGACCCCGTTCTCATCCCTACAGATCCCGGCGACTGTTCCCTTGCTCTGGTCTTCCGTCCACGAAGCATCAACGTTAAAGTTGAAAGATCCCTTTCTTGGCGAAGCCCATTTTGCAGGTTCGTCTGTGCGGTTTTTGCTGCACTTTTGTTTCTTGGGGTTCTATATGTTGTAAAGCTCCAGATCTGCTTTTGCTTCGTGCACAGCTTCGCAAGGTCGCAGTTGTTCGCCTTTGAAGATTACTGCGTTCCTCAACTTCCAGATCTGCCATAGAACGTCGCCTACTAGCTCCTTCAGTCAATGGTTGCTGTGTTTATAACAGCTATTTATCTATTCTGGTGATGTTGTTGGGGGACTACTTGCGTGAAACTTATGCCGTGAATAGATCCTTAAATCACGACAGAAAAGTCAGGCTCATTCTTAACAACTTTTGGGCACATCAAGTTGGAGCATTATGTCCGAATTTAACATGAATTGCCCATAACACTTTCTCTTGTCGCATGTGTATCATTTTCTTTGTCGTGGAAGTCTTAAATAGGGCATATCGCATCTCTTCAACTCTACCATTATCCTGCAGATGGAATTGAACACCCACGCCAAAAAATGACTAAAGACTAAAAACAAGTATGAAACCCTCAATGACAAATAGTATAGCAGTTTACATGCTAAACAAGGAGATCAAAACATCGCATACCTTTAGCATTTAAGTCGATAAGCAATTTAGCATATTTCAGTTGCCCGCATACCAGACCTTATTCCTTGACTACTCCACTGGACGAGAAGTCCTTTTCAAGCACCGCCCCCAAAAACCATCAAGAACTACCGTACGCTTCTTCACTCGACAGTTTCTCCCAATTTGCCCATCTTCCACTACCAATTCCGATGACGTTAACTCCACCCTTATTGAGTCTCAACGTCGTTTTTACGAGATGAGACGCAGTCTCGCGTGATATGTCCACAATGGATTTCGCATCGTGAGCAAGAGCCTCGTAATTCAAGACTCCGCCACCCTTGTCTTCTCCGTCACAATAGATGTCGTCAAAATTATTAGTGTTGAGTCCCAAGCCAAGCATCAAATACAAAGACATTGCCAGGCCGGCAAGGTCATTGACAAGGCTTGACCTCACCTAGCCATTTGTGAGGCTCACCCTCGCCAGCCCGACAATGGTGAGTCTCACCCTCGCGTGGCAATTTCTATCCAATTATTTGGCAAAACATGAAAATATCTAGGACTTAATTGGTATAATTAAAAAGTTTCGGATTGAATTGAAAAAAAAAAAAAATAGGTTTACGATTTTTTGGACAATTTTTCCAAGTAATATATATAGAGAGCTTCGTGCATCGAGGGTATTCTGAAAGATACACTCGAATTTACACGACTAAAACCTCCATGTTTCGTCAAGGCCCGCTTCGTGTTGTGCCTTACGGTGCATGGCTGTGCCATTTACCTAGCGTGGACGCCACGTTGGTGGTCAATACAACCACAACCCATCTTGCAAATCGCCTTATGCACAGATCTAATAAGAACTATCGTGTAATCGGAGCTTGGCTACAGGCTACGGATTGAAAGTTCTTTGTTTCGAAAGAGCTTACATCATGTTTGATTCTTGTGGGATCATTGTCATATGTTTTAAAAACTTAAGCCCTTGTTAGAAGGGCATAGTAAAAATCTGATATCTTTATCAAGAGAAATTGCGGGGGAATTCAAGCCTGTCAACATACTCAGTTAGATCTATCTTTACTAAAAAATTTAAATCAATAAATTATAGACTAACTATAATATATTAATTGCTTAATACACCTATATCATAACAATCTACCCCGCGTGTGAGCTCAGTGTTAACTATACTCCCTCCTAATATTTAAATTTTCTTACACATCGTTAATTGACCAGCCTTGTTTGAGTTCTCTGTTGCTTTGTGCGCGCGTTTTCGTTAGCTAGTTTGGCTCTCTTTTGGTGGAGATAAGGTGCTTCGCGTTAGACTTCTTTTCTTTTCCTTTGGTGGATGCTTTGAATTCTAGTGCGTCTAAAAGAAGATGGATCTAAGTCTGAATAGGAATAGACTTGGGTTTATCTATAGACAGAGAATGCCATAGATTTTCTATTTAGCGTCTCGCGGATATGTCTCTCTGTTCGTGTATTGCCAATTGGCTTAGCGTTGACCTGTTTATGAAGAAGGTGAATTGTATTTAAGCATCAACCTCGGATGCCATCTACCTATGTCTGTATAATTGATTCTATTGCAAAAGCACATGGAATTATTGATATCATGTCTGATAGAATATACGAAGTCATATTTTGTGCTCACAACAGGAAGAGTTGGATTAGATTAATTAACCAGTAAAGTGATATCACCACCTCCAAATTTATAAGTCCTCGCTTGAAACTTATACCTTTGGTATCTCCTACAAAGCAATAAATTACGAGAATAACAATGGCGTTTTAGTTGGTCCAAATTCTCAGCGATAATAGGATGCATCAACACATTTATGTCGTTGAATATGAATACAGAATATTGATATTTCTAAATCTATAGCCTGTTCATGAGAAAATCACTGCCCCTTGTGTAAATTTACAATTTGTCCTTTTCCCTGGAGAAGCATGACTTATTGGGCATCTTTATATATATAGAATTATCAGCGTGAACTGATTATACACTCAGTACGAACTATGAGGAACGAAAAAGCGATATTCTCGGCATTAGTCACAATGATACACGAACAAGTAAATTCTACTCATACGAACATCAGTAGAAATGTCATGGCGATGGAATACAAGACAGTTGATGCAGTTGAAATAACTAATTCCAGAATTGATTAAACATGCCACCCCATTCAGGTTTATAGAGACAACCGAAATGAAGCATCAATAGCCAAACAAAGGCTAGAAGTTCACCACCTTTGCTCAGCACCTTCACATGTGCCTTTCCCTTAATATGAATTGCTGTATATGACAACATCTCAACCCACACTCCACTTATCACGTTCCACTTCCTATCGCCGTGGATTTCCATCTTTCGAGCCAAATCGGCCCCTACGTTGGGCAGGGATGCCGAATATGAGTTTCCTGAAGGAGTCTCATACAATCTCTTGCATAGCCCCTCCACATCCATGGTCGCATCACTGAATTGACGCCGTAAAGGAATCAATGCCGACTCTGAATGCATTTGGGCAATTCCTGCCATAGCGGACACCAAATTAGACTGATTAAGTAAAAGATACAACATGTAGTCCGAAAGGATCTTGCTAAACTCCCTTTCATCATTTCTCGCCGTAAATGGCTTCTCCCAGTTGTAGCAGATTTCAGTAGCAAGATGCCATTTTATAATATTGAAGTCAAAGGTGCCCTCGGTGTACTCTAAAAGATTACGGCAATCGCACCCCATTGGGCTACTCTTGAGAAACAAGTCACCTCTAGCCTCAAATATCTTGCTCACCTCTGTATGATCTTGTGCATCCTTAGATTTACGTCTCACCTCCTCAAAGATAAAAATCCATAGCTTCTTAATAAAAGGATTATGGGAGACATACTTCGTATTCGCAATCATTTTTAGCTTCCTTTCCGTGTTTCTCAGGCCACACCCTCCAATGATTGTTTCACTTGCTTGATGGAAACAAGAGATGATCTTCTCAGTAATATGAAATGGAAAATTGCGAATATTGGAGAAAGTGATAATGCCCCAGTGTCGATCATGCTTATACATCTTTCTCGGACTCTCCTTGAAAAACTCGGAGAAAAGGTTGCAAGCATAAATGGATTCTGACCACCTTCGAAATATTAATGGTGTATCTAAGACCACATAAGTAACATTGGCATGAGGTCCTGATTCACATATGGCAAATCGTGGCACCTTGAGTACATCCATGGCGGACAACAATTTGTGGAGGAATGCATCTAGTTTAAATGATCTTGTGTTGCACCACTTGATTTCGGCAACAGTCCAATCAGAGAAAATGAGCATGACTAGAGCTATTGCGTCAAGAGCAATACCTCCCAAAAGAAGGAAATAAGTAATTTCCACATCGATTTCCAGGATGTGATGCTTTTTCAATCGATTGAATAGGAAGAACGCCGTTACAATGTTTGTGAAGGCTATGAAGCGGAAAATGTAGCTCCAATTCGAACGTATTGCTAACGCTTTTGTGTGGAGCACCTCGTACATGAATTGTAGTTCAATTGATATCACCCTCAATGCATCCATTGCAGAAACTTTGTGAAAATATCTGCAGCTTATTGCGCGTTGTCAACCTGTGTAGAGGAAATCTATGAGGAAGACCTTGAAAATTTGAAAGAAGTAGTAAGCATGCTTTACCACAATGCTCTCGGCAAGCATTGCTTCTTCTTCTTCCTTCGCTTGAACATTGAGTTCTTCAATCAACTCGTTATCTGCATCATCTGATATCATATGCTGTGAGTACACCCATTCCCTGAGCCTTGGGTGGCTTGAGAGATTAAGCGCCAATGTTCTCTCCGCATTTTTTGTGATTGCGGCAAGAAATACCAACATCGTTGGGATCACCATCGACTTGTCGTTGGGAAATATTTGCACAAAGATATAGATGGCGGCACAAATTTGGAAGATGAGACCGAGCAAGTGCCGTGGCCACAGTGAACTATCCTCCATAGAAAAGGCAACAATGGTGTCTGGACCCCCAAGATGCAATAAGAGAAATGAGCCCCAAAATGCCTGAAGTGCTCCGTCTACTTCAGCTGCACAAGCGCATGAATTACCTTGGTTGTTAGAGATGATCCCGATTGCAAATGCAGCTACCCAGTCGGCCATCAAATAGGTCAACCACAAAAGCGAAACAATGTGATGGTTTGCTATTTTCTTTCTAAGGGGTGCAAACAGAATGAGAAAGACTTGAAGCGAGAGACTTAGTATGACGAAACCTAGAATGTTCCATTCGTTCCATACAACCCAAATGGAGCTAAACATGTTTTTGGTTAGTCTCTTCTCTCAAATATAATTTCGGGGCAACAAGATGTATAGGAGGAATGGTGAGGAATGTATATATGCATGTTAAAATGGTTCCATGTTTATGGTATCCAGTCAAAAACCAAGAAGGAAGAATAATCATGAACGAACTATTTCCCGTACAAAATGAAGCCCGGGATAGATCCAACTATGAGTTGATTTAACCACCAGTGGAGTAAATTAAATGTTTACGCTGGGCCATGTGTCCCCGAAAGTGGACGACACCATTAGGTTATTAATTGCTAAACCCGTCCATTGCTAAACCCGTCCATTATTAGGTACTTCACAAGGCATTTTAGCAATATATATATGGTACTCCACAAGACAATGAGAATGTCATTCACTCAATTTTGATCTTGATTCAACCAATTATAAAAATTCACCATAAAGTTTGCTTTAGCCAAAGAAATGGGAAAACAAAATTGTAAGCGAGAGCCATATTGGAGTTAAAATAAGTAGGACGCTCGAAAAAGGCGTCTCCCACTAAAGCAAGGGGCCATTGGTTTTCAATAATCAGGAATCTCTCTTTGTAAACATATTTTTTTGTTCTTTTTTTTTTCTTGATCATTGATTTCTACAACCTGAAATTGTTCCCTTACTTTCTTTTTCTTTATAACTAGACAAGATTAGCTGTTATAAAATTAAAATTTATAGGAAGAATATAAAAAATTTTAGTTAATATTGCACGGGCTCAATTTGACAAAACAAAATGAAGAGACAATCTGTGCATTAAGACACTGACGTGACTCAACATTCTACCAAATTTGATTTTGTGCAAGTTCAGAACATTGCGGGGAGACTGAAGTAATTGAGCCGGGCTAAGGATTGTAGCATCGCTTTATTCGACGGTTGCTTCTGGATACAAATTCATGACTCGAAACAATAAGCATCACCCGCCTAATATATTTCTTCATGCATGAGATATTGTCAATAAGCAATAATTTTGACCCAATTCCATGGGCGACAAATCTTACATTGTCCTAGACAATGAACCTAAATATAAAGAGGGAAAAAGGTGAGAAATAGGGAAGAAAAAAACATATTGCCCTACACTGACAAAAGGTAAAAGGATGAGAAAAGAGAACCCCTTCATATGGACAAAACTCATCGAGTTCATCCCACGCCAACTTTTAAAAAGATCATAATAAAGATAAAGAGAGATTCCTGATTTGTGGAGAACCTGTTGCCACTTGCTTTGATGGGATTCAGACATGCCTTTTTCGCTTATATCATCCACATGAAAGGGAAAGTAAACTTTTTGGCTGAAGTGGACTTTTGAGAGGAATTCTGTCAATGGTTGAATCGAGATCAAAATTGAGTGAAAGCCTTTCATTAAAAGCGCATTATCATTATCTTGTGAAGTACATAATAATTGAGTGAAATGATATTATTCTTATCTCTGTTGAAATATGTGGTTCGCGTTTTCCATTATCTTTGAAAGCACATTGTCATTGTCATTATTATATGCGGAATGATTAGTTCATGATTTCTTTTACCTTCTTGGATTTTTTAATTTGTTCATTCTTCTGACGTATAAGTCAGGAAGCATCTCAACATGTATATATGCACATTTTGCTGTAATTTCGTTAAATCAACTAACGTTCAACATCACGCATCATTGAAATCTGCTGGTGGACACCGATCTCATAAAATTATTGTCTGATGGAGAAAATCTTACTAGTTTCATGCATGTAGCCATTCACTTGAACTGAAAAATAAATGTGCAAATGCCATCTCTACACGTAGTACACTCTCTTCAGGTCGATAATTTTCCTTCTATGTTCAGTTACCTTAAACAGAATTTTCATCAACGTAATCCTTGTCAGCTAATCTTGTCTAGTTTGGGCTATAATAATCAATAATCGAGAAAATAAGAAGATAAGATAGATTCCTGGTTTGTGAAAACCTCTAGCCACTTGCTTTGGTGGGAGAGAGACGTGCCTTTTTTTGGAGCATCCCGCTTGTATAAACTCCAATTTGGCTTTTGCCTTGTTCCTCTTTTCTTTGGCTAAAGCACACTTTTGGTGAACTTTTGTCCCGCGAAGCAAGATCATAATGAAGGGTTTAGCAATTAATAACCTAATGGCGTTTTTCACTTTTGTGGACCCACGACCCAATGTAAACATTCAATTTAATCCACTAGTAGTTAAACCAACTCAAGTTAGATAAATCTCGAGCTTCATTTCATTCACGGAATGGTTGGTTTACGATTTTTGCACTTTTAGGTTTTTGCATAAAAACTATCTTTTGACAAACAAGAGACCATCTCAATTTGTATATGTACATTCCTTGCTATTCCTCCCCTGCTATTCTTACTGAAATTATATTGCACGGAGCGATCAAATTCAAACCTAGCATAGACATGGGTTTTGACTTCATTGTGGATCTATGGAACAAATGGAATATTTAAGGCCTCGTCATCCTTGTATAAATATTTAAGCTAAAAATATTTAAGTATTACACTCCACTCTACGCTTAGTTGTAAATTTCTACTTCCCTAGTAATGTCTGCAAAGACTGTTTGCTTGATGCATGTAAACTCTCCTGACTGATAGTTGAGAGGATAGTTTTGTTGCAATCAAAATTGTACTGGAAAGGGAAAATAAAATTTTAAGTAAAAACATGGCATTTAGCTCATTTTTCTCTATGGAACAAATGGATCATCTAAGGTTTTATCATACTGTATCTCTCCCTTCTAGTCTTTCTTTTTCTATTTGCTCCCGTTAGAAAGAAAATAGTGAATCACTGCATCGTTTTCCTCTTGCAATTGACTTATTTGATGGCTATAGTTTTTCCCAAAAAAAAAAAAAACAATAAAAGCAAAGTGAATATCTTGTGCAATCATCATTTAATCTGCCAAATATTAATATTTTTGCTTTTTTAATACCAAGGATTCAGTCTAGCTCACCTTCGGGAGCACAGCACCGACTATACCTAAGGAGAGACTGGCCCAACAACCCACCGCTGAGCCCCCCGCTTAAATCACAGAACTACTTTGAGAGTCGTGAACGACTCAGAGAGTCGAACCCCTAACCCGGTGGCCAAATCAGGGGGTACGCCTCAATCAGTGCAGCCATGTGTGGGTTGGTGCCAAATATTAATATTACTAACTGGTTTCATGAACAAACCACTTTTTCTAAGTTACCTTTTGCTTGGCGGCCCTTGCCAGCACTTCTGGGAAGATGATTTTGTCAATTCTCATTTGTTGGGTGTTGTATGATTTTGCTATCAATCTAAAAGTACTGATATTTGGCAGAACTGTTGAGTTCTTCAACTAGGTTGATTTACCTTGGATCGAGGTAAATCATTGGATATATAGATGAGAGTAATCTATTTAAAATGATAATTTGAGCCATCTTATTTGTCAAATTTTTATACTCAAAAGGATGAGAAAATGCACCTAGCGTGATTATCTTCTTTGAATGTAACCTTACATAATTATAAATTTGGAATCTTTACCAGATTCCAATCATGACAATCAGGTGAGGAAAGAGAAGAAAATTAAAATTTTGCCCTACATGACAAAATGCAAGAGGGTGGGAAAAGAGAAGAAAAGGATTATAATAATACAAAAAAATGAAGAAGTGTTTTGTCTCGTTGGGGCATGGTGGACAAAGTTTATGCCTATTAAACTGCCTAATCTAATTAGATTTCACTAAGAGAGTTGTTAAATTGTGAGCCAACTAATTGATTGAGTCATTCATTTTCACTCTGAATATCCCATGTTAAAGTTTGAGAATGTGATCGCCTTTCATGTTTTTCTCGTGAGACTTACCATCTTGAAAAATAAAATTCACTGCTCAAATGGTTAAGAGAGTTGAAGGGGATAATATCTTCCATTGACAGTGCTTAAAAATTCACCTCATTAATAGTGCATTCAACAACCTCTTCATTGGATTTATGTTTGTTGGGTCTCTTTTATCTCTTATGGAACATTGACAAAAAAAAAATGAAGAATACGCACGAGCTTATCTGATTTACAATCAACCTCATACCTCACATTAGTTCAAGTAAAAAGAAGTCATATCTACTGGAACACTACGTTCGAGACATAAATAGCTGCTAGATTATGAGGAGATGATAGCATGTCACATTCACACGTACAAAAGGGCCCCTGTTAGCCAAGCAATTTCTCGGAATCTCTCATCATCTAACAAAACGCATAAGATCCAAAGAGCTAGTGGCCATTATCCAAAAAGTCTTTAGTCTTTTTTAAAGTACTTTATGGACTCATTATGGACAGAATCTCTTAAAGTAGATAGTAGGGGGACAAAGAAGACCTACTTTACTTCATGGAAACCTTTTTAAAGGAACTTTATGGACTAACTATTGAAAAGGGAAAAAGGTCCATCCTGCCCAAATAATACATAAACTTTGACTCGATCAAGACTTAGCGATGCTCTAAACTAGTATATTCTGAGATACTCTTTATCAAATCAATGCATAAAATATAGTTGCATTTTCATTTATAAGAAATTATATATTCTTTGTCACATGGTTTTATGTAATATAGTTATGTGTTGTAAGGCCAAAAAATTAATTGTATGTATTCCAAACTCAATTGCAATCAATACCCACATATTCAACTCTCTGTAATAGATCAGTAATCCAAACATTCATTATATTTGCGAATGACATAAATTTAAAAAAATAGTGTGAAAGTATGCATAGTAAAAGACCAAAATGCGACGACTCGCCACGTAATAGCACATGACAATACTGCAAGAAAGCAATTGAAATAATGTTGTTGTGTCATATCATTTAATTTGTTATTAATGAGAATCAAGGATTCGATTCCATTTGTGGTCCAGTCATATCAGAAATCACTTACACCGTAAACAAAAGGTGGGTCTTAATTAGAAGTCTCTCTTTTTTTTATGTGGTCCAATTTGTCATACTTTTTCAAAATAAGAAACTATTATTTTTTTTATAACTATTTTTGCCCAAGCACTCGACAATGAATCGTATAATAAATGAAAATGACGAATAAAGGAAAATTGAGAACTAGACATTTTCGACTTCTAAGAAACACAAGAAAATTGCAAATAATAATAATGCAAAAAGATGAATAAGTGTTTTGTCTCATTGGGGGCATGGTGGACAGAGTTTATGCATATTAAATTGTGCAATTTGATTAGATTTCACTAAAAGTGTAAATTCTTAAATTATAAACCAATTAATTGATTGAGTCGTTCATTTTCATTATAAAAATTCCATATGAAATTTGAGGATCTGATCGCCTTTCATGTTTTTCTTGTGAGACCTACCATCATGAAAGATAGAATTCATTGCTCAAAGGGTTAAGAGAGTTGAATGGGAGAATATCTTCCATTGATAGTGTTTCAAAATTCGCCTAATCAATAGTACATTCAACAACCTCCTCGTTGGATTTATGTTTGTATAGTCTCTTTTATCTCTTACTGAATATTAACCAAAAAATGAAGAATATGCCTGAGCTGATCTAATTTACCACCAACCTCATACCTCACATTAGCTCAAGTAAAAAGAAGTCATATCTACTGAAACACTATGTTCGAGATATAAACAAATGCTGGAGTATGAGGAGATGATAGCATGTCACATTCACATACATGAAAGGTCCCCTGTTGGCCAAGTAATTACCGAAAATCCCTCGTTATTTGATAAAATGAGTAAGATCCAAAGAGATAGTGACCATTCTCCAAAAATTCTTGGTCCTTTTTAAAGTACTTTATGTACTAACTGTGGACATAATCTCTTAAAGTAGATAGTGGGAAAAAAAGAAGACCAACTAAAAAATGGTCCATCAAATAATACATAAACTTGATTCGATCAAGAGTTAGCAATGCCTCTAAACTAGTATATTCTTAGATACTCTTTATTGAATTGATGCATAAAATATAGTTGCATTTTCATTTGTAAGATATTAAATATTCTCTGTCACATTGTTTTATATAATATAGTTATGAGTTGTATGGCCAAAAAGTTAATTGTATGTATTCCAAATTGAATTGTAATCAATACACACATACCCAACTCTCAATAAGAGGTCAGCATCCAAACATTCATTATGTTTGCAAATGCCATATGTTCAAAAAGATAACGTAGAAATGTGCATGCCAAAAGACCAAAATGCGAGGACTTGCCTAGCAATAGCAAATGACGACATTGCAAGAAAGCGATTGAAATAATATTGTTATGTCATATCATTTAACTTGTGCATTCAACAACCTCCTCATTGGATTTATGCTTGTCTAGTCTCTTTTATCTTATACTAAACATTGACTAAAAAATGAAGAATAGGCACAAACTGATTTGATTTACAACCAACCTCATACCTCACATTTGTTCAAGTAAAAAGAAGTCACATCTACTTGAACACTACGTTCAAGACATAAACAGATGATGGATCATGAGGAGATGATAGCATGTCGCATTCACACATACGAAAGGTCCACTGTTGGCCAAGCAATTATCGAGAATCCCTCACTATCTGACAAAGCGCACAAGATCCAAAGAGGTAATGGCCATTCTCCTTAAAGTCTTGGTCTTTTTTTAAGTACTCAATGGACTAATTGTGAACAGAATCTCTTAAAGTAGATAGTGGGGGGAAAAGTAGACCTACTTGACTTCGTGAAAACCTTTTTAAAAGAACTTTATGGACCAATTGTCCAAAGAGAAAAAAAATAAAAATAAAGGTCCATCTTGCCCAAATAATACATAAACCTTGACTCAATCAAGACTTAACCATCGCTCTGAACTACTATATTTTGAGATACTCTTCATTAAATCGATGCATAAAATATAGTTGCATTTTCATTTATAAGGCATTATATATTCTTCGTTACATGGTTTTATGTAATATAGTTATGCGTTGTATGGCTAAAAAATTAATTGTATGTATTCCAAACTAAATTGTAATCAATACCCATGTACTCAACTTTAAGTAAGAGATCAGCAATCCAAACATTCATTATGTTTGCAAAAGATAGCATGGAAGTATGCATGGCAAAAGAAACTTGCCTAACAATAGCAAATGACGATGGTGTAAAAAAGTGATGGAAATAATGTTATTATGTCATATCATTTAATTTGACATTAGTGAAAATCAAGGATTTGATTCCATTTGTAGTTGGGTCATATTAGAAATCATTTAGGCTATAAACAAAATGTGGATCTTAATTAGATGTCCCTCTATTTTTATGCGATCCTATTTGTCATACTTTTTTCAAAAGAAGAAACTATCATTTTTTTTATAACTATTTTTGCCCAAGCTCTCGATAGTGAATGGTATAGTAGATTAAACGGGCAAATAAAGGAAAATCGAGAACTAGAAATTTTCAACTTCCTAGAAACACAAGGAAACCAAAGATAACAATCATACAAAAAGATGAAGAAGTGTTTTGTCTTGTTAAGGCATGGTGGACAAAGTTTATGCCTATTAAACTACCTAATCTGATTAGATTTCACTAAGAGCATAAGTGCTAAATTATAAGCCAACTAATTGATTGAGTTCATTTTTATTATGAAAATCTCATGTTAAAATTTGAGGATGTGATCTCCTTTTATATTTTTTCTCATGAGACTTACTATCTTGAAAGATAGAATTCACTTCTCAAAGGGTTAAAATAGTTGAAGAGGAGAATATTTTCCGTTGACAGTGCTTCAAAATTCGTCTCATCAATAGTGCATTCAACAACCTCCTCATTGGATTTATACTTATCTGGTCTCTTTTATCTCTTACTAAACATTGACAAAAAAAAAAAAAAAAAGAATACGCACAAGCTAATTTGATTTACAACCAACCTCATATCTCACATTAGTTCAAGCAAAAATAAGTCATATCTATTGGAGTACTACGTCCAAGATATAAACAGATACTGGAGCATGAAGAGATGATAACATGTCACATCCACACACAAGAAAAGTCCTCTGTTGACCAAGCAATTACCGAGAATCCATCGTTATCCAATAAAACACGTAAAATCCAAAGAGGTAAAAACCATTCTCCAGAAAGTCTTGGTTTTTCTTAAAGTACTTTATGGACTAATTGTGGACATAATCTTTTAAAGGAGATAGTTTTTTTTTTTTTTGAGAGGGGGGGAGACCTACTTGACTTCATGGAAACCTTTTTAAATGAACTTTATGGACTAATTGTCCAAAGAGGAAAAAAAAAATGTCCATCCTCCCCAAATAATACATAAACCTTAACTCGATTAACACTTAGCAATGACTCTAAACTAGTATATTATAAGATACTCTTCATTAATTCGATGCATAAAATATATTTGCATTCTCATTTATAAAACATTATATATTATCTGTCACATGGTTTCATATAATATAGTTATGTGCTGTAGGGCCAAAAAATTAATTATATGTATTCGAAATTGAATTATAATCAATATCCACATACTCAACTCCTAGTAAGAGATCGGCAACCCAAACATTTATTATGTTTGCGAATGTCATATATTCAAAAAGATAGCATGGAAGTATGCATGGCAAAAAACTAATATGCGAGGACTCGCCTAACCATAACAAATGACGATGTTGCAAGAAAGCAATTAAAATATTGTTGTTGTGTCATATCATTTAACTTGTCATTAACGAGAATTAAGGATTTGATTTCATTTGTAGTCTAGTCATATCAAAAATCATTTAGGCTATAAACAAAATGTGGGTCTTAATTAGATGTCCCTTTATTTTTATGCAGTCCCATTTGTCATACTTTTTCAAAAGAAGAAACTATCATTTTTTTATAACTATTTTTGTCCAAACTCTTGACAGTGAATGATATAACAAATGAAAAGAATGAATAAACCACCCGTGGCAGCGGCATAGTGGTTGGGCGCTAGTTCCTTTCACAAGAGGTCCAATGTACAAATCTCTGCGTCATTTGCCTTATTGGAAAGGAACCTACGACTTATCCAGGGAGCAAGGGTGGTGCTGACTCTACTCCTTCCAGGGTTTACTCCAACCGCGAAGCGGCGCACGGAGGTTCCCTGGGTTACCAAAACAAAAAAATGAAAAGGACGAATAAGGAAAATTAAGAACTAGACATTTTCGACATCTAAGAAACACAAGGAGATTGGAGATAACAATAATGTAAAAAGATGAGGAAGTTTTTTGTCTCATTGGGGCATGGTGGACAAAGTTTATACCTATTAAAGTGCATAATCTGATTAGAGTTCACTAAGAGTGTAAGTTGTTGAATTGTAAACCAACTAATTGGTTATCATTCATTCTCACTCTAAAAATCCCATGTTGAAATTTGAGGATGCAATCGCCTTTCATGTTTTTCTCACAAGACTTACCATCTTGAAAATAGAATTCACTGCTCAAAGGGTTAAGAGAGTTGAAGGGGAGAATATCCTCCATTGACAGTGCTTCCAGATTTGTCTCATCAATAGTGCATTCAACTATGTCCTCATTGGATTTATATTTATCTAGTCTCTTTTATCTCTCATTGAATATTAACCAAAAGATGAAGAATACACATGAGATAATAGCATGTCACGATCACACGTATGAAAGGTCCTCTGTTGGCCAAACAATTAGCCAGAACCTCTCGTCATTTGACAAAACACATAAGATCCAAAGAGGTAGTGGCCATTCTCCTAAAAGTCTTTTGTCTTTTTTTAAAGTACTTTATGGACTCATTATGGACAAAATCTCTTAAAGTAGATAGTGGGGGGAAAAGAAGACCTACTTGACTTCATGGAAACATTTTTAAAAGACTTTATGAACTAATTGTCGAAAAATGGGGGAAAAAGGTCCATCCTACCCAAATAATACATAAACCTTGACTCGATCAAGACTAGAGGAGAATATCTTCCATTGATAGTGCTTCCAAATTCATCTCATCAATAGTGCATTCAATTATGTCCTCATTGGATTTATACTTGTGTAGTCTCTTTTATCTCTCATTGATTATTGAACAAAAAATGAAGAATACACATGAGATGATAGCATGTCACGTTCACACGTACGAAAGGTCCCATGTTGGCCAAACAATTACCCAGAACCTCTTGTCATCTGACAAAATACATAAGATCTAAAGAGGTAGTGGCCATTCTCCTAAAAGTCTTTTGTCTTTTTTAAAGTACTTTATGGACTCATTGTGGACAGAATCTCTTAAAGTAGATAGTGGGGGGAAAAAAGACCTACTTGACTTCATGGAAACCTTTTTAAAAGAGTCTATGGACTAATTGTCGAAAAATGGGGGGAAAAAGGTCCTACCCAAATAATACATAAACCTTGACTCATCAAGACTAGGGGAGAATATCTTCCATTAACAGTGCTTCCAAATTCGTCTCATCAATCGTGCATTCAACTATGTCCTCATTGGATTTATACTTGTCTAGTCTCTTTTATCTCTCATTGAATATTTGACCAAAAAAATGAAGAATACACATGAGATAATAGAATGTCACGTTCACACGTATGAAAGGTCCCTTATTGGCCAAATAATTACCCAAAACCTCTCGTCATCTAACAAAACACATAAAATCCAAAGAGGTAGTGGCCATTCTCCTAAAAGTCTTTTATCTTTTTTAAAGTACTTTATAGACTCATTGTGGATAGAATCTCTTAAAGTAGATAGTAGGGGGAAAAAAAGACCTACTTGACTTCATGGAAACCTTTTTAAAAGACTCTATGGGCTAATTGTCAAAAAATGGGGGAAAAAGGTCCATCCTACCCAAATAATACATAAACTTTGACTCAATCAAGATTAGGGGAGAATATCTTCCATTGACAATGCTTCCAAATTCGTCTCATCAATAGTGCATTCAACTATGTCCTCATTGGATTTATACGTGTCTAGTCTTTTTTATCTCTCATTGAATATTGACAAAAAAATGAAAAATACACATGAGATGATAGCATGTCACGTTCACACATACGAAAGGTCCTCTGTTGGCCAAACAATTACCTAGAACCTCTCATCATCTGACAAAACACATAAGATCCAAAGAAGTAGTAGCCATTCTCCTAAAAGTCTTTTGTCTTTTTTAAAGTACTTTATAGACTCATTGTGAACAGAATCTCTTAAAGTAGATAGTGAGGGGGGGGGGAAGAAGACCTACTTGACTTCATGGAAACCTTTTTAAAAGACTATGGATTAATTGTCGGAAAAGGGGGGGAAAAGGTCTATCCTACCCAAATAATACATAAACTTTGACTCGATCAAGACTAGGGGAGAATATCTTCCATTGACAATGCTTCCAAATTCATCTCATCAATAGTGCATTCAACTATGTCCTCATTGGAATTATACTTGTCTAGTCTTTTTTTATCTCTTATTGAATATTGACCAAAAAATGAAGAATACACATGAGATGATAGCATGTCACGTTCACACGTACGAAAGGTCCCCTGTTGGCCAAACAATTACCCAGAACCTCTCGTCATCTGACAAAACACATAAGATCCAAAGAGGTAGTGGCCATTCTCCTAAAGTAGATAGTGGGGGGAAAAGAAGACCTACTTGACTTCATAGAAACCTTTTTAAAAGACTCTATGGACTAATTAACGAAAAAGGGGGGAAAATGTTCATCATACCCAAATAATACATAAACCTTGACTCGATCAAGACTTAGCGATGGCTCTAAACTAATATATTCTGAGATACTCTTCATCAAATCGATGTATAAAATATAGTTGCATTTTCATTTATAAGACATTATATATACTCTATCATATGGTTTTATGCAATACATTTATGCATTGTAGGGCTAAAAAATTAATTAATGCATTTCAAACTAAATCATAATCAATAACCACATACTCAACTTCATGTGAGAGATCAGCAATCTAAACATTCATTATATTTGCGAATGCCTTATGTTAAAAAATATAGCATGGAAGTATGCATGGCAAAGAAACAAAATGCTAGGACTCGCACAGCGATAGCAAATGACGAGATTGCAAGAAATTGATTGAAATATTGTTGTCATATCATTTAACTTGTCATTAATGAGAATCAAGGATTTGATTCCATTCGTGGTCCAGTCATATCAAAAATCATTTAGGCTATAAACAAAATGTGGATCTTAATTAATGTCCCTCTATTTTTATGCAGTCCTATCTGCTGTGCTTTTTCAAAAAATGAAACTATCATTCATATTTTAGATTTTGAAAATCGATCAAGCTAAAAAGATATTGCTTGTAGACAAAGGTGAGGAGAGTCGGAGACACCTCGCATTGGTTAACATTTGTCCTCATTATGAATAAATTATCTCGATGATCGTTCATGGTTTCGAGTAAATTAACGAGGCTTGGACTATGCAACACTTGTAGTCTTGCAGGTAATTGGGGGAGGAAAAAAAGATATCACCACCGGGTCTAATCCACCTAGGAACTAGACCGGTCAATCCGATTCCAAGCCCAGCTGGGCCGGTTCCCATTTCCACAAATTAACAATTCTCCCCCACCTTAGAATGTCTACAAAGCACTCCTTTCTTAATGCCTGGAAAAACTCTTGATGGATAGTTGAATAACCAAAGTTATATTAGGCTCCGTTCATTTCGCGGAAAATGTGGAGTTTCTAAAAAATATTTTCCAAGAAGTCATTCTCCAAAAAAATGTAATTACTTTTCGGTGTTCGGGTGAAACTTGAAAATGAAGTGAAAAATATTTTTCACTATTTGGTAAGGAAAATATTTTCCTTCATATACTCTTTTTCATTAATTTTATATTTTAAAATGGATTTTTCATATTTTTAAGAATTGATTTTTAATTATTTTTTATTTTTAAAATCTATTATTAATTTTTTTTTTTTTTTCTTCTTTGTTTTCTATCTCCTTCTTTCTTGATTGGATGCTAGTCACGGCGATGGCCCGTGACTGACCACCTATGAGCCTCGAGCTCGCCAACGAGCACGAGGCTCGCCACTCCCGCATTGGCGAGCATGAGCATCAAGCTCGAGGCTCGCCAAATTGACAAGTGTGAGCTTAAGATCAACAAGCTTGAGACTTGGCAATGGCCGACAACTAGCCAAGAAAGAAGAAGATGAGAAACAAAGAAAAGAAAAAAAAAAAAAATAAAATAAAAATAAGAAATAGAAAAGAAAAAGGAAATTAAAAATAATTTGAATAAAAAAGAAAAATAAAATATAAAGAATAATTCGAATAAAAAAGAAAAGAATAAGAAGAAATGGGAGGACGAAGTGAGGATTTGTAGAAGTATGAGATAAGAGAGATTAAGTGAGAAAAATGTTTTCTACTTTTCAAAAGTAAAAAACATTTTCCCCTAATTTGGAAGACTTTTTTTCCTTTCATGGAAAACATTTTCCTCAATGAATTTATTTTCTACATGAAACGAACGCCAGAAAATCTGGAAAATGTTTTCCTAAATTATTTTATGCGAAACGAACGGAGCCTTAGAGAAAAAATTTCAAACTAGGGAAAAATATGGCATTTAATTTTATTTCGGGTCTATGGAATATATGGAATATCCCATACTTTGTCATACTAAACCTCTTGTTTCAAGTCTTTTTCATTCAACTTGTACCCCTTTAAAAAAAATAAAAAAGCGAACTATCGTATCATTTTTCATTTACGGTTGAGCTACTTGATGGCTATAGTTTTTCCAAAATCAAATTGAATATCTTGTGCAATCATTATTTAATCTGCCAAATGTAGAAAATAAATAACCAATTTCACGAAGAAACATTTTTCTTATGTTATCTTTCCCATTTAGTCATTGTTAATAGATAAGAAGACAAGTTTAATATCAAAGCCTCAATTTTACAGCTGATCTCTTTTCATAAATGAATACAATGAACATTGTTAGAAAAAAGAGACGATTATTATATTTGAGAGAATAGATTTAGTTTTCCTACCGATGAAGGAAAACAATAGGCTTAGTGACTTATATTGAGTCCACAACAACAATAAATGGTTTTGGCTCAATAATAATAATAATGAAAATATAGATTTATAGTAATGGATAACCAAAATGTAAGAAACAAACTCGATTTATTTTGCCACTTGATGTTAATAATCCATATTTATGGCACTGATCCCTAAGGTTTTGGCTCTCGTTTTGTATGATTTATTTAGAGATGTTACAAATTTTTTAGGATAAATTCGATTAAAGTGGATGAGGAAGAATTAAGTTGGATAAATTCAATGCTAGTCAAATAAGACAGAAGAACTTGTTACTAAAATGATTTAGCTCATAAAATAATTGTAAGAGAGATCATGTCACTAGATATTGTCTTTCTATGTTTTTCTTTTTGATCGACGATTGTTTTAGAGTGGAAAAGCACGTCAAGAATGGAATCCCCTCCTTGCCTCTCGTGACTCGTGGTTGGATGGAGTCAAAAATTGACAAGGCACAACGGCCGATGTCTACATTAGTTAGTCACCTAGCAATTTCATCGTCTGGTGAGGGGTTGCTAGTGTGAAACCTGAGATCATATAACAAAAGAATAATGATGATCACTATTAACATGATTTGTCTACTGCAAGCGTGAGGAAGTATGTTTTCTTGGGCACATTGCTAAGAATTTTTTACATGAATTGCCACATCATTAGGCTCGTTGACATTGATATTCTTTCTCGTATACAACTCATCTTTAAATATTCAGATTGTCACATTTTCCACTCAATATGTGCATCGTGAATATAAAACCCCAAGGAGATGGAGATGGCCCCTTTGGTAAAGAGACGGAATGGGAGTGCTTGTCTTCTTGTTTTGTCAGTTGTATGACATCAATCGTTAGGCGTCATACAAAAGCATGCATTATGATAGGCTTATTGATCTGCAAAAGTACGAATTCCATACGCAATGAGGTTAAACTCCGGATCCGGATTTTACTATAATAAGTAAGACCGGTGATTGATTTTATAATATGGTCTTTGTCCTTTGATAAAGAGTGACGTATCGGGATTGGATTTGTGTTGTACCACATAATCAATTACATTGCAATAAATCACACTCCAATAAAATCAACTTTACTGATGGGAAAAAAAACTTATAATCTCAAAGGCATAATTTAACATGAAATTTTAATAATAATGGTTATTGGTTGAAAACTTACAAGCCATCTAAATATATACATTTCAAAGATTATCATCGTATTAATAGGGGCTAATACCACACAAAAATCCCAAACTAGTATATCTGTGATAAATTTACTTCAAATTAATTTTCGGATCATCAAAAATTCTAAATTGGTATATCCGTGATAAATTTATCGCAAATTAATTTTTAGATCTCAAAGTCCCTAAATTAGTATACTTGTGACATATTTACATAAATAAAAGTTGTAAGTTTTTTTTTTGTTTACTTTCCTGTAAAAAATTATAAGATTATGTAATTTTCAAAAAATTATGCAAAAAATTACCAGTAACATTTCGCTGTTTCACAATTGTATAAAACTCAATTCCTAGTAGGAAAAAATCACTTTAGGATGAAGTTACAAAAAAGAATTTCCTTGCGAATTCTCCTTCTCCGAGATCAATGGTCAAACTTTCGATTAAGCAAGGATATAATCGGGTGTCCGAAAATCGATGAAGTTAAGAGATACTGCGTGTAGATGTGGACCAGAGTCGGTTCCCCACATGGGTCGATTTTGTCCTCATTATGAATTAAATATCTCGATGCTGGTCCAGAGTAAATCAACGAGGGTTGAAATTTGAGGAAAAGCACATTTCGGGAAGGTATTCTTTTTTCCCATTTCTTTGGCTAAAGCACACTTTTTGGGTAACTTTTGTCACGTGAAGCAAGATCATAATTGATGTGTTTAACAATTAATAACCTAATACTGTCTTCCACTTTTCTGGACACACGACCCAAAGTAAACATTTAATTTAATCCATTAGTAGTTAAACCACCTCAAGTTAGATCTATTTTGGTCTCCATTTCATTTGCTAAATGGATAGTCCGTGATTGCTTAACCTTTTAGGATTTTTGCATAATTACCGTATTCTAACAAGTAAAAGGAATCATCTCAACACACACATACATTCCCCACTATTCGTCTTTTTACATTTTGTTGTAGCCAAAATTATATTAGAGATGAGCAATCACATTCAAGCTCAGCGAAAAAACATGGTATGTAGCTCCATTTTGGATCTATGGAAAAAATGGAACATACCGGGTTTTGTCATACTAAGCCTCTTGCTTCAAGTTTTTTTCAAGTTTGGCTTCAAAATGTTTATGCTTTTGTCTCTTAATCGGAACCATGGTATTAGTACGGTATTTGTAGACTCATAATTAACCTATTCAAGGTAGACCTTCTTGCACAAGCTTTTAAATGTTAGAGATATGTGCATTGGAAGTTCTAAAATTTATCAAAAAATACAATTAAGTCCTGAAATTTTTTAAAAAATACAATTAAGTCTTAAAACTTATTACAAAAATGCAATTGAGTCTTAAAACTTTCAAAAAGTGCAATCAATTCTTAAAAGTTGTTATATTGGTCGAATCAATCCTTCTTTTGGTTGCAATTTTTGAAAATTTTAGGATTTGATTGCACTTTCATGACAAATTTTGGTACTGACACTTTTTAAAAATTTTAGAACTCGATTGCACTTTCCAAATAAGTTTTAGGACTTGATTAAACTTTTTGAAAATTCAAAGACTCGATTGCACTTTCGTGACAAATTTTAGAACTTTCAGTGCACTTATCCTTAAATGTTAAATGAAACTTTTCTAAGGAAGAATATGAGCTGTTTAGTGTTGAATAGTAATTATTTCTGATTGGGGCGACTTTTAATAAGCTTAAGTTGTCCCAAGCAATAATAATATACTACTATTAATCTTTTTATAAATATGATGGAATTTTTACATGACTTTTAAATCAGTATGCATACGATTGAAAAGTCAAACTTCAATCAACAAAAAATGATATGTAAATAACTCGTTTTCATGACGACGGTAGAATAGTAATACTATCTAATCTAATAGAGGAAAAAGGAAAACTATGATAGAAGGCTAGATAGACTCTTGCGATCCCTCAACAACACAGTGAACTAGTCCCCCCAAAAACGACACACTCGCACCACTCTTTGAATCACAGGCAGAGCAAGGCCAGTGCTCTGCACGTGCCGCTTCATCCTCCTAAGCCCCGAAGTTGCAAGCATTGTCCCTCCCCAGCGTCACCGCCTCCTAACCAATTGTCTTAACATTTAAGAAAAATAATACTTATTATTACATTGAGAGTGAGAGAGAGGAGATGTTCCAAATATACCCTTTTCATTATTACACTCCACACCACACTTACTTGAAAGTTTCTACTTCAAGGCTTCCTTATAAAGTCTGCAAAGCATTGTTTTCTTGATGCATGAAAACTCTCCAGATGGATTGTTGAGAGGATAGTTTTGTTCTTACCAAAGTGATATTAGATAGGGGTAATAAAATTCAACTAAGTAGGAACATGGTGTTTAGCTCCATTTCTTATCTGTGGAACAAATGGAACGTTCGGAGCTTTGTCTTGCTAAGCCTCTTGCTTCAGGTCTTTCTCATTCTATTTTCACCCATTAGAAAGAAAACAGGAAACTCCTGCATCATTCTCCTCTTATGGTTGGCCTATTTGATGGCTGACTGGGTAGCTGCATTTGCAATCGGGCTCATCTCTCATAAACAAGGTAAGTTGTCCACTCATGCAATTGAAGTAGACAGTGCACTTCAGGCATTTTGGGCCTCGTTTCTCTTGTTACATCTTGGCGGTCCGGACACCATCACTGCCTTTTCTCTAGAGGATAGTTCACTTTGGCGACGACACCTGCTTAGTCTCATTTTCCAAATCGGTGCCGCCATTTACATCTTTACACAGATATTTCCTAGCGACAAGTCACTAATGATCCCAACAATGTTGCTTTTACTTGTTGGGGTCATAAAAAAAATGCAGAGAGAACACTAGCACTTAATCTCTCAAGCCTCCCAAGGCTGAGGGAATGGGTGCTCTCACAGCATGAGTCCGTTTGGGCTAATGAAGGTCTTTGTATGAGGATGCATCGTTTCATGTCTGATGAGGAAGGTGAAGCACGGAAAAACGAGAGCACTGTGGTGGAGATAGAGTACTACTTCTTTCAAATCTTTAAGATCTTCCTTTGGAGATCTCATGTTTACGTGCAAAACGCACAACTAGCTGCAAATGTTTCACCCGCATTTCTGCAATGGATGCATTAAGGGTGATATCAATTGAACTCCAGTTTATTTACGAAGTGCTCCACACAAAAACATTAGTAATATGTTCCAAGTTGAGCTACATTTTCCGCTTCATAACCTTAATGGGTGTTCTGGTGCCTTTCGTCCTCTTCAATCGCTTGAAGAAGCATCAACTCTCCAAACTTGATGTGAAAATTACTTATACCCTTCTTTTCGGAGGGATTATTCTTGATGTGATAGCTCTATTCATGCTCATTTTCTCGGATTGGACACTTGCCGAAATCATGCAGAAAAAACTCCGGATCATCTAGATTATATTCACTTTTGTACAAATTGGCATATAAAATGAATAAGCTGAGGGAGGCCCGATCCACCACATGTGAAGTAGAGTCTAATGATAATGTTACTTACGAGGCCTAAGATACACCATTAATATTTCGACAGGTGGTCAGAATCCATCTCTGCTTGCAACCTCGTATCCATGAGCTTGAAGGTGAATCTGAGAAGTACGAATAAGTGCAATCATAGCTTGGGCAGCATTGCTTCTTCTTATTTATTTGATTTTCGATTACATATGGTTGAGAAAATCATCTCTTATTTCGATCATGCCGGTGATGCAATTGCCAAAGGCTGTGGTCTAAGGACCAGGAAAGGGAAAATAGTAATGATTGCAAATACAAATTACGTATCCAAGAATCCCTTTCTTAAAAAGCTATGGATTTTTATCTTTATGGTGGTGAGACGTAAATCGAGTATTATGCGTAATCCCACAACGAGGAGTATGTTTGAGCCCGCAGAGCTAAAGAGGAGTATGTCTGAGCCCGCAGAGCTAATGTCTGAACCCGCAGAGCTAAAGAGGAGTATGTCTGAGCCCGCAGAGCTAAGGCGTAAATCGAGGGATATGGATGAGCCCACAGAGAGGAGTATGTATAAGCCCATAGAGGTGGGACATGAATCGAGGAATACGGATGAGAACATAGTGGTGAGATGTGAATCGGAGAATATGGATGAGTTTAGACAGGAGGAATATGATAAGCTCATAGAGATATTTGAGGCTAGAGGTGATTTGTTTCTCAAGAATTTATCGGATGAAGTCGTTGACTATAACTATTTTTACAATTTTATAGTTGATGTCAAGAGGGCTAATTACGGCGACAGTATTATAATGTGGCATATTGCTACTGAAATATGGTACAACAAAGAGAAATCCACAAAATATAACGATGAAAGGGAATTCAGCAAGATCCTCTCTGATTACATGTTGTATCTGTTACTTAATCAACCTAATGTGGTGTTCACTATGGCGGGCATTGCCCAACTCACGGCAGGGGATACGTTGAAGGAGTTACGACTCCACATCCATGGTTCAAGAGAAGATGTGAAGGGGCTATGTGGGCAATTGTTTGACAATCCTTCGTACTTATTGGTCCGTGAACGAATTCCGAAATCCGTGCTCATGCGGGCCATCAATTTTGCTCGAAGCATGGAAAGGCTCGAGGAAATAAAGTGGAAGATGATGAGCGGAGTTTGGGTTGAGATGTTGTCATATGCAGCAAGTCATGTTAAGGGAACAACACATGTGCAGGTGCTAAATAAAGGTGGAGAGCTTCTTTCTATTGTTTGGCTGTTGATGGCTCATTTCGGTTGTGTCTACAAACCTGAATTGAGCATCTGTTATGAACCCTTCTGGTTGTCTAAGTAATTGACCCGCATCAACTATCTTATTTACCATCCTCACGGCTTTCCTTCCGGTGTTCGTACGAATAGAATTTAATAGTCTGTGTATCTTCGTGACTAAAGCCGATATGATGGATTTTCATTAGAGGGCTGTGCGGCACCGTCTAGATTCTGGACAGCGAGCGTTCAGTCTTGTTTGGTCCATTCGACAAGCACCGGGCCAATCCTCAGGGGTCCCCATGGCTCGAGAATGTGACGATGTGGTTTTTAAGCCACTTTTCAGTAGTCATTTCGGTGTTGTTTAGCACATGGAAGCGGCATCCACCGCACGCTGTCCAGACTCCAGACATGGTGGGGGATGCTCAGCGGACAATTGGCTTTGTTTTGCATCCTCGACGAGTCTCGGGTTAGCCTTCATTAGTCCTTATAGGTACTTTCCCGTTGCTTAATAACAAGGTGATGTTTAATGTTGCCCGATGTGTCTCGGGTTGTTGTGCACTTGCTTTGACATTATTATATCTTGCTTGCATTTGGTCTTGCTTAAATCTTGTCTATGAGTACCTTTGCATGATCATTTAGATATACATATCTTAGGAAAAAAAAAGTGTGAAAGAATGCATAAAACTAAATCCCTAAATAAGCAAAGCTACCAAATTGTTCATTAGGTAATATTTAGTGTAATCAAATCTCCATGTCCTGAATTTTTTACTCATGCAAATAAAACAAACTCCCACGTTAGTCCTGAATTTCTTACTCACAAAAATAAAACAAACTCCCACGTTTTATTCAATCTTTAATCGGCTCATCATATATTAGTGGTGGCTCATAAAGTCAAAACAAATGTCATAATTAGAATGAGAAAATCAAGTTCCAACCGGTGGGGTTTGGGAAAACCCGTGTCAAGATTAAACATTGTCTTGCAAGAGGGACCGTTCGCACCCATTAAGCAATCTTCAAATTCATTCAGGAGGGTCACGGCAATAATCTATTCCAACAGACATGATATCAATTATCTTGATGAGCTTTTGCAATAGAAACAATTATACAGACATAGATAGATGGCATTCAAGGTTGATGCTCAAATGCAATTTGCCTTCTTCATAAACAGGACAACATAAAGCCATTTGGCAATACGCAAACAGCCACCTACATCTGATGACATGCTACTTAAGGAAGAGCCAGGGCATAATAAGTCCCTTTCAAGCAATTCACAAACTGATTTAATGAGACGCAGAATTATCAGTAGGAATCACAAATCAGTTCTAAATTTTGGAATATGTTCACTTTTCCATGATTCTAGAGCAACCAAGAATGTACCCATCAAAAGTTATGGCTACATTAACTCCGCATTGCTACATTACATGGAACAATCAACGCTAAGCCCCATCTGCTAAAGTCTGCTTTGAAGTGCTGATGTACAGAACTGCAATAAATCATACCAGTTAGGAAAGGTCCAAGTCAACAAAAATATGACTAAAAAGTCAGAAATCTTGTATATATCGTTGTCATTATTTCCTCGAATAAAAGCATCGCCGTACTTGTTTTTCAGCTGTCCATTGACGTACTCTTCCGTCTGTTCCATTGCTACGTTCATATATCCATCCAGGCAGGCTAGAATACCTGCATAAACTTCCAACGCGTCAGAACATACAAGAATACCACTCAAGTTCATACAGCACAAGATTGTGATTCTAAACAAATCATCAGCATAGCCTGCAGATTGCATGGGAAGGAGAACATGCTTGTCAGAAACATTACATATCAATTAATTTAGTATCATCCAACTCACCTCTCGTCCAGGTCTCACGCCACAAGCGCTAAGGTTTACAAATCACCATAGGTTGACAAGAAAAAGCTTGGTCATAGGCACATACCACGCAGACACAGCTCTTCCTCTATTAGGATTTACTACAAACTGTAAATTCAGAAAGTTTAATTGAGAAAATGACACCACAAGGCCCACATAAAGGGTATTATCCTCTCATTTTCATGATAATTGGAATGGATCAAATGGCTTTCAAGCAACCAATTCTTAATCCCATATAAGTTTGCTAATTTATCACCAAAGGCCCTGCTTCTGCCCTTCTCTATATCTGCACTTGTTCTTCCTTCCTCTCTCTCAACACCGAGAAGAAAAAACCCATGAAATTTGAAAGCCAGGATACCCATTTTCTCATGCCATCAAAGAAAGGTTTTTTGTATTTTGTAATTGAATAGCAGCTTGTAAGTGCATGACCCTTGTTTTTACAGTTTCTCCCAAGAAAAATGATGTTCTGTGACCATCATTTTATCAACTAAATATCTATAATACTAACTGATTTCATGAGCAAAACTTCCCATTTAATCATTGTAAGATGAGTTTAACATCAGAGCCTCAATTTTACTACAGATCTCTTTTCGACAACGAATACCACGGACATTGATAGAAAAAGAAACTGCTATTATTTTTTGAAGAGATATTCCCTCCTGATGAAATAAAGGAATAGGCTTAATGACTTACATCAAGACCACAATGTACATGACAAGACCAACTTAACTGCCCATGATGCAGGGTCACAACATGACTGAATTTTCTGACAAAAGCAATATTCAGGTAAGGTTCATTCGGTTTATAATTACGGTTGACTTAAACTTCTGTTTGAATTTTGAGGTCAGTAAGCGGCCCCTTCACTCACATGAGACACCGAGAATTCAATTGATAAATTGTCCCCAAGTAATTAAAGTTTGAGACAAGTAGTTAATGGCACATAGGATTCAGTACAATAGGTAACAAACGAGGATAGAAATAATCCAAAACTCAGCATGATCTGGCTACATAGGGCCTGCATGGTAATATTTATGTTTCTCCCAATTTTTGTTCTTTTGTTCCATGGAACAAAAAAAAAAAAAAATTCCGTTTAGTAAAACTTTTGTTCCCGGAACAATTTCTCTATTTTTTTTTTTTTTTAGGAATAAATTTGGAACAGAAATAAACAACAACAAAAGTAGCTTCTTGTTCCCCAGAACAATTTCTAGAAATAAGTCAATTTTTTCTTTTCTTTTTCTTACTCGATGCGGCCTTGGGTGGCCGCTTGACAACCGCTGGCCACCTCTGGCTGGCCGCGGCCACCGCCGACCGTCGCCCCACTGGTAGCAACCCTCGTCGCCATCGCCGTCTGATCATCATCGCTACCGCCCATAGCCCACCGGCCACCCCCGACCTCTGATGACCACCACCGACCGCCATTGCCGCCGCTAACCACCACCGCAGGACCGCCGACCGTTGTTGTCGCCGCCCCTCGACTACCGACGTGGCCAGCGGCGGTCAGCGGTTCGTGAGCAAGAATAAAAAATAAATAAATACAAAAAATAAAAATCTTACTAAACGCATTTCTATTCTTTTTCTATTTCAAGAATAGAAATTTTGTGCAATTACCAAACATCTTATTTTACTCAAAAATTGTTCCCGGAGTAGAAATAGAAAAAAAAATTATTTTTGAAAAGAAACTATTTCCCGACCAATAAGCGTTACCATGCGCACCCATAGAGACAATTTTTGCTGAATAACTCTCCCAACATAGAGAGACCATGTTGAGAGAAGTACCTCAATAATCAACTCCAAAGTTCAGCTTGACAAGAACCGGTCTCCCCCGAATCGATTTCAGGAAGTCCGCGAGGGTCTTCGTGGTGGCCGACCCTTTCTCTCCTCCTCCGCTCATCCTCCTAATCTTCAATCACTGCTTCCTCTACCTAAAACAAGAATACCCACGATTGTAATTTTATTTTCTTTTAGCAAACCCACGATTGTAATTTAATCAATGGAAAAGAAACAAAATTGCATGCTAATTTAGGCCCAAAAGAGCTGCTGCTGTTGACACTTAAATTTTGGCGACCCATTTAATCATTTATTGCATTAAAAAATTAAGAGTTAATTTTATTCTTGAAAAAATAGTCAATTGCATAGCATGTAGTTTTAGATGTATTTATTTTTTAACTTGCATTTACATTGGGTCGGTGACAAATAGATTTGATTTAGTAGTTCTAAGTTTTAATTTGGCAAATCGGACTAAGCTCATGAAGTAAGTAAATTGGCCCGAGCCCGTTTTTTTAATGATAAAAATTACCTAAATGGAGATTTGAAATGATATTACGGTGGATTTTTTGAATTTAAGAAAATTGGGTTGCAATAATATCTTTAGGCGTTAAAATTAGGAGATGTGGAAAATAAAAAATAAAAAAGTGATATTACGTGCGGAAAAAAAAATCTTCACGGATGTTAATTTGAAAAGGAAATTAAAACCTTAATCTTCAGCCTATAAAAAAGATTTTTCATGTAGGGTTTTGGGGGCCACATATTTGATATACGGCCACATTAAGGGGGAAAAGTTTCAGAGAGAAAAACGTGAGAGAGGGGTCTTCTCTAGGGTTTTCTTTTCGAGGTCAAGTGGAATAAAAAAAAAAAAAAAAAAAGAAGAAGGAAAAAGAAGCCTTCGGTTCTCTTGGGGGAAAAGGAAAAAGAAGAAGCGGCAAAAATGAGGGCGTGATTGGACGTTTACTGTTCATCGTCTTCTTCAACTCTCTCCGCTTGCTTCTGCTCTCCCCCGGCCGGCTCCGCTTCTGCTACTGTGACCCAGCCACGACGCAGCCACGCCGCCGGTCTGCTACCTCCGCGTTGGCTGCCACTGCTCCAGATCTGCCCGCTGCAACAACCCCCGACGCCAGCCTCCGCCTTCGATCGACGCAGCAGCAGTCCCCCTGCTCTCTGAGTGACGCCTCGCACGCTGCTCCAAGCTTCCCCGAGTGGCGCCGCTGCAGCACTCGACGCCTGACCCCCCCTGTTCGCTTGAGTCGGCCTCGCGCCGCACCACCACGACATCCCTGTTGCCCGATCGTCCGCACATCCACCGTCGCTGCTGCTGCCTCCGTCTTCAACGCCAACAGCCGCGACCCAGTCTCTTCCACTCGCTGCTGACCCCCTGCGACGCTGCTGCTGCTCTGCTCCGCCCGCTCGAAGCCGTGAGTCCGCTGACACCTGCCGCGCTCGCACCTGAGCGTCGACGCCACCCCTGTTCGATCTCGCCGTTCCAACTACTGCTGCTGCCTCGCCGACGCCCTTGACCCTCAGATCTCGCGTCCGAAAGACCACCTTGCTGCGTCTCCGAGTGACCCACAGGAGCCCGCGCCGCGACCCGATTCCCCTGCTTGCTGGACGCCGCGTAGCCGCTCCTGTTCCGCCCTGTGACGCCGGCTATCTGCGACCGCCTAGCGCCGACCTGCTTCTGCTTGCCTGCGACCCGTGATCTGCAGATCCTGAGTCGCCGATCGCTACCGCCTCGCATCGGCTACCTCACTCCCAGCCCTGTCACCGAGCCACCGTTGCGCCCCTGTTCGCGAAGCCCAGTAGCGACGCCCCTTCCTTCGGCCTCTGCTCGACCTGGTGCCTGACGTTGCCTGCTGCGTCGCCGTCACCAACCGTCTCTGCTCGAGCCAGCAGCCGGACCGGAGCCGGACCGCTGCTCCTTCCGACCCAACACCCTTGCAGCACCCCTGTTCGCGAAGCCACCGCCGATTCGCCTCCGCCGTCACCCCTGCATGAGCTCGAGCTCCCTTTCGACCCAGCAAACAAACGGCGCCACTGGAGCTCGCACCGCCGCTCTGCCGCCTCGCCGGTTGCTGCCCTTCGCCGGAGCTCCGACGATCACCCCCTGCTCCAAACACGGGCAGCTCGGTTTTTCTTTATTTATTTATTTACTTTATTCTATGTTATTTTCTTTTATTTACTTTTTTTTTTTAGTAGAATTATTCCTAAATACATGATTGAGATTGAAGAGTTCCTCAAATTAGGGATTTTTTTTTTCCTCAAATTAGGGATTGACAGTCCGATTATCGCGCCCGAAATTCGACTCGTAATCGCTTGCAAAAATCGTCAATCTGATTTCAAGCCCGAGATTTGATTCGTGATTTATTTAAAAATTAGTTAATCCGATCTCATGCGCGAGACATGGTTTGCCAATTTGTGGATATCGATCTTATTTTATTTGATTTGCCATCATGTTAGTTGAATCATTTTTTTTTTTGGGTGACCCCAATCAATTTTATTTTCGTAAAAGAAAAAAACCAAAAAAAATTGAATTAGGATTACGTTTGTTTTAGAATATTCCTAGTCTTAGGGTTATCTAGCATGTTTAGAATTGCAATATTATTTCGAACTTTTAAATAAAAAAAAACCAAAAAAATGTTTTTATTTAGGATGTTAGTTTTCTTTAATTTAAATGGCATGTTTAATTATTTGGCAATTTTAAATTTCGAATTTTACAAAGAAAAAAACAAAAAATTCATCATGCATGATTTAGATTAATCTTCTTAAATAGGCTGCATCTTAGGTTAGAGATTGCTAAGTTAAGATAATATCTTGGTTTAAATTAGGGTTTAGCTTGACATAATCCTTAATATAAGTTTGATGGAATCTTAATCTAGCTAGATAATTTTCACATTTTTTTAATTTCGAATTTCATAAAAAAATACAAAAAAATGTCTTAAGATAAATTAGTTTCAATCCCGAGGATAGATTGCACATTTATAAAGAAAAAAATGTCATATGCATGTCATATAGAATTAGATTTATGAAATGCATGTCAGTGATTGTTGCTAGGTCCATTTAATTAAAAATTGCATGACATTAGAGTTAGGTCATTTGATAAATTTTGATTGTATATTTATTGAATTTATTTGGAAGTCGTTTTATATCATTGCATGTTAGATTAGTAACATTGCATGATTCTTATTAAAAAAGTGAAAACAAAAATTGAGTGATTGCGTGTTAATAAAAAATCATATCTAGGACTATAGATGTGAATTCTGATCTAACAACGCAGATGCTTTCGTTACTTTGAGATAAGTTTTGCAATTTATTTATTGCTTTACTTGGGTGTATAATTGGTGGTTTGCGCACCCGCATGATCACCTCACATGTTAGAGATATAGATTAAAATCAATTCAAGCTACTTATCAAACATTTTTTCAAAATAAAAGAGAAATGTACCGAAAAGACGTTAGAGAAATCTAACGTAATCAAGTCTCCGAACTCACAATCTCTTGTTCGTAGGAGTAAAGTAAATTTCCCGTTATTTTACTTGGATTTCTAATCGACCCACCGAAAAATAGATTAGTGGCGATTCCTAGCTGAAAAATCATTTGCATGTTAAAAACTTGAAGCTAAGTCGCGAATTGGTATGGGCTTGGGAGAGCCCAAGCTAAGTCTAGGCTTAGCAATCCATTAGCCTAATTTTAGGTGGTGCACCCGAAAATTTGGTCGCGACAGCTTGACGACTCCGCTGGAGAATTGAGTTGAAACTCTTAGTGGACTTAGGCCAATTTTCTTTTTTGAAAAATGTTTTTGTTTGGCTACGAGGATCCCAGGTATGTCCCTAACCTTTAAAGTGTTAAATGTTTTTGCAGGATGAGAGGTATAAGGGGAATAGTGATTGTTAACCCTTGTCTTACAGGTTGGAGTTGAGGATGAATGTTTTAAATTCAAGTTATTGAAGTATTGTGTGATTTAAACTATTGTGTATGCCTTACATTTAGCACTATACTATTGCACACACAACCCGCCGCCGGACCTGAGTCACATGGGATCATTTAAGATGGTATTGAGATGGATACCACTCCAACCGCATGCTCGCGGTACGAGTCGCCCATTTCAATCCCGAAATTTCTTTCATGGTGTCAAGAGTACCCACCTCGGTCCGCATGTTCGCGACCCAGGTCAGCTCTTTAACCAAGCCAGAGTCATGAGGACCCGACATAGTCCACAAGCCCGTGGCTAGTCTGATAATCCTTGTGGCTCTACCTTGCTAAACCTTATAGATTAGAAATCGAACCACTTACTATGCGCATGTCTATGTGATTGCCATTGATCTTTCTTGGTGAAGTAAGTTTTCTATCCTTATATCATGCAATTTATTCATACTCTTGGTCCGTCCATAACAATTTAGGTCAATCATTGATTTAATTTATTTGTCAATTAGAAATGAAATGAGGAAATTGCCATGCAATGAATCATTTAAAAAAAAAAAAACTTTGGAGAATTTGTCTTCGATTCATGTCTACGAAATTTGATTTTGTTAGGGTGTCAAATTCCCTTATTGTACGAACTTTTCATGAAAAAAAATACAAAAATTGATTAGATCATTGTCGGGGATTGATTCTCTATTTACACATCGTGCTTACATATTTTCATTTATTTCAATTTAGGTGATAACAGATCATCCACGCTCTCCCATCATCACGCAATTAAGAGCTAGAATGGCTGATCAAGCTTAAATGCGTGATCGTATGTCCGCCGTGGAAGACCAACTCAAACAATTGCTTGCCTCTATGCAGCTCCTGACAACTCAAATCCAGTCCCTCCAGGCGAATCCAACTCCTCCACTTGCTCTTCCCGAGATAGTAGTGGATGATGATCACATGCCTGATTTGGAAGATCATCCACCATTGATCACCGCTAAAAAGACAAAGCCGAATAATGTCCTTAAGGTAGATCAAGATTAACGCTTCGCAAAGCTGGAAGAAACACTAAAACAACTGCAAGAGTCACAGAATTCACTTCCGTTCGACCTGTCCGTGTATGAGAAGGTCAAGATGCCAAAGAAGTTCAAAATGCCTGATTTTGAGAAATACGATGGTACTTCCTGTCCAAAAGCTCATCTGCAGATGTATCACGTGCGTATAGCCCAATACATTAAGAACGAGCCCCTTATGATCCAATTATTCCATGCAAGTTTGACTAGGCCTACACTGAACTGGTATGTCATGAAAAATGTAAACCTTCTCGACACCTGGAATGAAGTGGCCGACGCATTTCTCAAGCAGTACAAGTTCAACATGGATATTGCACTTTCCCGAGAGGATCTTGAAAGGATGGAAAAAAAAAGAGGAGCAAGTCGTTCAAAGAGTATGCCATAAGATGGCGAAATCTGGCAGCTCAAATCACTCTTGAGCCTATTGACAAGGAGTTGATGAAGTTATTCATCAAGACTCTCCCGTTTGAGTTCTGCAACCGGATGGCTAGCACATACGTTGAGAACTTCAACCAACTTATCCCGGTGGGTGAATAGATCGAGATGGGGATAAGAAAAGGTTGGTTTACTGAGCCACCTAACAAGAGATTTTCTACTAAGAAGGAGAAGGACCCTAAAGCTGAGATTAATATGGCCTACTCTCAACTGAATCGTGACACATCCAATCGTGCTCCGGTAATTAAGATTTCTACTGAGCAACAAGACGGAGGACATCAGTTCTCGAGTCGACGACATAATGTTAGGAGACAGTTTACACCTCTTCCTGGACCCCTATCCAAAGTTTTGCCTGTTCTCCAAAAGAAGGGATTACTCTCTACTGAGCCGAAGCGACCAAATCCCGAGCATTATCCTGCGTATAATCCCTCCGAAAAGTGTGACTATCACATGGGAGAGGTTGGTCACTCAACTAATGATTGCTATGTTTTGAAGCATAAGGTCCAAGACCTCTTGGATACAAAGGCGTTATCTTTAAGAAATAATCAGAAAAATCCTCTACCCAACCATGATGGAGGCGCAAACGCTGTCACTGAGTGAAGAAGTTATTATATTCTAGGATTTCATGTTTTGTTTAGGATTTCTTGCTTTTTGAAATTTCAATTATCGCTTTCGCTTTTAAGGTTTGACTTGTTTGCATTTTTCATTCCAATAATATAATTCATTTGATTATATTCAATGAAATTACAATTTTATTTCTAACTTTGAGGACATGATGGGGTACACCAAACCAGCCCGATATCGATATTCGACAATGAAAAGAAAATATCATCCATGGAGAAAATTTGAGGACTGGGCTTCTTCATGCTTCCTCATCAAAAAAAATTCCCAAAAAAAAAAAAAAGAGAAAAAAATCATTTTTCAAGCCATTTCCAAAAGTATGCATTAGGTTAGTCCTGTTTAATTTTCTGACTCATTTACTTCATGTTTCAGAGCATTAATTCTTGTCCTGATCTGAAAATGGCGCATCAGATGACAGATTGGGGGCATGGCAGATTTTGGAGCAAAAGTGGATTTTCAGTCTTGACTGATAGGGACAATCCAAGGACACCCAATTGCTGAGATAGTCCCTTTGTGGGACAATTCCTTGATTGATTGCTTAAAATCATGTTTTTCATACTTATGAGAGCATGTTTTGTTTATTTGAAGTCACAAAAGCTTTTCATGCCTAAAGTTGCTTGACTCTTTTGATATTGATTTGGCTCACCAATTTCATATGGAGATTTGTCAAGGGTTATCTCGCATGTTTAGAATTGCAATCTTATTTCGAACTTTTAAATAAATAAAAAAATCCAAAAAATGCGTTCATTTAGGATGTTAGTTTTCTTTAATTTAAATGGCATATTTAATTATTTGGCAATTTTAAATTTCGAATTTTACAAAGAAAAAAACAAAAAATTCATCATGCATATATCATGTAGAATTAAGGCATTTAAATTAATCTTTTTAAATAGACTGCATCTTAGGTTAGAGATTGCTAAGTTAAGATAATATCTTGGTGTAAATTAGGTTTAGCTTGACCTAATCCTTAATATAAGTTTGATAGAATCTTAATCTAGCTAGATAATTTTCACATTTTTCTAATTTTCGAATTTCATAAAAAATACAAAAAATGTCTTAGGATAAATTAGTTTCAATCCCTAGGATAGATTGCACATTTATAAAGAAAAAAAATGTCACATGCATGTCATATAGAATTAGATTCATGAAATGCATGTCATTTAGTGATTGTTGCTAGGTCAATTTAATTAGAAATTGCATGACATTAGAGTTAGGTCATTTGATAAATTTAGATTGCATATTTATTGCATTTCTTTGGAAGTCGTTTTATATCATTGCATGTTAGATTAGTAACATTGCATGATTCTTATTAAAAAAGTGAAAACAAAAAGTGAGTGATTGCTTATTAATAAGAAATTATATTTAGGACCGTTGATGTGAATTCTGATCTAACAACACAGATGTTTTCGTTACTTTGAGGTAAGTTTTGCAATTTATTTATTGCTTTACTTGGGTGTTTAATTGATGGTTTGCGCACCAGCATGATCACCTCACATGTTAGGGATGTAGATTAAAATCAATTCAAGCTGCTTATCAAACATTTTTTCAAAATAAAAATGAAAGGTACTGAAAGGACGTTAAAGAAATCTAGCATAATCAAGTCCCCGAACTCACAATCTCTGGTTCGTAGGAGTAAAGTAAATCTCTCGTTACTTTACTTGGGTTTCTAATCGACCCACCCAAAAATAGATTAGTGGCGACTCCTAGCTGAAAAATCATTTACATGTTAAGAAATTGAACCTAAGTCGCGAATTGGTATGGGTTTGGGAGAGCTCGAGTTAAGTCTTGGCTTAGCAATCCATTAGCCTAATTTTAGGTAGTACACCCAAAAATTTGGTCACGACAGCTGCTGTCTTGCTAGTCTACCCGAGCCAAGCTAGATGTGGTATGATCTCGTACAAAGAAACTATTCATCGTATTGTCCACTGGAACAACTATAAAAAAAAAAAAAAAAGGTTGGCCTGGCGATTTCCGCTCACCAGGCGCAGCACGGGTAGATTCGTAGCCAAGGAAACTGTCGGCTCGTAACAAATGGTATCAAAGCAGGAATCCCTTCAGTAAGTGGGTGAGTTGGAGAATCAAACTCCTTGCTCCTGTGTGGGTTGAGCTAGGAAGTACTAGTGGTCTACCCGGTCCTACGAGGGCGAAGAGTGAATCGCCAGGGCAAAAGACACTCGGACAAAAGTGCGGCTCTCAACTAAGCTTCTAGGATGACAATTGGGGCATTAGGAGGAGTCAGTTCCTTGCCAAGCGGGTAGAGTTGGAGAAGAACCAAATCCTCTCTAAATGGGGATAACATTCCTAGATCGATTGCTAAATCTAAAGAGAAGGTCTACTGCCATGTTTTCAATAAGGAAAGAACCTCCATTTGGTTTGTTGAGGTCAAAATGCCTAGTAGGCAAGAATGGTGTTTGCAGTTGGAGAGAAATACCACACTTGCCAAAGAAGTGCAGGTGACCGAAAATGGCCCGAACAACTGAGATCAAAAGAGGCTACCAATGGAGGAAAACTTGTTTTGTTGCGCGAGCGTGACCATTTGATGTGAAATCCCAAAAGTGACGCATCGATGGTTAAGGGACGCAAGGAAGCGATAAAACATATCGCAACGAGGGCATTGCGAAATTGAGTGAATGAGAATGTCATAGTCCGTGAATTCTCCCGTACTCGTGACACTTGTGAGTGGTGTTTGGGGTTATCGAGTGAAGAGTGAGGATGCAAAGGAGACATATATCTGTAGGAGTAGCGTCAGGACGGTTGGTGTTAAGAGTTCTATGATAGAATAATTATATTATTTAGGACCTCTTAAGGCGGGGTTAGCCTCCCGTGCACAAACTAATCGGGAGCTGATGCCGCTCTCCTAATGAGGCCATAATAGGCCGAAACCAGTTGTTGAGCCTAAAAATGGCTGTTGTCTCGCTCAATGGACTAGACGCTCGAGCCAAACTAGGTGTGGTACGATCTCGTACAAATAAGCTATTCACCGTATTGTTTATTGGAACAACTATAGAATGAAGGTTGGCTTGGTGATTTCCGCTTGCCGGCCAAAGAAATTGTCGGTTCGTGACAAAAGTCTGTATCTTGGATGGCAGTTTTGTAAATTGCGGCAAAAGTTTATTTTGGAAGAAATGAATAATTTGAAAAATATCTTACAACATTTAATTGCTCAGAAAAAGGTATTCCCACTTAACGAGATATCCCTAGGTATGTCATTAGTAAATGAAAATATATTTTGTCCATTCATTTTTTATTCATTTTTTATAAGTCATGTGAACGATCATTGATGGACAAGTAATTTATGAATTATGATTTTTTGCTCGCCAATTTGAGACATGGGAGGCAAGTGTACAGAGCCCGCATCTTGATTTTTTGAAAGTTCCAAATTTTCGAATTTAAAAATAAAGAAAAATTAAAGGGTGTTGAGTTGCTGGAAAAGAAGGGATGAGAAAAGTGTAGTTATGGTGCTTTGATATTTGGAACGTGAAGAAGAGATTAGCCAAGTTTGTTCCTTTGTTTATGATTTTTTTCTCAAATAAATTTTGAGTCGATAATTCTATTTCAACTACATAAATTGAATTGAGTTATTCGAGTTTTTGAATTTATTTGGAAAATTCATAAAAACAAGGATGCTGCTATCCAATCACGAGAGGATTAGACTTATAGGCAGTGTCCTCCATGAAAAATTCGATTGCTATTTTCTTCTTATGCTTTCCTTGACCATATTCGAGATCCAATAAAGATTGTTATTAGCAAAATTATTATTATTATTACTAGTAGGACATGCATTCCATCTCTCCACATAGCTTTCTTAATTTAATATCGTATACTTGGCGCAGGCACACGTTAAAAGAAAATAAATGTTTCTAATATTTTTCTTTTTACGATAATTCATATAATTTGTCAAAAAATTTTCTGTTAAGCAATATATATATTACTAAAATTCATATAGTCCAACGTCCCTCCAATCCACCTTCCATCTTCCGTAACTCCAAGGGCGCCTCTCCACCGAACGCTCTCCAACCGTCTCCTCTCCAAGCTCCCTCCTTTCCATCCATCATGGCCCGTGCCGCTCGGTTCTCCGCCGCATCGGACGGTGGTGCCCCCCTCTCCGGCGCCCCACCCCCGGCGTACGAGCTCCCCGCCCATTGACACCGGATCATCGATCCGGAAGCCAATCAGCCCGTGGCCCGGCATGTACTTCTCCCCCGTCACCAACGCCCTGTGGGAAGCGAGATCCAAGATGTTCGAGGAGGTCGGCGGCGCCGCCGCCGGTGAGCGAATTGGTCCCGAGGAGCCCGGCCAGGAGCAGGACGAGCATTTTCTACAAGTTCTCGAGCGATTATGTGCTCAGGGAGCAGTACAGGAATCCTTGGAATGAGATCAGGATGGGGAAGCTGGTGGAAGATCTCGATGCTCTCGCCGGGACCATTTGCTATAAGGTGAGTCAACGAGCTTTGAACGACTATCGGATGACGATACCTTGATTTCCTCTTTCAGAATGTGGTGCCTTTTGTACTCTGCGACGCTTTTTCATGCTAAAGTTTTCTCGATGCATATTCTAATGGGCTTTTCCTGCGGAAGATGAATTGCATGTGATGTCATCGACACTAATAGAATAATACAGATAAGTGGTGCTTTGATGAATTCCTGATGTAAAACTGACTGATGGCGGTGCTTAGTTGGCGGTTAATCAGTTCGAGTATCTTGCTATTAGTAGTTTGAATGTCAAGTCCTTGTTTGAATAATCTAAAATCGGTCATTTTGTATCAGAGAGGAGTTCATTTCTTTGACGGAAAGATTGAACAACATGCTACTTATTTGCCGTAAGCAGTACCTTGTCTCTATCATTTGTATGGGAGCATGTCTAAATTCTCATCAATTTTTGTGCTTATCAGGTTCTGCGATCAGAGGCTTAATGGTTAAGTTTTCTGGTGATTAGTTCTAGTTCTTATAGTGAGGAATTCATCATTATAATTGTTCATAACAGAACATCCTCCATTGTATTTAGCCGTTTTCTTTTGGACCGGCATTGCTCCAGCGACAGTGGCACCACAAGGCCTCTATTACTAGTCACTGCTTCTGTAGACAGGATGGTTCTTAAGAGGCCAATCCGTATTGACACTGACTTGCAAATAGAGGGAGCTGTTACATGGGTTGGGCGCTCGTCAATGGAGATCCAGCTGGAAGTAACTCAGTCCACAGAAGGTGTTATATGAAACAGTGCTTCCAAATGATGATAGTATGCTACTTTGTTTCCTAAAGTTGATGACATTGCTTGGTTGGCTTGTTGGACGAGATCATACATTTTCATCTGCTGCCACTAAGCAATAGCAGGATGGTGTCACTTTGATGGCCGTGCCTTAAGTATATGTTTATTCTTCACAAGCCATACTTGCTCTTCCGTGATTTTGGTACTCTACTTGTAAAAATTATGGAGAAATTTGCTAATTTTTCTCCATCCACCATTGCCTTATTACCAAAAATAAATATATAAAATAGTAAACCCGTCCATACTATAGAGAAGCTTGCTAATCAACATCCTCTTGCCAAGAAGTATTGGTTTGTGAAGGATCCTGACATGTTGGTCGAGCACATTATTTAGATATCAGATCTTCATAAAGTTATCATTTCCATGATATAGTCTTATTATTGATCCATTCTGCTGTTTACCTTAAACTGGCAATTGTTGGGGTTTCATGAATCATGTATAGGTAAAATTAACATAAAGAACACAGCAGAAACAAAGATATATTTTATACATGATTCTCCTAAGGCGTTGTTCGTGTGTTTTAATCAAAAATCTGAACATAAAAGGGAGTTAAACGAATTACCTCTCAAAACGTGCTTTAAAACGAATTGGTTCAGATGTTGTTCAATTCGAGTCCTACAAGCGTCAAAGCTCTAGTTCAGACACACTAACAACAAATGTCGAATGGAAGAAAGAATTTTCGAATATACACCACTTTGATCGTGCTAGCAATCTCGTGGAGATAATCCGCCGTATTCTTGATATTTTAGTCATGGCCCGGATGAGATAAACCTCTTCTTTCTTGCGTCTCAAAGACAACACAAGAAAAACACGCACACAAACACACACTGTTTTTCTCTCTTTTTAGCAACCCCTCGTATGTCTCTAAAAACACAAAACGCACACCCACCGAAAACTCTCTTGTTGTGTCGCAAAAACCAACTCCTTTAAAATAAATATATAAATTGATCAGCAACCGTTGCTGATCGTCCCCGCTTATGCACGAACGATCGTGCATGATGGTCAGCAACTGCTGACCGTTCATGCACGATTTCGTGGATGACCATCAAAGTTTCATGCATGTGCTTCGTGCACATGCAGGAAGCTTTATATTATTTTATTATTAGTTATTAAAAGATATTAATTAATTAATTAATTAAACGAACAAATAATTAATTAATCAATCCCTTTTAAAAATAAATAGAACATAATCTTTATATGTACAAATGGAATACTTTAACATGTATCTACTTTGGGCATGCGTGTGCATCATATGCAAATAGGCTCATGACTATAATACAAATTAAATTAAATTTCATTTAATTTAATTTCAAATCGATGCAATTCGATTGCAGTAATTGCAAACACATTTGCAACATTATTTCTCTCTTGTTCCACGTTATCCAAATTGTTTATGATGTGTGACATCCCTAGGTTCATCACTAAGCTGGTAGTAAGACTTGTACTAACACATTAGTACTCCCAAAAAAATTAATTGTCCCGATTAACCTTTGGGTCTTATAAGCCATGATTGACATCTAGCAATATGTCATGACTACCCAGATAGTGTGAATACTTTAAGAACATAATGAACCTATCAACTTTTGCTAAAGTGTAATTCAATCCCTCTGTCTTACTATGTCCTGATCAAACAAAAACCATGGAATATTTGTCAAGTCACTAATTCGATCATATGCACAAATCTAATTGACATGCATTTTATTTGAGACATAAACAATTTATTCTCAGTTACAACCCCGGCCGAGGATTTCAATGCAGTGTCATAATTAGATCGCATAGTACATCATTATTATACGTTACATATAACAAGGACACAGATTCCATATTGCGTACACGTGCAATTTCGTATATGAACGAACTATGACCATCAAGTATAAAGATGGATCAACGACCCGGCATTATGTGCACCTGTGAACCATAGTTGTTCAATACACAAGTTAACACTGTGCCTCAGGTCTAAAGATTATTTACACAAGACCAAAGTATGAACAATTAGACATTGACCACGCTAAAAGCTTCCATGTCGCTAATCGTTCCATATGCGTCACTTTCAGTGAACTTGTCTAATACAAACACTTGTGTTCTAACTCAGGCATCATAATACCTAATGACATGTGACTCATCATTCTCTTAAGTATCCAATACTTAATGGCGAAGTTAAGAACACACCCGTCTCAACAGGATTATTAATATCCACTCAATAATCCATTGACCGGGAATGATTTAAAGATTCAGTCTAACTATAAACCCGTTACATATATTCTTGACGTCTCAAGAATAGGTTTAGTTGCAACTGATCTTATGGCATAATTTATAAATATAAAATAATTAGACAAATGAATGAATACGTCATTACCATTAATTAAATAATAATAATGAAAGTACAACTGAAATCCCTAATATGTAACTATTACATAGCAGCTTTAGGGCATACATCTAACAACAATTCCATGCAGAAACCCAGGATTCTTTAGATTCAGTTGCACTTACCGCCAGTTTCACATTTGTGGCTCGTGATTCTAGAACTGGGAAATCAGCTCCAGTTAAACCTATCTCACCGGTGACAGATAGAGAAAAATTACTTTGGGAAGAGGCAGAAAAGAGGAATAAAATGAGGAAAAAGAAGAGAGAAGAACGTAACAAATAGGGTTAATACCCTGAAAAACCCCAAACTGGTACATTTGTGACAAATTTACCCCAAACTATTTTTTTAACCATGAAAAACCCCAAACTGGTAAACCTGTGACAAATTCACCTCGACTGACTATAAAAAAACCCCAAACTGATACATTTATGACAAATTTACCCCAAACTAATTTATTCGACTGCAAAAAATCCTAAACTGGTAAATTTGTGACAAATATACCCTCTGCTAAATTTGATTAATACCACAAAAAAATCACAAAAATTGTAAACTGTGACAAACGGAGCGTAAAATCCTAAATTGGTATACCGGTTAACTGTCACATGCCATTTAACTTAATAATTTGAGAATAAAATTTAACGAAAACTAACATAGGGTAAATTTGTCACAAGTGTACCGGTTTAGGGTAAATTTGTCAAAGATATACCGGTTTGGGGTTTTTGGTGGTCAAAAAAATAGTTTGGGGTAAATTTGTCACAAGTGCACCAGTTTGGGGTTTTTTAGGATATTAACCCTAACAAATATGGTAACGTAGATGACTTGTCCAGGCTGCAGGCTTTACTTGCAGAAGGTCGTATCTTCTGTGATATGCCAGCTCTGGCAGACAGAGATAGCATTCTGATAAAAAGATACTTGTTTTGAGAACTCGCTAATATGCCGGCCACAGCAAAGGAATGTCCATGGTAGAATATTTGAAGGATTTTTAATGCGAAGGGCTTTTAAATTGGCCTTTTCAAGCACATATGCCTTTGCTGGAGTGGCACCCCGGTCCGTTAAAGTTGACCATGTTGATTTCTTGAGACCGGTGGGTACTCATGCTGCGCATGATGTATTTGTAAGTGTAGGTGATGCTGTTGCATGACTTAGCTGCTGGCTGAGTGGGGAACCGTGGCAATCAGCAGCGATGGTCGCACATGTGCCTTCACTCTTGCAGTCTGAGGTATATGAGTAAAATTATGGATCTGTTAAGTGGAAGATCATAATATGAAGGATATTATTTTTGGGATGTTGGTAATTTTTCCGCCCCAAATGCTGCATCCTGTATACGTAGCTTGACATTCCAGCTGAACCCCTGACAAATGTCAAAGTTGTGGCTCATGTGATGCAACCTGAGCTCAGGTCAAGCGAGGTACGAGCAGCTCATGTGTGTTACATTTTCTTTTAGCAAATTTTGATACCCTTCCGCTCCTCTGATCAGAACTTAAAGGATGCTGTGGTCAGGGGATTTATCTATTTACTACCACCTTTTTTTGGACCCAAACTATCTACCATCCCTTAACATAATGGTCGTGCATGATAAAATTCAAACGGAGAAACAAGAATGAACTGGTCACTTAGTTGGGGGATACTGAAGTCTGCCCTTAATTTTCAAGAACGAACTGCATAATGAAATGAATTTTTGTGAAGTCACCATATGAGAATAAAGTGGTTCAGGAATGGTGGATTCTAGTCTGTTACAAAAGCGGTTTGTCTGAACCCATGGCATCGAAGACTGATGCTTGAATGCAATTCGCCTTCTTCATAATCAGGACAGCATTAAGCCAATTGGCAATACACAAATAGAGAGCTAGATATCTACTATGACGACTTGCTTAATAAGGAAGAGCTAGAGCATTTCAAAGCCCTCATCAAGCAATTCACAAATGGAATTCAGGAGATGCAGGATTATCAGTGAGAATCACCAATCAGCTCTAAAATTTGAAATATATTCACTTTTCCACAATTCTAGAGCCGCGTTGACCTGCAACCAAGAGTGTACCCATCAAACATTATATCTACGTAACTCCAACAAGCAACACTAAATTGCACCATCGACACTAGGCCCCAACTGCCTGAGTCCGCTTTGAAGTGCTGACGTACGGAACTGCAGTAAGTCATGCCACTTAGGACCAGCCGAATTCAGTAAAGATAAGACTAAAACATCAGAAATTTTGGATACGTCATTACCGTTATTTCCTCAAATAAAAGCATCGCCATACTTGTTTTTCAGCTGCCGCTTGTTACGTTCATATATCCAGCCGGGCAGGCTAGAATACCTGCATTAAACTCCAAGCCATCAGAACATATAAGAACACCACACAACTTCAGGCAGCACAAGATTGTGGTTCTGGACTAATCATCAGTTTAGCCTGCATATAGCGTGGGAAGGAGAACATGCTTGTCAGGAACATTTCAGATTAACTAATCTAGTATCATCCTACTCACCTTTGCTCCAGGTCTCACGCCACAAGCACCAAGGTTAAATTACTAGAAGTTGACAAGAAAAAAGTTGGTCAAGGCACATAAAGCGGACACTTCAGCTTTTCCTCTATCAGGATTTACTACAAACTGTAAATTGAGAAAGCTCACTTGAGAAAACGACGGCATGAAAGGGTACTACCTATAATGCCCTCATTTTCTTGATAAGGACATCGGAACGGATCAAATGGCTTTCAAACCACCAAATCTTAATTCCATCTAAGTTCACTGATTTATAATCATTTTTTATTAGAAATTGTTCTTGAAATAAAATGGTTATCAAACGCACCCTTAATCTTTTGTTTCAGTTTATCCCATTACTTTATGCTTCAATTTCTTTATAGACACAGTCTGCAAACAATTCTTTTTGTCATTATTCTCCTCAAATTTAAATTCTTTTTTTTTTAATCAAAAACATGTAACATATATTCACAAATTAAAATGACACTCAAATGACAATACAAGATGACTCAAGATGACTCAAGATTCATGATGAAATGCTTGAGAGTTTCTTGATGAACATATGCTTTGCGGCACAAATTTAATATGTAAATTGACACTCAAATGCAATGACGTGAACATGTACTCAAACCTTATAACATAAAGTTTAAGTGTCAAAAAGACATTAAAAGAAAGAAATGAAAAATGAATAGGAAAATACCTTTCAGTTTTTTCTTGAAAATAAATAGGAAAAGACTTAAAAGCAATAATACAAAATAAAAAGAAAAAGAAAAATGACACTTTTTGGTCAAGAAACGAGCTCTGTCGCAATCTCAAACCCAAATCTCGATTTTTATTTTTATTTTATCTTTTTGACGCGTCGACTAAAAATTATGTGTCATACCAATAAAATATCTACACCAAATCTTTCATTTCGAAAATGAAAGTTAGATACTTTATGTCTTAATGATTCCAATCATATTAATTCCAGTAAATTCCAATCAAGGATAACGTTATCAATCAAGAATCCAGCAAATCTTGATCATGTATGGCAATTCCAACTATGAAACAACCGAATACTATACATATATCTCTTTTAACCATGATGCCAACAAATCCCAAAATAGTACAATATTATTAACATGAATTTTCTCTTTCGACTCCCAATGTATATATGCTAATGTGATCAAAGCAGCATCAAACTTGCGTGAAACTTTCTTCTTTTTTTTGTCGAAAGATATTTGTCATTGCTAATATGCTGTAGAGTTCGAAATCATTACATAATAAGATTCCTCCCTCAAGTTGGGCCAGGAGCACTTTGCAGTCCTCTAATATTGGTTCCACCGTCCATGGGCTTGGTGCTAAGCCCATCACACTCTCCACTACAGTTTGGTTGTTAGATATTACTTCCCCTTTGGAGTCCAGAAGAAACGTGCTGCACTTTGTTCCTCTTTCCTTCGCCACTTTCTGCAGGACTGCACAAAGAGCTAAAGCCTCCACTTTCATGGAAGAATCGGCGTCGATTTCTTTTGCAAAACCATCTCTGAGGACCCCGTTCTCATCCCTACAGATCCCGGCGACTGTTCCCTTGCTCTGGTCTTCCGTCCACGAAGCATCAACGTTAAAGTTGAAAGATCCCTTTCTTGGCGAAGCCCATTTTGCAGGTTCGTCTGTGCAGTTTTTGCTGCACTTTTGTTTCTTGGGGTTTCATATGTTGTAAAGCTCCAGATCTGCTTTTGCTTCGTGCACAGCTTCGCAAGGTCGCAGTTGTTTGCCTTTGAAGACTACTGCGTTCCTCAACTTCCAGATCTGCCATAGAACGTCGCCTACTAGCTCCTTCAGCCAATGGTTGCTGCAAGAGGTGAGTGTTTATAACAGCCATTTATCTATTCTGGTGATGTTGTTGGGGGACTACTTGCGTGAAACTTATGCCGCGAATAGATCCTTAAATCACGACAGAAAAGTCAGGCTCATTCTTAACAATTTTTGGGCACATCAACTTGGAGCATTATGTCCGAATTTAACATGAATTGCCCATAACACTTTCTTTTGTCGCATGTGTATCATTTTCTTTGTTGTGGAAGTCTTAAATAGGGGATATCGCATCTCTTCAACTCTACCATTATCCTGCAGATGGAATTGAACACCCACGCCAAAAAATGACTAAAGACTAAAAACAAGTATGAAACCCTCAATGACAAATAGTATAGCAGTTTACATGCTAAACATGGAGATATAAACATTGCATACCTTAGCGTATAAGTCAATAAGCAATTTAGCATATTTCAGTTGCCCGCATACCAGACCTTATTCCTTGACTACTCCACTGGACGAGAAGTCCTTTTCAAGCACCGCCCCCAAAAACCATCAAGAACTACCGTACGCTTCTTCACTCGACAATTTCTCCCAATTTGCCCATCTTCCACTACCAATTCCGATGACGTTAACTCCACACTTATTGAGTCTAAACGTCGTTTTTACGAGATGAGACGCCGTCTCGCGTGATATGTCCACAATGGATTTCGCAGCGTGAGCAAGAGCCTCGTAATTCAAGACTCCGCCATCCTTGTCTTCTCCGTCACAATAGATGTCGTCAAAATTAGTAGTGTTGAGTCCCAAGCCAAGCATCAAATACAGAGGCATTGCCAGGCCAGCAAGGTCATTGGCAAGGCTTAACCTCACCTAGCCATTTGGGAGGCTCACCCTCGCCAGCCCGACAATGGTGAGTCTCACCCTCGCGTGGCAATTTCTATCCCAGTTAATTGGCAAAACATGCAAATATCTAGGACTTAATTAGTATAATTAAAAAGTTTCGGATTGAATTGAAAAAAAATAACGACTTTTTGGACAATTTTTCCAAGTAATATATATAGAGAGCTTCGTGCATCGAGGGCATTCTGAAAGATACACTCGAATTTACACGATCAAAACCTCCATGTTTCGTCAGGGCCCACTTCGTGTTGTGCCTTACGGTGCATGGCTGTGCCCTTTACCTAGCGTGGACGCCACGTTGGTGGTCAATACAACCACAACCCATCTTGCAAATCGCCTTATGCACAGATCTAATCAGAACTATCGTGTTCTTTGTTCCGAAAGAGCTTACATCATGTTCAATTTTTGTAAGATCATTGTCATATGTTTTAAAAACTTAAGACCTTGTTAGAAGGGCATAGTAAACATCTGATATCTTTATCAAGAGAAATTGCCGAGGGAATTCAAGCCTGTCAACATACTCAGTTAGATCTATCTTTACTAAAAAATTTAAATCAATAAATTATAGACTAACTAGGATATATTAATTGCTCAATTTACCTATATCATAACAATCTCCCCCCGCGTGTGAGCTTAGTGTTAACTATACTCCCTCCTAATATTTAAATTTTCTTACACATCGTTAATTGACCAGCCCTGTTTGAGTTCTCTGCTGCTTTGTGCGCGCGTTTTCGTTAGCTAGTTTGGCTCGCTTTTGGTGGAGATAAGGTACTTCGCGTTAGACTTCTTTTCTTTTCCTTTGGTGGATGCTTTGAATTCTAGTGTTTCTAAAAGAAAACGGATCTAAGTCTGAATAGGAATAGACTTGGGTTTGTCTATAGTGGTGAGACAAAGAATGCCATAGATTTTCTATTTAGCGTCTCGTCTTACGGATATGTCTCTCTGTTTGTGTATTGCCAATTGGCTTAGCGTTGACCTGTTTATGAAGAAGGTGAATTGTATTTAAGCATCAACCTCGGATGCCATCTACCTATGCCTGTATAATTGATTCTATTGCAAAAGCACGTAGAATTATTGATATCATGTCTGATAGAATATACGAAGTCATATTTTGTGCTCACAACAGGAAGAGTTGGATTAGATTAATTAACCAGTAAAGTGATATCACCACCTCCAAATTTATAAGTCCTCGCTTGAAACTTATACCTTTGGTATCTCCTACAAAGCAATAAATTAGGAGAATAACAATGGCGTTTTAGTTGGTCCAAATTGCTTAGCGATAGTAGAATGCTTCAACACATTTATGTCGTTGAATATGAATACAGAATATTGATATTTCTAAATCTATAGCCTGTTCATGAGAAAATCACTGCCCCTTGTGTAAATTTACAATTTGTCCTTTTCCCTGGAGAAGCATGACTTGTTGGGCATCTTTATATATATAGAATTATCAGCGTGAACTGGTTATACACTCAGTACGAGTAGACACATGCGAGGCTTACTATGAGGAACTAAAAAGTGATATTCTCGGCATTAGTCACAATGATACACGAACAAGTAAATTCCACTCATACGAACATCTGTAGAAATGTCATGGCGATGGAATACAAGACAGTTGATGCAGTTGAAATATCTAATTCCAGAATTCATTAAACATGCCACCCCATTCAGGTTTATAGAGACAACCGAAATGAAGCATCAATAGCCAAACAAAGGCTAGAAGTTCTCCACCTTTGCTCAGCACCTTCACATGTGCCTCTCCCTTAATATGAATTGCTGTATATGACAACATCTCAACCCACACTCCACTTATCACCTTCCACTTCCTATCGCCGTGGATTTCCATCTTTCGAGCCAAAACGGCCCCTAAGTTGGGCAGGGATGCCGAATATGAGTTTCCTGAAGGAGTCTCATACAATCTCTTGCATAGCCCCTCCACATCCATGGTCGCATCACAAAATTGAACCCAACGATTTGGAAGATGAGACCGAGCAGGTGCCGAGGCCAAAGTGAACTATCCTCCATAGAAAACGCAACAATGGTGTCTGGACTGCCAAGATGCAATAAGAGAAATGAGCCCCAAAATGCCTGAAGTGCTCCGTCTACTTCAGCTACACAAGTGAATGAATTACCTTGATTGTTAGAGATGACGCTAATTGCAAATGCAGCTACCTAGTCGGCCATCAAATAGGTCAACCACAAAAGCGAAACAATGTGATGGTTTGCTATTTTCTTTCTAAGGGGTGCAAATAGAATGAGAAAGACTTGAAGCGAGAGGCTTAGTATGACGAAACCTCGAATGTTCCATTCGTTCCATATAACCCAAATGGAGCTAAACATGTTTTTGGTTAGTCTCTTCTCTCAAATATAATTTCGGGGCAACAAGATGTATAGGAGGAATGGTGAGGAATGTATATATGCATGTTAAAATGGTTCCATGTTTATGGTATCCAGTCAAAAACCAAGAAGGAAGAATAATCATGAACCAACTATTTCCCGTACAAAATGAAGCCCGGGATAGATCCAACTATGAGTTGATTTAACCACTAGTGGAGTAAATTAAATGTTTACGCTGGGTCATGTGTCCCCGAAAGTGGACGACACCATTAGGTTATTAATTGCTAAACCCGTCCATTATTAGGTACTTCACAAGGCATTTTAGCAATATATATATGGTACTCCACAAGACAATGAGAATGTCATTCACTCAATTTTGATCTTGATTCAACCAATTATAAAAATTCACCATAAAGTTTGCTTTAGCCAAAGAAATGGGAAACAAAATTGTAAGCGAGAGCCATATTGGAGTCAAAATAAGTAGGACGCTCGAAAAAGGCGTCTCCCACCAAAGCAAGTGGCCATTGGTTTTCAATAAATCAGGAATCTCTCTTTGTAAACATTTTTTTTTTCTTATTTTTTTCTTGATCATTGATTTCTACAACCTGAAATTGTTCCCTTACTTTCTTTTTTCTTTATAACTAGACAAGATTAGCTGTTATAAAATTAAAATTTATAGGAAGAATATAAAAAATTTTAGTTAATATTGCACGGGCTCAATTTGACAAAACAAAATGAAGAGACAATCTGTGCATTAAGACACTGACGTGACTCAACATTCTACCAAATTTGATTTTGTGCAAGTTCAGAACATTGCGGGGAGACTGAAGTAATTGAGCCGGGCTAAGGATTGTAGCATCGCTTTATTCGACGGTTGCTTCTGGATACAAATTCATGACTCGAAACAATAAGCATCACCCGCCTAATATATTTCTTCATGCATGAGATATTGTCAATAAGCAATAATTTTGACCCAATTCCATGGGCGACAAATCTTACATTGTCCTAGACAATGAACCTAAATATAAAGAGGGAAAAAGGTGAGAAATAGGAAAGAAAAAAACATATTGCCCTGCATTGACAAAAGGTAAAAGGATGAGAAAAGAGAACCCCTTCATATGGACAAAACTCATCGAGTTCATCCCACGCCAACTTTTAAAAACATCATAATAAAGATAAAGAGAGATTCCTGATTTGTGGAGAACCTGTTGCCACTTGCTTTGATGGGATTCAGACATGCCTTTTTAGCTTATATCATCCACATGAAAGGGAACGTAAACTTTTTGGCTGAAGTAAACTTTTGAGAGGAATTCTGTCAATGGTTGAATCGAGATCAAAATTGAGTGAAAGCCTTTCATTAAAAGCGCATTATCATTATCTTGTGAAGTACATAATAATTGAGTGAAATGATATTATTCTTATCTCTGTTGAAATATGTGGTTCGCGTTTTCCATTATCTTTGAAAGCACATTGTCATTGTCATTATTATATGCGGAATGATTAGTTCATGATTTCTTTTACCTTCTTGGATTTTTTAATTTGTTCATTCTTCTGACGTATAAGTCAGGAAGCATCTCAACATGTATATATGCACATTTTGCTGTAATTTCGTTAAATCAACTAACGTTCAACATCACGCATCATTGAAATCTGCTGGTGGACACCGATCTCATAAAATTATTGTCTGATGGAGAAAATCTTACTAGTTTCATGCATGTAGCCATTCACTTGAACTGAAAAATAAATGTGCAAATGCCATCTCTACACGTAGTACACTCTGTTCAGGTCGATAATTTTCCTTCTATGTTCAGTTACCTTAAACAGAATTTTCATCAACGTAATCCTTGTCAGCTAATCTTGTCTAGTTTGGGCTATAATAATCAATAATCGAGAAAATAAGAAGATAAGATAGATTCCTGGTTTGTGAAAACCTCTAGCCACTTGCTTTGGTGGGAGAGAGACGTGCCTTTTTGGAGCATCCCGCTTGTATAAACTCCAATTTGGCTTTTGCCTTGTTCCTCTTTTCTTTGGCTAAAGCACACTTTTGGTGAACTTTTGTCCCGCGAAGCAAGATCATAATGAAGGGTTTAGCAATTAATAACCTAATGGCGTTTTCCACTTTTGTGGACCCACGACCCAATGTAAACATTCAATTTAATCCACTACTAGTTAAACCAACTCAAGTTAGATAAATCTCGAGCTTCATTTCATTCACGGAATGGTTGGTTTACGATTTTTGCACTTTTAGGTTTTTGCATAAAAACTATCTTTTGAGAAACAAGGGACCATCTCAATTTGTATATGTACATTCCTTGCTATTCCTCCCCTGCTATTCTTACTGAAATTATATTGCATGGAGCGATCAAATTCAAACCTAGCATAGACATGGGTTTTGACTTCATTGTGGATCTATGGAACAAATGGAATATTTAAGGCCTCGTCATCCTTGTATAAATATTTAAGCTAAAAATATTTAAGTATTACACTCCACTCTACGCTTAGTTGTAAATTTCTACTTCCCTAGTAATGTCTGCAAAGACTGTTTGCTTGATGCATGTAAACTCTCCCGACTGATAGTTGAGAGGATAGTTTTGTTGCAATCAAAATTGTACTGGAAAGGGAAAATAAAATTTTAAGTAAAAACATGGCATTTAGCTCATTTTTCTCTATGGAACAAATGGATCATCTAAGGTTTTATTATACTTGTATCTCTCCCTTCTAGTCTTTCTTTTTCTATTTGCTCCCGTTAGAAAGAAAATAGTGAATCACTGCATCGTTTTCCTCTTGCAATTGACTTATTTGATGGCTATAGTTTTTCCCAAAAAAAGAAAAAACAATAAAAGCAAAATGAATATCTTGTGCAATTATCATTTAATCTGCCAAATATTAATATTTTTGCTTTTTTAATACCAAGGATTCAGTTTAGCTCACCTTCGGGAGCACAGCACCGACTATACCTCGGGAGAGACTGGCCCAACAACCCACCGCTGAGCCCCCCGCTTAAATCACAGAACTACTTTGAGAGTCGTGAACAACTCAGAGAGTCGAACCCCTAACCCAGTGGCCAAATCAGGGGGTACGCCTCAATCAGTGCAGCCATGCGTGGGTGGGTGCCAAATATTAATATTACTAACTGGTTTCATGAACAAACCACTTTTTCTAAGTTACCTTTTGCTTGGCGGCCCTTGCCAGCACTTCTGGGAAGATGATTTTGTCAATTCTCATTTGTTGGGTGTTGTATGATTTTGCTATCAATCTAAAAGTACTGATATTTGGCAGAACTGTTGAGTTCTTCAACTAGGTTGATTTACCTTGGATCGAGGTAAATCATTGGATATATAGATGAGAGTAATCTATTTAAAATGATAATTTGAGCCATCTTATTTGTCAAATTTTTATACTCAAAAGGATGAGAAAATGCACCTAGCGTGATTATCTTCTTTGAATGTAACCTTACATAATTATAAATTTGGAATCTTTACCAGATTCCAATCATGACAATCAGGTGAGGAAAGAGAAGAAAATTAAAATTTTGCCCTACATGACAAAATGCAAGAGGGTGGGAAAAGAGAAGAAAAGGATTATAATAATACAAAAAAATGAAGAAGTGTTTTGTCTCGTTGGGGCATGGTGGACAAAGTTTATGCCTATTAAATTGCCTAATCTAATTAGATTTCACTAAGAGAGTTGTTAAATTGTGAGTCAACTAATTGATTGAGTCATTCATTTTCACTCTGAATATCCCATGTTAAAGTTTGAGAATGTGATCGCCTTTCATGTTTTTCTCGTGAGACTTACCATCTTGAAAAATAAAATTCACTGCTCAAATGGTTAAGAGAGTTGAAGGGGATAATATCTTCTATTGACAGTGCTTAAAAATTCACCTCATTAATAGTGCATTCAACAACCTCTTCATTGGATTTATGTTTGTTGGGTCTCTTTTATCTCTTATGGAACATTGACAAAAAAAAATGAAGAATACGCACGAGCTTATCTGATTTACAATCAACCTCATACCTCACATTAGTTCAAGTAAAAAGAAGTCATATCTACTGGAACACTACGTTCGAGACATAAATAGCTGCTAGATTATGAGGAGATGATAGCATGTCACATTCACACGTACAAAAGGGCCCCTGTTAGCCAAGCAATTTCCGGAATCTCTCATCATCTAACAAAACGCATAAGATCCAAAGAGCTAGTGGCCATTATCCAAAAAGTCTTTAGTCTTTTTTAAAGTACTTTATGGACTCATTATGGACAGAATCTCTTAAAGTAGATAGTAGGGGGACAAAGAAGACCTACTTTACTTCATGGAAACCTTTTTAAAGGAACTTTATGGACTAACTATTGAAAAGGGGAAAAAGGTCCATCCTGCCCAAATAATACATAAACTTTGACTCGATCAAGACTTAGCGATGCTCTAAACTAGTATATTCTAAGATACTCTTTATCAAATCAATGCATAAAATATAGTTGCATTTTCATTTATAAGAAATTATATATTCTTTGTCACATGGTTTTATGTAATATAGTTATGTGTTGTAAGGCCAAAAAATTAATTGTATGTATTCCAAACTCAATTGCAATCAATACCCACATATTAACTCTCTGTAATAGATCAGTAATCCAAACATTCATTATATTTGCGAATGACATAAATTTAAAAAAATAGTGTGAAAGTATGCATAGTAAAAGACCAAAATGCGACGACTCGCCACGTAATAGCAAATGACAATACTGCAAGAAAGCAATTGAAATAATATTGTTGTGTCATATCATTTAATTTGTTATTAATGAGAATCAAGGATTCGATTCCATTTGTGGTCCATTCATATCAGAAATCACTTACACCGTAAACAAAAGGTGGGTCTTAATTAGAAGTCTCTCTTTTTTTTATGTGGTCCAATTTGTCATACTTTTTCAAAATAAGAAACTATTATTTTTTTTATAACTATTTTTGCCCAAGCACTCGACAATGAATCGTATAATAAATGAAAATGACGAATAAAGGAAAATTGAGAATTAGACATTTTCGACTTCTAAGAAACACAAGAAAATTGCAAATAATAATAATGCAAAAAGATGAAGAAGTGTTTTGTCTCATTGGGGGCATGGTGGACAGAGTTTATGCATATTAAATTGTGCAATTTGATTAGATTTCACTAAAAGTGTAAATTCTTAAATTATAAACCAATTAATTGATTGAGTCGTTCATTTTCATTATAAAAATTCCATATGAAATTTGAGGATCTGATCGCCTTTCATGTTTTTCTTGTGAGACCTACCATCATGAAAGATAGAATTCATTGCTCAAAGGGTTAAGAGAGTTGAATGGGAGAATATCTTCCATTGATAGTGTTTCGAAATTCGCCTCATCAATAATACATTCAACAACCTCCTCGTTGGATTTATGTTTGTATAGTCTCTTTTATCTCTTACTGAATATTAACCAAAAAATGAAGAATATGCATGAGCTGATCTAATTTACCACCAACCTCATACCTCACATTAGCTCAAGTAAAAAGAAGTCATATCTACTGAAACACTATGTTCGAGATATAAACAAATGCTGGAGTATGAGGAGATGATAGCATGTCACATTCACATACATGAAAGGTCCCCTGTTGGCCAAGTAATTACCGAAAATCCCTCGTTATTTGATAAAATGAGTAAGATCCAAAGAGATAGTGACCATTCTCCAAAAATTCTTGGTCCTTTTTAAAGTACTTTATGTACTAATTGTGGACATAATCTCTTAAAGTAGATAGTGGGAAAAAAAGAAGACCAACTAAAAAATGGTCCATCAAATAATACATAAACTTGATTCAATCAAGAGTTAGCAATGCCTCTAAACTAGTATATTCTTAGATACTCTTTATTGAATTGATGCATAAAATATAGTTGCATTTTCATTTGTAAGATATTAAATATTCTCTGTCACATTGTTTTATATAATATAGTTATGAGTTGTATGGCCAAAAAGTTAATTGTATGTATTCCAAATTGAATTGTAATCAATACACACATACCTAACTCTCAATAAGAGGTCAGCATCCAAACATTCATTATGTTTGCAAATGCCATATGTTCAAAAAGATAACGTAGAAATGTGCATGCCAAAAGACCAAAATGCGAGGACTTGCCTAGCAATAGCAAATGACGACATTGCAAGAAAGCGATTGAAATAATATTGTTATGTCATATCATTTAACTTGTGCATTCAACAACCTCCTCATTGGATTTATGCTTGTCTAGTCTCTTTTATCTTATACTAAACATTGACTAAAAAATGAAGAATATGCACAAACTGATTTGATTTACTCCAATTTGGCTTTTGCCTTGTTCCTCTTTTCTTTGGCTAAAGCACACTTTTGGTGAACTTTTGTCCCGCGAAGCAAGATCATAATGAAGGGTTTAGCAATTAATAACCTAATGGCGTTTTCCACTTTTGTGTACCCACGACCCAATGTAAACATTCAATTTAATCCACTAGTAGTTAAACCAACTCAAGTTAGATAAATCTTGAGCTCCATTTCATTCACGGAATGATTGGTTTACGATTTTTGCACTTTTAGGTTTTTGCATCAAAACTATCTTTTGACAAACAAGGGACTATCTCAATTTGTATACGTACATTCCTTGCTATTCCTCCCCTGCTATTCTTACTGAAATTATATTGCAAGGAGCGATCAAATTCAAACCTAGCATAGACATGGGTTTTAACTTCATTGTGGATCTATGGAACAAATGGAATATTTAAGGCCTCGTCATCCTTGTCTAAATATTTAAGCCAAAAATATTTAAGTATTACACTCCACTCTACGCTTAGTTGTAAATTTCTACTTCAAGACTTCCTTGTAATGTCTGCAAAGACTGTTTGCTTGATGCATGTAAACTCTCCCGACAGATAGTTGAGAGGATATTTTTGTTGCAATCAAAATTGTAATGGAAAGGGAAAATAAAATGTTAAGTAAAAACATGGCATTTAGCTCATTTTTCTCTATGGAACAAATGGATCATCTAAAATTTTATCATATTGAATCTCTCCCTTCTAGTCTTTCTTTTTCTATTTGCTCCCGTTAGAAAGAAAATAGTGAATCACTGCATCGTTTTCCTCTTGCAATTGACTTATTTGATGGCTATAGTTTTTCCCAAAATAAAAATAAAAATAAAAGCAAAATGAATATCTTGTGCAATCATCATTTAATCTGCCAAATATTAATATTTTTGTTTTTTATTTTATACCGAGGATCCAGTCTAGCTCACCTTCGGGAGCACAACACCAACTATACGTCAAGGGAGACTGGCTCAGCAACCCACTGCCGAGCCCCCCACTTAAATCACGAAACTACTTTAAGAGTCGTGAACGACTCAAGGAGTCAAATTCCTAACTTGGTGGCCAAATAAGAGCGTACGCCTCAACCAGCGCAGCCATGCGTGGGTGGGTGCCAAATATTAATATTAATAACTGGTTTCATGAACAAGCCACTTTTTCTAAGTTACCTTTCTCTTGGCGGCCCTTGCCAACACTTCTAAGAATTTACGTCTTGTATGATTTTGCTATCGATCTAAATGTACTGATATTTTGCAAAATTGTTGAGTTCTTCAACTAGGTTGATTTACCTTGGATCGATGTAAATCTTTGGATATATAGATGAGAGTAATCTATTTATAATGATAATTTGAGCCATCTTATTTGTCAAATTTTTATACTCAAAAGGATGAGAAGATGCACCTAGTGTGATTATCTTCTTTGAATGTAACCTTACATAATTATAAATTTGGAACCTTTACCAGATTCCAGTCATGACAATCTGGTGAGGAAAAAGAAGAAAATTAAAATTTTGCCCTACATGACAAAATGCAAGAGGGTGGGGAAAGAGAAGAAAAGGAATACAATAATACAAAAAGATGAATAAGTGTTTTTTCTCGTTGGGGCATGGTGGACAAACTTTATGCCTATTAAAATGCCTAATCTGATTAGATTTCACTAAGAGAGTTATTAAATTGTAAGCCAACTAATTGATTGAGTCATTCCTTTTCACTCTGAAAATCCCATGTTGAAATTTGAGAATGTAATCGCCTTTCATGTTTTTCTCATGAGACTTACCATCTTGAAAAATAGAATTCACTGCTCAAATGGTTAAGAGAGTTGAAGGGGATAATATCTTCCGTTAACAGTGCTTAAAAATTTGCCTCATTAATAGTGCATTCAACAACCTCTTCATTGGATTTATGTTTGTCGGGTCTCTTTTATCTCTTATGGAACATTGACCAAAAAAATGAAGAATACGCACGAGCCGATCCGATTTACAATCAACCTCATACCTCACAATAGTTCAAATAAGAAGAAGTCATATTTATCGGAACACTACGTTCAAGACATATATAGATGCTAGATTATGAGAAGATGATAGCATGTCACATTCACACGTACGAAAGGACCCCTGTTAGCCAAGCAATTACCCAAAATCTCTCGTCATCTAACAAAACGCATAAGATCCAAAGAGCTAGTAGCCATTCTCCATAAAGTCTTTAGTCTTTTTTAAAGTACTTTATGGACTTATTATGGACAGAATCTATTAATATAGATAGTGGGGGGCAAAGAAGACCTACTTTACTTCATGGAAACCTTTTTAAATGAACTTTATAGACTAACTATTGAAAGGGAGAAAAATGTCTATCCTGCCCAAATAATACATAAACCTTGACTCGATCAAGACTTAGCGATGCTCTAAACTAGTATATTCTAAGATACTCTTTATCAAATCAATGCATAAAATATAGTTGGATTTTCATTTTTAAGATATTATATATTCTCTATCACATGGTTTTATGTAATATAATTATGTGTTGTAAGGCCAAAAAATTAATTGTATGTATTCCAAACTCAATTGCAATCAATACCCACATATTCAACTCTCTGTAATAGATCAGTAATCCAAACATTCATTATATTTGTGAATGCCATATGTTTAAAAAGATAGTGTGGAAGTATGCATAACAAAAGACCAAAATGCGAGGACTCGCCACGTAATAGCAAATAACAATACTGCAAGAAATCAATTGAAATAATGTCGTTATGTCATATCATTTAATTTGTTATAAATGAGAATCAAGGATTCGATTCCATTTGTGGTCTGATCGTATCAAAAATCACTTACACCATAAACAAAATGTGGGCCTTAATTAGAAGTCCCTCTTTTATTTAATGTGGTCCCATTTGCCTTACTTTTTCAAAATAAGAAATTATTACTTTTTTTTAAAACTATTTTTGCCCAAGCACTCGACAATGAATTGTATAATAAATGAAAATGACGAATAAAGGAAAATTGAGAACTAGACATTTTCGACTTCTAAGAAACACAGGAAATTGCAAATAATAATAATGCAAAAAGATGAAGAAGTATTTTGTCTCATTGAGGCGTGGTGGACAAAGTTTATGCGTATTAAATAATACAATATGATTAGATTTCACTAAGAGCGTAAATTCTTAAATTATAAGGCAACTAATTGATTGAGTCGTTCCTTTTCATTATAAAAATTACATGTGAAATTTGAGAATCTAATCGCCTTTCATGTTTTTCTTGTGAGACCTACCATCCTGAAAAATAGAATTCATTGCTCAAAGGGTTAAGGGAGTTGAATGGGAGAATATCTTCAATTGATGGTGTTTCAAAATCCGCCTCTTTAATAGTACATTCAACAACCTTCTCATTGGATTTAGGTTTGTTTAGTCTCTTTTATCTCTTACTGAACATCGACAAAAAAATGAAGAATATGCATGAGCTGATTTGATTTATCACCAACCTCATGCCTCACATTAGTTCAAGCAAAAAGAAGTCACATCTACTGAAACACTATGTTCGATACATAAGCAAATGCTGGAGTATGATGAGATGATAATGTCACGGGTCGAAAGAAATCACGATACCTATCAATCGACCCATGACAATAGCATGTCACATTCACACACACAAAAGGTCTCCTGTTGACTAAGCAATTACCGAGAATCCCTCGTTATCTAACAAAATGAGTAAGATCCAAAGTGGTAGTGGCCATTTTTCAAAAATTCTTGGTCTGTTTTAAAGTACTTTATGGACTAAGTGTGGACATAATCTCTTAAAGTAGATAGTGGGAAAAAAGAAGAACGATTAAAAAATTGTCCATCAAATTATACATAAACTTCGACCCGATCAAGAGCTAGCGATGCCTCCAAACTAGTATATTCTAAAATACTCTTTATTGAATTGATGCATAAAATATAGTTGCATTTTCATTTCTAAAACATTAAATATTCTCTATCACATTGTTTTATGTAATATAGTTATGAGTTGTGGAGCTAAAAAGTTAATTGTATGTATTCCAAATTAAATTGTAATCAATACACACATACTCAACTCTCAATAAGAGGTCATCATCCAAACATTCATTATATTTGCAAATGCCATATGTTTAAAAAGATAGTGTGGAAGTATGCACAGCAAAAGACCAAAATGCGAGGACTCGTCACGTAATAGCAAATGACAATACTGCAAGAAAGCAATTGAAATAATGTTATTGTGTCATATCATTTAATTTGTTATTAATGAGAATCAATGATTTGATTTCATTTGTGGTCCGGTCATATCAAAAATCACTTACACCATAAACAAAATGTGGGTCTTAATTAGAAGTCACTCTTTTTTTTTTTTATGTGGTCTCATTTGTCATACTTTTTCAAAATAAAAAACTATAACTTTTTTTTTTATAACTATTTTGGCCCAAGCACTCCACAGTGGATTGTATAATAGATGAAAATGATAAATAAAAGAAAATTGAGGACTAGACATTTTCGACTTTTAAGAAACACAATGAAATTGCAAATAACAATAATGCAAAAAGATGAATAAGTGTTTTATCTCATTGGGCGTGGTGGACAAAGTTTATGCGTATTAAATTGTGCAATCTGATTATATTTCACTAAGAGCGTAAATTCTTAAATTGTAAGTCAACTAATTGATTGAGTTGTTCATTTTTACTATAAAAATTCCATGTGAAATTTGAGGATCAGATCGTCTTTCATGTTTTTCTTGTGAGACCTACCATCTTGAAAAATAGAATTCATTACTCAAAGGGTTAAGGGAGTTGAAGGGGAGAATATTTTCCATTGATAGTGTTTCAAAATTCGTCTAATCAATAGTACATTCAACAACCTCCCCATTGGATTTATGTTTGTTTAGTCTCTTTTATCTCTTACTGAACATTGACCAAAAAATGAAGAATACGCATGAGCTAATATGATTTACTACCAACCTCATACCTCACATTAGCTCAAGCAAAAAAAAAAAAAAAAGTCACATCTATTGAAACACTATCTTCGAGATATAAACAAATACTAGAGTATGAGGAGATGATAATGTCACTGGCCGAAAGAAATCACGATCCCTATCGATCGACCCGTGATAATAGCATGTCACATTCACACACACGAAAGGTCCCCTGTTAACAAAGCAATTACCGAGAATCCCTCGTTCTCTGATAAAATGAGTAAGATCCAAAGTGGTAGTGACCATTTTCCAAAAATTCTTGGTCTTTTTTAAAGTACTTTATGGACTAATTGTGGACATAATCTCTTAAAGTAGATGGTGGGGAAAAAAGAAGACCAATTAAAAAATAGTCCATCAAATTATACATAAACTTTGATCCGATCAAGAGCTAGCGATGCCTTCAAACTAATATATTCTGAGATACTCTTTATTGAATTGATGCATAAAATATAGTTGCATTTTCATTTATAAAACATTAAATATTCTCTATCACATTGTTTTATGTAATATAGTTATGAGTGGTAGGGCTAAAAAGTTAATTGTATGTATTCCAAATTGAATTGTAATCAATACACACATACTCAACTCTCAATAAGAGGTCAGCATCCAAACATTCATTATGTTTGCAAATGACATATGTTTAAAAAGATAGTGTGGAAGTATACATAGCAAAAGACCAAAATACGAGAACTCGCCACGTAATAGCAAATGACAATACTGCAAGAAAGCAATTGAAATAATATTGTTGTGTCATATCATTTAATTTGTTATAAATGAGAATCAAGGATTTGATTCCATTTGTGATATGGTCATACTAGAAATTACTTACACCATAAACAATATGTGGGTCTTAATTAGAAGTCCCTCTTTTTTTTTTTTTATGTGATCCAATTTGTCATACTTTTTCAAAATAAGAAACTATTACTTTTTTTTATAACTATTTTTGCTCAAGCACTCAACAGTGAATTGTATAATAGATGAAAATGACGAATAAATGAAAATGATGAATAAAGGAAAATTGAGAACTAGACATTTTCAACTTTTAAGAAACACAATGAAATTGCAAATAACAATAATGCAAAAAGATGAATAAGTGTTTTGTCTCATTGGGGCGTGGTGGACAAAGTTTATGCGTATTAAATTGTGCAATCTGATTAGATTTGACTAAGAGCGTAAATTCTTAAATTGTAAGGCAACTAATTGATTGAGTCATTCATTTTCACTATAAAAATTCCATGTGAAATTTGAGGATCCGATTACCTTTTATGTTTTTCTCGTGAGACCTACCATCTTGAAAAATAGAATTCATTGCTCAAAGGGTTAAGGAAGCTGGAGGGGGAGAATATCTTCCATTGATAGTGTTTCAAAATTCGCCTCATCAATAGTACATTCAACTACCTCCTCATTGGATTTATGTTTGTTTAGTCTCTTTTATCTCTTATTGAACATTGACCAAAAAATGAAGAACATGTATAAGCTGATTCGATTTACCATCAACCTCATACCTCACATTAGCTCAAGCAAAAAGAAGTCACATCTACTGAAACACTATGTTCGAGATATAAACAAATGCTGAAGTATGAAGAGATGATAATGTCACGGGCCGAAAGAAATCACGATCTCTATCGATGGACCCGTGACAATAGCATGTCACATTCACACACATGAAAGGCCCCCTGTTGGCCAAGCAATTATCGAGAATCCCTCGTTATCTGACAAAATGAGTAAGATCCAAAGTGGTAGTGGCCATTTTCCAAAAATTCATGGTCTTTTTTAAAGTATTTTATGGACTAATTGTGGACATAATCTCTTAAAGTAGATAGTGGGGAAAAAAGAAGACCGATTAAAAAAGGGTCCATCAAATTATACATAAATTTCGATTCGATCAAGAGTTAGCGATGCCTCCAAACTAGTATATTCTGAGATACTATTTATTGAATTGATGCATAAAATATAGTTGCATTTTCATTTCTAAAACATTAAATATTATCTATCACATTGTTTTATATAATATAGTTATGAGTTGTATGACCAAAAAGTTAATTGTATGTATTCCAAATTGAATTGTAATCAATACACACATACTCAACTCTCAATAAGAGGTCAGCATCCAAACATTCATTATGTTTGCAAATGCCATATGTTTAAAAAGATAGCGTGGAAGTATGCATGCCAAAAGAACAAAATGGGAGAACTTGCCTAGCAATAGCAAATGACGACATTGCAAGAAAGCGATTGAAATAAAATTGTTGTGTCATATCATTTGACTTGTACATTTAACAACCTCCTCATTGGATTTATCCTTGTCTGGTCTCTTTTATCTTATACTAAACATTGACCAAAAAATGAAGAATACGCACGAGCTGATTCGATTTACAAACCAACCTCATACCTCACATTTGTTTAAGTAAAAAGAAGTCACATCTGCTTAAACACTATGTTCAAGACATAAACAGATAATGGATCATGAGGAGATGATAGCATGTCGCATTCACACATACAAAAGGTCCGCTATTGGCCAAGCAATTACCAAGAATCCCTCACTATCTAACAAAGCGCACAAGATCCAAAGAGGTGATGGCCATTCTCCTTAAAGTCTTGGTCTTTTTTTAAGTACTCTATGGACTAATTGTGGACAGAATCTCTTAAAGTAGATAGTGAGGGGGAAAGTAGACTTACTTGACTTTGTGAAAACCTTTTTAAAAGAACTTTATGGACCAATTGTCTAAAGAGAAAAAATAAAAATAAAGGTCCATCTTGCCCGAATAATACATAAACCTTGACTCAATCAAGACTAGCCATCGCTCTAAACTACTATATTTTTAGATACTCTTTATTAAATCGATGCATAAAATATAGTTACATTTTCATTTATAAGGCATTATATATTCTCCGTTACATGGTTTTATGTAATATAGTTATGCGTTGTATGGCAAAAAAAAATTAATTGTATGTATTCTAAATTAAATTGTAATAAATACCCATATACTCAAGTCTAAGTAAGAGATCAGCAATCCAAACATTCATTATATTTGCGAATGTCATACTTTCAAAAAGATAGCATGGAAATATGTATGGCAAAAAATCAAAATGCAAGGACTCGCCTAGCAATAGCAAATGACGATGGTGTAAAAAAAGTGATTGAAATAATATTGTTATGTCATATCATTTAACTTGACATTAATGAGAATCAAGGATTTGATTCCATTTATAGTCGGGTCATGTTAGAAATCATTTAGGCTATAAATAAAAGGTGGATCTTAATTAAATGTCCCTCTATTTATATGCGGTCCCATTTGCCATACTTTTTCAAAAGAAGAAGCCATCATTTTTTTTGTATAACTATTTTTGCCGGTATAGTAGATTAAATGGACAAATAAAGGAAAATCAAGAACTAAAAATTTTCAACTTCCTAGAAACACAAGGAAACCAGAGATAACAATAATACAAAAAGATGAATAAGTGTTTTGTCTTGTTTGGGCATGGTGAACAAAGTTTATATCTATTAAACTACCTAATCTGATTAGATTTCACTAAGAGCGTAAGTGTTGAATTGTAAGCCAACTAATTGATTGAGCTGTTCATTTTTATTCTAAAAATCTCATGTTAAAATTTGAGGATGTGATCATCTTTCATATTTTTTCTCATGAGACTTACTATCTTGAAAGATAGAATTCACTTCTCAAAGGGTTAAAAGAGTTGAAGAGGAGAATATTTTCCATTGACAGCTTTAAAATTCGTCTCATCAATAGTGCATTCAACAACGTCCTCATTGGATTTATGCTTGTCTGGTCTCTTTTATCTCTTATTAAACATTGATAAAAAAAAATGAAGAATACGCACAAGCTAATCCGATTTACAACCAACCTCATATCTCACATTAGTTTAAGTAAAAAGAAGTTATATCTATTAGAGCACTACGTCCGAGACATAAACAAATGCTGGAGCATGAGGAGATAGTAGCCATTCACACACACAAGAAAGGTCCCATGTTGGCCAAGCAATTACCAAGAATCCCTCGTTATTCAACAAAACACGTAAAATCCAAAGAGGTAGTAGCCATTCTCTAGAAAATCTTGGTATTTCTTAAAGTACTTTATGGAAATTGTCCAAAGAGGAAAAAAAAATGTTCATCCTACCCAAATAATACATAAACCTTGACTCGATTAACACTTAGCAATGACTCTAAACTAGCATAAAATATATTTGCATTCTCATTTATAAGACATTATATATTCTTTGTCACATGGTTTCATGTAATATAGTTATATGTTGTAGGGCCAAAAAATTAATTGTATGTATTCCAAATTGAATTGTAATCAATGCCCACATACTCAACTCCTAGTAAGAGATCGGCAACCCAAACATTTATTATGTTTGCGAATGTCATATGTTCAAAAAGATAGCATGGAAGTATGCATAGCAAAAAACCAATGTGTGAGGACTCGCCTAGCCATAGCAAATGACGATGTTGCAGAAAAGATTCACACTCTCTAGTATAGAACTCGCGTCCATTGTCCGTACGAATTCTTTGAACATATTTGTTGAATTGATTTTCAATAAGAGTGAGAAACTTTGATAGAGTTGGAAAAGTTTGGCTCTTTGATTGCATAAGGAAAACCCAAGTCGCACAACTATAATCATCAACAACGGTAAGAAAGAATCATGACCCATCACGATGTCGTGTGTGATAGGGTCCCCAAATATCCATGTGAAGTAAAGAGAAAGCAATGATTGCTCAAGATGTGCTAGTGGGAAAATGTGTCAGAGACTATTTAGCAAGGGGACAAATGGGACATTTCGGATTAGGGAAATGTGCACTATGACCCAAGTGCTGATGGAAAATAAGATTTTTATTATTGATAATAGCATAACAAGAGGTGCCTTTATCAAAAACTTCAGAAGAACTAATCCAAAGGTAAAGTCCTTGTGCAATACTACCCAAGCCCATCGGTTTGCCAATCAAAAGGTTCTGAAAGAAACAATTGTCGGAGTTGAATATGACACGACAAGAATTATCTTCACAAGCTTTTGAGATAGTTATCAGGTTGAACTCAAACTCTGGGATATGGAGGACATTTTTAAGGATAATATTGGAGCTAAGTTGAACAGTTTCAACCTTAGTGACATGAGTAACATTGCCATTTGGAAGTCACGCAGAATATAAATATGGACTTTTTGGAGCATGGGAAAATAATTTCTCCGTGCATATTATATGATCACTCGCACTTGAATCTATAATCCATGCATCAGTTGGTATTGAATTCATTTCACCAAGGATAGTACCTGAAAAACCCGCAGTCTTGTCACCTGTGGTTAAACGATCTAGAGCCCTCATGATATTCTGGTACTAGTCTTTGGTAATTGGTTGGTGTGCCCCATTAGTCCTTAGTTCTGATACCTAATAAGCAGAAAACTCCTTTTCCTTTTTTTTCTTTATCACCCAACTTGCCATGCAATTTCCAACAAGTTTCTATAGTATTGTGTGGACGTCTGCAATATTCACAAAATTTTCCTTTATTTTTTGAAATTTGCCCACTTGATCTGTGCAATGATGTGGCCTGACGTGGTCCGTTGGATCCCACATATATTTGAGCTAACGTGGCCAAACTAGAGCCATCGGATTCTAGCGCACCGAAGGAGGAATATCCATGGTTGGTCTCCTTTGCTACCCACCGTTGGATCCAAATGGATTGTTAGGTCAATATGAGCCGTTGGATGACTTCTTTTGATCCTGGCCGTCCATCTGTGGGTTCTTAGGGTTCCCACTCATTTTCCTTGCAGCTACAGCCATAATTGCGCAAAGCTCCCGAAGCTGCTGCTTCCTCTAAGGCCGCTGTGTGACCGATCGAGCAAGGCAAAACCTCCGGTGAACACAGCAGCAAGGGCGACTCCATCAGTTGCTCGCGCATGCTCGGTGGTCGCTAGTCTCTGACTTTCTTCTTGAACGGCTTGCTGATAAATTTGTCCAAGCGAGGGTGTTGGCTCCATTGTTAAGATCTTCGACCTAAAGGTAGCGTACATCTCGTTTAAGCTTAGTAAGAACCATGTCACTTTCTCCCTTTCTTTCATGGCCCTATACTAACGAAGTGTTGCTTCGGGTATGTCCAACCCTTCCTCAACCGCTTCAAGCTCATTCCAAAGAGCTGAAAGCTGATTGAAGCAAGCGGTAACTGTGAGGTTCCCTTGCTTCAATTCGAAGAGGGCTTGTGTTATGGTGAACAACTTCACCCGATCAAGTCGTCCGTACATTTCATGGATGTTCTCCCAGAAGGTCCTTGAGTCGTCTGTCGGAGGAAACCCCGTTGCGACATCCGGCTCGAGGCAGTTTCCAATCTAGATACGTACCAACTGATTGCACCAACGCCAATGCGGTTGAAGGCGTTCTTATGTTGGGTAGGGCATGGATCCGTCAAGAAATCCCTCTTTGTCTTTGGTGATGAGGGCTCGACGGAAATCGTGCGCTTAGGTGCTGTAGTTGTCGGGACCAGTGAGCTGTAGCTGAATGAGTTTCAGATCTGGTCCATCTATCAACAATGTGAATAGTGGGTCGCCGACTTCGAGTCAGCCGTTGCTGCCGATAGGAAGCAGATACGGTAGGTAACCGGGTCCAAAAATCGGGTAGGAATTTGGCCCTTGACTCGGTATGGACGCGATCCCTTGACCTTGGGTAGACCCAATTCTTTGGTTTAGATCTCTCCAATCTGCTCCCTGATTCGACTTGGCTCCATTTCTGTGAATGCTTGGATCTTCTTTGGGCTGTGGTCCAATAACGTGCGAGCTCTCTCCCGTATATGACCCATATTGAGTCCATGCCTGTCCTAGACCTGTGGCCCACTGGCCTTGAACAGGATACCATGGAAACAGAGGCTAGCGAATTGGTCCTAAAGCTTGAACCGGAACAAAAGAGAAAATGGTGGTGTTTTGAGGATCTTTGGATTTTTTTTATGGATATACCCTCCTGTTCATTCGAGTTAATTTGAACCGATGAAGCTAGAGTCCGGTCTTGAGACGTCTCTTCCAAAGGTGAATCCTGAGCATTCCCCCTTTTTGCCATGGTACAGAAAATTGAATTCCAACTCGACTTTTTTTGTTTTTTTTTTTTTTTTGCAGATTAGAAAACCGCAACAACAATAACTCAAAAAAAGAAACAAGGGCAATTATGAGGTTGCGGAAGCTAGGTCTAGGATCATTGCTCTGATACCATGACAGAAATTGAAGAAATGAAAATTGGAGAGTGTTTTGGGAGAAATTGTAATCTGTATTTTTTCTGTATATTCATGTACAGGAGCACTATTCTATATATGTTACAAGAGAAAGACAGGAAAGAAAATATACGAGATTATATCATGATTACATTCCCACTTTACCAAGCTAATCACAAATTAACCAAATCAATTAATTGGCAATATAATCGATATGGAATCGATATCTGCCATCATATTTCCAACAAATTTGTTAGTATTTAGACTTGATTTCGGACAAATTTCATCTTTCGCTGAGGCCGAATCTAAACATCTTTTTCGTTTCTGTTGTTCTACGTTCTTGTGCGCTCTAGCGTCATTTTTGATGGCTTATTTCAGCGAGGAATAATGGGAGGTGGATCATACGAATCTGGATGTCCGCTTCTAGGTCCTTGTTGCGTTATTTATTTTATTTTATTTTATTAATTTTTTTATGCCTGTATCTTCCTTGAAAGCGTGAGGTAATGACCCGTGGTGGTTGTTTTTTTTTTTTTTTGTGAAAAAGTAGTAAAGTAGTTTCATTAATTATAAGGGGACTGGGCCCATGTTTAGAGACAAAGCATCAAAGCAAAGTAGGGTCCACAAGGCCGAAGGTGGCGAAGAGGCCCAATTCGAATGAAGGCCGGAGCAACGCTGATTTCTGGCAGCCCAATCTGCAGCCCGGTTCGCTTCTCTTGCGCAATATACGACGTCTAGCCTTGAAAATCCCTTCAGCATCTCCCGAATCATCTCCAAGTACCCACGTGCCTCCCAGTCAAATTGCTCTGTAGAAGAGTTGGATATTGCACTTACCAGTTCCAAACAGTTAGACTCAAGTACAAGCGGCTGTGTTCTTCGTGCGGAGACGTATTCTAGGGTTCGAAGAACGGCGACGGCTTGCTTGGATAGTCGATGATGCTGGAACCGTGCAAGCAAATCTATCCACCAGAACACGACAAAGAATATCATTTTTGGCTTAAGAAGAAATAACTAGCGAGGTTCACCATTGAAATGTTTCTTGAGTAATCTATCATCCAAACAATGCCTGATTTTGATTTTTTGTTCCCAAAATCAGTTTGGGAACAAAATCACGTTTGGTAAAATTTTTGTTCTCGGGAACAAATTTGTTCCCGGAAACAGATTTGGACAAGAATTGAGAATAAAGAAAAAAATTGTGATTCTTCGTCGAGAATCAAAAAAAGAATCAAAACAGTGAAAATCTTATTCTTCCCTTCCGCCATCCTGCAACTGCCGTCCACTACTGCCGCCCGCCGCCGGTCATCGTCCGCTGGTTCGACAAGCTCGCTAGGCCAAGGCAAGGTCTAGTGAGCTCACTGGAGGCAAGCCCAACCATCGGCAAGGCTTGGCCGATGAGGGCCGGCCCCGTCGAGGGTCGGCGATGCTCCCGAGGAGGTCGTCGGCGGAAGAAGAATAGAAGAAAAAGGAAAAAAATAAAAGAAAAAGTAAAAAAGTAAAAAAATTATTTAAAAATTAAAAGAAATTGATTTGGAATAGTATCAATGAACACGGCACCAAACACAATTCTATTCCAGAATCAGAAATTTTGGACAATTACCAAACACGTTCTTTTACTCGAAATTAGTTCCCAAAAACAAAATAAAAAATAATCATTTCTAATCGGAATACGTTTTCGAAACGGAATCGTTCCAAACACACCTAAATATCTTGAAAGGTGCTTGAAGAAGAAAACTACGAAGGCCTTTTGAAAACACAATGTTACAAGAAATATTTAATTAGATTTAATGAATTTAGATTTTAGTTGCTAAGGGTGCAAATGATAAACATTCTATTTCTCTATTATTTTATTTTATGTATTTGGGAATAGGTTTGGAATAAAAATTCATTTGGTAATGTAATTTCATTTTTCTATTTCAAGCACAAATTGTTGGCCCATAAATAGATTTGAAACAAAAATAGAAGTAAAAATTTTCTATTTTTTTATTTGCGGAATAAAAATAGGAATAAAAACTCTTCTTATTGCTTGTCGACCGTCTGCAGTTGTTGCCTATTGCTCGCCCAAAAATGCCAGGGCCCTATTAAATGAATTTTTATTATGGAAACAAAAATTTTATGTTGTTATCAAACATATATTTCTCTTCAAAAACTTGTCTAAAGAATACAAATTTAAAAATTATATTTTTAATCAGAAATTATTGCTGGGATAGAATGATTTTCATTTGCGTCCTTAGTAAACTTGGGCTCGTTTCAGTTTTAAGGAGTTGGAGTTCAGATTTAGATTAGTTAGATTTGGGAGGAGTTCGGCTATATTCAGAAATAGGCTTAGTAAAACATAGTGTCAAATCGGTCTTCGGAAGATTGGGCTTAGGGCTAAATGTTGTTATAATAAAAGCTAGGCTTCAAGAGTTTTATGTCTAAAAGAGGGCTTCGTGTAATAAAGCCCAACATGTGTCCATAGCCCAGACCTACGAATTCCAATGGTGGCTCACATACTGACCGGGCTCAAGGGCCCAAACCGACCCGTGTCCCTTCTAATAAATAATAATGGATAATAATAATAAATAAATAAAATCTAAAATAATTTAATAAAATAACAAATTGAAAACTCGATTGGGAAAATAAACCTTGATTAGATTGTTAGATTTAGTATTAGTTTAGTTTCATTTAGATAGTACATACATAGTGTTCGGAACATGATTCTCTCTAGTTTAGTTTAATTAGAAATAAAACTCAAATTGAACTAAACTCATGGGGGTTGCTATCCTTAGGCTTAATAACAAGGTCATGTTATAATGCTTTCCTAACTCGTATCAAGATACTTTACTACAATTTACATTTTACTCAATCTGTCATTACCATCTTTGATGAGTTAATTGCATCTCTTTTATGATGCTTTTCAATGTCGTGCTTTGCTTGTTTTAGTTAAATGGTTAGGCTACTTTTTTTTAAATGATCATTATAAAAACAAAAACATTGCATGGACACTTAGCAGTTATAATTTTGTTAAAAAGACTGTTCGGACACCTTAACTATATAATAATCAAATTTAAGTACCAAAAGAGTATTACTTAGATAACTAATGTAATCAAATCTCCAACCCTAGATTTTTGGTCTTGTAGGAAATGAAGTATGCTCTCACATCTTATTTAATTTATAGCCAACCCCAATAAATTAGTAGTAACTCATTATATAGAATTCTCATAGGACAATCGAATTAAAATGAAAATCTCAACATCGTACGAGGTAAGAATTTGAGGAAATCTGTGCCGATTAAGAATCACTTATCCCCCATTTGACATTATCTTTAAACTTGTCTTTTTTCCAACTGCGTTGCGGAAAGAAGGTCGCGACAAAGTCGTTGCGGTCCTTACCTCCGTTTCCCGTATATTATCAAACCAAAAAAAAAAAAAAAAGATTTCAGGTCAGCGTTGAGTCTATGTTGGTCGCTCCGACGTAACTTCAAGCCGACGCTTGTGCGAGTGGTGCTGTGCATGAAGTGCGCTTTACACAGCGAATGTATTTATGCTTGTAGATCCAAACTGCGTGTATTTTCCGTCTTTAGAGTCCGGTTGTATAGAGCCAAACATCCACATGGCGTGTCTCGCGAAACATTTGCATTCTGCAAATTAATAATTTGCTGTAACAAAGTAACCGAACGGGTACCTAGTGTCATTTTAGCAAACTAATCAGCTAATTCAACTCTGCCAAGCAGTGTTACATGCCGCACCCGCATCGTACCTGCTAACTGGCTCTGTTCATCATGTAAAAAATAGTTTTGACCAATATTTTCTCTTTATCGTGAACACAAATTCTCAATCTTTAGATATGACAAACGGCTGCATTCGATACTTTTGTTGTGCCCATGAAAATTTTCCTCCATCACTAATTCAAGGAAATATTTTTTATTGGTTGGTTAAAAATATGGAGATTATACTTCACAGACTTAATTAGAAATAATTGTAGATGACGTTTATCTTGTAATTTAGTAACCACAAGAGAGCCGGAGGAAAATATGGCCCTTCCCCCACTGATCTTATGGACTAGTAACATAAAGCATGAGTCACCGGGTGAAAGGCCCAAACGTGAAGTTGATTTCGGTTGGCAGTGTGGAATTGAACATATGTCATGCGTATACTCGACACGCAAAAAATTTCATTCTAAGCAAGACCATGGAATTGCCCAAGAAAAATATTCATCCAAGTTGGACAAACTATATCCTCGAACAAACTCAGACAAGGTAGCTCCCTAGTCTCAAAGGCATCACCAACATACGGTAGACAGAAGAGACCATATTTACATCCTGTCGCTGAGTTATGTATAAAAGCTTCTTAAAGCTAAAATACACGTATATATCTATTACAACACACCCAGATATATATTGGTAACTTAAGTATTCTCATCTCACACTACTGACTATTGACATGCTATGGTCTTCCATGTTATCTGTGTACCCAGTGTTCATGGTCCCAAGTCCATGTTATCTGTGTACCCAGTGTTCATGGTCCCACTAATATTCAACTACACATCAGTCTACTCTCTCGGCAGATGAACAATCTCTTCTCGATTCATGTTTGTACTACCATCATCATCAATAGGGTTAGCCAGTGCTCTGATTCTCTCCAATGCAGTTGCTACTTCCTTCATGGTTGGTCTCTCCTCTCTTTTTATTTTCAAGCATTTTGTTGCAAGATTGGCAACTTCTTTCCCCTGCTCAATTTTTCCTTCATTTGCAATAACTTTCTCAACAATTTGAAACAATTTACCTTTTTCCAGTGATGAAAGAAAGTGCATTGCCAAGCTCCTCTCTCCTTCCGGTCGGTCAAATGAAAATGCCTTCTGTCCTGTCAATAGCTCGACTAGCACGACCCCAAAACTGTAAACATTACTCTTTACAGTCAATTGGTTTGTATGCAAGTATTCAGGGTCTAAGTATCCCAATGTTCCTTGAACCAAATTGAACCAATGCGTTTGATCAATTGGACCTAATCTTGAAGCTCCAAAGTCAAAGACTTTCGCAGTGTACTTAGCATCTAAAAGGATGTTTGCCGACTGAACATCTCCATGGATAATGAGAAGGGAAGCTGTGGAGTGCAAGTATGAGAGGACTTCGGCAGTTTCAGAAGCAATTCTCAACCGAGTCTCCCAAGACAGCTTTGATGATTTGTTTGGGTTGTGGATGTGATCGAAGAGAGTCCCATTGTTGACGAACGCGTTCACCAATAAAGGCACATCTGTTTCCAAACAACATCCCAAGAAGTTGACCACATTACAATGATTAATTTGAGAAAGCACAGTGACTTCATTAGCGAATTGTTCACCTTGATCCACAAGCTTGGACTTCTTAATTGCAACTTCCATACCATTTGGCAATGATCCTTTGTAAACCGTACCATATCCTCCTTGGCCAACTATTTCATTATAATTGTTGGTGGCTTTCTGTAGCTCTTCAGCGCTGAAGACTGTTACGGTTTCTCTGTCTGGTCCACCTGATCGTTGCTGTAAAAGCAAGCCCCCATTTTTCTTGAAATTTTGTTCTCTGAGCCTAATGAGCTTCATTTTCTTGTGTCCCGAATATAGAAAGCCTATACTGAATAGCAGCGCTACGATGGCCCCAAAAACACCTGTATACCACATCATTTTTTCAGAATAATTAATCATATGATCAATTGCACAGCAAATCATTGCACCGTGCAAAAGCAGCCACACTTCGAAACTCTCTGCAAAATTATAACACGAGGTTTCCTCGAAATACTTAGTAGTTCAGGGGCAATTCGAGTCTGAATTAGGACAATGGATTTGGTTAAGCTAACCTACCCCCCCCCCCCCAAAAAAAAAAAGCACAAGTTCCACGGCCTATAAAAAATGTCATCAATTAGCAGATTTAATTCAATACAAAAGAAGTAATGAATTCAAACGAACCACAAGAATACGTATTTTTTTACCGTGGTACTACAATGTACTTGCTTACAGTTTTTTAGGTCTTACGCAACTAATTCCACGTCATTTAAATCATGCACGTATAGAGACTTTTGTGTTAACTATGCATGAGCCTAAATAACTCAATAGACGTCCTATCTCTATAACCAGCTAGACCCCTTTTCATCACACGCAGCTGGCAAGGACTAGTAGCTTAGAAGAAATTTCTTAAATGGATTAGCATAACTTCCTCTTTTACTCATGTCATCTCCTTGGATAGATGTTGCCAAATCACTAGTAATCTATCTGAATAATATCATGGTAAATATGGCTTGTGCAAAAAATGAGAATGTTGTATAGGTCATGTATCTCACATAAAAGAAAGATGAAATGACCCATTGAACCATTTCTATCGGTTCTTAGATGCTAATCAAAACATGAGATAGAAAGGAACAAATTTGACTTTTAGGAGGAAAAGAAAGAAAAAAAGCACATGAAAATCCACAAGTCAGTCAATCACTTACAAAAAGCAGCAATTAACATTAAGCATGTACTAGGGGAACGCAATGAGGTGGGGTGGGACAGGCCGGCCCGCCCCCACCCTAAAATTAATAAAGATGTTCCATACCCACCTCGTGCCTCATGTGGAACAAGTTTCTTTATATCATCACCATTCTCATGATAATACCAAGGTTAAAAAAATTCAATAAGCACAACTCATGATTCTAAGAAGATAGAAAGGACCTAAACAGAAAACAAATTAAAGAATGTGTCGCAAGTTGTAAAAAGATAATGGCAGCGTGTCAGAATGGTGTAAGTCTTAGGAACTAATGGAGTGTCAAGTTGAGTCACTATCAAAGTTAGTGCTGTATTTTGGCATGCTCGGTGGGTCAATCCCTACGCAAAATCAAGCTGTGTTTATCTTATGAAGTTTTTAAGGTTAAGTGAGGAAAGAATATAGGAAATAACTTCTTTCCGCTTTTCATTCATTCCCTTTTCTTCACCAAAAAAAAAGAATATTGGAAATAACACTACAGCTAGGAAATCTTAGGAGGAATAAAGAAAGGGCAAAAGGAAAAGAAGGCCAGCCACATCCATTCGTCGCCCTGGGTTTCACTCATTACTTGGGACTAGGAAGTAGGGATATCCTCTTGGATTGATAAAATAGCCATTCCTAAGCGTAATTTCACCAAAAGTCCTCGCCAATGCGCCACCAACTGCTGTTCGGACCATCGCCATTTTCCCCCTTTCTTTCCAAAGGTCATGATGTCAAATTGGGGATGCTCATTTCTCACATGACGACAAATCTCTAGTTGTGTGAGATAGGTGACTTCCTTTCGACTGAATATTGAAGGTCGCACGCGTCGAAAAACCGTGTTTCCGCACGCGGTACTGATATTATTCGCGATATGATCACGATGGTCGGAAAATGTTTTCATATTTACCCAAAACCTAATGTGGCCTAGTCAAAAGATACTCAACGAGTACAGCCATTGACATGAGCGAGACCCATCTATTTTTGAAATTTAAAAGAGCTCAAATGTGATGTGCTTAATGCATCATATAATGTCATTTATCTTCCGCAGAGAAACTCCAGTGAGGAAGATATAGAAAGTTTCATTTTTGAATTTTCCCAAGCAAGGGAAATAGTGGAAGACAAATTGGGCGAAATCGGGAATTATTAATTTTCCCATAAACCAAAGGAAATTAAATTATATATTCTCTAAATCAGCTAGAATATTATGTCTGTTTTTTGTCAGGCACTCCCAGTCAAAAGAAAGAACTTACCAACCAAAATCTCCATCAAATGTGATGAATTAGGATTAGCAATGCATCCTTGTGCATCTCCACCGTCCTTCTTGCCATCACCATGATAACCATTTGGGCATGAACATCTATAACTCCCCTCAATATTATCGCACTTTCTTACACACTGGTTCAATGTTGGATCCGCACATTCATCAATATCTACATAAATTAATCACACACACATCAAATGTACGTAATCTTCCTAGATCATATCAATATGAAGTGCAAGATAACAAATATGAATTTTATCAATGTACCTTGACAACCATTCACAAGGTAAGGATTACCTCGGTAACCTACTTTACAAGTGCACTTATATCCTGATCCATTTTGGGCATCGGTGCAAATGGTATTGTTGGTGCACATGTAACTAGTACTATTCTTCTTGGCATCCTCACATTTTTCATTCCCTATTGCCCAGTCGAGAACTAGAGTGGTTTGGTTAAATTCAAGATGCTCAAGATCGCTAACCGAGAAATTGTAGAAGCCAATTTCGGCGACGAAGGCATAGCTGCAAGGATTGAAATCCATGACGTATTTATGCTCGTAATAGCTTTTGATGGAAATCTGGTAGCCGAAAGAGCCCCTAGGGATGCTCGTCTCGCAGCAACTGATACCGGAACACGACCCGTCGCTGACATCCGAATGGTTGTTGCACGAAGACATACACCCGAAAGAGAAATTCCCATCACGGTCTAGGAATGTGGCCAACGTGTCACAACCGACAGCGAAGAACTTGTTCTTGGTGCTGGATATGGGAAAATTGGCTAGGGTGAGCCCCGCATTTGTCCTCGAATTGCACCCACAAGAGTTATAGCATGCTCGACCCGATGAAGCATTTACTCGCATCTCGTGGTCCTCAACAGAAATGTCTAGTATTTCAATGTTACTACTTCTATTAGACATGTAAGGTATGGGGGGGTTGGTAGAGTTGTCACAATCGACAGTAAAAGATGGGTGATTGATGCGGCAGTCAGAACTGCTATCCCACGATCCAAAGGGATATGGAATTGAGAGGGTTCCGCAAGCACTTTGGCATCCAGGCTTCGTCATCAAATCAGTAGCTTCTGCTATGCGATTGGGGTATGAACACAATAAAGCCCCAAGCACCACAACCTTCAAGAGAAGCTTTCGGACGACCATGGTTCGTCCTTCAACTCTCTTCAAATATGTTGTCTTTTGATGAATTAACTCGATGGGTTCGGGGGATTATAAGGAGAAGTAAGATGGGTTTCTTCCTCTCTCTCTCTCTCTCTCTCTCTTCTTTTTTTTTTTTTGGTCAAGTGCAGTTATTGGTCCGAGCCACATGCGTGAGACGATTGCATGATGACTCCTCGTGTGGCGAATTTAGTGCAGTGCAGTGCACGTGACATTTTCCAAACGCACGATTTATTTGAGAGTCCATCACTAATATACACAAATGTTCTAGAATCGCTTTTTCCCCAAGAAGGCATATTTATAATTTCTTTTATTTGTTTTCCGTAAAAGAATATCCAGATATTCATTATAGTGAATAATTTGTTTCTCAACTTTGTAAAGTTTAATTAGTTATTAATGATTAATCTTTTTTCGCTTCTTAATTTACCATGTTTAATATGTAGACATTCATGCCATAATAGTGGAATATCAACGGCCCCAAACTTTAACATATCTATGCATTTAATCATAACAGTCATTAGTCATTATGGATTTAATCATGTTTATTGATAAAATATGGAAATTGTGTAATGGACAGAAAATAATTTTTCCTCTATAAGCTTTACGTAATTAGGGTTTTTATATTTGCTGAAATTTTAATGTATTTTTTATATTCATTTATGTTTAAGAACATCATGTAATATGCCTAATTAACCTCTAATATTATTTATTCAACAAATATGAGCTACGATTTTAAGTTGCACTTTATATGTAAAATAGATACGCATATTTCTAAAATTTTAAATTGTTAGAATTTAACACTCCCTTTATGAGTAGGTTTGATTTCATATAAGAGTAAATCCTTGAATTATATATTAGAGAAGACAAATAAAGACGTAAAAGGATCTAAACTCAACATGTCGTGTTCTAATATCACGGAGGATTTTGTAAAATTGGTGCCAACTATTCAAAAAGTTTAATTTATTTGATGAAAACATAGAAATTAATATTTAGAGGGAGTTCTCAGGTAAGGGATTCCTTTGACAGTTGAAATGAGCATCAAAATAGACGAACACATTTCAATTATTTTTCTCTATCCGTCCGATTTGTAGCAGAATTGTACCCAAAAGCAAAGGACTTTTTCCATTAACGCTCCGTTCATTTCGTTTAAGAGAAAATAACTTTCGGGAAAATATTTTCCCAAATTTCCGGTGTTCGGATGGCAGAAAACACACGGTCAACGGAAAATATTTTCCGGTCAACGGAAAATCCCTCTTGAATGAGCGGAAAATGTTTTCCTCTTTTGAAAAGAGGAAAACATTTTCCGCAGCTCTCACGCGAGCTCTGGTGCTCCCGCTGCTCTTTCCTCCCTTCATGTTCTCGTTCTCTCTCTCTCTCTTTCTTGCTCTCCCTGCAGAGGAGGCTTCGACGACGTCCTTCCCGGGATCAACCTCCGCCATCCCCGGCCGCTCCTCCGCTCCTACCCGCTTGCTCCAGCCGGGAAGCCGCCGCCGCCGCCGCACTCCGCTTCCCCCGGTGGCTCGAAGCCGCTCGGGAGGATCTAGCTCAAGAGGGAGCACCGCGGAGGCGTCGGGAGGCTCGCGGGGAGCCCGCCGTCCAGGCCGGCCGCTTGTCGTGCGGCCGCGAGCCGTGAGCTCGTCGGATCTGGCGGCGGAGCTCGCGGCTCGCCGGATCTAACGGCAGAGCTAGGGCTCCCGATCCGGGCGAGCTCGAGCTCTGTCGCCAGATCCGACGCGCTCGGGTGAGATCGGCCGAGCCTCAAGCTCGCCGGATCTGGCGGCGCAGCTCGCGGCTCGCCGGATCCGGCAACTGACCTCGAGTCGCCAGATCCGACGAGCTCGGGTGAGATCGGCCGAGCTCGATCTCACCCGAGCTCGCCGGATCTGGCCACCGGGTCTTGGTCGGCCGCTGGGAGGAAGGAGGTGGCGGTGGCGGAAGCCGCTCGGGAGGAAGGAGGTGGCGGCGGCGGAAGGAGGAGGAAGGAGGCCACGACGGACGACGCCGCTCGGGAGGAATCGAGAGGAAGAAGGAGACGGAAGGAGGAAGGATAAAAAAAGGAAATAATAAATAATAAAAATTTCTATTTTAAAAAATATAAATAATTAAAAAAAATCATTTAAAAAAAATATAAATAAATAAAATAATTTTTTGGGTCAATTAAAAATATTAAAATTTAATTTTTGATAATTTTTTCCAGGAAAATGTTTGAGCTAACGAACAGTGGAAAATATTTTCCACTCAAATTTTAGATGTTGGTCGAACACCGGAAAATAGAGTCATTTTCCTGGAAAATGACTTCCAGGAAAATGTTTTCCGGAAACATAATATTTTCCGTGAAACGAACGGAGCCTAAATCTTATGTGATAGTGCCAATTGCACCCAGTGACTCCATATCAATTCCCATTTTTCGTTGTTTTCTCTTTTTGTTAGCCAAACGAATTAGATCATCCTAGCAAACAAAGAAGTCTTCTTTATCAAAGACAGTAAGGCTAGAATTGGATTCAAATTATCTTGACTGTGGATGAGTTAAGTAGTGGTGAGTTGTATATCATGTCATAATGACGAAACTACCATATTCTCTATTCAAATTTCCCACAAAAATGTTTGCAAGTCATATTATAGGCTAAAGTAGGACACTTCACATGAATCAATTTCTTGCATATGTTTAGAATTTCACAGACCGCATAAACTAAAACTTAAAAAATAACATAAGTTTGTGAGGGATCATGTTCAATAGAAGCTTGAAATTACACTTTAAGATCACAGAATAATTAAAATAAAATAAAATAAAAAATAGGTTTCATCATGCAAATTCATGTTTTTACCTCAGTCAACATCGTGGGTGAAATTCTCATAAAAGCGTTTTTAGTAAAAGGACATGTTATAGGGTCTACCTTCCCGAGGCACACCAAAATTGACGCCCTTTCCATGAAATTTTAAACGAGACTGTTTGGAATTTGACAGGCATAAAGACAGCTTTTATAAAGTCCCTTTGTCGATAGATTCCTACTTTAATTCTCTGATAAGAGTTGTGGGGTATAATTCTTTGATGACAGTACCATTTTTGCCATATTATATTTGGCGAAAAAAACTTTTAACTATTTTGCTATATCTACCAAGAAAGTTGAGAAACCAAAATTAATCAAACTATATTTTTTTAGGAATAAATGCATTGGAAGTCCTAAAACTTGTCATGAAAGCGCAATCGAGTTCTAAAATTTTCAAAAAGTACAATTAAGTCATAAAACTTGTCACAAAATGCAATTGAGTTCTAAAACTTTTGAAAAGTGCAATCAAGTCCTAAAACTTATCAATTTGATCCAATCTAAGTCCTTCAATTGATTGCACTTTTTAAAAGTTTTAGGACTTAATTGTACTTTCCTGATAAGTTTTAAGACTTGATTAGATATTTTGAAAGTTTTATGACCCAATTAAACTTTCGTGATAACTTTAAGGATTTGATTCTTTCTTTTTTGAAAGTTTGAGCTGAATCGCACTTTCGTGATAAATTTTAGGACTTCCAACGACTTAACCCCTTTTTTTATTATCAAGAATCCTACTTTTACTTTTGTCTTTGTTTCATTTCCAGTTAAGTTGGCTTCGTTACACACAAACCAAATTGACTCCTTAGTGCAAGTCTCTTTTCAAGTTTCAAATCAGCTTGAAAATTCTTACAATCGACTATAATATCACAACGTGAATTGCGTGCCTAATAAAAGCGATCCTCGGATTCGGGATCGGCCAAATCATTAAAGCTCACGGGCCTTCAAATTGGGGGGACATGAGTTGGCCCCGCAGCGTGAATTGCATGCCTAATAAAAGCAATCCTCAGATTCTGGATCGGCCAAATCATTAAAGCTCACGGGCCTTCAAATTGGGGGGACATGAGTTGGCCCCGCAGCGTGAATTTCGTGCCTAATAAAAGCGATCCTCAGATTCGGGATCGGCCAAATCATTAAAGCTCACGGGCCTTCAAATTGGGGAGACATCAGTTGGCCCCGCAAGTCGCTGCTTGGCTTTTCATGTCAAGGTCAACGTCGTGTCGCATGGCGTTCGGAACGTAGAGATATGAGTCGGCTGTGCAAGTCGTTGCTTCGCTTTCTAGGCCTAGGTCATCGTCAATTGCATCTGATGCTTTGGACAAGGAACAGCACTGAATATCTTCGTTTTAAGGTGAAGAAACAAATAAAAAAAAGTCGCTTTTCTTTAGAGAGTCAAAATCAAGAGCAATAGTGATCGATTTTTCACTTTTAACTTTACTTGCTGTTATTTTGTTAAAATCAAGAATCCAGTATGGTAACATATATAATCCTACAATTGGATATGTGGTGTTTGTCTCATTTCTTGCACATTTCATAATCCTTACATAAGAAAAGGAAATCAAACCACCTAGTAAAGTCAATTTAGTAAGTGACCATCAAATTCAAGGATATCATGTGGCTACTGACAACATCCACTCTATAAAGTGACCATTGAATTTCACCTAAATTGGTTCTTTCTTTTCATTTCACATAAAATCACTCCACATCGTAGTTAATTCTTCAATACTATTATATATATGTGTGTGTGTTAACATAGATTAAATTTGATTTGATGTATGACAAATTCATCTTCTGGAATACACCAAAGTTTCATGCTATATGTTATGTTCAATTTCTCAAAATAATATAACTTTAAATTCAAGAAGAGTAGGGATGATGGATTCCAAATTCGGTCCGATCCCACTTAGGAACTAGGAATCAGACCTAGAGGATCGGTTTCCAGTTTTTGGAATTGAGAATTGGACCACCTAGTCCCAAAGCCAATCCAATCTAGTTCCTGTGTCACGCCCCGATCCATGTATGGCCATGCGACAACCCTCGCTCAACACTGCTTTACTTATTTTATGGTCATTCGATTGTGACGTCCCAAGATGTTTTGCCGACCCAATTTATGATAACATTAAAACGCACAAGCGGAACTATTAACAAATCTCCAACCATCAATTAACAGGGATAGTTAAAAACATAATCATATATATATGCATTGTGAGTCAACATCTCATACACAGCAAGTTTAAAGATTAAACAACCAGCTTCATCACGTCCAACACGCCTAACCGCTTCGTCATGACCTCCTACAAAAAGGGCTCAGGGGTACACCTACGCCTCTAATACTACTAGGGTGGTCCAAAAAGTGCTAACAACCCCATTACTACCTAAGCCTTAATGGCCTCTGGGATCCATGGCTCTGGCTCCTTGAAGATCAACTAGGAGTTGGGCTCAGGGTCAAAACACTTCTCCATCGGGAATGTCCCCTTCCTTGACGTCCCAATTGATGCCTCCTCCAGAGCCTTCGACACCTGGCGGACCATCGAAGCCACGGATGGGAGCATGGCTCTCGCCACCCACCCAAAAGTACTAGGCCACGAATTGGTGTGACACGAGGTTAGGCAAACCCTCATTGACCCAAATGGTCGTGACATAACACCTGTAGTGTGCATTGGCCCCTCCCACTATAGGGTACTCCGTCACCTCCTGACTGTGCTTGACGGGGAGGCCAAAATGAATCTATCGGAATGGCTTAGCCATTCTTAGGGCCTGTAAAAATTTCAACAAACAATGATGAGAAAATCTCAATGAGTGAACTTCGTAAACCTCGCGTAGGGAAGTCGTTCAACTCAGAAGTGCCCTAAACAAGCAATTATCTATCGATGGCAAAACATGGCAACGTTCTTCCCGCTTTTCTCTCACCATTCTCATTATAATAAATCTATTATTCAAGGCTATTGATATAGATGCATAGGCAATTCCATAACATATATTTCATGGTCTCGAGCTAAACATACGAATGTGCATTATGGTCTAAGTCATGCACTCATACTATGAAATAATTCGAACTTGAACACATACAAATCTCATGCACTTCCCATACACATATGTCTAGATTATTACAGCCACTCAGGATCCAACGCCAACTCAAAGGTTACCAATCATCTGGCATAACCGAGCATCGTCTCGCCCCATTGAGCAAGGGATCCCATTGACTTAGGGGCATTCCTATAAGAAGTTTTGCTTCGAAATTCATCCACAAACGGCATCTTGTTGACTTGGGGGCGTCAAAACTTAATCAGGCATCATTCCATGTAAAACACCTTAGGACAGGTTCACACCCCGCGTAAAATGCATTAGGGTCTTAGGTGATCACACGGATATACCATCACACAATCCATTTCTTATCTTTCTCATTTAACCCTTGTGATACTCATGCGATATGCAACTTTATTTGCCATAAGCCATCATGTCATACACATGCATTACATTATATCACACACATATGTACCATTTACCTCATAAACTCATGGCACATAGACTACTTATCAAAGTAGAATAAAATCATAATCCATATAAAACATAACCCCAATGCCACATCTAACCAATAATCATCATAGCACATAACCCAAATAATGCAACTCGCACATAGTCACTATAACACATAACCCAAACATCACATCTAACCAATAATTCCTATAACACATAACCCAAATAATGCATCTAGCACATAATCCCTATAGCACAATACCCAAATATCACATCTAACAACTAAGCCCTATAGCACGTAACCCAAATATCACATCTAACCAATAATCATTATAGCACATAACCCAAATAATGCATCTAGCACATAGTCTCTATAATACATAACCCAAATATCACATTTAACCACTAATCTACATGGCACATAATCCGAATATTATATTTAACCACTAATCCACATGGCACATAATTAGAATATCATATTTAACCACTAATCACCATGACTCTGGTATCTAATAAGTTCTACCTACTATTGGATTTGAACCAATGACTCCCGCCGTATGAAAGCAATACTCTAACCACTAAGTTAAGTAGGTCATTTATCGACATGGCACATCACTAATCCACATGGCACATAATCCGAATATTATATTTAACCACTAATCCACATGGCACATAATCAGAATATCATATTTAACCACTAATCAACATGGCACATCACTAATCCACATGGCACACAACTCGAATATCATATTTAACCACTAATCTTCATGCCACATAATCCGAATATCACATTTAACCACTAATCCACATGGCATATCATCCAAATATCATATAACCAATCATATGTCCTAAACTATTCCTTAAATACAACGAAAGCCCTAATCAAAGGCTAGAAAGCCATTCACGGACAACTTGGGCTTCAAAACATGTCAAGGGAGAAGACAACAAGACCGAATCAGCCACTGAGACTGCTGGTCGCTTGTCCATCGTACGTGAGGAGCTGGACAGTGGTTGGCCGTGGCTCCAGTGGCGTCTTGACAATGGTCCGGCGGCGGTTTGGCGTCGGCATAGCATATGGGCATGTGAAAATAAAGCTTTTTGAAAACATTTGTCCCTGCAAATTTCTAACTGTTGGAGGTTTTTAGGCAAAATATCAAAAGGGAATTTTTCATGGAGTAGAAGGAATTTTTTCTGACAGATGTTCGTATTATGATTTCACACGACTTTAAGGGTGTTATGATCTCCAATAAATTAAATCATATGGAAATAAAGCTTTTTGAACAAATTTGTCCCTGCAGATTTCTAACTATCGACACATGATTTAATTTATTGGAGATCACAACACCCCTAAAGTCATGTGAAATCAGAAAATGAAGGCTTGTCAAAAAAAAATTCCCTTTTGATATTTTCCCTAAAAACCTCCTGTAGTAGCAAATCTATCGGGGCAAATGTGTTCAACCAGCTTTATTACCATATCATTTAATGTATTGGAGATTGCAACACCTTTAAAGTCACATGAAATTAGAAAACGAACATCTATAAGAAAAAATTTCTTTTACTCCATGAAAAATTCCCTTTCGATATTTTGCCTAAAAACCTCTGACAGTTGGAAATCTGCAGGGACAAATATGTTCAAAATGCTTTATTTCCAAATGATTTAATGTATTGGAGATCGCAACACCGTTAAAGTCGAGTGAAATCAGAAAACGAATACTTGTCAGAAAAATTCCTTTTGATATTTTACCTAAAAACCTCCTGTAGTAGCAAATCTATCGGGGCAAATATGCTCAAGTAGCTTTATTACCATATCATTTAATGTATTGGAGATCGTAACACCTTTAAAGTCGATGAAATAAGAAAACGAACATCCGCAAGAAAAATTTCCTTTTACTCCATGAAAAATTCCCTTTCAATATTTTCCCTAAAAACCTCCGACAGTTGGAAATCTAGAGGGACAAATGTGTTCAAAAAGCTTTATTTTTATATCATTTAATGCATTGGAGATTTGAACACCCTTAAAGTCATGTGAAATCAAAAAATGAAGAGTTGTTAGAAAAAATTCCCTTTCGCTCTCTGAAAAATTTCCTTTTGATATTTTGCCTAAAAATCTCTCACAGTTAGAAATTTGCGGGGACAAATATGTTCAAAAATCTTTATCTCCATATGATTTAATGTAGTAGAGATCCCAACACCCTTAGAATCGTCTGAAATCATAAAGCGAAGATTTGTTAGAAAAAATTCCCTTTCGCTCATTCCCCTTCGATATTTTTTTTCTAAAAGCCTTCCTTAGTAGCAAATCTATCGAGGCAAATGTGTTCAAGCGGCTTTATTACCATATTATTTAATGTTTTGAAGATTGCAACACCTTTAAGTCACGTGAAATTAGAAAATGAACATCTGTAAGAAAAAATTCCTTTTACTCCATGAAAAATTCCCTGGATAAAAACTTCCAACAGTTGAAAATCTAGAGGGAAAAATGAGTTCAAAAATCTTTATTTCCATATGATTTAATGTATTGGAGATCGCAACACCCTTAAATTCGTGTGAAATCAAAAAACAAAGATTTCTCATAAAAATTCCCTTTCGATATTTTGCCTAAAAACCTCCTATAGTAGCAAATCTATCGGGGCAAATGAGTTCAAGCAGCTTTCTTACCATATCATTTAATGTATTGGAGATCACAACACCTTTAAAGTTATGTGAAATCAGAAAGCGAAGATTTGTCAAAAAGCATTCCCTTTCGCACCATGAAAAATTCCCTTTCAATATTTTTTCTAAAAACCTCCGACAGTTGCAAATCTACGAGACACATGTGTTCAAAAACTTTGTTTCCATACGATTTAATTTATTAGAGATCAAAATACCCTTAAAGTCGTGTGAAATGAAAAAACAAAGACTTGTAAAAAAAAATTCCCTTTCGCTCCATGAAAAATTCCCCTTCGATATTTTGCCTAAAAACCTCTTGAAGTAGTAAATCTGTTTGGGCAAATGTGTTCAAGTAGCTTTATTACCATATCATTTAATGTATTGGAGATCATAACGCCATTAAAAATGACAATGAAATTCCCCCAATCTAAATTTACACAGTTCCAAATTAACAAGAAAAATCTAATGAAGATTATGTTAATAAAAAGAAAAGACAATACCAAAATTTTAATCCTTAAACTCTTAGTTGATGTTAACTTGGTGCGTAAACTTTAATTTTGGTCAAATTGATCATTGTGCTCTTTGATTCAAATCAATTTGTTATTTTATATGGCTCGATGAAAAAGGAATGAATCCTTTATAATATTTAATGAGTAATCTAATTAAATGATATCAACCCATTTTTCAGAAAATTAATATGATGTTATCAAATAATGTGGATTTTCTGATTATTAGGCTCGAAATATACTATTATCATTGCATGCAAACTGTCCATGCATGTGTATCAATTTTAAAGAACTTCTTTCATAAAATGGTGAGCACAATCTTAAGATTGTTCCAAGTGAGAAACACTAGGATCTGAATAGAACTCCATCATATATTAACTAAAAGTGTATATCCAGCCAATTCATTAGGTATTATATGATTTTGTTAATTATAGTTCTGAATATTTTTCTGATATTTTGTAGAACTATTGAGTTCTTCTACTAGGTTGATCTATCTTGGATTGATGTAAAATCACAAAATATATTGAAGAGTGTAGTACATATGTAATTATAAATTTGACCATCTTATTCTTCAACTTTTTTATACTTGAAAGCGTAAGAAGAGGCAGCTAGCGTAATGACCTCCTTTGAACGCAATCCACAAACAATTATAAATTTGGCCTGTTAGGTTATCAACTTTAAGTAAGTTTGGGAGGATTTTATTTATCTGATGTGGAGCAAAGCATACTTATCCTTTACAAATAGTCTCGTATAACTTGTTAAACGGTATCTTATTCCTTGATAATATGAAGCGTCTTGTCAGATGTGGTATCACCAAACGTTTCACTAAACTAGTCATGGATACTGAAGTTTGATAATTTTAAATTCAGGCAGTTACATATGGATGTGCTATAAATAAGCAATAGGCAATAATCTTTACCAGATTCCATGCATGACAAATCTTCCATTCTTATAAATAACAAGTCTATATATAAAGTGGGGAAGAGGAGAGAAAAAGGAAAAGAGGAATATTTTACCCTACAAGGACAAAAGGCAAAAGGATTAGGAAAGAGAAGCTCTTTATATGGACAAATTATTGGGCTCATTTAATCAAAACTTTGAAAAAGAGAAAACAAAAACGATGATGAGAGATTCTTGATTTGAAGAGAATCTATTGTCGCTTGGCCTGGTGGGAGACAGGCACGCCTTTTTAGAGCGTCCCACTTCTAGTGACCGCAATTTGGCTTTGTCTCGTATTGTCCACGTGAAAGGAAAAGTAGACTTTTTGGCTTAAGGAAACTTTTGGGTCGCATTCTGTCAAATTGGTTGAATCGACATCATAATTGAGAAAAAGCATTCACTGAAAGGACATTATCATTATCTTGTGAAGCACTTAATAATCGAGTGAAAGGATATTACTATTATCTTGGCCATTATAATTTATTCACCTTTTCTGTTAATTTTTTTAAGAAAATGATGGAATTGTACACGACTTTAGGTGTCTGTCCGCATACGATTGAAAAGTCAACCTTTAATCAACAAAAAATGATATGCAAATAACTTGTTTTCATGACGATGCTAGAATGGTAATACTATCTAATCTGATGGAGGAAAAAGGAAAACTATGATAGAAGGCTGGATGGATTCTTGCGATCCCTCAACAACACAGTGAACCAGTCCCCCAAAAACGGCAGCACTCGCACCACTCATTGAATCAGAGGCAGAGCAAGGCCAGTGCTCTGCTCTGCACGTGCTGCTTCATCCTCCCAAGCCCCAAAGTCCCAAGCATTGACTCTCCCCAACGTCGCCGCCTCCTAACCAATTGTCTTAACATTTAAGAGAAATAATACTTATTATTACATTGAGAGCGAGAGAGAGGAGATGTTCCAAATACACCCTTTTTCGTTATTACACTCTACACCACACTTGGAATTTTCTATAGTCTGCAAAGCATTGTTTTCTCGACACATTTGAAGCTCCTCAGATGGATTGTTGAGAGAATAGTTTTGTTCTCGCCAGAGTTATATTCGAAATTATTCATCTACAATATATTATAATTTATATAACATGTTTGATTAATAAATCGGTTATGGTCATCGTGGACAATGATAGTGCACATAATTTACGTAGTAATACAATGATTTTAATTCTAGTATTGCATTTTACGAAATATTGTAATGTAAAGTAAGATAATGCTGTTACGCTTATTTAACGTTAATATTTAAGTGATTTTAATTAATATCCACAGTAACAAAATTCCTGCAGTGCGAGGAAGAAAGAACTAGGTTTAACGTTAAGGGGCAAATTTTCCCTACGAAAAATCCCTTGCGGGGCATTTAGCTGCAGGCGGGGCGAGCGGGGCCTGATATTAGCCCGACCTTGCTTGAATAATTGACAAAAATATTTACTAATGATTTGGATATCTTATAAGTTAAGACTTGTTGGGTGGTCTTGAGCCTTTTTGGCTTTTTCTCATATTTATAAATTGACCATCAACCCAATCTCAACAATTTTCCCCTCACATATCGGGTCTGGTTCAGAGCCGCAACAATTTGTAACTCTCCCGTGTAATTTTTAGGTTCAAATGTATTGGCCATCCAAACTATGATACCAGTATTTAGTGATCTCGGGCCATTATCACCCTAAAAACTAGCATAAAATGTGAGATTTTCTCTTGAACTTAAAAACATGGTCACCAATCCCTTTCACAAAAACTCATTATTCATACAAAAACTCTAACAATTATTTATTTTTAATACATAATTCGAAAAAATATAGCAATTTTTTTTTCCAAGCGGGACACAGTTCCCGCAGGGAATAAGGATGAATCACGCCCCACACATGACACGGGCAGTAGCTGGGCAAAGCTCTGCCTCACGAGGTGGTGACAAGAAATGCGATCCCTAGTCGTGGTCCGTCGCTCCGACTTTTTCTACCTTGTCCCGGAAATCCTCAGCCGACAAGATCACATCCTTCTGCCTCTTCACAACCACCGTGGTGGTTCCCTCCTCGTGGTCAGCCTTGTCAGTCGTCCGGAGTGTCCCTTTCCCTAATACCTCGGCACTGGCCCTCGAGAGGTCCTCGAAATCGAACCTCTTCGCTGGGTTCCCCAACAACACCAGCTCGATCCTTTTGGAATGAAGCAGGAACATGTCGTTTAGCTCCATTTCTGATCTGTGGAATGAATGGAACATCCGAGGCTTTGTCCTGCTAAGCCTCTCGCTTCAAATCTTTCTCATTCTATTTTCACCCATTAGAAAGAAAACGGCAAATGATCGCATCATTTTCCTCTTATGGTTGGCCTATCTGATGGCTGATTGGGTAGTTGCATTTACAATCGGGCTCATCTCTCACAACCAAAATAATTCGTTTGGTCCTGCAACCAAAGTAGACAAAGCACTTCAGGCATTTTGGGCCTCATTTCTCTTGTTACATCTTGGCGGTCCAGACACCATCACTGCCTTTTCTCTAGAGGATAGTTCACTTTGGCGACGACACCTGCTTAGTCTCATTTTCCAAATTGGTGCCGCCTTTTATGTTTTTGCGCAGATATTTCCCAGCGACAGGTCGCTGATAATCCCAACAATGCTGATTTTCCTTGTTGGGGTCATAAAAAATGCAGAGAGAACACTGGCACTTAATCTGTCAAGCCTACCAAGGCTGAGGGAATGGGTGCTCTCACAGCGCGACGTTACGGCTATGTATCTTGTCCGTGTAAGGACACTTTCTTTCAAGTGGGTGTATAATGAGGAAGATGAAGCAAACGAGTATTCTGAAAAGGATGAAGCAAAGAATGACGAGAGCACTGTGGTGGAGCTAGCGTACTCGTTCTTTCAAATCTTTAAGGTCTTCCTTGGGGGTCTAATGTTCACACGTGAAGAACGCAAACTTAGCTGCAGATATTTCACTAGGATTTCTGCAATGGATGCATTGAGGGTGATATCAGTTGAACTCCAGTTCATTTACGAGGTACTCCACACAAAAGTGTTAGCAATACGTTCCAAGTTGAGCTACATTTTCCGCTTCGTAACCTTCATAGGTGTTGTGGTGGCTTTCGTCCTCTTCAATCGCTTGAAGAAGCATCAACTCTCCAAACTTGACGTGAAAATTACTCATACCCTTCTTTTTGGAGCGATTGTTCTTGATGTGATAGCTCTATTCATGCTCATTTTCTCAGATTGGACACTAGCCGAAATCCTATGGAACTACTCTAGATCATCTGGATCATGTTCACTTCTGAACATATTGGCATGTAACACATATAAGCTGAGGGAGCCCCGATCTACCACATGGGAAGCAGAGCCTAATGCTAATGTTACTTACGAGGCCTTGGATACACCATTAATATTTCGAAGGTGGTCAGAATCCATCTCTGCTTGCAACCTTTTATCCATGAGCTTGAAGAAGAGTCCGAGAAGGAGCTTGGGCAGCATTGCTTCTTCTTATCTCTTCGATTTTCCATTCCATATGGCTGAGAAAATCATCTCTTATTTCCATCAAGCCAGTGAGACAGTCACCAAAGGCTGTGGTCTGAGGACCATGGAAGGGGACAAAGCAATGATTGAAAATACAAAGTACATATCCAAGAATCCCTTTCTTAAAAAGCTATGGATTTTTATTTTTAAGGAGGTGAGACGTAAATCGAGTATTTTGCGTAAGCTCACAAATAGGATGAATGATATAAATATGAGCATAGAGGTGAGACATGATGAGCTCATAGAGGTGACAAAGATATTTGAGGCTAGAGGTGATTTGTTTCTCAGGAGTTTATCAATTGATGACGATCTTCTAGAGGATGTCACCATGGTTAATTACGATGACAGTATTATAATGTGGCATATTGCTACTGAAATATGGTACAACAAAGACAAATCCACAGAAAAAAAAAGAAGAAAGGGAATTCAGCAAGATCCTCTCCGACTATATGTTGTATTTGTTACTTAATCAATCTAATGTGATGTCCGCTGTGGCGGGCATCGCCAAAATCACAGCAGCGGAGACGTTAAAGGATTTAAAGGATTTACTAGTACACTTACCCTTATATGTTAGGACCAAGAATTTAGAGGAGCTATGCGTGCATTTATTGGAGAGCTATTCAACGGAGTCGCAACAGGAACAACCTTTGAAATCCATGCTCCGGCAGGGGATCAGGTTAGCTAGAAAGATGCAAAGGCTCCGGGAAATGAAGTGGGTGGTGATGAGCGGAGTGTGGGTTGAGATGCTGTCATATGCATCAATTCATATTGACGGAGAAGCACATGTGCAGGTGTTGAGTAAAGGTGGAGAGCTTCTTGCTTTCACTTGGCTGTTGATGGCTCATTTCGGTTGTGTCTACAAATCTCAATTGGGCATCTGTTATGAACGTGAACGCGTTTGGTAGGGGTGAGTAATTGATCCGCATCAACTATCTTATTTACCATCCTCATGCTTTCCTACTGTCGTTCGTACGTATAGAATTTAGTAGTCTGTGTATCTTCGTGACTAATGCCGAGATGATGGATTTTCATTAGAGGGCTGCGCAGCACTGTCCAGACCGTGGACAGCAAGCGTTCAGTCTTGTTTGGTTCATTCGACAAGCACCGGGCCAACCCCTAGGGGTGCCCACGGCTCGAGAATGTGACGGTGTGGTTTTTGAATAATTTTAAGCCATTTTTCAGTCCTAAGAGCACGCGACACGCCTGCTACCAGAGTTCATGCATGCTGAATAGGAGACGTTTGGCGCGCCTTTGTTTTTTTTTTTTTTCTTTTTTTTTGGGTATTGCATCTTCGAGGCGTCTCGGGTTGGCTTTGCGAAGATGCATCGAGGCCCTTTCAGTAGTCATTTCGGTGTTGTTTGGCACATGGAGTGGCATCCACCGCACGCTGTCCATACTATAGACATGCTGGGTAGGGGATGCTCAGCTGTTGTACACTTGCTTTGATATTATTATACCTTGCTTGGATATTGTATTGCTTAAATCTTGTTGTATGAGTAACCTTGCATGATCATTTAGATATACATGTCCTAGGAAAAATATATAAAAAAATGTGTGAAAGAATGCATAAAACTAAATACCCAAATGAGCAAAGCTACCAAATTGTTCGTCAGGAAATAATTAGTGTAAACAAAATCTCCGTGCCCTGAATTTTTTACTCACAAAAATGAAACAAACTCCCATGTTTTACTCAATCTTTAATCGGCTCATCATATATTAGTGGTGGCTCTTAAAGTAAGAACAAATGTCATAATTAGAATGAGATAATCAAGTTACGATCGGTAAAGTTTGGGAGAACCTGCGTCAAGGGTATACATTGTCTTGCAAGAGGGATCATTCGTACCCATTTAGCAATCCTCAAACTCATTTGGGAAGGTCGTGGCAATACTCTATGCCAACAGACATGACATCAATTATTTCGATGAGCTTTTGCAATAGAAACAATTATACAGACATAGATAGATGGCATTCAAGGTTGATGCTTAAATGCAATTCGCCTTCTTCATAAACAGGACAACATAAAGCCATTTGGCAATACACAAACAGCCACATACATATAATGACATGCTACTTAAGAGCCAGGGCATAGTTAGTCCCTTTCAAGCAATTCACAAACCGATTTAATGAGATGCAGAATTGTCAGTAGGAATCACCAATCAGCTCTAAATTTTGGAATATGTTCACTTTTCCACGATTCTAGAGCAACCAAGAATGTACCCATCAAAAGTTATGGCTACATTAACTCCGCATTGCTACATTACATGGGACAATCAACGCTAAGCCCCATCTGCTAGAGTCCGCTTTGAAGTGCTGATGTACAGAACTGCAATAAATCATACCAGTTAGGAAAGGTCCAAGTCAACAAAACTAAAAAGTCAGAAATATTGTATACATCGTTACCATTATTTCCTCGAATAAAAGCATCGCCATACTTGTTTTTCAGCTGTCCATTAACGTACTCTTCTGTCTGTTCCATTGCTATGTTCATATATCCATCCAGGCAGGCTAGAATACCTGCATAAAATTTCAACGCATCAGAACACATAAGAATACCACACAAGTTCAGACAGCACAAGACTGTGTTTCTAAACTAATCATCAGCATAGCCTGCATATAGCATGGGAAGGAGAACATGCTTGTCAGAAACATTCCACATCCATTAATTTAGTATCATCCAACTCACCTCTTGTCCAGGTCTCACGCCACAAGCACTAAGGTTTACAAATCACAAGAAGTTGACAAGAAAAAGCTTGGTCGTAGGCATATACCATGCAGACACAGCTTTTTCTCTATTAGGATTTACTACAAACTGTAAATTCAGAAAGTTTAATTGAGAAAATGACCGCACAAGGCCCACATAATGCGTATTATCCTCTCATTTTCATGATAAGGCCATTCGAATGGATCAAATGGCGTTCAAGCAACCAATTCTTAATCCCATACAAGTTTGCTAATTTATCACCAAAGGCCCCGCTTCTGCCCTTCTCTATCTCTGCGCTTGTTCTTCCTCCCTCTCTCTCAACAACCAAAAGAAAAAAGCCGTAAAATTTGAAAGCCAGGATATATACATATATTCTCATGCCATCGAAGAAAGGTTTTTTGTACTTTGTAATTGAATAGCAGCATGTATGTGCATGACCCTTATTTTTACAGTTTCTCCCAAGAAAAAGGATGTTATTCCACCATCATTTTATCGGCTAAATATCTATAATACTAACTGATTTCGTGAGTAAACTTTGCCATTTAATCATTGTAAGATGAATTTAACATCAGAGCCTCACTTTTACTACAGATCTCTTTTCGACAACGAATACCATGGACATTGATAGAAAAAGAAACAGCTATTATATTTTGAAGAGATATTCCCTCCTGATGAAATAAAAGAATAGGCTTAATGACATACATCAAGACCACAATGTATATGGCAAGACCAACTTAACCGCCCATGATGCAGGGTCACCATATGACTGCATTTTCTGAGAAAAGCAATATTCAGGTAAGGTTCATTTGGTTCATAATTGCGGTTGACTTAAACTTCTGTTTGATTTTGAGGTCAGTAAGCAGCTGCTTCACTCATATGAGCCGCTGAGAATTCACTCGATAAATCATCCCCAACTAATTAGAGTTTGAGACAAGTAGTTAATGGCACATAGGATTCATCACAATAGGTAACAAACGAGGACAGAAATAATCCAGAACTCAGCATGATCTGGCTACGTAGAGACAATTTTTGCTGATAACTCTCCCAACACAGAGAACCGTGTTGAGGGAAGTACCTCGATAATCGACTCCTGAGTTCAGCTTGACGACAACTGGTCTCCCGCGAATCGATTTCAGGAAATCCGCGGGGGTCTTCGTGGTGGCCGACCCTTTCTCTCCTCCTCCTCCGCTCATCCTCCTAATCCTCAATCACTGCTTCCTCTACCTGAAACAGGAATGCCCACGATCGTAATTTAATCAACGGAAAAGAAACAAAATTGCACGCTAATTTAGGCCCAAAAAAAAAAACAAAGCTCATGAACAAACATATCTGTGGCACATCCATTGTTCACCTCCACCTATAACAACCCCAAAACATCAAAACACAGACGACCCTCTTGTGTGCTCATCTCGTCCCTCGTTTTACAGCAACTCGAAGAAACTTAGAATGAAAGATGCACAGGAAAATGCAGCGATTCAAGCGAATTTACAGAGGGGAAACCAACACCAAACCCTTAAAAGAACCAAGAGGTTAAAGCTGAAGTCACTTCGCTGGAAGTTCCTGGTTCGATGCTGGGTCGAAGGCGGAGCGCGCGCTGCAGAGAAATTGAGAAGAAGAAGAAGCCGTAGCCCGCGCTCTGCATCGCATACATCAGCCCGAGTGTCAAAATTGTGAAATAGAGGACTTTTGAGGGGTAGAATTGGAAGGACAAATTAGAGAGGTAACCCACCAGATTATATGTTCAGTATTTCGACCCCGAAAAAATAATGTTTATTATCTTATCCACAGCTCTCTGAAAGTCTGGGTCTGGATGGCAGTTTTGTAATTTGAAACATGAGTTTATTTTGACAAAAATAAATAATTTAAAAATATCTTATGATAAGTAATTGCTCAAAAAAAGGTATTCCCATTTAACGATATATCCCTAGATATGTCATTAGAAATTGAAAATATATTATGTCCATTCATTTTTATAAATAATGTGAACGATTATTTATGGACAGGTACTTTATGAATTATGATTTTTTGCTTGCTAATTCAAGACATGGGAGGCAAGCGTACGGAGCATAGAGCCCGCATTTTGATTTTTTGAAAGTTCCAAATGTTATGAATTTTAAAATAAAGAAAAATTAAAGGACATCGAGTCACTAAAAAAGAAAGGACGAGAAAAGTGTAGTTATGGTGCTTTGATATTTGGAAGGTGAAGAAGAGATTGGCCAATTTTTTTTTTTTTTTTTTTTGCGAATTTTGCCTCAAGTAAATTTTGAGTCGATAATTCTATTTCATCCGCATATAAATTGAATCAAGTTATTTGTGTTTTTGAATTTGTTTGGGGAATTTGTAAAAACAAGGATGATGTTATCCAATCACGAGAGGATTATGCTTATAGAAAGTGTCCTCCATGAAAAATTCGATTGCTATTTCCTTTTTCTACTTTCCTCGGCCATATTCAAGATCCAATGAAGACTGTTATTAGAAAAATTATTGTTATTATTAATAATATTAGAACATGCATTCCATCTCTCTACATAGCTTTCTTAATTTAATATCCTATACTTGGCGCAAGCACCACGTTTTGTTCAAGAGAAAAGAAAAATAAAAGTTTCTAATATTTTTCTTTTTACTATAATTCACATAATTTATCAAATTTTATTTTGTTAGACAATATTTTTATTTACTAAATTCATATGGTCCAACGTCGCTCCAATCCACCTTCCACCTTCCATAACTCGGGATGGCGCCTCTCCACCGAACGCTCTTCAACCGTCTCCTCAAGCTCCCTCCTTTCCGGCCATCATGGCCCCGCGCCGCCCGGTTCTCCGTCACGGCGGACGGCGGAGCCCCCGTTCCGCCGTCCTCCTCCGCCGCTCCCCCGCCATACGAGAGCTCTCCGCCCATCGACGCCGGATCGTCGATCCAGAAGCCGATCAGGCTGTGGCCCGGCATGTACTTCTCCCCCGTCACCAACGCCCTGTGGGAAGCGAGATCCAAGATGTTCGAGGAGGTCGGCGGCGCCGGGGCGAGCGGGAAGGCGCCGCCGCCGCCGCCGGAGAGCGAATTGGCCCCGCGGAGCCCGTCTAGGAGCAGGACGAGCATTTTCTACAAGTTCTCGAGCGATTATGTGCTCAGGGAGCAGTACAGGAATCCTTGGAACGAGATCAGGATGGGGAAGCTGGTGGAAGATCTCGATGCTCTCGCTGGGACCATTTGCTATAAGGTGAATCAACGAGCTTTGAACGACTATCGGATGGCGATACCTTGATTTCCTCTTTCTGAATGTGGTGCCTTTTGTACTCTGCGATGCTTTTCATGCTAAAGTTTTCTCGATGCATATTCTAATGGGCTTTCCTGCGGAAGATGAATTGCATGTGATGTCATCGACACTAATAGAGTAATACAGTTAACTGGTGCTTTGATGAATTCCTGATGTAAAACTGACTGATGGCGGCGCTTAGTTGGTGGTTAATCAGTTCAAGTATCTTGCTATTAGTCGTTTGAATGTCAAGTCCTTGTTTGAATAATCTAGAATCAGTCATTTGGTATTAGAGAGGAGTTCATTTCTTTGACGGAAAGATTGAACAACATGCTTCTTATTTGCTGTAAGCAGTACCTTGTCTCTATCATTCGTATAAGAGCATGTCTAATTTCTCATCAGTCTTTGTCCGTATCAGGTTCTGCGATCAGAGGCTTAATGCTTAAGTTCTCAAGTGATCAGTTGTAGTCCATATAGTGTGGAATTCATCATTAAAATTGTGTGTAACAGGACACGCACCTGTTGTATTTAGCCTTTTTCTTTTGGACCGGCATTGCTCCAGCAACGATGGCACCATGAGGCCTCTATTACTAGTAACTGCTTCTGTAGACAGGATGGTTCTCAAAAGGCCAATCCGTATTGACATGGACTTGCAAATAGCGGGAGCTGTTAAATGGGTCGGGCGCTCATCAATGGAGATCCAACTGGAAGTAAGTCCACAGAAGGTGTTATATGAAACGGTGCTTCCAAATGACGATAGTATGCTACTTTCTTTCCTAGAGTTGATGACATTGCTTTGTTGGCTTGTTGGACAAGATCATACATTTTCATCTGCTGCCACTAAGCAATTGCAGGATGGTGTTCCTCTGATGGCTGTGCCTTAAGTATATGTTTATTCTTCACAAACCATACTTGCTCTTCCATGATTTTGGTACTCTACTTGTAAAAATTATGGAGAAATTTGCTAATTTTCTCTCCATCCACCATTCCCTTATTACCAAAAAATAAATAAATAAAATACTAAACCCGTCCATACTATAGAGAAGCTTGCTAATCAACATCCTCTTGCCAAGAAGTATTGGTTTGTGAAGGATCCTGACATGTTGGTCGAGCACAATATTCAGATATCAGATCTTCATAAAGTTATCATTTCCATGATATAGTCTTATTATTGATCCATTCTGCTGTTTACCTTAAACTGGCAATTCCATGCAGAAACCCAGGATTCTTCAGATTCAGTTGCACTTACCGCCAGTTTCACATTTGTGGCTTGTGATTCTAGAACTGGGAAATCAGCTCCAGTTAAACCTATCTCACCAGTGACAGATAGAGAAAAATTACTTTGGGAAGAGGCAGAAAAGAGGAATAAAGTGAGGAAAAAGAAGAGAGAAGAACGTAACAAATATGGTAACGTAGATGACTTGTCCAGGCTGCAGGCTTTACTTGCAGAAGGTCGTGTCTTCTGTGATATGCCAGCTCTGGTAGACAGAGATAGCATTCTGATAAAGAGATACTTGTTCTGAGAACTCGCTAATATGCCGGCCACAGCAAAGGAATATCCATGGGAGAATATTTGAAGGATTTTTAATGCGAAGGGCTTTTAAATTGGCCTTTTCAAGCACATATGCCTTTGCTGGTGTGGCACCCCGGTCCGTTAAAGTTGACCATGTTGATTTCTTGAGACCGGTGGGTACTCATCCTGCGCATGATGTATTTGTAAGTGTAGGAGATGCTGTTGCATGACTTAGCTGCTGGCTGAGTGGGGAACCGTGGCAATCAGCAGCGATGGTCGCACATGTGCCTTCACTCTTGCAGTCTGAGGTATATGAGTAAAATTATGGATCTGTTAAGTGGAAGATCATAATATGAAGGATATTATTTTTGGGATGTTTATAATTTTTCCGCCCCAAATGCTGCATCCTGTATACGTAGCTTGACATTCCAGCTGAACCCCTGACAGATGTCGAAGTTGTGGCTCATGTGATGCAACCTGAGCTCAGGTCAAGCGAGGTACGAGCAGCCCATGTGTGTTACATTTTCTTTTAGCAAATTTTGATACCCTTCCGCTCCTCTGATCAGAACTTAAAGGATGCTGTGGCTAGGGGATTTATCTATTTACTCCCACCTTTTTTTGGACCCAAACTATCTACCATCCCTTAACATAATGGTCGTGCATGATAAAATTCAAACGGAGAAACAAGAACGAACTGGTCACTTAGTTGGGGGATACTGAAGTCTGCCCTTAATTTTCAAGAACGAACTGCATAATGAAATGAATTTTTGTGAAGTCACCATATGAGAATAAAGTGGTTCGGGAATTGTGGATTCTAGTCTGTTACAAATGCGGTTTGTCTGAACCCATGGCATCGAAGATTGATGCTCGAATGCAATTCGCCTTCTTCATAATCAGGACAGCATTAACCCAATTGGCAATACACAAATAGAGAGCCAGATATCTACTATGACGACTTGCTTAATTAGGAAGAGCTAGAGCATTTCAAAGCCCTCGTCAAGCAATTCACAAATGGAATTCATGAGATGCAGGATTATCAGTGAGAATCACCAATCAGCTCTAAAATTTGGAATATGTTCACTTTTCCACAATTCTAGAGCCGCGTTGACCTGCAACCAAGAGCGTACCCATCAAACATCATATCTACGTAACTCCAACAAGCAACATTAAATAGCACCATCGACACTAGGCCCCAACTGCCTGAGTCCGCTTTGAAGTGCTGATGTACAGAACTGCAGTAAGTCATGCCACTAAAAGCCAGCCGAACTCAGTAAAAACTAAAACATCAGAAATTTTGGATACATTATTACCGTTATTTCCTCAAATAAAAGCATCGCCATACTTGTTTTTCAGCTGCCCTGACGTACTCTTCCATCTGTTCCATTGTTATGTTCATGTATATCCAGCCGGGCAGGCTAGAATACCTGCATAAAACTCCAAGCCATCAGAACATATAAGAACACCACACAACTTCAGGCAGCACAAGATTGTGGTTCTGGACTACTCACCTTTCCTCCGGGTCTCACGCCACAAGCACCGAGGTTAAATTACTAGAAGTTGACAAGAAAAAACTTGGTCAAAGCACATAAAGCGCACACTCCAGCTTTTCCTTTATCAGGATTTACTACAAATTGTAAATTGAGAACGCTCACTTGAGAAAACGACGGCATGAAAGGGTACTACCTATAATGCCCTCATTTTCTTGATAAGGACATCGGAATGGATCAAATGGCTGTCAAACCACCAAATCTTAATTCCATCTAAGTTCACTGATTTTTCATCAAAGACCCCGCTTCTCCCTTTCTCTTTCTCTGCGCTTGTTCTCCCTCCCTCTCCCTCAACACCCAAGAGAAAAAAAAATATATGAAGTCCGAAAGCCAGGCTTCTTTTCTTATTCTCATGACATCAAAGGAAGGTTGCTTGTATCTTGTAATTGAATAGCAGCATGTATGTGCAAGATCCTTGTTTTTGCAGTTTTCCAGTAAACAAAATGAAGTGCAATCATCATCAAATCTGCCAAACATCTATAATATTAATCCATTTCATCAGCAAAACATTTTTCATGCATTTAGCTTGGTTAAATTAATTATAGGAGCACTCTTGAACTAATGGAAACCTTTTGGACAATAAGTCCAATTTGGTGAATAGAAGACTACTCAAATAATTTGTTTAGTGTATGTCTCAAAGTATTGGCTACAATCGGAACGTGATTGATCTGAGACACATTTAATAGTTTTTACTTTTTAGAGACAAAGTTTTGTTATTGAATCAACATCTCTTTTTTAAAAACGATGTGCTTGGAACAAATACTTACACAAATCCACCGATAAGAAAATCAATCAACTTATTTGCTATGTTGAAACCATACCATGTCATTGAAACGTAATAATCAAGGAGAAGTAATTCCATCAAATTAAATAAAATGGCGAACCGTATTGAAACTGAAACGATTAATTTGTTTTGGTAGGTCGTGTCATCTTTGTTTTAATTGTCAATCGTGCCATAAGGGTGGGTAAGACTCTAGCGATGGACACCAATAAGGGATAATGTAACATGTTGGAATAATGCTATTGGGTCATATTAATAAACTTCTCGTCAAAGAGAATCAAGGATTCAATTTCATTTGTGATCCGGTTACATCAGTTATCACATTGAGAAAAAGCACGAATAACTAAAACAATGTATGTGTCCCATGATCCAAAGATTCATGTTAAGGATGTGTTGGCAACTTGTCAAATAGTAACTAATTCTATTTTTTTGTTTCCGAAAATAGATTTGGAATAGAATCAATGATTAAAAGAGAGTTGCTTTTTTGTTCTTGGGAACAATTCTAGAATCAAACCAATCCAAATTTCTTTTTTTTCTTTTTTCTATTCTTCTTTTCTTCTTGTTCTTCCTCCTTCTCCCTTCTTTTTCCACCGTCGCCACCGTTGTTGTCGTTCACCACTACCGATCACCGGCGATCGATTAGGCGAGGTTTGAAGACCCGCCCAATCACTGCCAAGCCTAGTCCCTCCCCTAACCACTAACGAGCCTCGCCTAGCTGGGTGAGGCTCAACCTCGTCGAGCCAAGGCTCAGTCAAACTTCAACCAGTTCCTGGTGAGGCTTGACCGATGAGGCGAGGACTCACCGGGGCAGGCGACGCTCCAGCGAGGTCACCGGCCCTCATTTGGCTAGTCACCGATCATTCTAAGGCCGACAATTGGCCAAAGCTTGAAGAAGAAGAGAAAGAAAATTTTTAAAAAAAGTAAAAAAATTATTAAAAAATTAAAAGAAAATGTTTTGGATTAGAAATTTTGAGGATGTTACCAAACGCAATTCTATTCCAGAATAGAAATTTTGGGCAGTTACGAAACACTTTCTAATGCTTAGAAATTATTTTTAGAACAGAATAAAAATAATCATTTATGATTAGAAATTATTCCTGAAATTAAATGGTTATCAAACATACCCTTAGGCTACGCATGACAAAATTTCTGAAACAAACTGATTTCTAGCTAGAAATCAATTTCTCAATTTCTATTCCCCGAACAAGTTTTTGAGCAAAGAAACCCATTTGATAACGACTCAAAATTTCTATTTTTGAAAACAAATCCGTTTGATAACAAAATAAATTTTTTTATTTTTAGGAATAGAAATTGATTAAATAACAACATATGAAATCCTCAAATACAAAATAATAGTCGAAATAATACTAAAACAACATAGGAAATCCCCAAATACAAAATAATAGTCGAAATAATACTAATACATTACAAAAATTGAAAATCCAATTTCATGGAATTTCTAGCATATTATTATCCCTTGCCATTTTATTGGCAATGGTTTTCCTAAGCGTATTTATTTGGTTTCCCTCCTCGGTCAATGTATCGGTTGCAAGCTCATCTTGTGCAGGTTTAGACAAGTACTGCTGAAACATGAATATGGGTGCCATCAATGGCGCCTATACAGCCTTGTCATTTTATCAAATACTAGTATTATACAAGATTATCAACAAAATAAAATTGATGGTGTAAAGGAATATGTGAGAATTCTACCTTGAAGTAAAGTTTATGGTTAGGAACCAATTGGGAGAAGATCGGTTTATTTTGATTCTCGAATTGAATCAGTCTAGTTGCTCATCCCTAATTTCTTTATTGTTGCTCAATGAACCTTCAATGGCCCTTGCATAGCAAAGAGAGAGATTCTCTTGAATCTCTTGCCTTCGAATTAAAAGTCTAGATTGTGTAACAATTTAATTATTTTGATTTTACAAGAATTTTGAATCCGTAAAGAAACAAGGTTAAATTTCTAGGCATGTTTTTTATTCATCTATTATGTAAAAACTTTTTCTTCAACTAGCCATGCACGTGCCTTTTCTAGGAGGAAAGAGCCCCATTGTTTTTAAGTAAGCATTTAAGAACTTTGATCATTTTTTAAAATTGGGAACCCATTCGATTGCCTTTCATCCTAAAGAGGAAATTATCAAAAAAAAAAAAGGAAAAAAATTAAAAAAAAAAAAAACACTAGCAAAATGAGAAAAAGAAAATTAGCAATAATTTGTGAAGTTGTGGTTATGAGTGAATTAAGTTAGCAAGAAAGCGCAAGGTTTTTTTATATGGTTTGATTTTAGCTTCTGATTTTTATTTCAGAAACTGAGAAGTTAAAAATTTCAGTTTCTGATTTTTTCAATTTCTCTATTTCTAGAATAAAAATCTGTTTCAGAAATAGAGAAATCAAATTGCGTTACCAAACAAATTTCTATTTCAAACTTATTCAGGGGAACAGAGAAACAGAGAAATCGAGAAATAGAAATTTTGTTATGCACACCCTTAGTCTTTTGTCTTGGTTTATCCCATTACTTTATACTTCAATTTCTCTATAGACACAGTCTGCAAACAATTCTTTTTGTCATTATATTCTCCTCAAATTTATTTTTTTTAATCAAAAACATGTAATCTATTCACAAATTAAAATGACACTCAAATGACAATACAAGATGACTCAAGATTCATGATGAAATGCTTGAGAGTTGCTTGATGAACATATGCTCTTGCAGCACAAATTTATAATGTGAAATAACACTCAAATGCAATGACATGAACATGTACTCAAACCTTATGACATGGAGTTTAAGTGTCAAAAAGACATTATCACAAAATTTAGACTCTAAATGTCTCAAACAAGCATGGTAAGATGCATAAATGACAAGATTTCATTTTAGCATTGATTTCACAAAATGTGCACAATTTCAGCCATCTTAAGTCATGCATAAATCTTATGAAAATACCACATATAGAATATGCAATGATGAATGTTTCTCATTAAGGATTCAAAACTTAAAAGTGACCACACAAATCACAGCAAAAATGACAAGATAGGTACGTACATTTAGACTATATGCTGATGCGGCACATTTTCACCTTAACTCATGCAATTAACTCACTTGCCAATGTCAAAAATTTACAAAGTATGCATCAATTGAACATATGTATCATATATTTCAACTTTCATGAAGGATTTGAAACCAAATAAGTGTATTTGTTGACTCGATTTCATCAAAAGAGAATTCTGACCAATGCAAGACAATACTGTTTTATGTTCAGATTAAGTGATTTTGACCTAGTTAAACATGTTTAAAAATTTCGAAAAAAGAAAAAAACACATGACATATACAACACTAATACAAGCAAATTTCATGAAGGAAAGTCATTCCATAACTTAATACAAAAATTAATAAAATGGCAAAATCAGATATCATTACGGAACAAATTGACCTGGACTTAGATTTGAGTAGATTTGACCTAGTTAAGTAGGTCCAAAAATCATGAAAAATTACAGGATGTGCACAAAATAATTTGGAACAAAACTTATCGAGGCAAGATTGTCCAAAAATCATCACAGAATGTTACACAAAACTAGTAAAATCTCATTTTAGAGAAAAAATAAAACCGAAAATCTAACTGAGCTATAGTAGACTCGCTCATCTTCAGAGATGTTTTTAGAGGGTCAAACGATACTCAATTGAGGCGTGTGACTTATCATTTTTCGAAGCTCAGGATGTCTATTATCTAATGACTCGAATTGAAACGAGGTCGTTTTGAACTTTGTTTTGGCCAAAGATACAAACATACAAAAATTACAGAGTCATATTTCTAACACTCAATCATGTTCTCAATCAATCTTCAATCTCAGCAAATCATCGAATGATCATATAAGCCACATATCTAAACATATTTCATAGATCTACTCGCAAATCCTAGCCCCAGTCGAATACGCCGACCTCGCTTCATTGGATTCAAGTTGAATATTTTTACCTTTCTTGTGTTCTCGTCAATTATTTTTACGCAATCAGATGAAGCCTTCACCGCCAGAGCTCAAATGACACTTCGAAGTTGACGAATGGACATCGTGGATCACCGAGAAGCGGCTGGACCGTCGATTTAGGCGCCAAACCAGAACCGGTCCAATTGGACCAGTCCTTGCGCTTGCCAGAGAAGATCGGTCACCGGAGATGCTCCGACCGTCAATACTCCAATCCCTGACCACGGTGAGGTCAGCAACCACTGGAGGGATAGGTCAGCGTGGGTAGGTGCGCCAATCGAAGTCGCCGGACCTTCAGTTCAAGCGGTGGAGAAAAAAAAAAAGGTCTATATCTTACTGGTTTTGGACCTCCAGGATGAAGATCAGCCACCGAAGACAGATCCATGGCTGTTTGCTCAATCCCTGACCTCTATCGAACAAATGGATCATTTAAGGTTTTATCATATTGAATCTCTCCCTTCTAGTCTTTCTTTTTCTATTTGCTCCCGTTAGAAAGGAAATAGTGAATCACTACATCATTTTCCTCTTGCAATTGACTTATTTGATGGCTATAGTTTTTCCCAAAAAAAAAAAAAAACAATAAAAGCAAAATGAATATCTTGTGCAATCATCATTTAATCTGCCAAATATTAATATTTTTGACTTTTTGATACCGAGGATCCAGTCTAGCTTGCCTTCAGAGCACAAAGACCGACTATACCTCAAGGGAGACTGGCCTAGCAACCCACCGCCGAGCCCCCCGCTTAAATCACTGAACTACTTTAAGAGTCGTGAACGACTCAAGGAGTCGAATTCCTAACTTGGTGGCCAAATAAGAGGGTACGCCTCAACCAGCGCAGCCATGCGTGGGTGGGTGCCAAATATTAATATTAATAACTAGTTTCATGAACAAACCACTTTTTCTAAGTTACCTTTTGCTTGGCGGCCCTTGCTAGCACTTCTAAGAATTTACGTCTTGTATGATTTTGCTATCGATCTAAATGTACTGATATTTTGCAGAACTGTTGAGTTCTTCAACTAGGTTGATTTACCTTGGATCGATGTAAATCATTAGATATATAGATGAGAGTAATCTATTTATAATGATAATTTGAGCCATCTTATTTGTCAAATTTGTATACTCAAAAGGATGAGAAAATGCACCTAGTGTGATTATCTTCTCTGAATGTAAACTTACATAATTATAAATTTGGAACCTTTACCAGATTCCGTCATGACAATCTGGTGAGGAAAAAGAAGAAAATTAAAATTTTGCCCTACATGACAAAATGCAAGAGCGTGGGGAAAGAGAAGAAAAGGAATACAATAATACAAAAAGATGAAGAAGTGTTTTGTCTCGTTGGGGCATGGTGGACAAACTTTATGCCTATTAAAATGCCTAATCTAATTAGATTTCACTAAGAGAGTTGTTAAATTGTAAGCCAACTAATTGATTGAGTCATTCCTTTTCACTCTGAAAATCCCATGTTGAAATTTGAGAATGTGATCGCCTTTCATGTTTTTCTCATAAGATTTACCATTTTGAAAAATAGAATTCACTGCTCAAATGGTTAAGAGAGTTGAAGGGGATAATATCTTCCATCAACAGTGCTTAAAAATTTGCCTCATTAATAGTGCATTCAACAACCTCTTCATTGGATTTATGTTTGCCGGGTCTCTTTTATCTCTTATGGAACATTGACCAAAAAAATGAAGAATACGCACGAGCTGATCCGATTTACAATCAACCTCATACCTCACAATAGTTCAAGTAAAAAGAAGTCATATTTACTGGAACACTACGTTCGAGACATAAATAGATGCTAGATTATGAGAAGATGATAGCATGTCACATTCACACGTACGAAAGGAACCCTGTTAGCCAAGCAATTACCCAAAATCTCTCGTCATCTAACAAAACGGATAAGATCCAAAGAGTTAGTAGCTATTCTCCATAAAGTCTTTAGTCTTTTTTAAAGTACTTTATGGACTTATTGTGGACAGAATCTCTTAATATAGATAGTGGGGGGCAAAGAAGACCTACTTTACTTCATGGAAACCTTTTAAAGGAACTTTATGGACTAACTATTGAAAGGGGGAAAAAATGTCTATCCTGCCTAAATAATACATAAACCTTGACTCGATCAAGACTTAGCAATGCTCTAAACTAGTATATTCTGAGATACTCTTTATTAAATCAATACATAAAATATAGTTGCATTTTCATTTATAAGAAATTATATATTCTCTGTCACATAGTTTTATGTAATATAATTATGTGTTGTAAGGCCAAAAAATTAATTGTATGTATTCCAAACTCAATTGCAATCAATACCCACATATTCAACTCTCTGTAATAGATCAGTAATCCAAACATTTATTATATTTGCGAATGCCATATGTTTAAAAAGATAGTGTGGAAGTATGCATAGCAAAAGCCCAAAATGCGAGGACTCGCCATGTAATGGCAAATGATAATACTGCAAGAAATCAATTGAAATAATGTTGTTGTATCATATCATTTAATTTGTTATAAATAAGAATCAAGGATTCGATTCCATTTGTGGTCCGGTTATATCAGAAATCACTTACACTATAAACAAAAGGTGGGTCTTAATTAGAAGTCCCTCTTTTTTTTTTTTATGTGGTCCAATTTGCCTTACTTTTTCAAAATAAGAAACTATTACTTTTTTTAACTATTTTTGCCCAAGCACTCGACAGTAAATTGTATAATAGATGAAAAGGACGAATAAAAGAAAATTGAGAACTAGACATTTTCGACTTCTAAGAAACACAGGAAATTGCAAATAACAATAATGCAAAAAGATGAATAAGTGTTTTGTCTTATTAGGGCGTGGTGGACAAAGTTTATGCGTATTAAATTGTGCAATCTGATTAGATTTCACTAAGAGAGTAAATTCTTAAATTATAAGCCAACTAATTGATTGAGTCATTCATTTTCACTATAAAAATTCCATTTGAAATCTGAGGATTTGATCGCCTTTCATGTTTTTCTTGTGAGACCTACCATCTTGAAAAATAGAATTCATTGCTCAAAGGGTTAAGAGAGTTGAAGGGGAGAATATCTTACATTGATAGTGTTTCAAAATTCGCCCCAATAGTACATTCAACAACCTTCTCATTGGATTTATGTTTGTTTAGTCTCTTTTATCTCTTACTGAACATTGACCAAAAAATGAAGAATACGCATGAGCTGATCTGATTTACCACCAACCTCATACCTCACATTAGCTCAAGTAAAAAGAAGTCACATCTACTGAAACATTATGTTCGAGACATAAATAAATGCTGGAGTATGAGGAGATGATAATGTCACGGGCCGAAAGAAATCACGATCCCTATCGATCGACCCGTGACAACAGCATGTCACATTCACACACACAAAAGGTCCTCTGTTGGCCAAGCAATTACCGAGAATCCCTCGTTATCTGACAAAATAAGTAAGATCAAAAGTGGTAGTGGCCATTTTTCAAAAAAATTTGGTCTTTTTTAAAGTACTTTATGGACTAAGTGTGGACATAATCTCTTAAAGTAGATAGTGGGGAAAAAAAGAAGGACGATTAAAAAATGGTCCATCAAATTATACATAAACTTCGATCCGATCAAAAGCTAGCGATGCCTCCAAACTAGTATATTCTGATATGCTCTTTATTAAATTGATGCATAAAATATAGTTGCATTTTCATTTATAAAACATTAAATATTTTCTGTCACATTGTTTTATGTAATATAGTTATGAGTTGTAGGGCAAAAAGTTAATTGTATGTATTACAAATTGAATTGTAATCAATACACACATACTCAACTCTCAATAAGAGGTCAGCATCCAAACATTCATTATGTTTGCAAATGGCATATGTTTAAAAAGATAGTATGGAAGTATGCATAGCAAAAGCCCAAAATGCGAGGACTTGCCACATAATGGCAAATGACAATACCGTAAGAAAGCAATTGAAATAATGTTGTTGTGTCATATCATTTAATTTGTTATTAATGAGAATCAAGGATTTGATTCCATTTGCGGTCCGGTCATATCAAAAATCATTTACACCATAAACAAAATGTGGGTCTTAATTAGAAGTCCCTCATATTTTTTTTTTATGTGGTCCCATTTGTCATACTTTTTCAAAATAAGAAACTATTACTTTTTTTTTTAACTATTTTTGCCTAAGCAATCGACAGTGAACTGTATAATAGATGAAAAGGACGAATAAAGGAAAATTGAGAACTAGACATTTTCAACTTCTAAAAAACACAAGGAAATTGCAAATAACAATAATGCAAAAAGATGAATAAGTGCTTTGTCTTATTGGGGCGTGGTGGACAAAGTTTATGAGTATTAAATTGTGCATTCTGATTAGATTTCACTAAGAGCGTAAATTCTTAAATTGTAAGCCAACTAATTGATTGAGTCATTCATTTTCACTATAAAAATTCCATGTGAAATTTGAGGATCTAATCGCCTTTCATGTTTTTCTTGTGAGACCTACCATCTTGAAAAATAGAATTCATTGCTCAAAGGGTTAAGGGAGTTGAAGGGGAGAATATCTTCCATTGATAGTGTTTCAAAATTCGCCTCATCAATAGTACATTCAACAACCTCCTCATTGGATTTATGTTTGTTTAGTCTCTTTTATCTCTTACTGAACATTGACCAAAAAATGAAGAATACGCATGAGTTGATCTGATTTACCACTAACCTCATACCTCACATTAACTCAAGCAAAAAGAAGTCACATCTACTGAAACACTATATTCGAGACATAAACAAATGCTGGAGTATGAGGAGATACTAATGTTACGAGCCGAAAGAAATCACGATCCCTATCGATCGACCCATGACAATAGCATGTCACATTCACACACACAAAAGGTCCCCTGTTGACTAAGCAATTACCGAGAATCCCTCGTTATCTGACAAAATGAGTAAGATCCAAAGTAGTAGTGATCATTTTCCAAAAATTTTTGGTCTTTTTTAAAGTACTTTATGGATTAATTGTAGACATAATCTCTTAAAGTAGATAGTGGGAAAAAAAGAAGACCGATTAAAAAAGAGTCCATCAAATTATACATAAACTTCGATTTGATCAAGAGCTAGCGATGCCTCCAAACTAGTATATTCTGAGATACTCTTTACTGAATTGATGCATAAAATATAGTTGCATTTTCATTTCTAAAACATTAAATATTCTCTGTCACATTATTTTATGTAATATAGTTGTGAGTCGTAGGACCAAAAAGTTAATTGTATGTATTACAAATTGAATTGTAATCAATAGACACATACTCAACTCTCAATAAGAGATCAGCGTCCAAACATTCATTATGTTTGCAAATGCCATATGTTTAAAAAGCTAGTGTGGAAGTATGCATGCCGACCAAAATGCGAGGACTTGCCTAGCAATAGCAAATGACGACATTGCAAGAAAGCGATTGGAATAATATTGTTGTGTCATATCATTTGACTTGTGTATTGAATAACCTCTTCATTGGATTTATGCTTGTCTGGTCTCTTTTATCTTATACTAAATATTGACCAAAAAAGGAAGAATACGCACGAGCTGATTCGATTTACAACCAACCTCATACCTCACATTTGTTCAAGTAAAAAGAAGTCACATCTACTTGAACACTACGTTCAAGACATAAACAAATGATGGATCATGAGGAGATGATAGTATGTCGCATTCACACATACGAAAGGTCCGCTATTGGCCAAGCAATTACTGAGAATCCCTCACTATCTGACAAAGCGCACAAGATCCAAAGAGGTGATGACCGTTTTCCTTAAAGTCTTGGTCTTTTTTTAAGTACTCTATTGACTAATTGTGGACAGAATCTCTTAAAGTAGATAGTGGGGGGAAAAGTAGACTTACTAGACTTCGTGAAAACCTTTTTAAAAGAATTTTATGGACCAATTGTCTAAAGAGAAAAAATAAAAATAAAGGTCCATCTTGCCCGAATAACACATAAACCTTGACTCAATCAAAACTTAGCCATCGCTCTAAACTACTATATTTTGAGATACTCTTCATTAAATCGATGCATAAAATATAGTTACATTTTCATTTATAAGGCATTATATATTCTCCGTTACATGGTTTTATGTAATATAGTTATGCGTTGTATGGCCAAAAAATTAATTGTATGTATTCCAAACTAAATTATAATCAATACCCATATACTCAACTCTAAGTAAGAGATCAACAATCCAAACATTCATTATATTTGCGAATGTCATACTTTCAAAGAGATAGCATGGAAGTATGATGGCAAAAGATCAAAATGCAAGGACTTGCCTAGCAATAGCAAATGACGATGGTATAAAAAAGTGATTGAAATAATATTATTATGTCATATCATTTAACTTGACATTAATGAGAATCAATGATTTGATTCCATTTGTAGTCGGGTCATGTTAGAAATCATTTAGGCTATAAACAAGAGGTGGATCTTAATTAAATGTCCATCTATTTTTATGCGGTCCCATTTGCCATATTTTTCAAAAGAAGAAACTATCATTTTTTTGTATAAATATTTTTGCCCAAGCTCTCGATAGTGAATGTTATAGTAGATTAAATGGACAAATAAAGGAAAATCAAGAACTAAAAATTTTCAACTTCCTAGAAACACAAGGAAACCAGAGATAACAATAATACAAAAAGATAAAGAAGTGTTTTGTCTTGTTTGGGCATGGTGGACAAAGTTTATATTTATTAAACTACCTAATCTGATTAGATTTCACTAAGAGCGTAAATGCTGAATTGTAAGCCAACTAATTGATTGAGCTATTCATTTTTATTCTAAAAATCTCATGTTAAAATTTGAGGATGTGATCGTCTTTTATATTTTTCTCATGAGACTTACTATCTTGAAATATAGAATTCACTTCTCAAAGGGTTGAAAGAGTTTTGAAGAGGAGAATATTTTCCATTGACAGCTTCAAAATTCGTCTCATTAATAGTGCATTCAACAACCTCCTCATTGGATTTATGCTTGTCTGGTTTCTTTTATCTATTACTAAACATTGATTAAAAAAAATAAATGAAGAATACGCACAAGCTAATCCGATTTACAACCAACCTCATATCTCACATTAGTTCAAGCAAAAAGAAGTTATATCTATTAGAGCACTACATTCTAGACATAAACAAATGTTGGAGCATAAGGAGATGATAGCATGTCACGTTCACACACAAGAAAGGTCCCCTGTTGGCCAAGTAATTACCAAGAATCCCTCGTTATTCGACAAAACATGTAAAATCCAAAGATGTAGTAGCTATTCTCTAGAAAATCTTGGTCTTTCTTAAAGTACTTTATGGACTAGTTGTGGACATAATCTTTTAAAGAATATAGTTTTTTTTTTTTTTTTGAGGTGAGGTAGACCTACTTGACTTCATGGAAACCTTTTTGAAGGAACTTTATGGACTAATTGTCCAAAGAGGAAAAAAAAGGTCCATCCTATCCAAATAAAACATAAACCTTGACTCGATTAACACTTAGCAATAACTCTAAATTAGTATATTATAAGATACTCTTCATTAATTCGATGCATAAAATATATTTGCATTCTCACTTATAAGACATTATATATGCTCTGTCACATAGTTTCATATAATATAGTTATGTGTTGTGGGGCCAAAAAATTAATTGTATGTATTTCAAATTGAATTGTAATCAATGCCCACATACTCAACTCCTAGTAAGAGATCGGCAACCCAAACATTTATTATGTTTGTGAATGTCATATGTTCAAAAAGATAGCGTGGAAGTATGCATGGCAAAAAACCAATGTGTGAGGACTCGCGTAGCCATAGCAAATGACGATGTTGCAGGAAAGCAATTAAAATATTATTGTTGCGTCATATCATTTAACTTGTCATTAACGAGAATTAAAGATTCGATTCCATTTGTAGTCCAGTCATATCAAAAATCATTTAGGCTATAAACAAAAGGTGGGTCTTAATTAGATGTTCCTCTATTTTTATGCAGTCCCATTTGTCATACTTTTTCAAAAGAAGAAACTATCATTTTTTTATAATTATTTTTGCCCAAGCTCTTGACAATGAATGATATAACAAATGAAAATGATGAATAAGGGAAATTAAGAACTAGACATTTTCAACTTCTAAGAAACACAAGGAGACTGGAGATAACAATAATGTAAAAAGATGAAGAAGTTTTTTGTCTCATTGGGGCATGGTGGACAAAGTTTACGTCTATTAAAGTGCCTAATTTGATTAGACTTCACTAAGAGCATAAGTTGTTGAATTGTAAACCAACTAATTGGTTGAGTCATTCATTCTCACTCTAAAAATCCCATGTTGAAATTTGAGGATGCGATTGCCTTTCATATTTTTCTCACAAGACTTACCATCTTGAAAATAGAATTCACTGCTCAAAGGGTTAAGAGAGTTGAAGGGGAGAATATCTATCATTGACAATGCTTCCAAATTTGTTTCATCAATAGTGTGTTCAACTACGTCCTCATTGGATTTATACTTATCTAGTTTCTTTTATCTCTCATTGAATATTAACCAAAAAAATGAAGAATACACATGAGATGATAGCATGTCACATTCACACGTACGAAAGGTCCCCTATTGGCAAAACAATTACCCAGAATATCTCGTCATTTGACAAAACACATAAGATCCAAAGAGGTAATGGCCATTCTCCTAAAAGTCTTTAGTCTTTTTTAAAATACTTTATGGACTCATTGTGGACAGAATCTCTTAAAGTAGATAGTGGGGGGGAAAAAGACTTACTTGACTTCATGGAAACCTTTTTAAGAGAACTTTATGGACTCATTGTCAAAAAAAGGGGGGAAAAAGGTCCATCTTACCCAAATAATACATAAACCTTGACTTGATCAAGACTTAGCGATGGCTCTAAACTAGTATATTCTGAGATACTCTTCATCAAATCAATGTATAAAATATAGTTGCATTTTCATTTATAAGACATTATATATACTCCGTCATATGGTTTTATGTAATATATTTATGCATTGTAGGGCCAAAAATTAATTATATGTATTTCAAACTAAATCGTAATCAATACCCACATACTCAACTCCATGTAAGAGATTAGCAATCTAAACATTCATTATATTTGCAAATGACTTGTGTTCAAAAATATAGCATGGAAGTATGCATGACAAAAAACCAAAATGCAAGGACTCGCATAGCAATAGCAAATGACGAGATTGCAAGAAAGTGATTGAAATAATGTTGTTGTGTCATATCATTTAACTTGTCATTAATGAGAATCAAGGATTCGATTCCATTCGTGGTCCAGTCTTATCATAAATCATTTATGTTATAAACAAAATGTGGATCTTAGTTAATGTCCCTCTATTTTTATGCAGTCCTATTTGCTGTACTTTTTCAAAAAAAAGAAACTATCATTCATATATTAGATTTTGAAAATCGATCAAGCTAAAAAGATATTGCTTGTAGATAAAGGTAAGGAGAGTCGGAGACAACTCGCATTGGTTAACATTTGTCCTCATTATGAATAAATTATCTCGATGATTGTTCATGGTTTCAAGTAAATTAACGAGGCTTGGACTATGCAACACTTGTAGTCTTGCAGGTAATTGGGGGAGAAAAAAAAGATATCACCACCGGGTCTAATCCACCTAGGAACTAGACCGGTCAATCCGATTCCAAGCCCAGCTAGGCCGGTTCCCATTTCCATAAATTAACAGTTCTCCCCCACCTTAGAATGTCTACAAAGCACTCCTTTCTTAATGCCTGGAAAAACTCTTGATGGATAGTTGAATAACCAAAATTATATTAGGCTCCATTCGTTTTGCGGAAAATGTGAAGTTTCTAGAAAATATTTTCCAGGAAGTCATTTTTCAAGAAAATGTAATTATTTTCCGATGTTCGAATGAAACTTGAAAATGAAGTGAAAAATATTTTTCGCTATTTGGTAAGGAAAATATTTTCCTTCATATACTCTTTTTCATTAATTTTATATTTTAAAATGGATATTTCATATTTTTAAAATTTTGATTTTTTATTATTTTTTATTTTTAAAATCTATTATTAATTTTTTTATTTTTTATTTTTCTTTTTATTTTTCTTTGTTTTCTATCTCCTTCTTTCTTGGCCAGTCGCTAGTCACAGCGATGGCCTGTGACCGACCACCTATGAGCCTCGAGCTCGCTAACGAGCACAAGGCTCGCCAGATCGAAGAGCACGAGCTTAAGATCAACAAGCTCGAGGCTTGGCAATGGCCAACGACTAGCCAAGAAAGAAGAAGATGAGAAACAAAGAAAAGAAAAATAAATAAAGAAAAAAAGAAATAGAAAAGAAAAAGGAAATTAAAAATAATTCGAATTTAAAAAGAAAAAGAAAATATAAAGAATAATTCAAATAAAAAAAGAAAAGAATAAGAAGAAATAGGAGGACGAAGTGATGATTTGTAGAGGTATGAGATAAGAGAGATTAAGTGAGGAAAATGTTTTCCACTTTTCAAAAGTGAAAAGCATTTTCCCCTAATTTTGAAGACTTTTTTCTTTTCATGGAAAACATTTTTCTCAAGGAATTCATTTTCTGTGAAACGAAAACCGGAAAATCTGGAAAATGTTTTCTCGAAAATTATTTTCCGAGAAACGAACGGAGCCCTAGAGAGAAAAATTCAAACTAGGGAAAAATATGGCATTTAATTTTATTTCGGGTCTTTGGAATATATGGAATATCCCATACTTTGTCATACTAAACCTCTTGTTTCAAGTCTTTTTCATTCAACTTGCACCCTTAAAAAAAAATAATAAAAAAAAAAAGCAAACTATCGTATCATTTTTCATTTGCGGTTGAGCTATTTGATGGCTATAGTTTTTCCAAAATCAAATTGAATATCTTGTGCAATCATTATTTAATCTGCCAAATGTAGAAAATAATAACCAATATCACGAAGAAACATTTTTCTTACGTTATCTTTCCCATTTAGTCATTGTTAATAGATGAGAAGACAAGTTCAATATCAGAGCCTCAATTTTACAGCTGATCTCTTTTCATAAATGAATACAATGAAAATCGTTAGAGAAAAGAGACGATTATTATATTTGAAAGAATAGATTTAGTTTCCCTACCGGTGAAGGAAAACAATAGGCTTAGTGACTTATATTGAGTCCACAACAACAATAAATGGTTTTGGCTCAATAATAATAATAATGAAAATATAGATTTATTGTAATGGATAACCAAAATGTAAGAAACAAACTCGATTTTGTTTTGCCAGATGTTAATAATCCATATTCATGGCACTGATCCCTAAGGTCCGGGCTCTCGTTTTGTATGATTTATTTAGAGATGTTACAAATTTTTGAGTTAAAATTCGATTAAAGTGGATGAGGAAGAATTAAGTTGGATAAATTCAATGCTAGTCAGATAAGACAGAAGAACTTGTTACTAAAATGATTGAGCTCATAAAATAATTGTAAGAGAGATCATGTCACTAGATATTGCCTTTCTATGTTTTTCTTTTTCGATCGACCATTTTTTTAGAGTGGAAAAGCACGTCAGGAATAGAATCCCCTCCTTGCGTCTCGTGGTTGGATGGAGTCAAAAATTGACAAGGCACAACGACCGATGTCTACATTAGTTAGTCACCTAGCAATTTCATCGTCTGGTAAGGGGTTGCTAGTGTGAAACCTGAGATCATATAACAAAAGAATAATGATGATCACTATTAACATGATTTGTCTACTGCAAGCGGGAGGAAGTATGTTTTCTTGGGCACATTGCTAAGAATATTTTACATGAATTGCCACATCATTAGGCTCGTTGACATTGATATTCTTTCTCGTATACAACTCATCTTTAAATATTCAGATTGTCACATTTTCCACTCAATATGTGCATCGTGAATATAAAACCCCAAGGAGATGGAGATGGCCCCTTTGGTAAAGAGACGGAATGGGAGTGCTTGTCTTCTTGTTTTGTCAGTTGTATGACATCAATCGTTAGGCGTCATACAAAGGCATGCATTATGATAGGCTTATTGATCTGCAAAAGTACGAATTCCATACGCAATGAGGTTAAACTCCGGATCCGGATTACTATAATAAGTAAGACCGGTGGTTGACTTTATAATACGGTCTTTGTCCTTTGAGAAAGAGTGACGTATCGGGATTGGATTTGTTTTGTACCACATAATCAATTACATTGCAATAAATCACACTCCAATAAAATCAACTTTACTGATGGGAAAAAAAACTTATAATCTCAAAGGCATAATTTAACATGAAATTTTAATAATAGTGGTTATCGGTTGAAAACTTACCAGCCATAAATATACACATTTCAAAGATTATCGTCATATTAACAGGGGCTAATACCACGAAAAAATCTTAAATCAGTATGTTTATGATAAATTTACTTCAAACTAATTTTCGGATCATCTAAAATTTTAAATTGATATATCCGTGATAAATTTATCGCAAATTAATATTTAGATCTTGAAGTCCCTAAATTAATATATTTTGTGACATATTTACATAAATAAAAGTTGTAAGTGTTTTTTTGTTTACTTTCCTATCAAAAAAATTATAAGATTATGTAAATTTCAAAAAATTATGCAAAAAATTACTTGTAACATTTCACTGTTTTTTCAACCAAAAAAAAAAAAACATTTCACTGTTTCTTAATTGTATAAAGCTCAATTCCTAGTAGGAAAAAATCACTTAGGATGAAGCTACCAAAAAGAATTCCCTTGCGAATTCTCCTTCTCCGAGATCAATGGTCAAACTTTTGATTAAGCAAGGATATAAACTTAATCGGGTGTCCGAAAATCAATGAAGTTAAGAGATACTGCGTGTAGATGTGGACCAGAGTCGGTTCCCCACATGGGTCGATTTTGTCCTCATTATGAATTAAATATCTCGATGGTTGTCCAGAGTAAACTAACGAGGTTTGAGATTTGAGGAAAAGCACAGCCGGCCAAAAGAATGTATGTGCGTCCTATGTTCCAAGATTCGGTCAGATGATGCAACTTCCACTCTTTACTAGAGATTATAGATCTATATGATATAGAGAGGGAACAGGCGAGAAAATATAAGAAATAGCATATACTATATTGACGAAGCTTATTCTGCAAATGCAATCTTAAGTTACAAATTTTATATTATTCCTATAATTTTTCATTCTATGAGAGCTAATATTGTCTAAATAAAAAGGAAAAAAAATTAAGGGAACCACTTCGGGCTGTAGAAATTCATAATTTAGAAATATTAAATAAATAAAGATACAGGGAGATTTCTGCGGCGGGATACCTATCTGCTGTGGTGGGAGATACCTTTTTGGGTAACTTTTGTCACATGAAGCAAGACCATAATCGATGTGTTTAACAATAAATAACCTAATACCGTCTTCCACTTTTGTGGACGCACGACCCAAAGTAAACATTTAATTTAATCCATTAGTAGTTAAACCGCCTCAAATTAGATCTGTTTTGGGCTCCATTTCTTTTGCGAAATGGATAGTCCGTGATTGCTTAACCTTTTAGGATGTTTGCATAAATACCGTATTCTAACAAGTAAAAGGAATCATCTCAACACACACATACATTCCCCACTATTCCTCCTTTTACATTTTGTTGTAGCCAAAATTATATTAGAGATGAGCAATCACATTCAAGCTCGGCAAAAAATTATGGTATGTAGCTCCATTTCAGATCTATGGAACAAATGGAACATACCGGGTTTTGTCATACTAAGCCTCTCACTTCAAGCTTTTCTCAAGTTTGGCTTCAAAATGTTTACGTCACGCTCCGATCCTCCGAGCGTGTGCCCATTCCGGCTTGGTCAATTAAATAGCGATGTCCCAGAACGCATCGCCGACTCATTCATCTTAATACGCATGTGGAAGCAATTAATATATCCCCAACAATAACAAGATGGGATAAAAAAGTAGGGCCAATTTTTCACAAAAGATGCATTTTTATAAACACACAAGTTTATACACAGAAGCCTACAAAAAGAGATCAGCTTTCAATAAAAGAGAATTGTCCTATGACTAACTAGTCAGACATATTCGCCAATTCTTCGGGCTTCACCTCCTAAACTCCGAGCTTCGGGTCCTCCATTGCTGTCAACTAGGGATCTAAAAAAATGTTATCCCACAACGGGGTGAGACGACGTTTCAATAAGTTCAACCCCTTAAGCCGCGACTAGGAAGAAAATACGCCCTAAGGGCTACCCAAGCACAATCACAAGTCAGAGGACTTACATGGCCTTAGTCCCTTCTTGTAAGTCAATATAATTCACAATTTCATGAGATCACCTCATCACATCAAATTATCACAATAAATCGAATCATCAATCAATCGACTTAGTCGATTCCATGTTATTAGGACCATCACACAATTAACCCAATCAGTACTATCTATAAGTCCGATCTCATCAAGAACTGCTCACCCTAAGTTGAAAATAGGTAGTATAGCTTACCTCAAAGGCTAATAAATATGCTCTCTCTCTCTAAGTTAACATATCGAGTCATCGGGCTAATATAATATACTAACAATGCTCACCAAAGCTGTGCGATCCTTACATGCTCACTGAAGCTATGCGAATCTTAATTGCTCACCAAAGCTGTGTGATACTTAGGATACACTGTTCACTTTAAGTTGAGGTATCAAGCCCGCAGGCTGATACAGTATACCATTTTAATCAACCAATGATTTCTCAACTTTTATCATACCTGATAAAAAATACTCGTGTGTGAATATACGGTCGGATTTAGCTAAAATACAATATTTTCCTTTCCACAAATCCCACTATTTAATATGGTCCACCAAAATATTTTTGGCGCTGTAAATTTACGCTCGGTTATTTTCCATCAATTACTAAAATAAATAGATTTTGGGATAAATATCTCAAAATCACAAATCACACTCAATTTGCACAAATTAGTAATCAAATAAATAATCAATCACATCATTTCAATTAGTATAAAATTCCAGTCACCGGCTATTCCAATCCAATTTCTGAAAATTAATTAATTAATTAATTAATTAATTACGAAAAATAATTATTAAATATAAAAAATGCATACTTAGGCCTATAATGCCTAATTAAATGCCGAAATGAGTTCGGAAAATTTCCAAACATATTTAAATAAATACTAGAGCATAATTCCTGCTTAGTAAGTTAACGACGCTTAAGGGTTGATTAGTTTAGGTTAAGTTAGGATTAGGTGGTTAGTTAGAATGGATTAGTGAATTATTTAAAAAATGAATGTTTCAAACAGCGGATTGGACACGGTGAACATATCGACAATTTCTCTGCTATTTCCACTAAAGACTTATGTAGCACTTACACGGGATACGCAACACGTGACGCGACACGTCATTTTTCAAAATGTATAAAATTTCAACACATTCCGACACGTTAAATATTAAATAAATATTTTTATATATACATATAATTATTTCAAAAATAAAGAGTATAATCAATTTATTTAAATAAATTTATAATTTTTCATGGTGATCATAATTTATTATTATTCAACATTATTCATTTTTTTTTTTTTTGAAATCACCCTCCACCCTCTCCCTCCAAAAAAAGAAAAAAAAGGACAAATGCCGCCCAGGATGAGCATCCCATTTTAATTTTTTTTTGGCTCTTCATGGCACCATCATTTTTTATTTTTATTTTTCCAGCTCTTTCTTAAAATCCCAAATACTAGCTACGTACTATTCCCCCTAGACGCGTCCTCCTTGCACAGTATCTCATTTTTAAATTTTTTTCTGCCCTCTTTGGAAACCCAAACCTAGCTGCCTCATCCTCCTTTGACTCCTCCTTTATGGCACCCCCCTCCTTGGAAAACTAAATCGTAGCCTCTCCCTCCTTCTGTGCTCATCCTCCTTGTATGGCACCCATTCTTTATCTTTTAGAAACCCTTCAAAAGTAGCCTTGAAAACTCTCGGAAAACGCCGCTCCCTCCTCCGTTGCACAATCCTCTTCCTCTCAATTCTTACTCTCTCTTGGTCACCTCGTTGCAGGTTGCAGCTGCTCGCTGCCTTGCCTCTGGTCCTCTCTCTTTTGTAGTCGTAGCCTTGTCTCCGGTCCTCTGTCGCGGCCATCTCCGTCACCTGGTTCTCTCTTCCTCCAGCCTTCTATCACCGTCACGGCCTCACTGTTGCTGCCTCGCCTCCGCAGCCTTGCTTCCTCTTCCTTGCCTCGTCTTTACCCTCCATCGCCAACGATTCACTCTCCCTTCACGCTTGCAAATCCGCTCTAGAAACCCAGCCTCTTGCACGGACACGCTCCGATTCATGTGTCGAGAAGAGTTGACCACGTGTCGGAAAATCCAACACGTGTTGACCGCATGTCCGAGCGTGTCGGTGTCCGACACGACACGGAAGGTTCCCGAGCATGTCCGTGCTTCATAGCTAAAGACTATATGGACAAGGGAGACTTTTAAAGCAATGACCCAACTTCTGGAAGTCGCTACTTATAGTGAACTGAACGGGACAGGCAAAGGATATAATAGGGTAGCAAACAAGGAAGAAGACCATTAAGCGAGCGCGAAAAGAAAGAGAACAATAGTTCGCATGCTGCATGCTACGCATAATTTATACAAGTGCAAGGACGAGGATCGTGCTCGTTTGCCCATTGGTCTAGATCGGTGATATAAAGGTGTGCTTTATAGTGGACCAAATGTTCCAAACAGCATTTTGGACACGGTGAATAGATCGACAATTTCTCCACTGTTTCTGCTAAATACTATATGGACAAGGGAGACTTTTGAAGCAATGACCCAATTTCTCGAAGTCTATGCTCAAGATATTTAGAGAAAAAAACAATACTTGGATGGATAGTCCAGAGAATTGTAAAAAATATCTACGATATATCTAGAAGAGTTTCCGATAATATCTAAGATATTTTAGAAAAGTCATGTGAAATGTGGAAGTTCATGCAAGTTGCCGTAGATTTTTTTAATCTTGAAAAGGCCGTGGAAGAGGGCTATAAACACCCAACCCCTCCCCACTTGAAGGTCACGTCCAGCAGGAGAAAACTAAGCCTTTACACATGCCTTCATGATATAAAACTCCTCTTGTCCTCTTTTGCTCCCTACTTTGCCTTCCACTATCTTCCATCTCCAATATAATAATAAAAGTCCTTGTTCCGTAGTTGCTTGTTAAGTCTACGCACTTATTTGATGGCTACGGTTTTTCAAAAATGAAATTGAATACCTTGTATGATCATTATTTAATCTGCCAAACATCAATGATGATCTTTGATTTCATGAACAACACTTTTCACTTATGTTAACTTTCCCATTTAATCGTTGTTAATAGATGAGAATGTTGGAGTGTACAGCCGAAGCCTAATATGTTCTTTCAGGAAAATCACCAAGAGAAAGCCCAAATCCGAGCATGTCAATATATCCAGTTGGACCCACTTTTATGCAAAAGCTTAAGCTAATGAATTATAAGCCAATTAGGATATATTAACTGCTCCACACTATATCAATTCTCCGATGTGGAACTTTTCTAACACAATGCACTCACATGTGCATTCCAATAATCTCCCCCTCACGTGTGTGAGCTCAGTGTTAGCCCGCTCCCCATTAATTTAGGTGTCTTTTTGCATCACTTATGGACATGTGTTGCAACACCGCAATGCCAACCTGCCCAAAAACCACAGCCATCGGATCTGATATCATTTGTTGGAAGCGTGTAGCAGAAGCCTGATACCTTATTTCGGGGAGATCGCCAAGTGGGAGCCCAAATTCAAGCCTGTCAATATATCAGTTGGATCAACTTTCACTCAAAAATTTAAATTAATGAGTCATGTGCCAATTAAGAAATATTAATTACTCTACATTACATCAATTCTCCGATATGAGACTTTTCTAACACAACTCACATGTGCATCCTAATAGAGAATACAAGTTTAATATCAAAGCCTCAATTTTACAACCGATCTCTTTTCATAAATGACTTGAGAGTAATCTATTTATAATGATAATTTGAGCCATCTTATTTGTCAAATGTTTATACTCAAAAGGATGAGAAAATGCACCTAGCGAGATTATCTTCTTTGAATGTAACCTTACATAATTATGAATTTGGAACCTTTACCGGATTCCAGGCATGACAATTTGGTGAGGAAAAAGAAGAAAATAAAATTTTTCCCTACATGAAAAAATGCAAGAGGGTGGGGAAAGAGAAGAAAAGCAATACAATAATACAAAAGGATGAATAAGTGTTTTGTCTCGTTGGGGCATGGTAGACAAAGTTTATGCCTATTAAATTGCCTAATCTGATTAGATTTCACTAAGAGAGTTGTTAAATTGTAAGCCAACTAATTGATTGAGTCATCCATTTTCACTCTGAAAATCCCATGTTGAAATTTAAGAATGTGATCGCCTTTCATGTTTTTCTCATAAGACTTATCATCTTAAAAAATAGAATTCACTGCTCAAATGGTTAAGAGAGTTGAAGGGGATAATATCTTCCATTGACAGTACTTAAAAATTCGCCTCATCAATAGTGCATTCAACAACCTCTTCATTGGATTTATGTTTGTCGAGTCTCTTTTATCTCTTATGGAACACTGACCAAAAAAATAAAGAATACGCATGAGTTGATCTGATTTACAATCAACCTCATACCTCACATTAGTTCAAGTAAAAAAAAGTCATATCTATTGGAACACTACGTTCGAGACATAAATAGATGGGGATAAGTACACTATCAGTGCCATAAGTTGTATTCGGCACTCACTTTGGTACCAAAAGTTTATGTCCGATCACTTAAGTGCCAAAAAGTTTGAAAAATGCTCACTTTGGTGCCAACTCCGATCTGGTTGGCCGGAAATCCGACGTGGCCTTTTTTTTATTAATTTCTTATGCTGATGTGGCTCGCCAGAGAGTCCAATTAGCATCTAAAGCAAGAAATGATGTCGTCTAGTTGCATTTCCCCCCCCAAATAAGAACCCTAATTTGCCAAATTGAAATAAATCCCCAATTTCAAACCTTAATTATTGTCGACAAGCCTAGAACTCCCCGAACGTGCGCCAAGTGGACGTCTCGACCTCCTCCTCCGTAATCGAAGGACGGGATGATGATGCCGCCTCCACCGGCAGCTTTCCAATGGACAGATCCAGCGGCGAACACGGGGCTGAGGAGCTTGGGGGGGATGCTCGTGATGTCTCCCCATGACCTCGAGCCTCAATCGAGGACCTCTTCCCTTATCGCACGATCTTTTACCGGTAGGTCAGGCGGTTGACTCGATTCCGATTCTATGCCCGACGCCACCACTTGTGTGATGGCTCGATGCTCGACAGCGAGAAGATGTCTCAAGTCAGAGGGTTGAGGAGATAGGTCACGCCGCAGAGGTCCTAGAAGCAATGTGACCCATGACCTGAAGCTCTAGCTTCATGGAGCCACGACCTGCTGGCCGAGTTGGGGGAACAGGGCTCCAAGTTGTGGCTCGAGTCTAAGCCAGGGACTTCGGACACCACTCACCGCACGTGCATGGTGGCGGAGGGTGGATCGTCAAATGATGTGGGGCCATTATTTGTAGATGGACCTGAGCTTTGTGGAGGAGCTCTAGTAGAAAGGAGCAATAGCGACCTTGTCCTCCTCCTTGGCATTATACGTCGAGAAGAAAAAAAAAAAGCAAGGAGGAACAATAGGTGTGAACATTGAAGAAGAAGAAGAAGAAGATTGACTAATTTTCTTACTTCTTCGTTGGACAGCAGCTAAGAAAGTCCACATGGACTGATTTTCTAAATAAAAAAAAAAATGCCCAGTCTTATTAAATTTTTAATTAAAAAAGTCACGTCATTTTTTTGCCTGAATTTTTCGCCGAAGGCACTTAAGTGATCGTGTTTTCGGCGGTTTGGCACTTAAATGATCCGATGAATAATTTTGGCACAGAAGTGAGTGTCGTACGCAACTTTTGGCATTGATAGTGTACTTCTCCCAAATAGATGCTAGATTATGATGAGATAATAGCATGTCACATTCACATGTACGAAAGGGTCTCTGTTAGCCAAGCAATTACCCGAAATCTCTCATCATCTGACAAAACGCATGAGATCCAAAAAGCTAGTGGCCATTCTCTAGAGAGTCTTTAATATTTTTTAAAGTACTTTATGAACTAATTGTGGGCAGAATCTCTTAAAGTAGATAATGTGGGGGCAAAGAAGACCTACTTTACTTCATGGAAACATTTTTAAAGGAACTTTATGGACTAACTATTGAAAGGGGAAAAAAGGTCCATCTTGCCTAAATAATACATAAACCTTGACTCGATCAAGATTTAGCGATGCTCTAAAATAATATATTCTGAGATACTCTTTATCAAATCAATACATAAAATATAGTTGCATTTTCATTTATAAGACATTATATATTCTCTATCACATGGTTTTATGTAATATAGTTATGTGTTGTAAGGCCAAAAAATAAATTTTATGTATTCCAAACTCACTTGCAATCAATACCTACATATTCAACACTCTGTAATAGATCAATAATCCAAACATTCATTATATTTGCGAATGCCATATGTTTAAAAAGATAGTGTGGAAGTATACATAGCAAAAGACCAAAATGCGAGGACTCGCCTAGTAATAGCAAATGACAATAATGCAAGAAAGCAATTGAAATAATATTGTTGTGTCATATCATTTAACTTATCATTAATGACAATCAAGGATTCGATTCCATTTGTGGTTCGGTCATATCAAAAATCACTTACGCCATAAACATAAGGTGGGTCTTAATTAGAAGTCCCTCTTTTTTTATGCGGACCCATTTCCCATACTTTTTTCAAAATAAGAAACTATTATTTTTTTTATTACTATTTTTGACCAAGCACTCAACAGTGAATCGTATAATAGATGAAAATGACGAATAAAGGAAAATTGAGAACTATACATTTTCAACTTCTAAGAAACACAAGGAAATTGCAAATAACAATAATGCAAAAAGATGAATAAGCGTTTTGTCTCATTGGGGCGTGGTGGACAAAGTTTATGTGTATTAACTTGTGCAATCTGATTAGATTTAACTAAGAGCGTAAATTCTTAAATTGTAAGCCAACTAATTGATTGAATCCTTTATTTTCACTATAAAAATTCCATGTGAAATTTGAGGATTTGATCGCCTTTTATGTTTTTCTTGTGAGACCTACCATCTTGAAAAATATAATTCATTGCTCAAAGGGTTAAGGAAGTTGAAGGGGAGAATATCTTCCATTGATAGTGTTTCAAAATTCGCCTCATCAATAGTACATTCAACAACCTCCTTATTGGATTTACGTTTGTTTGGTCTCTTTTATCTCTTACTGAACATTGACCAAAAAATGAAGAATACGCATGAGCTAATTTGATTTACCACCAATCTCATACTTCACATTAGCTCAAGCAAAAAGAAGTCATATCTACTGAAACATTACGTTCAAGACATAAACAAATGTTGGAGCATGATGAGATGATAGCATGTCACATTAACACACACGAAAGGTCCCTTGTTGGCCAAGCAATTACCATGAATCCCTCATTATCTGACAAAATGAGTAAGATCCAAAGAGGTAGTGGCCATTCTCCAAAAATTCTTGGTCTTTTTTTAAATACTTTATGGACTAATTGTGGACATAATCTCTTAAAGTAGATAGTGGGGAAAAAAAAGACCAACTAAAAAAAAGTCCATCAAATAATACATAAACCTTGATTCGATCAAGAGTTAGCAATGCCTCTAAACTAGTATGTTCAGAGATACTCTTTATTGAATTGATGCATAAAATATAGTTACATTTTCATTTCTAAGACATTAAATATTCTCTATCTCATTGTTTTATGTAATATAGTTATGAGTTGTAGGGCCAAAAAGTTAACTGTATGTATTCCAAATTGAATTTTAATCAATACACACATACTCAACTCTCAATAAGAGGTCAACATCCAAACATTCATTATGTTTGCAAATGCCATATGTTCAAAAAGATAGCGTGGAAGTATGCAATCCAAAAGACCAAAATACGAGGACTCGCCTAGCAATAGCAAATGACGACACCGCAAGAAAGCGATTGAAATAATGTTATTGTGTCATATCATTTAACTTGTGCATTCAACAATCTCCTCATTGGATTTATGCTTGTCTGGTCTCTTTTATCTTGTACTAAATATTGACTAAAAAATGAAGAATACACACGAGCTAATCCGATTTACAACCAACCTCATCCCTCACATTTGTTCAAGTAAAAAGAAGTCACATCTACTTGAACACTACGTTCAAGACATAAATAGATGATGGATCATGAGGAGATGATAGCATATTGCATTCACACATACGAAAGGTCTACTATTGGCCAAGCAATTACCAAGAATCCCTTACTATCTGACAAAGCGCACAAGATCCAAAGAGGTAATGGTCATTCTCCTTAAAGTCTTGGTATTTTTTTAAGTACTCTATAGACTAATTGTAGATAGAATCTCTTAAAGTAGATAGTGAGGGGAAAAGTAGACCTACTTGAATTCATGAAGGCCTTTTAAAAGAACTCTATGGACCAATTGTCCAAAGAGAAAAATAAAAATAAAGGTCAATCTTGCCTAAATAATACATAAATCTGACTCAATCAAAATTTAGCCATCGCTCTAAACTACTATATTTTGAGATACTCTTCATTAAACCGATGCATAAAATATAGTTGCATTTTCATTTATAAATCATTATATGTTCTCCGTTACATGGTCTTATGTAATATAGTTATGCATTGTATGGCCAAAAAATTAATTGTATGTATTCCAAATTAAATTGTAATCAATACCCATATACTCAACTCTAAGTAAGAGATCAACAATCCAAACATTAATTATGTTTACGAATGTCATACTTTCAAAATGATAGCATGGAAGTATGCATGGCAAAAGATCAAAATGCAAGAACTCGCCTAGCAATAACAAATGATGACGTTGTAAAAAAGTGATTGAAATAATGTTGTTATGTCATATCATTTAACTTGACTCCAATGAGAATCAAGGATTTGATTCCACTTGTAGTCGGGTCATATTAGAAATCATTTAGGCTATAAACAAAAGGTGGATCTTAATTAGATGTCTCTCTATTTTTATGCGGTCCCATTTGCCATACTTTTTCAAAAGAAAAAACTATCATTTTTTTGTATAACTATCTTTGCCCAAGCTCTCGATAGTGAATGGTATAGTAGATTAAATGGACAAATAAAACAAAATCGAGAACTAGAAATTTTCAACTTCCTAGAAACACAAGGAAACCAGAAATAACAATAATACAAAAAAAACGAAGAGGTGTTTTGTCTCGTTCGGGCATGGTGGACAAAGTTTATGCCTATTAAACTACCTAATCTAATTAGATTTCACTAAGAGCGTAAGTGCTTAATTGTAAGCCAATTAATTGATTGAGTTGTTCATTTTCATTCTGAAAATCTCATGTTAAAATTTGAAGATGTGATCGCCTTTCATGTTTTTTCTCATGAGACTTACTATCTTGAAAGATAGAATTCACTTCTCAAAAGGTTAAAAGAGTTGAAGAGGAGAATATCTTCCGTTGACAGTATTTCAAAATTTGTCTCATCAATAGTGCATTCAACCTCCTCATTGGATTTATGTATGTCTGGTCTCTTTTATCTCTTACTAAACATTGACAAAAAAAAATGAAGAATACGCACAAGTTAATCCAATTTACAACCAACCTCATATCTCACATTCGTTCAAGCAAAAAGAAATCATATCTATTGGAGCATTACATCCGAGATATAAACAGATGCTGGAGCATGAGGAGATGATAGCATGTCACGTTCACACACAAAAAAGGTCCCCTGTTGGCCAAACAATTACCAAGAATCTCTCGTTATCCGACAAAACATGTAAGATCGGAAGAGGTAGTAGCCATTCTCTAGAAAGTCTTGGTCTTTCTTAAAGTACTTTTATGGACTAATTGTGGATATAATCTTTTAAAGAAGATAATTTCTTTCTTTTTTTTGGGGGGGGAGAGAGGACTAATTGGCCAAAGAGGAAAAAAAGGTCCATCCTGCCCAAATAATACATAAACCTTGACATGATTAACACTTAGCAATGACTCTAAACTAGTATATTATAAGATACTCTTCATTAATTCGATGCATAAAATATATTTGCATTCTCATTGATAAGATATTATATATTCTCTATCACATGATTTCTTGTAATATAGTTATGTGTTGTAGGGTCAAAAAATTAATTGTATGTATTTCAAACTGAATTGTAATCAATGCCCACATACTCAACTCCTAATAAGAGATCGGCAACCCAAACATTTATTATGTTTGCAAATGCCATATGTTCAAAAAGATAGTGTGGAAGTATGCATGGCAAAAAACCAATATGCGAGGACTCGCCTAGCCATAGCAAATGACGATGCTACGGGAAAGCTATTAAAATATTGTTGTTGTGTCATATCATTTAACTTGTCATTAACGAGAATTAAAGATTCGATTCCATTTGTAGTCCAGTCATATCAGAAATCATTTAGGATATAAACAAAAGGTATGTCTTAATTAGATGTCCCTCTATTTTTATGCAATCCCATTTGTCATACTTTTTCAAAAGAAGAAACTATCATTTTTTTATAACTATTTTTGCCCAAGCTCTTGACAGTGAATGATATAACAAATGAAAATGACGAATAAGGGAAATTAAGAACTAGACATTTTCGACTTCTAAGAAACACAAGGAGATCGAAGATAACAATAATGTAAAAAGATGAAGTTTTTTATCTCATTGGGGCATGGTAGACAAAGTTTATGCCTATTAAATTGCATAATTTGATTAAATTTCACTAAAAATGTAAGTTGTTGAATTGTAAGCCAACTAATTGGTTGAGTCATTCATTCCCACTCTAAAAATCCCATGTTGAAATTTGAGGATGCGACTGCCTTTCATGTTTTTCTCACAAGACTTACCATTTTGAAAATAGAATTCACTACTCAAAGAGTTAAGAGAGTTAAAGGGGAGAATATCATCCATTGACGGTACTTCCAAATTCGTCTCATCAATAGTGCATTCAACTACGTCCTCATTCAATTTATACTTGTCTAGTCTCTTTTTTCTCTCATTGAATATTAACCAAAAAAATGAAGAATACGCATGAGATGATAGCATGTCACATTCACACGTACGAAAGGTCCCCTGTTGGCCAAACAATTACCCAGAATCTCTCGTCATCTTACAAAACACATAAGATCCAAAGAGGTGGTGGCCATTCTCCTAAAAGTCTTTAGTCTTTTTTAAAGTATTTTATGGACTCATTGTGGAAATAATCTCTTAAGGGGAAAAGAAAACCTACTTGACTTCATGGAAACCTTTTTAAAGGAACTTTATGGACTAATTGTCGAAAAAGGAGGGAAAAATGTCCATCCTACCCAAATAATACATAAACATTGACTCAATCAAGACTTAGCGATGGCTCTAAACTAGTATATTCTGAGATACTCTTCATCAAATCAATGTATAAAATATAGTTGCATTTTCATTTATAAGACATTATATATACTCCGTCATATGGTTTTATGTAATATATTTATGCATTGTAGGGCCAAAAAATTAATTATATGTATTTCAAACTAAATCGTAATCAATACCCACATACTCAACTCCATGTAAGAGATTAGCAATCTAAACATTCATTATATTTGCAAATGACTTGTGTTCAAAAATATAGCATGGAAGTATGCATGACAAAAAACCAAAATGCAAGGACTCGCATAGCAATAGCAAATGACGAGATTGCAAGAAAGTGATTGAAATAATGTTGTTGTGTCATATCATTTAACTTGTCATTAATGAGAATCAAGGATTCGATTCCATTCGTGGTCTGGTCATATTATAAATCATTTAGGCTATAAACAAAATGTGGATCTTAATTAATGTCCCTCTATTTTTATGCAGTCCTATTTGCTGTACTTTTTCGAAAAAAGAAACTATCATTCATATATTAGATTTTGAAAATCGATCGAGCTAAAAAGATATTGCTTGTAGACAAAGGTAAGGAGAGTTGGAGACACCTCGCATTGGTTAACATTTGTCCTCATTATGAATAAATTATCTTGATGATCGTTCATGGTTTTGAGTAAATTAACAAGGCTTGGACTACGCAACACTTGTAGTCTTGCAGGTAATTGGGGGAGAAAAAAAAAAGATATCACCACCAGTCTAATCCACCTAGGAACTAGACCGGTCAATCCGATTCCAAGCCTAGGTGGGCTGGTTCCCATTTCCACAAATTAACAATTCTCCCCCACCTTAGAATGTCTACAAAGCACTGCTTTCTTGATGCCTGGAAAAACTCTTGATGGATAGTTGAATAACCAAAATTATATTAGGCTCTGTTTGTTTCGTGGAAAATGTGGAGTTTCTTGAAAATATTTTCCATGAAGTCATTTTTTAAGAAAGTATAATTATTTTCCGGTGTTCGAATGAAACTTGAAAATGAAGTGGAAAATATTTTTCACTGTTTAGTAAGGAACATATTTTCCTTCATATACTCTTTTTCATTTATTTTATATTTTAAAACGAATTTTTCATATTTTTTTAAAAAATTGATTTTTAATTATTTTTTATTTTTAAAAATCTATTTTTTTTTTTTTTTATTTTTCTTTTCTTTTTTCTTTATTTTCAATCTCCTTCTTTCTTGGCCGGTTGTTAGTCATGGCGATGGCCCATGACCAACCACCTATGAGCCTCAAGCTCGCCGACGAGCACGAGGCTTGCCGCTCCCCAGATTGGCGAGTGTGAGCATCAAGCTCGAGGCTCGCCAGATTGACGGGCGTGAGCTTAAGATCAACAAGCTCAAGGTTTGCCTGGCGACGGTCGACGACTAGTCAAGAAAGAAGAAGATGAGAAACAAAGAAAAGAAAAAGAAAAATATAAAAATATAAAAGAAAAAGGAATTTAAAAATAATTCATATTAAAAAAGAAAAAGAAAAAATAAAGAATAATTTGAATAAAAAAAGAAAAGAATAAGAAAAAAGGGGAGAACGAAGTGAGGATTTGTAGAGGTGTGAAATAAGAGAGATTAAGTGAGAAAAATGTTTTCCACTTTTCAAAAGTGAAAAACATTTTCCCCTAATTTGGAAGACTTTTTTCCTTTCATGGAAAACATTTTCCTCAATGAATTCATTTTCTGTAAAACGAACGCCGAAAAATTTGGAAAGTGTTTTCTTGGAAATTATTTTCCGCAAAACAAATGGAGCCTTAGAGAGAAAAATTCAAACTAGGGAAAAATATGGCATTTAATTTTATTTCGGGTCCATGGAATATATGGAATATCCCATACTTTGGCATACTAAACCTCTTGTTTCAAGTCTTTCTCATTCAACTTGCACCCCTTAAAAAAAAAAAAAAAAAGTGAACTATTGTATCATTTTTCATTTGTGGTTGAGCTATTTGATGGCTATAATTTTTCCAAAATCAAATTGAATATTTTGTGCAATCATTATTTGATCTGCCAAATGAGAAAATAATAACCAATTTCACGAAGAAACATTTTTCTTACATTATCTTTCCCATTTAGTCATTGTTAATAGATAAGAAGACAAGTTTAATATCATAGCCTCAATTTTACAGCTGATCTCTTTTCATAAATGAATACAATGAAAATCGTTAGAGAAAAGAGAAAGCTATTATGTTTGAAAGAATAGATTTAGTTTCCCTACAAATGAAGGAAAATAATAGGCTTAGGCTGCGCATGACAACGTTTTTGACTGGGGAAGAGTTTTTCTTTTTCAAAAATAATTCTTTTCTATTTCTATTTCGGGAACAATTTCTGAGTAAAATAAGGTGTTTAGTAATTACACAAAATTTCTATTCCAGAAATATAAAAAGAATAAAAATGCATTTTATACAAAACAGTTTTTTTTTGTATTTATTTGTTTTTTATTCTTGCTCACTGATCGTCGACAACCGATCGCCGGCCGCCGCCGCTGCACGACCGCTGACCGCCAACCATCACCGACGACTGCCGCCGCACAGCCCATCAGCCGCCGCCTCCCACCGGCTGTCACCACCGCCGCTGGCCGACGGTCGTGCAGCAGCAGCGACAACGGCGATCAACCAGCAGTGGCGATCGGTAGGCAGCGGTCTCTGGCGGTGGCTCTAAGTATTTGGAGGTGGCTGCGGCAAGAGAGAGGAATATAAGAAAAATAAAAAAGAAAATTGGCTTATTGCTAGAAATTGTTCCCGGGAGTAAGAAGCAACATTTTTTTGTTTCTCGTTTCTACTCCAATTCTATTTTCGGGCTAACTTTCTATTCCGAGGAATAGAAAAACAATTTGACTTTACCAAACGGATTTCTGTTCTTTTTTTGTTCCGGGGAACAAAAGAACAAAAATTGGGAGAAACAGAAACATTACCATACGTAAGAACTTGTTACTAAACCTAATGACTTATATTGAGTCCACAACAACAATAAATGGTTTTAGCTCAATAATAATGATGATGAAAATATAGATTTATAGTAATGGATGACCAAAATGTAAGAAACAAACTCGATTTATTTTGCCACTTGATGTTAATAATCCATATTTACGGCACTGATTCCTAAGGTCTTGGCTCTCGTTTTGTATGATTTATTTAGAGATGTTGCAAATTTTTGAGTTGAAGTTCGATTAAAGTGGATGAGGAAGAATTAAGTTGGATAAATTCAATGCTAGTCCGATAAGACAGAAGAACTTGTTACTAAAATGATTTAGCTCATAAAATAATTGTAAGAGAGATCATGTCACTAGATATTGTCTTTCTATGTTTTTCCTTTTCGATCGACGATTGTTTGAGAGTGGAAAAGCACATCAAGAATGGAATCCCCTCCTTGCCTCTCGTCGTTGGATGGAGTCAAAGATTGACAGGGCACAACGACCGATGTCTACATTAGTTAGTCACCTAGCATTTTCATCATCTGGTAAGGGGTTGCTGGTGTGAAACCTGAGATCATATAACAAAAAAATAACGATGATCACTATTAACATGATTTGTCTATTGCAAGCGTGAGGAAGTATGCTTTCTTGGGCACATTGCTAAGAATATTTTACTTGAATTGCCACATCATTAGGCTCGTTGACATTGATATTCTTTGGCTCGTTGACATTGATATTCTTTCTCGTATACAACTCATCTTTAAATATTCAGATTGTCACATTTTCCACTCAATATGTGCATCGTGAATATAAAACCCCAAGGAGATGGAGATGGCCCCTTTGATAAAGAGACGGAATGGGAGTGCTTGTCTTCTTGTTTTGTCAGTTGTATGACATCAATCGTTAGGCGTCATACAAAAGCATGCATTATGATAGGCTTATTGATCTGCAAAAGTACGAATTCCATACGCAATGAGGTTAAACTCCGGATCCGGATTTTACTATAATAAGTAAGACCGGTGGTTAATTTTATAATATGGTCTTTGTCCTTTGATAAAGAGTGACGTATCGGGATTGGATTTGTGTTGTACCACATAATCAATTACATTGCAATAAATCACACTCCAATAAAATCAACTTTACTGATGGGAAAAAAAAACTTATAATCTCAAAGGCATAATTTAACATGAAATTTTAATAATAGTGGGTATCGATTGAAAACTTACCAGCCATCTAAATATACACATTTCAAAGATTATCATCATATCAATAGGGGCTAATACCACAAAAAAATCCCAAATCAGTACATCTGTGATAAATTTACTTCAAACTAATTTTCAGATTATCAAAAATTCTAAATTGGTACATCCGTGATAAATTTATCGGAAATTTATTTTTAGATCTCCAAATCCCTAAATTAGTATACTTGGTGACATATTTACATAAATAGAAGTTGTAAGTTTTTTTTATTTACTTTCCTGTCAAAAATTATAAGATTATGCAAATTTCAAAAAATTAACAGTAACATTTCGTTGTTTCACAATTGTATAAAACTCAATTCCTACTAGGAAAAAATCACTTAGGATGAAGTTACAAAAAAGAATTTCCTTGCGAATTCTCCTTCTCGGAGATCAATGGTCAAACTTTTGATTAAGCAAGGATATAAACTTAATCTGGTGTCCGGAGATCGATGAAGTTAAGAGATACTGCGTGTAGATGTGGACCAGAGTCGGTTCCCCACATGGGTCGATTTTGTCCTCATTATGAAATAAATATCTCGATGGTGGTCCAGAGTAAATCAACGAGGTTTGAAATTTGAGGAAAAGCACAACCGGCCAAATGAATGTATGTGCGTCCTATGTTCCAAGATTCGGTCAGATGATGCAACTTCCACTCTTTACCAGAGATTATAGATCTATATGATATAGAGAGGGAACAGGCGAGAAAATATAAGAAATAGCATTATACTATATCGACGAAGCTTATTCAGCACATGCAATCTTAAGTTACAAATTTTATATTATTCCTATAATTTTTCATTCTATGAGAGCTAATATTGTCTAAATAAAAAGGAAAAAAAAAATTAAGGGAACCACTTCAGGCCGTAGAAATTCATAATTTAGAAATATTAAATAAATAAAGATATAGGGAGATTTCTGCGGCGGAATACCGATCTGCTGTGGTGGGAGATACCTTTTTGAAGCCTCCCACTCATGATTACTCCAATTTGGCTACAGCTTATTTCGGGAAGGTATTCTTTTTTCCCATTTCTTTAGCTAAAGCACACTTTTGGGTAACTTTTGTCACGTGAAGCAAGACCACACTCGATGTGTTTAACAATAAATAACCTAATACCGTCTTCCACTTTTGTGGACACACGACCCAAAGTAAACAATTAATTTAATCCATTAGTAGTTAAACCACCTCAAATTAGATCTATTTTGGGCTCCATTTCATTTGCGAAATGGATAGTCCGCGATTGCTTAACCTTTTAGGATTTTTGCATAAATACCATATTCTAACAACGAGTAAAAGTAATCATCTCAACACACACATACATTCCCCACTATTCCTCCTTTTACATTTTGTTGTAGCCAAAATTATATTAGAGATTGAGCGATCACATTCAAGCTAAGCAAAAAAACATGGTATGTAGCTCCATTTCAGATCTATGAAACAAATGGAATACACCAGTTTTCGTCATGTTAAGCCCCTCACTTCAAGTCTTTTTTAAGCTTTGGCTTCAAAACATTTATGCTTTGGTCTCTTAATTGGAACCATGGTATTAGTACGGTATTTGTAGACTCATAATTAATCTATTCAAGATAGACATTGCTGCACGAGGAAATCTTAAAACTTATCATAAAAGTACAATTGAGTCATATATTCAAAAAAATGCCATCAAGTTCTAACAGTCATCATATTGATTCAATCAAGTCTTTTCTTTGATTGCAATTTTTGAAAATTTTAAAACTTGATTGTATTTTCGTAACAAATTTTAATATTTGATTACACTTTTTAAACGTTTTAAGACTCGATTACACTTTCCTAATAAGTTTTAGGATTTTATTATACTTTTGAAAATTTTAGGACTCAATTGCACTTTTGTGATAAGTTTTGGAATACTTATCCCTAAATGTTGAGATGAAATTTTTTGAAGAAAAAATTTGGGATGTTTAGCATTGAGCAGTAATTATTTCTGATTTGGGCAACTTTAAATAAGGTCAAGTTGTCCCGACCAATAATAATATACTACTATTAATTTTTTATAAATATAATGGAATTTTTATACGACTCTAATTGTCAGTCTACGTACGATTGAAAACGCAATCTTCAATCAACAAAAAATGCTATGCAAATAACTCGTTTTCATGACGATGGTAGAATCGTAATACTATCTAATCTAACGGAGGAAAAAGGAAAAACCATGGCAGAAGGTTAGATAGATTCTTGCGAACCCTCAGCAACCTCAGGAACACATTGAACCTGTCCTTCAAAAACGACAGCACCCGCACCACTCATTGAATCAGGGGCAGAGCAAGGCCAGTGCTCTGCACGTGCTGCTTCATCCTCCCGAGGCCGAAAGTCCCAAGCATTGACCCTCCCCAACGTCGCCGCCTCCTAACCAATTGTCTTAACAATTTAAAATAATAATACGCATTATTACATTGAGAGCGAGAGGGAGGGGATGTTCCAAATATACCTTTTTTTCATTATTACTCTCTACTCCACACTTACTTGGAAGTTTCAAGGCTTCCTTTTAAAGTCTGCAAAGCATTGTTTTCTTGATGCATGTAAACTCTCTAGATGGATTATTGAGAGAATAGTTTTGTTATCATTAATCTTATATTGGATAGGAGCAATAAAATTCAAACGAGGTAGGAACATGGTGTTTAGCTCCATTTCAGATATGTGGAACCAATGGAACATCCGAGGTTTTGTCTTGCTAAGCCTCTCACTTCAGGTCTTTCTTATTATATTTTCACCCATTATAAAGAAAACGGGAAACGATCGCATCATTTTCCTCTTATGGTTGGCCTATTTGCTAGCTAACTGGGTAGCTGCATTTGTAATCAGGCTCATCTCTCACAACCAAGGTAATTTGGGCACTCATGCAACTGAAGTAGACAAAGCACTTCAGGCATTTTGGGCCTCATTTCTCTTGTTACATCTTGGTGGTCCAGACACTATCACTGCCTTTTCTCTAGAGGATAGTTCACTTTGGCGACGACACCTGCTTAGTCTCATTTTCCAAATCGGTGCTGCCATTTACGTATTTTGGCAGATATTTCCCAGTGACAGGTCTCTGATGATCCCAGCAATGCTGGTTTTCCTTGTTGGGGTCATAAGAAATGCAGAGAAAATAGTAGCACTTAATCTCTCAAGCCTCCCAAGGCTCAAGGAATGGGTGCTCTCACAGCGCGAGTTCGTTGGGGCTAATGTTGTTCCCCGGATAAGGACGCTCCTTTCAACGTATCATAAGGAAGATGAAGCAAAGACTAGTGAGAGCACCGTGGTGGAGCTATCATACTACTTCTTTCAAATCTTTAAGATTTTCCTCGGAGATCTCATGTTCACATTTGAAGAACGCAATATTAGCCTAGAATATTTCCGCATCGTTTCTGCAATGGAGGCGTTGAGGCGATGTCAGCTGAACTTCAGTTCATTTACGAAGTTCTATACACAAAAACGTTAGCAATACGTTCCAGGTTGAGCTACTTTTTCCGCTTCGTAAACTTCATGGGTATTGTGGTGGTTTTCGTCCTCTTCAATCGCTTGAAGAAGCATCAAATCTCCAAACTTGATGTCAAAATTACTTATATCCTTCTTTTTGGAGGGATTGTTCTCGATGTAATAGCTCTATTCATGCTCATTTTCTCAGATTGGACTCTTGCCGAAAATATGCAAAACAACTCCAAATCATCTAGATTATATTCACTTATGTACAAATTGGCATATGACAAGTATAAGCTAAGGGAGCCCTGATACGTCACATGTGAAGTAGAGCCTAATGCTAATGTTACTTACGAGGCCTTACATACACCATTAATATTTCGAAGGTGGTCAGAATCCATCTCAGTTTGCAACCTTTTATCCATGAGCTTGAAGGAGAGTCCGAGAAGTTTGGGCAGCATTGCTTCTTCTAATCTCTTTGATTTTCCATTCCATACGGCTGAGAAAATCTTCTCTTATTTCCATCAAGCCGATGAGACAATCACCAGACGTTTTGGCCTGAGGACCAACAAAGGGAAAAAATTAATGATTACAAAGACAAAGTACGTATTCAAGAATCCTTTTCTTAAAAAGCTGGTGGCTTTTTATCTTTGAGGAGGTGAGACGTAAATCGAGTCCTAAATATGATGCGCAAAAGGTATATGAGGCCAAAGGCCGTTTGTATCTCGAGAGTTTATCTGATGGAAACAAATCTATCAATCTTCTAAAGGATTTCATTGTGGATACTTATGATGACAATATTATAATATGGCATATTACTACTGAAATCTGGTACAACAAAGAGAAATCCATGAAAAAAAAAAGGATGAAATGGAATTTAGCAAGATCCTCTCTGACTATATGTTGTATCTGTTACTTAATCAACCTAATGTGATGTCTGTTGTGGCAAGCATTGCCCAAATCACAATAGGGGAGACATTGGGGGAGTTACTAGAATTACTCCACATGAATGATGCGACCCGGGATGTGGAGCAGCTATGCAAGCAATTGTTTTTGAAATCTGAAGAATCATCGAAAGATGTATACCATTCGAAATCCATGCTCAGTAAGGGGACCGATTTAGCTAAAAACATGAAAGAGCTCGGGGAAATGAAGTGGAAGGTGATGAGCGGAGTATGGGTTGAGATGCTGTCATATGCAGCGGTTCATATTAAGGGAGAAGTACATGTGCAGGTGCTTAACAAAGGTGGAGAGCTTCTTGCTTTCATTTGGCTGTTGATGGCTCATTCCGGTCGTGTCTACAATCCTCATTTGGGCAACTTTTATGCCCGCTCTGATTAGAGTGAGTAATAGATTCGCGTCAACTATCTTATTTACCATCCTCATGGCTTTCCTACTGGTGTTCGTACAAATAGAATTTAATAGTCTGTGTATCTTCGTGACTAATGCCAAGAATTGATGGATTTTCATTAGAGGGCTGTGCAGCGCTGTCCAGACCGTGGATAAGGAGCGTTCAGTCTTGTTTGGTTCATTCGACGAGCACCGGGCCAACCCTCAGGGGTTCCCGTGGCGATGTGGTTTTTGAATAATACTAAGCCAATTTCAAGTCCTAATGACACACGACACGCCTGCTACCAGACTTCATGCATGCTTAATAGGGGACGTTTGGTGGGCCTTTGTTTGGGTATTGCATCTTTGAGGTGTCTCGGGTTGGCTTTGCAAAGATGCATCGAGGCCTTTTAGTAGTCATTTCGGTGTCGTTTAGCACATGGAGTGGCATCCACCGCACGCTGTCCAGACTTTAGACATGCTGCGTAGGGGATGCGTCGTGGCCAATTGGCTTTGTTTTGTATCCTCGACGAGTCTCGGGTTAGCCTTCATTAGTCCTTGTAGGTACTTTCCCGTTGCTTAATAAGAAGGCGATGTTTAATGTTGCCCGATGCGTCTCGGGTTGTGGTGCACTTGCTTTGATTTTATCATATCTTGCTTGGATATTGTCTTGCTTAAATCTTGTCGTATGAGCATCTTTGCATGATCATTTAGACATACATGTCTCAGGAAAAACAAAAAAATATGTGTGAAAGAATGCATAAAACTAAATCCCCAAATGAGCTAAGCTAACAAACTGTTCATTAGGTAATATATTTAGTGTACTCAAATCTCTGTGTCCTGAATTTTTTACTCACAAAAATAAAACAAAAATTAATCCCACATGTCGGAAACTCACATGTCGAAATTCCAATTCGAGTGTTGGAGAATTTGAAAAGGTTAATTAGATGTCGGATTTTTTGACACATGCTAACTAAGTGTTGGAGAGTTTCCAAAAGTATCGAAAAGTGTCGGATACGTGTTAAAATGTCCGACATGATACGAATAAAGCGGTGGTGCTTCCTAAATTATGGTGTTGCGATATTTGGGATGTTATAGGTGGGAGGTGAAGAACGGGTTGATCGAGCTTTTTCTTTTTTATGAGTTATTCCCCTAGTAAATTTTAAGTTAGTAATTGTGTTTCAACTCCATAATTTGAATTAAGATATTCATTTTTCGAATTTGTTCGTGAAATTCGTAAGTACAAGGATGCTACTATTCAACCACAAGAGATTTATACTTATTGGTGATGTCCTTCATGACAAATTCTATAGCTAGTTTTTTCTTCTTCTTTTTCAGAAAAGGAATTTCCTTCTTTATTTTTATTTTTTTGCCTCGACCATAGTTGAGATCCGATGAAGATTATTATTAAAAAAAATTTACTTATTATTATTATTATTATTATTATTATTATTATTATTATTATTATTATTATTATTATTATTATTAGGACATGCAGTCCATCTCTCTAATATAATGTCCTATTCATGGCGCAAGTACCACGTTTTGTTTATAAGAAAAATAAAATAAAATTTTCCAATATATTTGTTTTTACTATAATTCATATAATTTATCAAAAAAAAATTGTTAAAACAATAATTTCTGCTATAATTCATGAAGTACAACGTCCCTCCAATACACCTTTCCATCCCCATGATGGCGCCCCTCCACCGAACGCTCTCCAACCGTCTCCTCTCCAAGCTCCCTCCTTTCCATCCATCATGGCCTCGCGCCGCCCGGTTCTCCGCCGCGGCGGACGGCGGCGCGCCCGCTCCGCCGTCCTCGGCCACCGCTCTCCCGCCGTACAAGAGCTCTCCACCCATCGATGCCGGATCGTCGATCCGAAAGCCGATCAGCTTGTGGCCCGGCATGTACTTCTCCCCTGTCACCAACGCCCTGTGGCAAGCGAGATCCAAGATGTTCGAGGAGGTCGGCGGCGCCGGGGCGAGCGGGAAGGCCGCGCCGCCGCCGCCGAGCGAATTGGTCCCGAGCAGCCCGGCCAGGAGCAGGACGAGCGTTTTCTACAAGTTCTCGAGCGATTAAGTGCTCAGGAAGCAGTACAGGAATCCTTGGAACGAAATCAGGATGGGGAAGCTGGTGGAAGATCTCGATGCTCTCGCCGGGACCATTTGCTATAAGGTAAATGAACGAGCTTTGAACGACTATCGGATGGTGATGCCTTGATTCGTCTTTCTGAATGCTGTGCCATTTATGCTCTGCGATGTTTTTCATGCTAAAGCTTTCTCGATGCATATTCTATGGTCTTTTCTGCGGAAAATGAATTGCATATGACGTCAATGACGGTGCTTTGTTGTATTCCTGATATAAGACTGACTTACGGTGGTGCTTAGTTGGCGGGCGATCAGTTCTAGTATTCTGCGATTAGTAGTTTGAATGTCAAGCCCTTGTTTGAATAATCTAGAATCGGTCATCTGGTATTAGAGAGAAGTTCATTTCTTAGACGAAAAGATTGAACAACATGCTACTTATTTGTTGTAAGCAGTACCTTGTCTCTATCATTTGTATAAGAGCATGTCTAATTTCTCATCAATCTTTGTCCATATCAGGTTCTGCGATCAGAGGCTTAATGCTTAAGTTCTCAAATGATCAGTTGTAGTTTATATAGTGTGGAATTCATCAATAAAATTGTGTGTGACAGGACATCCGCCTGTTGTATTTAGCCTTTTTCTTTTGGACCGGCATTCCTCCAAGTAACTGCTTCTGTAGACAGGATGGTTCTCAAAAGGCCAATCCGTATTGAAATGGACTTGCAAATAGCGGGAGCTGTTACATGGGTCGGGCGTTCATCAATGGAGATCCAACTGGAAGTAAGTCCACAGAAGGTGTTATATGAAACAGTGCTTCCAAATGACGATAGTATGCTACTTTCTTTCCTAGAGTTGATGACATTGCTTTGTTGGCTTATTGGACGAGAACATACATTTCCATCTGCTGCCACTAAGCAGTTGCAGGAGTCGCGTTACTCCTGGTCCCAAAAAATGGTGTCACATTGATGGCCGTGCCTTAAGTATATGTTTATTCTACACAAACCATACTTGCTCTTGCATGATTTCGTTTCTCCTTGTAAAAATTGTGGAGAAATTTGCTAATTTGCTACCAATCCACCATTCCGTTATTACCAAAAATAAATAAATAAAATAGTAAACCCGTCCATACTATGGAGAAGCTTGCTAATCAACATCCTCTTGCCAAGAAGTGTTGGTTTGTCAAGGTTTTGACATGTTAGTCAATCACAATATTAAGATATTAGATCTTCATAAAGTTATTCTTTCCACGATATAACCTTATGATCGATCCATTCTGCTGTTTACTTTAAACTGGTAATATCATGCAAAAACCGAGGATTCCTCAGATTCAGTTGCACTTGCTGCCAATTTCACATTTGTGGCTCTCGTGATTCTAGAACTGGGAAATCAGCACCAGTTAACCCTATCTCACCGGAGACAGAGAGAGAAAAATTACTCTGGCAAGAGGCAGAAAATAGGATTATAATGAGGAAAAAGAAGAGAGAAGAAAGTAACAGAGATACTTAGGTAGAGGACTCGTCCAGGCTCCAGGCTTTACTTGCCGAAGGTCGTGTCTTCTGTGATATGCCAGCTTTGGCAGACAGAGATAGCATTCTGATAAGAGATACTAGTTTTGAGAACTCGTTAATATGCCAACCACAGCAAAGGAATATCCATGGGAGAATATTCAGAGGATTTTTTATGCGAAAGGCTTTTGAGTTGGCCTTTTCAACCTCATATGCCTTTGCTGGCGTGGCACCGCGGTTCCTTGAGGTTGACCGTGTTGATTTCTTGAGACCGGTGAGTACTCATCCTGCGCGCTGTTGCACGACTTAGCTGCTGAGTGTTGAACCGTGGCAATCAGCAGCGATGGTCGCAGTTGTGCCTTCACTCTTGCAGTCTGATGTATATGAGTGAAATTATGGATCTGTTAAGTGGAAGATCATAATATGAAGGATACTATTTTTGGGATGTTGGTGGATGTTGGTAATTTTCTCCGCCTCAAATGCTGCATCCTGTATACGTAACTTGACATTCCAGCTGAACCCCCGATAGAGGTCGAAGTTGTGGCCCGTGTGATGCAACCTGGGCTCAGGTCAAGCGAGGCACGAGCGGCCCATGTGTGTTACATTTTCTTTTAGCAAATTTTATTATCATTCCGCTCCTCTGATCGTGCATAATAAAATTCTAACGGAGAAACAAGAATGAATTGGTCACCTAGTTGGGGAACACTAAAGTCAGCCCCTAATAGTCGAGAATGAACCCCATATTGAAATGAATTTTTATGAAGTCACTGTATGAGAACAAAGTGGTTCAGGAATGGTGGATTCTAGTCTGTTACAAATGCGGTTTGTCTGAATACATGGCATTGAAAATTGATGCTTGAATGCAATTCACCTTCTTCATAATTGGGACAGCATTAAGCCAATTGGCAATACACAGATAGAGAGCCAGATACATACGACGACTTGCTAAATTAGGAAGAACTAGGGCATTTCAAAGCCCTCGTCAAGCAATTCACAAATGGAATTCATGAGATGTAGGATTATCATCGGTCAGAATCACAAATCAGCTCTAAAATTTGGAATATGTTCACTTTTCCACAATTCTAGAGCGGGGTTAACCTGCAACCAAGAATGTAACCATCAAACATTATATCTACATACTCGAACATGCAACGTTACATAGCACCATCAACACTAAGCCCCAACGGCCTGAGTCCGCTTTGAAGTGCTGATGTACAGAACTGCAGTAAGTCATGCTAGTTAAAAACAGTCGAAGTCAGCAAAGATAAGACTAAAACATCAGAAATGTTGGATACATCATTACCGTTATTTCCTCAAATAAAAGCAATGCCATACTTGTTTTTCAGCTGCCGCTGACGTACTCTTCCGTCTGTCCCATTGTTATGTTCATATATTCAGCCGGGCAGGCTAGAATACCTGCATAAAACTCCAACCCATTATAACATATAAGAACACCACACAACTTCAGGGAGCACAAGATTGTGGTTCTGGACTAATCATCAGTATAGCCTGCATGTAGCATGGGAAGGAGAACATGCTTGTCAGGAACATTTCAGATTAACTAATCTAGCATCATCCTACTCACCTTTCCTCCAGGTCTCACGCCACAAGCACTAAGGTTTACAAAACTACTAGAAGTTGACAATATAAAAAAACTTGGTCAAGGCACATAAAGCGCACACTCCAGCCTTTTCTCTATCAGATTTACTACAAATTGTAAATTGAGAAAGCTCAACTGAGAAAACGACGGCATAAAAGGGTATTGCCTATAATAATGCTCTCATTTTCATGATATCGGAATTGATCAAATGGCTTTCAAACAACCAAATATTAATTCCATCTAAGTTCACTAATTTATCATCAAAGACCCCGCTTCTCCCCTTCTTTTTCTCTGCGCTTGTTCTCCTTCCCTCTCTCTCAACACCTAAAAGAAAAAAGAAAACTATGAAGTTTAAAGCCAGGCTTCTTTTCTTATTCTCATGCCATCAAAGAAAGGTTTGTTTGTATCTTGTAATTGAATAGCGGCATGTATGTGCAAGATCCTTGTTTATGAATTGAATGGCATAAGGATGTCCTGTTGGCCAATGTTTGAGTTTGAAAGGCATTGATAACGTTGTGAATACTCACATCTGTCACGTGTGAATATTCTGGCTATTATTTGCACTAATTGTGACTCGTGTGGATTTGTATGCCTTGATTAGGACTCGAGGGATTTAGATTGAGGTTACATCCCTTCATGTTATAGATAATGCAAAGCGAAGGCTTTACTATTGATCTGCTATCGACAATTAAGCTCCACATATAGGGCATGTCCGAGGCAAAGTACTCTCTTACGCGAGGTTTATGGAGTTTACTTACTGAGTTTATCTCACTCGTTATTGTTTAAATTTTTCAGGCCCTAATCATGACTAGCCCTTTCTGTCACGTGCACTTCGGGGTGCCTGTCGATCAAGACACCCAGATGGTCCCCTACCCAATCGAGGGGATTGACTTGGCACACGAGAAGTACATGACCACTATCTGGGTGGACGAGGGGTTGACAAATTTGGTGCCCCATTAATTCGTAGCATGGTACGTCTAGTTCGAAGGAGAGTTCTTCGGCCCTCTCCAGGGTTTTGACAGGCTACCAGGTAGGGGACCCGGGGGTGCCATCTCGGACCCCATGGTCATGGACATCCTCAACGGCATCGTCACTGACTCGGAGACAAACTTGGATCTAGAGTCCAACCCGAAGCCTGAGCTCGAGCTCAAGCCATGGTAGTATGACGTGGACGCGTACTAGACGTGTAGGGGATATCACTTTTTGAGGTCACTCTCATAAAAAAGAGGAGCTAGGCTTGCCCCGAGACCCTTTTGACGAATCGGAAAGGATCTACATCACGTAAATGAAACTTCCAATGTGCTAAGTTGATGTGTGTCTATATATATATAATTTTTTTTTTTATGTGTTTCCATGCTATCTAGCTATCTATCTATCTATATATATATAATTTGTTTTTTGTGTTTCCATGCTATCTTTATTGATGTATATAATTGGGTGGAGTTAATTCTATTTTCGCTTGTGTATAATTGAAAGATCAAATGAAAAGATCGGTAATGCCTCCTGAGACGTCGCAATTAAATGACTAAAGGGAAGATGGGTTGCCGCGCATCAAAGAATCGGGGTGTGACACTCTATGCTGATTTCCTATACAGCAAGAAAAAAAATTTCCCGTGGAAAGTAAACTCTTTGGCTAAAGCAAATATTTCCATTTTTTTTTTTTGGCTAAAGCAAAATTTTCCATTTTTTTTTTTTTTTGGCTAAAGCAAACATTTTGGCAGAATGTCTTCATGGTTGAATTATGATCACAATTGAGTGAAAGGACATTGTCATTATCTTGGTCGAATAAAACCATGGCATTTAGCTCCGTTCTAGATCCATGGAACAAATTGAACATTTGAGACTTCATCATATACTCGCTTTGGGTCTTTTTGAGCTTTGGCTCCAAAAAAATTTATTCCTTGGCTCACGTCTTAATTGGAACCATGGTATTAGTAGGGTATACATGGACTTAGAATATCCCTTTTTAAGGCGGACCTTCTCGTGATGAGTTCTTTAAATACTAAGATGAACTTTTCTAAGAAAGGATTTCAGATGTTTAGTATTTAATATTACTCTTTCTCACATTCACTTTATGTTAGACGACTCAAAATGTCACATTTACCATTGGAAATGTTCATTGTGAATATCAAACACCAAGGAGATGGAGATGGGCCGCTGCCACGGCCTAGACAACCTTGAAAACCTCTATATATTCAGAGTGCAGGGGTAAATATCCCCATTTGTTTTGGAAGAAAAGAGATTGAGCAGTCCAATCATGCGAAAGAGTGTAATTGACTCAATAATGTGATTTTTTTTTTGTTAAATCCATTCAATTTGACTAACGAAAAATAGTAGCATGCTTTCTTATTATTTTCTCTTTCCTACATGGTGTTAAGGTTAACTAAAGCACTAAAACAATGTCGTTTTGATCCAAATCCTAATTTTTACACCAAATTTTAATTAAATTAGATTAAAAAATTCAAGAGTTTTTCTAAAAGAAAAACACAAACTAAAATAAAAAGTCTAAAAGTTAATTTACAAAAAAAAAAAAAAAAAAAAAAAAACACCGGCAGGAGGAGAGCCAGCTTCCATTAAAACAACTTTAATTGACGTAATAATTTGAGAGGCATAATTCAATGTCACGTATTAATAATAGTGGGTAATCGGTATGATTAAGAACTTACCACCAATCTAAATATACAGTCTGTCCAGAGAGAAAAGTCTAATGGAGATTATGTTAATAAAAAGAAGAGACAATACCAAAATTTAGTCCATACAATCTTAGTCAATGTTCAACTTGGTTCGTAAACTTAAATTTTGGTCAAATTGATCCTTGTGCTCTTTGATTCAAATCAAATTGTTGTTTTATATGGTTCTGTAAACAAGGAATGACTAATCTGATTAAAAATATTGTTCCATCCTTAGGCAAATATATATGGTTTGTCAAATAATGTTGATTTTCTGATTTTTCAGCTCGATGTACCATTATTAAGCATGCAAACCGCCCTATGAATATGTATTAATTATAAAGAATTGTATGAGTCCTTCACAAAATGGTTGGCTCAATCCTAAGATTGTTCCAAGGGAGAAGTGCTGGATCCGAACATGACTCCATCATATCTCAACCAAATGTCGTTGAGTATAATATGATTTTGTTAATTCTCAATCCAAACATTTGTCCGATATTTTGTAGAAGTATTGAGTTCTTCGACTAGGTTAATCTATTTTAGATTGATGTAAAATCACTAGATATATCAATGAGAGTAGTTTATACACAATTATTAATCTGAACTATCTAATTCGTAAAATTTTTATACTCAAAGGGGTAAGGTAACTAGCATCTATAATGATCAATTTGGTCTGTTCCATGGCCGGTTTGACTTGGTTTTCGGATAGAATTGGACCCGTTGCATAACCCTAATTGTCATTATCATTAGAAAAATGGTTAGCTCACAACTTTACCTTCTTGGGATTTTGAATACATACTGTCTTCCGATAAATAAGCAAGGAACCATCAATATGTATATATACAAATTTTGTTGTAATCCCGTTAAATCACCCAAGATTTGCTGGGAGAGAGAGGGAAAGGGGGGGGGGGTCTAAGGTGGGTTTTGCGAAACAATTGGTTCGATTAGTTACTTGAAGTAAATGTTCAACGTCACATGTTAATGAAATATGCTGATATGGATCTCATAAAATCAATCTCAAACGGAGAAAATTTTACAATTAAGTTTCTTACATGTCGTTATTCACTATGGAGTACTCGCTATGGATAGAAATTTTATTTTTCCGGTTTAGTTACCATGTGCAGAATGTTCATCCACGTAACCTAAGCTGCTAATGGCGATTTTAGAATTAATTCCATAGAAATTCAAAAAATGACAAGAAGAACAAGGAAATCTTGGCTTTTGACGGATATGGAGAATTTACCTTTAATTTCTTAATCTACAATGATCTCAAATGATGGTTTGAGGAAGTAAAACGACATTAATTAATATTTTTGCATGTTTATTTTCTTATAGCTCTTGCAATTTAAGAATTTTTCATATTAAATATTTAAAAGAAAGGTAAATATCACAAAAAATCTTAAACTAATACATTCATGCCACAATTACCCCAAATTAATATTTGTGTCACAAAAACCATCAAACTAGTACATTTGTACCGCATTTACCCAAAATTAGTTTTTGTGTCATAAAAATCCCTAGACTAGTACAACTTGCCACGTTCTCATGCCACATTTACCTCAAATTGTGGTAAATCCGAATTTGCTTTTGAATAAATGTGACATGGATGTACTGGTATAGAATTTTTCATGTCACAAAATTAATTTGGATTATATGCGACATAACTGTATCAGTTTGGAGTAAATATGACACATATGTACTAGTCTAAGAGTTTTTACAGTACAAAAATTAGTTTTGGGTAAATATAGCACAAGTGTATTAGTTTTGGGTTTTTTGTGATATTAACCCTTAAAATAACTTGAAAACATACTAGAATATCCTATAAAAGGCTTTTTTTTTTACCCAAGGAAACCCCGTACGCCAACAGCGCGGCGAGGCAAACCCTGGGGAGGACACGTGGAAACCACCACCACGTGCCCCCAGGTAAGGCACCCAAATGCGACGCCCGGGAATCGAACTCCTCCCCTTGCGTTAGGGGGAGAAGCTCGCTGCCAGCAGTGCCACTCAAATGAGTGGTTCCTATAAAAGTTTCTAGGGAAAATTATTCAAAAAATCATAAACTTATTGTACTTTTGCCAATTCAATCAAAACTTTCAAAATGACAATTGAGTTCTAAATTTTTTTTTTCGTTTTCTCAATTGAGTCCACCTAATCAATATTAACCGGAAATTATTGATGTGGATGCTGGTAATACCACATAGAGCCGTCGGCATTGACATGGACAATTTTTTAAAAGAAAAATGAATTTCTTTTTTCTTTTATTTTTCTACCAAGTTCGCGAGGGCCGCAATAATGAGGGTTATGGTCCTCACCCACACCTCACAAAAGCTGCAAATCCCTCACCGATCATGCGCAAGGGTTGCGAAACCCTCCTTGGTAGCAATTGAGGGCTTCATGGCCCTCACCTAATGGCTAGCAAGGGTTGACTAGCTGTCGCCCAGTGGTCGACAAGGGTTGGCCGTGACTCTTGTTGGGCTTGGAAGGAAAAAAGGAATAGAAAGAAAGAAAAAATAAAATAAAATAAAAAAATTTAAAATTTTTAAAAAAATTATAAAAAGTATTCATGTTAGTACCGATCATACCACGCAGAATGACCATCATCCTTGTCGGTAATTTCTGGTTAAAATTGATCGGATTGACTTAATTGACAAAATGTTGATAAAATTAAAAGGTTTGAAATTGAACTAGTAAAAATACAATAAGTTTAAGATTTTTTAAACAATTTTTCCTGGATTTCCATCATTTTGCAAAGCTTAAAACACCAGCTTGATTTCAAATTTTGCAAGGAAAACAGTAAAACCTTTTAAGTATAGTTTTGGTCCTGAGTAGGACCTTAAAAGGCTCAAGGGAAGTAACGAGTGGGAGAACCGCCCTGGGGTGGAAGACCTCGCGCTGACTCCCATAAAGGCAGGGTTAGGGCCTTGAAAAAGATTCCTAACCCCACAGCTGAACCGGCCACAATCCCTATATAGGAAACGGCCAGCTCACCTGACTCCCGCGACGCCTTCCCCTTTTGAAATAGAAGGGGCGTGGTACAAGAGAATGATGGTGCTCATCCAAAAGAATGATGGTACACCAGCTTGATTTCAAATTTTGCAAGGAAAACAGTAAAACCTTTTAAGTACAATTTGAATAAGCTATTAATTTAAGTATTCTAAAGTTTTCACTACTGTCATAGAATGATTAATGAATGCAAAGGAACTCACCTACAGACGTCCAATCAGTCAATTTTGAATGAAGATGCAAGATCTGTACATCAAGTGTAGGACACCAACGTGACTCTTAACTTTCTGCGAAAATGTTTTACGACAGAAAACGAGAATCACGAACCACGTGATTTTGTGCAAGTCCAGAACATTGTGTGGGTACCTTGAAGAAAAAGGCAAAAGAAAAAAAAGGAGTCAGGCTTAAGGATTGAAGCATTGGGATGGTCACTTCTTGGCACAAATTGCCTTGGTTGGACGCAACCATGCCTTCATGGAGCATCCCACCGACATTACCTCCCATTTGGCTTTGTATCATCCACGGGAAAGGGTGTTAGGGAAATCCCTTATGATATTTTGAAGATGACAAAATAAATCAAATGCTACTAATGTGTTTGATGGTTGAGTAATAGGCTATGCAGATGATAGAACGTGTAAAAGATATTATCAAATCTATACTTGGAAGAACCAGAAGATAGACTCTATGCTGAAGCAAAATATGTTCAGACTCAGATTGTAAAGTCTATTGCACTCAGACTCAGATTGTAAAGTCTATGGCTCTCAGACTTTACATCCAGATTCAACAGAATGTAACTCAAGCCCAATCATATAATGGTTAGTGATCTGGTTTGGATTCCACATCAAAATTGATTTAATTGACTAAATCTATTTGATTGATAATTAGATCTTGAAGACAAGAACTTTCTATACGAAGGAGATTTACTTATGGAAACCAAGATTCTGTTTGTATGGGCGATCGGAATCAATATGGGATTCTACCTTTGTCACTCAACGGTTACTAAATCTTCTAGATACAGTGTTGTCCAATGGGTAGATTGGAAGACGATCCTTAAGATACTGTCCAACGGCTAGTTTGAAAGTGGAGAAGTATTTAAGGAGAAGAAGGACCGATGAGCCAGTAAGAGGCGGAGCATAGAATTTATAATTCCAAAGTCTGAGCAACCTTCGATCATACACTTGTCTTTAGTGAGTTTAAACGTTTGTGATCGTGAGAGAAATACCAAAAGAGTGACTTAGTCTTAGCTGTTAGCGTGGGAGAGTGAACGCAGACTTGGATTAAGCCGAACCACTATAAACCTTGTGTTCTTATTCTCTTCCCTAACTCCTTTGTTTTGTTTAAAGTTTATTTTATTCCGCATATATTTGCCAAGATTTATTTTAAACACCTATTCACCCCTCTCTAGGTGTTCATATTAGCACTTTTAATTGGTATCAGAGCCAAGTGCTCGGTTTATAAAAGTGTTTTTACTTTTGAGCTAAAGATCTTTTATGGCTAGTATCTTGGCACCATGACTTATGGAGGGACAAAGCAACACAAGGCCACCATATTTTGATGGAAAAGAATACAACGTGTGGAAGAACAAAATGAAGGCATTCCTAAGATCTAGAGATCCCTTGCAATGGGATGTTGTGGAAAAAGGAATCAATCCCACTGCTGCATCCAAATCAAATAAGAATGGCAAAGACAAAGAAACCAAACCCCCTACGCCAATGTCTTGGATGGAGATGTCCAAAAGAGAAGCGCTTGATGCAAAAGCTATTTATTCTTTATATTGTACATTGTCTCCTGTTGCATATAACAGAATTTCTTCATGTGAAACAGCAAAGGAAGTCTAGGATAGACTTCATGTTACATATGAAGGGACCGATCGTGTAAAAGAGACAAAAGTAAACTTTATGCTTGGCAAATATGAATCCTTCAAGATGAAGCAAGGAGAGTCGATTGAAGATATGTTTAGCCGTTTTACAGAAATTGTAAATGGTTTAGCATATCAAGGTCAACAAATTTCTACCCCAATGAAGGTCAACAAACTCTTGCGAGGTCTCTCAAAAGATTGGAACAATGTCAAGACCTCAATCCGAGAGACTCAGAGAATTATGCCACTTTCCATTGATGAATTGATTGGCACTCTTTCAATCAACGATGAAAATCCCGAAGGCAAGAAGTCCATTACTTTAGTATCTAATGCTGTTTTTGATGAAACAAACTCAAAAAATGACTTGGACGACGAAGAACTTACTTTTATGATCAAGAAATAAAATAAAAAAGTTGAGTAGAAAAGAAAGCAAATTCAGTGGAAGAAGACAATACCAGCAGAATGGGCAGAAAAGAACAATGAAAGAAGATGATCAGCAAGGAAATATATACTTGATGGCGCATTCAGAATCTGAGTCTGACTCAGATACAAACTCAGAATCAGAGTCTGACTCAGATACAAACTCAGAATCAGAGTCTGACTTAGACACAGACTTAGAATCCGATGAGAAAATCGAGGTAAGCCGGTCAAAAATTCCTCTCAAAGTTTCAAAGTATATAAATGAGATTTGCTTAAATCTCAAATCTTCTCTTAAAAGGATCTCCGAACTTAAAAAGGAGAATTCTCGACTTAGGCAACAGGATCTTTCTCAAAAAGAAAATTTTGAAATTTTACAAAAAGATTTTCTACAAACAAAAGAAAGTCGAGATTTACTTGTCAAAGAAAATGATTCTTTGAAGAAAGAATTTTCAAATATTTCAAAAAGATTTTCAAATGGTTCAAAAACATTATAGCATATCTTTTATATACAAGTACCTTACTATAATAAGTTGGGACTTGGTTTCAATAAGGAAAGTGATTCTTTAATTGATTTTCCTAAAGTTAAGAAGAGACTTAGACAAAGACCTCCTAAACTTGCGTACAAGAAGCATTTTCAAAATATCTTTACAAAACCTGTTGGTCTAATTGCCCTCAAGTGTTCAAATTGTGGAGATTTGGAACACTTTGAGAAAGATTGTCCTAAAGTTTAGAGACATATCAAGAAAGATTGGATAAAAACAACATACTCTACTAACTCTCATGGACTCAAGAAAAAATGGGTATAAAAAAAAAAGATGAGTTATTTTTGCAAGAAATAAAGGAAGAGAAGAATGAGAGTTTGGTAAGGAATGTATATTTTTTTATTCTCAATTTGGTTTGAGTACACAATTTAAAATTTCTCGTTATGCTTGATATTCGATATATCCTTGGTTGATTGAGATTTTATAATGATCATATTTCTTGATTTGTTTTATTGAAGAAAGAATCGCATGATTTATTTTTGTGATTCGAGATTTGATTTGATACGTGTGATCATTTTTGATATCATGCTTAGAGACAATTGAGTTTATTTGGTCTGATTTTATACTCTCAGATTTTATTATATTTTGCATAATTGAAATCTGTTTTATGTAATATTAATTTATTATGCAAGATATTCTTAGATACTCAAGGATTTTATTCTCTCTGTTTTTTATCGTACTATAACTAAGTGAGAATTTATTTTTCAAAATATCATTGTGCATAATATTCTTTCTTTGAATACTTTGTTATGATGAATTAAGAAAGAATATTTAATTATGGAGATTTTATATTTTGCTCTAACGTTATGGAAGGATCCAAATTGACGGATACCAAAAAGGAAATGAGTTGATTGTAGGAAATTCAATAAGGCAAGAATGATTGCAAATCTACGTAGATTTTGGTACAATAAGAAAAGAATCTCAGGTGAATATTGGTAATGATTTTTTTTTAATCAATGGTATATTTGAAACATATACCTGGGTAAGAGAATATTTTTTTATCCAGCCTTGCAAATTTCTACGTGCATTTATCATGATTTTGGATGATTGTTTATTATATTGCAAATATCTTTTGTTATAAATATAAGGTATTGCAATTTTGACACGTGACAGAAATATCTATTTTCCTTTGGCAAAATGCATATTTGAAATTTATGCTCAAGGAAATACCTTCGATCTCGAAAGATATTACTACATATTCATAGATATTCTTGCTATATTCTTAGAAGATATATATCTAGCAAGTTTGATCCACAAATCAAAGGAAGATATTACATGAAATTTTTGCAAAGATGATTATCTATTATACAAGATTTTGCAGGTGACAATAGAATCTTCCATATGAATTTTGGAAAGCTCGATCTGAAAATTATGAAGATTCTATACTATCTTTTGAAGGTTTAAAAATTCCCTTCCTTGTGCAAAAATTTTGCTTATTGAGGAAATCCCTTATGCGTCGTATGAAAGATTGAGTAGTTCTGAATTTTAATTTCATATATAAATATTTTTAATTTCATATATGGTATTTAATTTATTTATTTGAAGAAATTGGATTATATATTATATGGATATTGTTACAGCTTATTTGTGCAAAAAGTTTGTTAAGTTGATGCAGGTTGAATTCGAGACGAACTTGGTTGAAGAAAATAAAATTTTGCCTCGAATTTCGAAATACAAGTGATCGTTGCGGATGTTGTTGCTACGAAGGAAAAATATTCTGTTCAACGTGCATAAGCAACAATTGTTTCTATTCGCAAATATTGTCATGATGATAGGGGGAGAATGTGAATCTAAAAGAAAGGAAAGAATCGTGATCATCTCAAAAAAGGCAACAAATTGAGGGGGAGCTTTGATCAATTATGGAAAAATATTTTTGGATTGATCGTGATCTTGTTATGAAAAGAAGGAAAAGGTAAGTGCGTCAAAATTTAAGTTTTACAAAATCTGGTTAGTGCATCTTTTATTACCTTTTGCCATTAACAAATCTCTTATTGATATTATTTTATTATGACAAAAAGGGTACGTAAATTTTATGATGCATCCGTGATTTTTATTGGATATTTGATGATATAATCAAGTGAGCTATATTGCATATCTTTAATATTCGATAAAAGCTGATTTTTTGGAAATTGTGTTTCATGCAAGATATATTTATAATTTTATATTCTCTACGTGATACTTTTTATCGCTTTTTGATTATGACAAAAGGGGGAGAAGATATGAATATGCATATGTGTTGATTGGTTAATATTATAATATTGAGTTGCGATTATTTTTCTATATATTATTCTCGATTTATTTGATATATTCTGATATCCTTTGATTTAAATTAATATTTTTAAAAGCATGTTTACAAATCTGCGTATTCAGAGATTATTTTGTCATCATCAAAAATGGGGAGATTGTTAGGGAAATCGCTTATGATGTTTTGAAGATGACAAAATAAATCAAAGGCTACTAATGTATTTGATGGTTGAGTAATAGGCTATGTAGATGATAGAACGTGTAAAAGATATTATCAAATTTATACTTGGAAGAACCAGAAGACAGACTATATGCTAAAGTAGAATATGTTCAGACTCATATTGTAAAGTCTATAGCACTCAGACTCAGATTATAAAGTCTATAGCTCTCAGACTTTACATCCAGATTCGACAGAACGTAACTCAAGCCCAATCATATAACGGCTAGTGATTTGATTTGGATTCCACATCAAGATTGATTTAATTGACTCAATCTATTTGATTGACAATTGGATCTTAAAGACAAGAACTTTCTATACGAAGGAGCTTTACTTATGAAAACCAAGATTCTGTTTGTATATGCGATCGGAATCAATTTGAGATTCTACATTTGTTACTCAACGGCTACCAAATCTTCCAGATATAGTGTTGTCCAATGGGTAGATTGGAAGACGATCCTCAAGATACTGTCTAACGGCTAGTTTGGAAGTGGATGAGTATTTAAGTAGATGAAGGACCGATAAGCAAGTAAGAGACGAAGCGTAAAATTTATAATTCCAAAGTCTGAGCGACCTTCGATCATACACTTGTCTTTGGTGAGCTTAAACGTTTGTGATCGTAAGAGAAATACCAAAAGAGTGACTTAGTGAGATAGTGTGATCTACTACTAAGTGTTTGCACTCAAAGTCGTAATCTCTTGTTGATTGCATAGTAGAATCCAGCTAAGAAGGCTATTAGCGTGGGAGAATAGACATAGGCTTGAATTAAGCCGAACCACTATAAACCTTGTGTTCTTATTCTCTTCCCTAACTCCTTTGTTTTGTTTAAAGTTTATTTTATTCCGCATATATTTGCCAAGATTTATTTTAACACCTATTCACCCCCTTCTAGGTGTTCATACTAGCACTTTCAAAAGGAAAGTAAACTCTTTGGGCTAAGCGATTTCCATTTCTTTGGCTAAAGCAAAACTTTTGGTGGAATGTTGTCATTAATTGTCATTATCTTGGTCCAATAAAATCATGGCATTTAACTTCGTACAAGATTCGCGGACCAATTGGAACGTCCAAGATTTCATCATATATTCACTTCAGGTCTTTCTGAAGCCTTGTCACCAAATCATTTATGCTATGGCTCATGTCTTGATTGGAACCATGGTATCAATAGGGTATATGTGGACTCGGAATTTTCCTTTTTAAGATGGACCTTCTCATTTAAAATGCTAAGATAAACTTTTCTAAGGAAGGATTTCAAATGTTTAGTATTTAATAGTATTCTTTCTCACATTTACTTCATGTTAAACAATACAAAATGTCACATTTGTCATTGGGCATGTGCATCGTGTATCGAAAACCCCAAGGAGATGGAGAGGGCTGCTGCCGCCACCACCCAAACAACCTTGAGAATCTCTATATGCTCAAAGTGTAGCGCTAAATATTCTCATTTGTTTAGAAAGAAATGAGATTAAGCAATTCAACATGTGAAAGCGTGTAATTGACTCGATAATGTGGTCTTCGTCCTCCGAGAAAGAGAAGGAATGGCAGTGCTTGTCTTCTCGTTTTGTCAGCTGTATGACGGCAACCTCTTGGCATCGTACAAACATGTGCAATATGATGTGCTTACTCATTTGGTGAATTCCATAAATAAATAAAAGAAATCGATTCATGGGCTTTTGTACATTATTCAAGTAATTTGCATATACAAAAAAAAAATCAAAATGCAAGATTCACATTTGTTTATTATTACTGTCCATTTTTTCCATTTGTTTTTAATATGGAGAAAGGAAAGAAATATTGACCTTTATTACTTTGCATCAATGTGATATTTTTTCGCCAAAAAAAAAAACCCAGTTTGGTTTTTTTTATTTATAAAAAAAACAGTTTGGTATTAAAAAAAATGAAAATTGGTCAATTTTCAAATAGTTAGGGATTAGATGGTATATTAGATGAAGTTCGGGATCAAATTAAGCAAATTGAAGCTCATGGATGAAATTGAATATTAGATGAAAGTTCAGGGAACAAATTGAGCAAATTGAAAGCTTAGGGATGAAATTGAATATTAAATGAAAGTTCAGGAACTATTTGTGACATTTTTTCTCATGCAATCATAACTTCAAAAAAGGAGGAAAAAAAGAAAAAGATATACTGAGAGATTTCTAGTTTGAAGAGAACATGTGGCCACCTGCTTTGATGGGAGCCAAACAAGCCTTCTTTGGAGCGTTCCACTTTTATCGACTCCAATTTGGCCCCGGCTTGTATCATCCACATGAGAGGGAAAGTAAACTCTTTGGCTGAAGCAAAAGGTCAGGTGGACTTCTGTCATTGGTTGAATCGACATCATAATTGAGTGAAAGTTTTCCATCAAAAGGGAATTATAATTATCTTGTGACGTACATAATAATTGAGTGAAAGAATATTATCATTATCTCAAGCAGAATGGCTGGTCCATGTTATCCGTTATCTTATGGAAGCACATTACCATTATCATTGCCACGAGGGGTGATCAATTTTAGGATTGATAAGTTTCAGATTTAGAATATAGAACCTACCTTATTAAAATTGGTTCCTAGTTTTTAAGATCCGAGAATTATTTTGTTTCTCCTAGAACCTACCTTATTTTTTCAATCCAAATCTAGGGTTTAACCAGATAACTAGTTTGTTCTTTTTTTATTCAATTTTTCTAAAAACTGAAACAAATAGCAATTACAACAAGATAGTATGAGTAACAAAACTGTTCAAAGTAAAATATCATACAAAACAAATAAAAATATAAAGTAATGTGGAAGTTATTTTAATAAAGATAATTCATCTTCTTCCAACTTCATGAAACAACTTCTAATCGCCGGTTCCAGAGTGGGTGGGTGGGTTCAGCACCTAGAACTTGAAACTTATCAATGCAGTTCCAGTTCTAAATTTTGAACTAGGAACTGGACCTGTTTCCATGGCCGATTGGTCCGATTCTTGGGTAGAATCGAACCGATTGCATAGCCCTAATTGTCATTAAAATTCATGGAATGTTTAGTTCACAACTTCTTTTACGTTCTTGGGATTTTGGATGTGACACCCCGAACCCTTCGCAGGTCGTCACCAGCGCCGGTGTTACACTTTATTCTCCTCCTTGCCTATCTTGTACTTAATACAAGTGTCATTAATCACAGGCATTTTTTTTTTTTTAAAACGAATCGGTCCCAAACGCGACTCATAGCGGAAGCAAATTAAACATCTCCATCTCTCCCCTTACTAACCATGATACCAATACACACCAGCTACACATCAGGATTTTATATACGAACATCGACACTTTATTTACATATGCTTTTAAGATGGGACTCCTCCTTTCTCGGGTCGATACAAAACAAGAAAAGCAAGGACTCTACCATGTCCTGCCTAAAATCTCAAAAAGAAACTATCAACCCTCTACATCAAGCGCACAAGCTCCCATCAAAAGTGTCGATTATCTACATCAAAAAGCTCAGCTCCTACTCATCGCGCGTGAGTCTCACACCTAACCCGGTGCATCAGGCGGTGGCGGTGGCAACATCCCTCGCATAGCACCATCTCGACGGACGTGAACAGAAATGAACTCCTGTATGATAGGGCCCCCAGCCAGGCCTATATCGTACATCACTAGACATCGCACTCGGATGTAAGTCAGTCCAGGAATAGAGGGACAGTCTATCTCTGCACACTCGACCTCAACATCAGACGGTAGACAGTAAAATACCCCACGCGAAACAGCAGGTAGCGGCATAGTGCTAATTTGAAATGTTATCCCCAAAAGGGGTGAGTACAACCACTCAGCAGATAGGGAAATCCAATAACATTCCAATGCATCATGCATATCATCATATGTTGTAAGCATCACTTACCTTGTAATCATGCGTATCATGCATCATCACATCATACATATCATATAATCATTATCACCGTCATGGCATATCATATAATCACATCACACATCACCCTCATGTATTATCATGCATATACTATCATAGGTAATCATCATACCACATCACATGCCATCATCATCATGCATCGTCATGCATATATTATCATATCATGGGTGATCATCATATCACATCACATGCCATCATCATCATGCATCATCATGCATATATTATCATATCATGGGTGATCATCATATCACATCACATGCCATCATCATCATGCATCATCATGCATATATTGTCATATCATGGGTGATCATCACATCATATCACATGCCATCATCATCATGCATCATCATGCATATATTGTCATATCATGGGTGATCATCACATCATATCACATGCCATCATCATGCCATCAGTTAATTATCATCTTTATCTTTCAATTTTGATCACCACATCACCCATTTCTCAAATCATCAATCTCATTATCAACCCTTCGGGCGTAAACCTCCGACAGGGTACCATTATCAATCCTTCGGGCAGAAACCTCCGACAGGATTCCATGATCAATTTCATCATCACCCTTCGGGCAGAAACCTTCGACAGGGTTCTCGGCCAACTCAGCCATCCTATGGCCACCGGGCTTCCGGCCCCCCACATTCTGGGCATCTCGCATCTCAACTAGCATCATGAGGCATTCCCTTCGGGCAGAAACCTCCGACAGGGCTTCCGGCCTTTACCCTTCTAGCCAGGCATCCCGCACCCAAATCCTGGTGTCGCGAGGCATTTCCGGGCATGTATCCGAGATACAACCGGACTTCCGGCCCCCCACATTCCGGGCATCCTGAAACTCCCAGGGAATCTCTGGAATTACGCCACCAGGCCACCAGACAACATCCTCCACCACAACCTCATTCTCATCCACATTTATCTTTTATCTCAATTTAACATGGCAATTTGGCATGGCATCAAACATATCACACTTGCATTTCAATTCACATGTCATGCACATGTCATAGCTTAATCACATAAGCATTTCAACTTAATGCATGTACAAAGACCTCATCACACAAGTGCCACACAAATGGAATTGAATCCATGGCCAAATAAAAATTTATTTTATTTTATTATTTCATTATTTTATTATTTTATTATATTTATTTATTTTCATAAATAAATATTTAATATTTATGATTTTCCCAAAATCATAATATTCAATAATCATTTATAGGATCACAATTTTATATAAAATTCATGGCCAAATTGAATTTCTTATAATTTCACAATTTCCTCCAAAAACATCCTAAAATTTTCGGATTTAAACCCACTGCACAGTTTCCGAATAAATTCAATTAAAATACCCATTCGGTCTCCAAAAATTACGAAACTTTACAGGGTGATAGAAAACACATTTTCGTACCTTTTTCATTCAGAACTTTAAGCCAAATTCTTTTTAGATTAATTTCTATAGCCCTACAAAGCTTCTGGAATCACTACCGCGACGTCCAGAACACACTTCTCCGTATTTCTTAGATTTCACCCATCAAATCTCTTTCGTTCCTCCTGAAATTTAAGTATGTTATGTAAAAATGTTTCCTTTACAAGTTTCATGAAGGGATCTAGGTCAAATACCCAGATTATGGTCACCATTTTAGTCCATGAAGTCTCGGGTGTCTCGGTACACCTCACCAGAATCAACCATCTCCAAGATCTAACCGATTCACCAAGTCATACTTGTTATTTTTGCTTCAAATTTGAGTATGTTGTAGCTTAAGGTGTTTCCTACAACTTTCAAGAAGACAACAAAGTGAGATCTCCAACAGAAATCAACATGCAAACAGGAAATCGACAAGAGGTCAGTGAAAATTTCGTAGATCTAAATCTCCGTATAATAGAACTTTTGACCCCTCAAATCTCCATCGTTTTCTACTAATTTTTAGTGTGTCATATTACAAGACATCAGCTTCAACTTTCATGAAGACACCGAAGCCAAAATCGCACTCCAAATACACATGCAAGCTCGACTAAGATACTGACTACCACAAACCGAACGAAAACAGTCACATAGCTTGAACACATCCAACCCTTACCTCGGTTTTTTCGCCCAAATCACACCTAAAACCGAACATGCAACCAACAAAACAGACATGCAAAAGAAGTTAAGGACCGCACTTGCCTCCAAGATGAACAAACAGCGATGAACGGCGGCGTACGGCGGTCGGACTAGGCGGACGTACGGCGGACAGGCGGCGGCAACTCTCGGCTCCACCTCCTCTCTCTCGGTCCCTCCTCTCCCTTTCTCTCGAAATCTCTCTCTCCCTCTCACTTCTCTCGACCGAATGGAGCTAGAGGAACCGGCCACTCCTCTTCTCTCTCTCTTTTTATATCCCATCATTTGCAATGATTGACCCACCTAATGACCAACCAATGCATGCTCTTCCTTTGGCCACTTGTAATTTTTGTTTTTGAATTAATTGGGCTTGGGCTTAGGCCCAACCGGCCACTGACTTTGGGCTGGTCGACAGCCACCTATTGGGCCCTAATGGGCCGACTAACTTGGCCCACCAAGCTTTAGGCTAATGGGCCCAAGGCCCATTTCGAAAATAACCTCTTTTCTTCTTTTTTTTTTTTAGAATTTATTTTTATGAATATTTCTAAATTCAAATTTCATCTTGGCCAAAGTCTTGGGATATTTTTAATTATTGAAATTTAAATCATATGGCCAAGCTTTTAAATTTAAATTTCCACAACACAAGCAAAATTCATCAAATTAAAAGACAAATTGGCTAAAGCATAAGCCATAAAATTCTATCACATAATTAAAGACATTTAACACACCTTAAGGCTTGGCTTTGAATTTCCGGGATGCCACATTGGATACATATTGTTTAATGTTGGTTAACAGTATTACCTAGAGGGGTGAATAGGTGATTTCAATAAATTTGACAAAATATTGCAGAATGAAGACAGTGAAGTTTGATATATGCTAAACCGAGTGCAACAAAGTGTTGATATAAGCAAGATCTGGTTACATCAAGAAATTTAGTGTAGTGCTACCATCAAGCAATAAATGACCATAGACAAGTAGATAGAAAACTAAGCAAAAAAAGCTTATAGTGGTTCGGCTTGGTGTAAGCCTATGTCAATTATCAATACTAACATATTACTGGCTAGATTCTACTTGTCAATTGTTGAGAAATTATAGTCGAATGTGCTGCTTGTACTTAAGACTTCTTCTCGAAGCCGATGCTACTTATATCCAAGCTTATAGATCTCATAATCTCACACCTACGAGCAAACTTTCACACTCCTAACAACTACAATGTTAAAGCTCACAGAACACAATAGAAAAAAGAATGTAAAGCTCTCTTGAAATTTGGAATTATTAACTCTTGATAAATTTCTCTCTCTAACGCCTTGGGCTTCTTCTATTCTCCTCATTATCATCTTTCAATTGGATAATCTTCAAGAGGATCAATCTTCAATATAGCCATTGGACAACTATTGAGAAGATTAAGGTAGCCGTTGAGATCAATTAATCAAAATTTCCGTACACTTAGTCGCCCATACAATCAAATCTTAGTTTCCAAAAGTAGAGTACTTTTACTAAGGAAAGTATCTTGCCTTCAAGATGAATGCAATTGGTCAAGATATATCACACAATTTGACTTATTCTGCGTAGATAATCATTAGATTGATGGTCAATCAAAATCTTCTAATTTAGGAATACATATAAGATCATAAGCTGTCAAAGCATGAGATGAAATATCTCTGAAAAGTTATCTTGAAGATCGTGACAAAATTATCGTTTCAAGTAATATAAGTTGTCCAGTTATATCCATGGTCACTAGCTATGGGTGCGTTTGGTTGGATCTTTGGGGAAAGCCTTTGAAAAAATGTAAAGGACTTTGAGTTAAAGGGATTTTCTAAAATGCAAATTGTGTTTGACAAATTATAATTTGAAAATCCATTGTGAAATGCCTTTGTGTGAAATGGTGTTTGGAGAGATAAATTTATAAATGACTTTGGTAATTAATACAAAAACAAAAAAATAAAAAATAAAAAGTTGGCCGACTGTGCCGGGCCGGCCTCCGGAGACGACCAGCGAGGGCCGCCTGGGGTCAGGTGATCCCCGGCGGCCCTTCACGGAGGTCGCCTGACCCAGATCTAGGTCCACCAAAGGTCGTGCAACCTCGCAGCAACCAGATCTGGGTTCGCCGGAGGTCGCACGACCTCGCGGCAACCAAATCTAGGTCGCACGGCTTATGGCACCAACGCAACCCAGATCTGGTTGCCGCGAGGTCGCGCGACCTCCCGCGACCCAGATCTAGGTCATGCGGCCTAAATACCCATCGGAGGTCGCGTGACCCACCGGCGATGGTCACCGTGACCGTCACCGGCCTTTTGCTAGTCCGTCGCCCGCACTTAGCAGCCCTGCACAATCCGAACGTGAATGAAGAAGATGAACAGTAGAAGGGCGAAACAAAGCCAAAGTCAAAGCTGAAAGCCAAAAGCACCCCTTAGGCTTTCAGCCTTCAGAAGGCTAGCTTTGGCTCAATGGGGTTTCCAAAAAATTCCCCAAACACCTAATACTTGGCCAAAAGGCTTTTTGGTGTCCAAAGATACTTGGGAATGTAGTTCCCAAATGCAGCCATAGTGTAGTGACATCAGGCTTTCACCGGGCTTCTGATTATATTAAGTTATCATAGTACTATGCTGATATCCAACTCTAATTATATTTGGCTTCCCGATTATATTCAACTATTCTTCTCGGAACGCTTCAAGTGTGGTAGTGATATAGATCTTGTAAACTTAACACCTTTGCATTTCTAAGTTTATATATAAACTCCCTATAGGTTCTTCTAGTCGGTTAGAGTCTTTTCACTAATCATATTAAAGGTCCTGTTGACACGGATATTACTTGAAACACAAACAACTCTTGCATTTATCAAGATTGATATAAGTTATGGATAGTTTTGTCAACTCTAAAATATATTAAGAGTTTTTATCAACAATGTCTTTGGATAAATAAGCAAGGAACCATCTTAATATGTATATTTGCACATTTTGACCCAAGATTTGCTGCGTTGGGGAGCGAGAGTGGGTTTCGCGAAACAATCGATTTGATTAGTTAGTTGAACTAAATGTTCAACGTCATGTGTTAATGAAGTCTGCTGATGTGGGTACCGACCTCATAAAATTAACGTCAGATGGAGAAAATTTTACAAGTTTCATGTATGTAGATATTCGCTTGATCTAGATGTACTCACTTTGGATAGACTTTTTTCTTTTTCGGTTTAGCTACTATAAACAGAATTCTCATCCACATAACCTAAGCTACGACCAGTGATTCTAGAATTATTTCATAGAAACTCAAAAAATGGCAAGAAGAACAAAAAAACCTCTGCTTTTAACGGGCATGGAGAATTTACTTCAAAAAATGGCAAGAAGAACAAAAAAATGACGTTACTTAAATTTTTTTATTTTCTCATGGCTCTCGCAATTTAAAAATTTTTAATATTAAACATCTGAGATCTAGGTCAACATACTAGAATGTCCTATACATGTACTAATCATTTTTCGAAGCTTAAAACACCTAGGGCGTGCATGGTTGCATTTTTATTTTTTGTTTATGAACAGATTTTTTGTTTTTTTGTTTTAACAAAAAAAAACAAACACGTTTGTTTGCATTTTTGTTCCAAATCTTTTTTTATTCCTGAACAAAATTGTTAAAAACAAGAAAAAAAAAAAAAACTTGTTTCTTGTTTTTGGAACAATTTTTAAGAACAAAATTTATCTCTCCTTTCTTTTCTTCTCTTTTTTTTCTTCTTCTTTTCTTCTTCTTTTTTCTTTGGCCGGTCGCCGACCTCGGCCATGGCCGGCGACCAGCCGTCAAGGCCCGGCGAACTCATCGGAGCATCGCCAGCCCCCGGTGAACTCATCCGAGCATCGCCAGCCCCCGGTGAGGCTGAGCGTCGCCGGCCCTTGGCGAGGCTTGACCTTGCCTTGGCTGGGTGAGCTCAACTCGCCCAAATTCATCGAGGCCAAGCTTGCCCAGCCACCAACAAGGCTCAGCGTTGTTGGGCCATCGCTAGGTCGATGTCGCCTGGCGGTGGCCCAATGAGGCTGAGCCTCGTCAGTGGCTGGGCGAGCTTGGCCTCGTCGAATCTAAGCGAGGCCGAGCTCGCCCAACCAAGGTGAGGCGGAGCTTGCCCAGCCACCGGCGAGACTCGACCTCACCAAGCCACCGCCAGGCGACTTGTGGCTGGGCAAGCTTGGCCTCGCCGGATCTAGGTGAGCCTTGCCCAACCACGGCGAGGCTCAGCCCCTCGGCCAAGCCGAGCCTCACCGTGGTTGGGCGAGGCCATCGGTCGGTCGCCGGCCAAAAAAAAAAAAAAAAAAAAAAAAAGAAAAGAAGGAAAAATAAAATTAAAAAAGAAAAAATAAAGAAAAAAAGGAAAATTAAAAGAAACAAAAAAGAACACAAATTTACCAAATATATTTCTATTCTTTTTTTATTTCCAGAATAAATTTATCAAACGTGTTTTTCTAATTAAAAATTGTTCCTCGGAAATAGAAAAAAAAAATTCTATTTATGTTCCCTAAAGTACTTTTTGAACAAAAATACAAAGAAACGTGCCCCTACTTGATTTCAAATTTTGCAAGGAAATTGGTAAACCATTTTAAGTACAATTAAATAATCTATTAATTGAAGTGTTAAAGTTTATTTCTCTCCTAGGACAGAACGTGAATCACGAACCACAAAAATTGACAAATGTGCAGGAACTCACAAACAAATATTCAATCAGTCAATTTTGAATGAAGAGACAAGAGTTGTACATCAAGTGTAGGACACCCAAGTGATTCAACTTTCTGCCAAAATCTTTTAGGACAGAACGTGAATCACGAACCACATATTTTCCTGCAAGCTCAGATAATTGTGTGGGAACCTGAAGAAAAAGGGCAAAAGAAGAAAATGAGTCCGTCTCAAAGGCATCCGATCAGTCAATTTTGAATGAATAGCCGAGAGCTGTACATCAAGTGTAGGACACCAACGTGACTCTTAGGGCGCGTTTGGCTGCACCCTATTTCTGTTCCTAGGAACAAAATTTCTGTTTTTTTGTTCCCCGAACAAAATTTCGCTTTTTTTGTTCGCGAAAGCAAAAAGAAACGCAAACAAGAAAAAAAAACTTGTTTCGCTTTTAACACAAATCGAAACACTTTTTTTTTCTTTTTTCTCTTATTTTCTTGTTCTTCTTTCTTTTGGCCGGTCGCCGGCCTCGGCCATGGCCGGCGACCGGCCGACGAGGGCCGGCGGCCTCGCCCAGCCCACGGCGAGGCTCGCCGGCCCCGGCGAGGCCGACGCTCGCCGTCCCCGGCGAGGCCGAGGCTCGCCGTAGCTGGGCGAGGGTCGGCCTCGCCATGGCTGGGCGAGCTCGAGCTCGCCCAGATTCGGCGAGGCCGAGGCTCGCCGGCCGCTGGGCGAGGTCGGCCTCGCCCGATCTGGGCGATCTCGAGCTCGCCCAGCCATGGCGAGGCCGACCTCGCGCCGGCCTGGGCGAGCTCGATCTCGCCCAGATTTGGCGAGGCCGAGCTCGCCCAGCGGCCGGCGAGGCCGCGCCTCGCCCGCCGCTGGGCGAGCTCGGCCCTCGCCGGCCGGTCGCCGGCCAAGGCCTTGGCCGGCGACCTGCCAAAAGAAGAAAAAAAAAATGAAAAAGAAAAAAGAAATAAAGGAAAAATAAGAAAAAAATAGGAAAAATAAGAAAAAAATAGAAAAAATAAAAGAAATAAAAAAATTATCCAAATTTACCAAACATGTTTCTTTCTTTTTTATTCCCGAACAAGTTTACCAAACGCGTATTTTTGTTCAAAAATTGTTCCCCCTAACAGCAATACTTTTTTCTATTTCTCGCTCCCGCAACAATTTTTAAACAGAAACACAAACAAACGCGCCCTTAACATCCTGCCCAAATCTTGTAGGACAGAACGTGAATCGAGAACCACATGATTTCATACAAGTTCAGATAATTGTGTGGGGACACGGACATTGAAGTAAAAGGGCACAAGAAGAAATGAGTACGCGTGATAGACATCCGATCAGTCAAATTTTGAATGAAGAGACGGGAGCTGTACATCAAGTGTAGGACGCCAATGTGACTCAACTTTCTGCCAAAGTCTTTTAGGACAAAACGTGAATCACGAACCACGTGATTTCGTACAAGCTCCGATAATTGTGCAGGGGCCCTGAAGAAAAAGGGCAAAATAAGAAATGAGTTCGTGTGATAGACATCCGATTGGTCAAATTTTGAATGAAGAGACGACGGTTGTACATCGAGTGTAGGACACAAACGTGACTCTCAATTTTTGCCAAAATCTTCTAGGAGAGAACATGAATCACGAACTACGTGATTTCGTGGAAGTTCAGATAATTATGTGGGGACCTTGAAGAAAAAGGCCAAAAGAAGAAAATGAGTCGGTGTAAGTTTATTTCTCTACTGTCGGAAGAATAATTGACAAATGTGCAGGAACTCACCAAATGTGTTTTCATGTAAGTTTATTTCTCTAATGTTGGTAGAATAAGGCTCTGTTTAGTAACACTCTAAACGGTGTCTAACTTTATTTTTTTTATTCCTCAAAACAAAACAAAATAAAAAAACAGAAATTCATTTGAAATAAATTTGAAACAAAATCAAGAAATAAAAAAAAATTACATTCTTATTTCTAAGAATAATTCCAGAATCAAGCCAATTTTTCTTTTTTTGTTCTCTTCTCTTTTTGTTCTCTTTCTTATTCTTCTTCTTCTTCTTTTGCTTTTTGGCGGGTTGTCGGTCTCAGCCATGGCTGGCGACCAGCCAAATGAGGACTGGTGACACTCCCTAAGGCTCGGGCACTCACCCAACTTACAGTGAGGCTTGGGCCGCCGAGCCTCACACCTGCGACACTTTTGCAACTAGAGGAAGGAGAAGATGAAAAGGGAAAAGGAAGAAAAAAAAGAATAAGGAGAAAATTTTAATAAAATTATTAAAAGATTAAAAGAAAATTATTTGGACTAAAAATTTTAAAGATTTTTTTAAACACATTTCTATTTCAGAAATAAAAATTTTAGACAGTTTACTAAGTGTCTTGAAATGCTTAAAAATTATTTTTAAAAATAAATTTAAAAATTATCTCTGAGTAAAAATCGTTTTTGGGAATAAATTGATTACTAAACGGATTCTAATCTATAAATGTGCATGGACTCATCAACAGACATCCGATCAGTCAATTTTGAATGAAAAATGAGCTGTACATCAAGTGTAGGACATCAAACTTTCCGCCAACGTCTTTTGGGACAGAATATGAATCACGAACCACGTGATTGCTTGCAAGTTCAGATAATTGTTTGGGGACCTTGAAGAAAAAAGGCAAAAGAAGAAAATGAGTCAGGCTTAAGGATTGTGGCATTGCTTTTTTGGACGGTCACTTCTTGGCACAAATTGCCTTGGTTGGACGCAGACATGCCTTCATGGAGTGTCCCACCGATACTACCTCCGATCTGGCTTTGGCTTTGTATCATCCATGGGAAAGGGAAAGTGAACTCTTTGGCTAAAGCAAGCATTTCCAATTCTTTGGCTAAAGCAAACATTTTGGTGAAATGTTGTCATTGCTTGCATTATTATATCTCAATTGGATGAAAGGACATTGTCATCATCTTGGTTGAATAAAAACCATGGCATTTAGCTTCATTCCAGATCCGGGAAACAAATGGAACATCCAAGGCTTAATTGTATACTCGTTTCAGGTCTTTCGGAAGCTTTGGCTTCGAATCATTTATGCTTTGGCTAATGACTTAATTTGAACCATGGTATTAATAGGGTATATGTGGACTCAGAATTTTCCTTTCTAAGACAGACCTTCTCATGATGAGTATTTTAAGTGCTAAGATAAACTTTTCTAAGGTAGGATTTTAAATGTTTAGTATTTAATAGTATTCTTTCTCAAATTCACTTCATGTTAAACAACTCAAATGTCACATTTGTCCTTGAGTATGTGCATCGTGAATATAAAACCCCACGAAGATACAGAAGGGCCGCGCCACCATCACTACCTTTAGAATCTATATACATTCAGGGAAATATTTCAAAAAGGGACCAAAGTACTTTCATTTTCTTAAATAAGGGCTCGAAGTGAATCCTGTTTCAAATAAGGACCTGAAGTGCCATCACTTTCTCAAATAAAGACCTGAAGTGAATATTATTTCAAATGACGACTTGAAATAGTTATATTATTTCAAATAAGGACCTGATTTTTCTAACAGTCAAGAGTCTTTTCATCATTTGCCATTTTCTATTTTTTTTTTCAATTCTTCTTCGGCCGATGCCCACAAAGGGCTAGGTGAGGGTCGCCCTCGCCGGCAAGGGCCACTCACACCGGCTACAATCGAGGGACGACCTCGCCTTGGCGTGGCAACCCTCGCCTAAGTGCCATTTACGAGGTCAACCCTTGCTGGCCCCAGGCATGAGGGTCAGCCTCACCCGCAACCAACGAGGGCTCTAGCAAGGATGGCCTTGCTCACGGTCGGCAAGGGTTGGCAGACCCTTACCAGCCCTTGCAAGTAGCTGCGAGTGAGGCCACCCCATGGGGAGGGTCAGCCTTGCCGGAGGGTCAGCCTTGCCTAGGGCAGGCAAGAGCCGACCTCGCGAATGGCCCCCGAGCGAGGCCGTCCCTCACTTGTGGCTAGCATGGGTGGCCTCGTTGATGAGGGTGACCCTTGCCTGGCCCTCTATAAGCATCGCACTCGCCTAGCCCTCTGTAAGCATGGGTGGCCGGTCGGCCACCGGCGAAGAGGAAGAAGAAAAACCAGAAAAAAAAAAGAAGGGGAAAATGCCAAATGGTGAAAATACCCTTGATCGATCAGAAAATTTAGCCGGCTGGTGACCAGTGAGGTCGGGTCCTTATTTGAGATAACCAAAGTCACTTCAGGCTCTTATTTGAAACAATCAAGGCCACTTCAGATTCTTGTTTGAAATAAAGTCAACTTCAAATCTTTATTTGATGAAACAAAGGTACTTTGGGTTCTTTTTTGAAATTTTCTGTATGTTCAGAGTGCAAGGCTAAGTGTCCTCATTTGATTAGGAAGAAGGAAGATTAAGCACTATGAGCTTTCATTGACTCGATGATATGGTCTTTGTCCCATAATATCATTTCATTTGAAGCATGATAATACTTTTTTTAAGGAGTTATTTACCCCCACAACATTGCTAATGGCAACTAACAAAAATCTTCTAAAATACAATGAAATCTCAAATGAGAATACCATATAGCAATTCAAGTATATCTCCAAAAACTCTCAAAAGAAAATAATTAAAAAGAAAGCTGTATCTTTATAAGGACAACTCAACAAGACTTTTTTTTTTCTTTTTGGTAAAGACTTGATAATCATTAAGACCAAAAAATGAACGTATTTATCATAGCCTTTTGAACACAAGCAATCCTTTCAAAAAGGTTACAAAGTGAACAAATAAGTCCTTATGCAGAGTGAACAAATAAGTCCTTAAAAGACACGTTGAAAAATCAAATGACGATGATAATAATAATATAATATTTTATTTCAAATTTCATAAATTCTGTAAAATATCAATTGAACAAATAGAACTCTTCAAAGGTCATGACACGCCTAATTAAAATTAGCAAAATAACCACACGAAAAGAAATAAATGAATATTGACACTAATTATGATCGGGGAGCGTGTAAAGTACTAATTGCACACTCGCATGTAGGTATTATGGGGCCTAGCCCAGAGCCAATTATCTTAATTTGAAGGGGCCTAGCCCAGAGCCAATTATCTTAATTTGAACAAGTTAGAAGACTTCCACACTTATGGAATGGCCTAATTACTCCAAACTTTTCTATGTGTGATAAGGAAAAGTAATATTTTGTTTGTTTTACCCAAAAAAAACCAGCAATATAGTTATGCCCGGTAGTGCCCAAATATTAAATTGTATGTATTTAGACTAAATTCTCTCTTATTCCCACTGACTTAACTACACATTCATTATGTTTGTGACTCTTTTGTTTGTCTAATCCCATATGTTGGAGAAGACAGGGTGGAAGTTTGCATGGCTAAGAAGCTATAAGCAGAAACTCACCTAGCAATAGCAAAGGACACTGCAAGGAAGTAATTAGAATAAAGTTCTTGTGTCATTATTTTACTTGTCAACGTTGTCATTAATGAGAATCAAGGATTCAATCCCATTTGTGTCCGGTCATACCAGTAATTACACTTAGGCTATACACAAAAATTGGGTCTTAATTACATGTCCCCATATTTCTATGCGGGTCCCATTCACTATAGTTTTTCGAAAGAAGAAACTATCATTCATATATTAGATTTTGAAAATTGGTTGAGCTAAATGATATTGCTTGTAAATATGGGTAAGGAGAGTCGGAGACACCTCAACGTCCTCATTGTGAATTAATTATATCGATGGTTGCTAGTGGTTTCGAGTATTTAATGAGGTTTGGAGTCTGAGAAAAAGCACAACTGACCACAACAATGTATGAACAATGTACGTGTCCCGTGATCCCGGATTCGGGCTAAAAGTCTTGAGTCTTTGTCTGTACTGTTGGACTTGGAGCTATGCTTCAATTTCTTTTACAGAGACCACAAACAAATCTTTTTGTCATTGTATTCCCCTAGGCTCTAAATTCATTTATTTATCAAAACATGTCACGTAATTCACCATTAAAAAAAAAAAAACTTAATTTCGTTTCATTAAGAATACGGAAAAGTAGGACCCCTTTTTCTAGATGTTTTCCCCAAGCTCTCATGATGGCACGACCGTGAACGGTATAATAGACGAAGAGGATGAACAAAGGAAAATTGAGAACCAGATATTTTTTTCTTAGCTCTTAAGAAGCACAAGGAGAGCGGAGATAACAGTAATGCTAGAAGATGATGAAGCGTTTTATGATGGGCAACATCTACGGATGGGCGTCTCTTCACATTTAGTTTTTTTTTTTCGGATCTATGGAATAAATGGAATATCTCAGATTTTGTCATATTGAACCTCCAATTTCAAGTCTTTTTTATTTTATTTGCACCCCTTAGAAAGAAAACCGTGAATTACCACATTATTTTCCTCTTGTGATTGACCGATTGATGGCTACAATTTTTCCAAAATCAAATTTAATTAGTTGTGCGATCATTATTTAATCTGCCAAATATCAACAATAATAGCAAACTTCATGAACAAAACATTTTTCTTACGTTACCTTTCCCATTTAGTCATTGTTGATAGATGAGAAGACAAGTTTAATATCAAAGCCTCAGTTTTACAACTGATATTATGAAAATTGTTAGAAAAGAGACGGTTATTACATTAAAAAGAATAGGTTTAGTTTCTCTCCCAATGAAGGACAAGAATAGGCTTAGTGACTTACATTGAGACCACGAGGGCCATGAATGATTTTCACTCAATAATAATAATGAAAAAACGGATAAATATGTATGTATGTATGTATGTATGTATGTATGTATGTATGTATGTATTGGATCGATAAACTAAATATAAGAAACCGACTCGATTTTCTATGTCATTTAATGTTAATAATCCATATTTATGGCACCGATCCCTAACGTCTTGGCCCTCGTCTTATATGATTTATTTAAGGATGTTATAAATTGATGAGTCAGAATTCGATTAAAATCCATGTAGAAGAATTTAGTTGGATAAATTCAATGCTTGTCAGATTAGACGGAAGAACTTGTCATTAAATTTAGATAGCACATAAAACAATTGTATGAGTGATCATGTGACTAGAAATTGTCTTTCTATGTCCTTCTTTTTCACTTGACGATTGTTTTAGAGTGGAAAAGCACGTTAAGAATGGAATCCCCTCCTTGCCTCTCGTGGTTGGATGGGGTCAACAATTGACAGGGCACAACGACCAATGTCTACATTAGTTAGTCACCTGGCAATTTCATCGTCTGGTAAGGGGTTGCTAGTGTGAAACCTGAGATCATATAACAAAAGAATAATGATGATCACTATTAACATGATTTGTCTATGGCAAGCGTGAGGAAGTATGTTTTCTTGGGCACATTGCTAAGAATATTTTATATGAATTGCCACATCATTAGGCTCGTTGACATTGATATTCTTTCTCTTATACAACTCGTCTTTAAATATTCAGATTGTCACATTTTCCACTCAATATGCGTGAATATGAAACCCCAAGGAGAAGGAGATGGCCCCTTTGATAAAGAGACGGAATGGCAGTGCTTGTCTTCTTGTTTTGTCAGTTGTATGACATCAATCATTAGGCATCATACAAAAGCATGCATCATGATAGGCTTATTGATCTGCAAAAGTACGAATTCCATACCCAATGAAGGTTAAACTCCGGATCCGGATTACTATAATAAGTATGACCGGTGGTTGATTTTATAATATGATCTTTATCCTTTGATAAAGAGTGACGTATCGGGATTGGATTTGTGTTGTACCACATAATCAATTACATTGCAATAAATCACACTCCAATAAAATCAACTTTATTGATGGGAAAAGAAAACTTATAATCTCAAAGGCATAATTTAACATGAAATTTTAATAATAGTGGGTATCGATTGAAAACTTACCAGCCATCTAAATATTACGAATTTCAAAGATGATCATCATTTTTATTTTTATTTTGTGCTGGAGGAACCGCCTCAGCCGGTAGCTAAAGCGGGAGGACCCACTACTCCCGACAGTGCTACGTAAATGGGAGGAACCACCACCCCAGGCAATACACTTAAGTCACCAAGTAACTCCGCCAAAGCCTTCGCTTCGCGAAGGTTTCGAACTCCTCACCTTCCTCGCAAAGGTACACTGAAGCATATCCAGCGGAACCACCACGACCGGTGGTGATTATCATCATATTAATAGGGGCTAATACCATGAAAAAATCCCAAGCTAGTACATCTGTGATAAATTTATTTCAAACTAATTTTCGGATCATCAAAAATTCTAAATTGATATACCCGCATGATAAATTTATCGCAAATTAATTTTTAGGTTTCAAAGTCTCTAAATTAATATACTTGTGACATATTTACATAAATAAAAGTTGTAAGTGTTTTTTTGTTTACTTTCCCATAAAAAAATTATAAGATTATGTAAATTTCAAAAAATTATGGAAAAAAATTACCAGTAACATTTCGCTGTTTCACAATTGTATAAAACTCAATTCCTAGTAGGAAAAAAACACTTACGATGAAGTTACAAAAAAGAATTTCCTCGCGAATTCTCCTTCTCCGAGACCAATGGTCAAACTTTTGATTAAGCAAGGATATAAACTTAATCGGGTGTCCGAAAATCGATGAAGTTAAGAGATACTGCATGTAGATGTGGACCAGAGTCGGTTCCCCAAATGGATCGATTTTGTCCTCATTATGAATTAAATATCTCGATGGTGGTCCAGAGTAAACCGACGAGGTTTGAGATTTGAGGAAAAGCACAGCCGGCCAAAAGAATGTATGTGCGTCCTGAGTTCCAAGATTCCGTCAGATGATGCAACTTCCACTCTTTACCAAAGATTATAGATCTATATGATATAGAGAGGGAACAGGCGAGAAAATATAAGAAATAGCATATACTATATCGACGAAGCTTATTCAGCACATGCAATCTTAAGTTACAAATTTTATATTATTCCTATCATTTTTCATTCTATGAGAGCTAATATTGTCTAAATAAAAAGGAAAAAAATTAAGGGAACCACTTCGGGCCGTAGAAATTCATAATTTAGAAATATTAAATAAATAAAGATACAGGGAGATTTCTGCGGCAGAATACCTATCTGCTGTGGTGGAAAATACCTTTTTGGGTAACTTTTGTCACGTGAAGCAAGACCATAATCGATGTGTTTAACAATAAATAACCTAATACCGTCTTCCACTTTTGTGGACACACGACCCAAAGTAAACATTTAATTTAATCCATTAGTAGTTAAACCACCTCAAATTAGATCTGTTTTGGGCTCCATTTCATTTGCGAAATGGATAGTCCGTGATTGCTTAACCTTTTAGGATTTTTGCATAAATACCGTATTCTAACAAGTAAAAGGAATCATCTCAACACACACATACATTCCCCACTATTCCTCCTTTTACATTTTGTTGTAGCCAAAATTATATTAGAGATGAGCAATCACATTCAAGCTCAGCGAAAAATCATGGTATGTAGCTCCATTTCAGATATATGGAACAAATGGAACATACCGGGTTTTGTCATACTAAGCCTCTCACTTCAAGTTTTTTTTCAAGTTTGGTTTCAAAATGTTTATGTCACGCTCCGATCCTCCAAACGTGTGCCCATCCCGGCTTGGTCAATTAAATAACGATGTCTTAAGACGCATCGCCGACCTATTCATCTTAATACGCATGCGGAAGCAATTAATATATCCCCAACAACAAGATGGGATAAAAAAAGTAGGGCCAATTTTTCACAAAAGATGCATTTTTATAAACACACAGGTTTATACACAGAAGCCTACAAAAAGGGATCGGCTTTCAACAAAATAGAATTGTCTTATGACTAACTAGTCGGACATGTTTGCCGATTCTTCGGGCTTCACCTCCTAAACTCCGGACTTTGGGTCCTCCACCGCTGTCAACTAGGGACCTGAAAAAATGTTATCCCACAACGGGGTGAGACGAAGTCTCAATAAGTTCAACCTTCTAAGCCTCGACTAGAAAGAAAATATGCCCCAAGGGCTGCCCAAGCACAATCACGAGTCAGAGGACTTACATGGCCTTAGTCCCTTCCTGCAAGTTAATATAATTCACAATTTCATGGGATCACCTCATCACATCAAATTATCACAATAGATCGAATCATCGATCAGTCGACCTAGTCGATTCCATGTCATCAGAACCATCACACGGTTAACCCAATCAGTACTATCTATAAGTCCAATCTCATCAAGAACTGCTCATCCTAAGCTGAAAATAAGTAGTATAGCTTACCTCAAAGGCTAATAAATAGTATACTGCTCTCTCTCTCTCTAAGCTGACATATCGAGCCATCAGGTTGATATAATATACTAACAATGCTCACCAAAGCTGTGCGATCCTTACTTGCTCACCGAAGCTATGCGAATCTTAATTGCTCACCAAAGCTGTGTGATATTTAGGATATACTGTTCACTTTAAGTTGAGGTATCAAGCCCGCAAGTTGATATAGTATATCATTCTAATCAACCAATGATTTCTCAACTTTTATCATACCTGATAAAAATACTCATGTGTAAGTATACGGTCGGCCTTAGCTAAAATACAATATTTTCCTTTCCACAAATCCTACGATTTAATATGGTCCACCAAAATATTTTTGGCGCTGTAAATCTACGCCCGATTATTTTCCAATCAATTACTAAAATTAATAGATTTAGGGATAAATATCCCAAAATCACAAATCACACTCAATTTACACAAATTAGCAGTCAAATAAATAAATCAATCACATCATTTCAATTAGCATAAAATTCCAGTCACCGGCTATTCCGATCCAATTTCCGAAAAATAATTAATTAATTAATTAATTACGAAAAATATTTATTAAATACCAAAAATGCATACTTAGGCCCATAATGCCTAATTAAATTCAAACGAGTTCGGAAAATTTCCGAACATATCTAAATAAATACTAGAGCATAATTACTTACTAATTACACTAATCTAACCACCTAACATGCATCAATGATTAACTAATTCACTAATCCATTCTAACTAACCACCTAATCCTAGCTTAACCTAAACTAATCAACCCTTAAGCATCATTAACTTACTAAGCAAGGATTAGTGAGTTAAATTCACTTGATTAATGATCCGCTCGGATCAAAACGACGAGGACGCAGCAAGGAGCGACAAACTCCAAAGCGGGATTGCCAAGCCAGGTCGGGAAGGCCACCAAAACGAACTAAACAGTACTAGAAATACCCACACTGTTCAGTTCTGGTCGGGGGTGAGACAAAAGCGGCCGGTTGAGTAACGACTAATGTCTTAGACCAAAGAAAAAAAGAAAAAAAAAAAAAGACGACTAATGTCTACATTACTTGGTTACCTAGCTCAATTTTGAGATATTATAATGGGGTTGTTAGTGTGAAACCTTAGACCATATAACAAAAGAATACATCGATAAATTTTAGTGGTGGTGTGAATGATTAGTATATGGCAAGTGTGAGGAAGTGTGCAAAATTGACCGAGCACAATGATTGATGTCTACATTATTTGGTTACCTAACCCAATTTGAGATATTATAAAGGGGTCGTTCGCGTGAAACCTTATACCATATAACAAAAGAATACATTGAAGAATTTTAGTGGTGGTGTGAATGATTAGTCTATGGAAAGTGTGAGGAAGTTTGCTTTTTGCGCACATGATTTGCCATACCATGTTAAACTCCTCAATTGAAAATGAAATGGATATGGGGTATTGATTACTCTAAATAAATCTAACGTCTTTTTGGTATATTTTCTCTTTATTTAAAAATATTGCATAGATAGTATTGATCAATTTTAACTTAAGTCACTAAAACACGAGAGGTGATCATGTAGGAGCATAATCAGATAATATAACACTCAATAATCAAAAAAATAAATAAATAAATTGCTAGAAATAGAGCATACCTCGATGCAAAGAAAAGCATAACCATATTTAATTTTTGCAAGATGTTAGTAAAAAGAAAACGTGCATAGCCTAAACACGACTTCTAAATGCTTATGCGATTAAATACTTCTTTTTGTGTTTTTCTTATTTTTAAATTATAAGATGTATTTAATTTTAAATTATAACTATGTGATCTAATTCAACATAACATGCGATCTAAACGTTCCAATTCCAATGACAAGTAAAATTAATATGAACTATTCCAATATGACATGCAATCTAATTTATGTGAGTCAAAAAAATAACATGAAAATTGTGATTTGGTAACATAATGATGTGGCAAAGGTGACATGGCATTTAATGACCCTACAAGTGATGACATGGCAATGATGATATGGAACCGATGCGACTAATTCTACATGATATATGCATATTATTTTTGTGATTATCTTTTAAAATTAAAATAAGAAACCGTATAAATATGTAATTACCTAATTCAAACTAGGAAATAATTTAGATTAGATCCTATTCTGAATTATGAAATTTCCGAAATTACTGCATGGCTCCTAGACATGTAATCCAAAACAAGGAAAAAATTTATCCTAACACGTAATGCAATTTTTTTTTTTTTATAATATGAGAAATTACTAAATTAATAACATGCAATATAACAAATCCACATAGTCAAATATTCACCTCAATCCAAACTAGGAAATAAACATAATCACAATAATGAAAAATCCTTAGCTCAAATTCTTGATTATTAAGATTTTCAATATCGAAACTTTCCTAATCGGGGTAAGCCTAAAAAATCTTAGACCAAGTTGAAGTTAGAATTACAATACGGTAAATATCACAAAAAATCCCAAACTATGTTTACTATGACATAAATTCCTTGATACTCCAAAGACTCAAGCCTACTTCATGAAAAAGGGAAAATGGGCTTACTTAGAAAGAGTTGACCTAAACATGGTCTTGCTCCAAATGAAAGAGTTTGAATCACATGGCAAACTCAATGAGGATAGCAAAATTGGTGAAAATAAAAAGGAAAATGAAAGGTATTTTTAATATCGATCTACAAAAGCAAATTTACTAAATTATGTGTCAGGTTGTGGGTAGACCTTCAAACAATAACCAAGGGTAGTATGACACATCACTCAGTCTACTATTTTTGTAGACCAATCTTAATGAAAAAAATATATTTAAGTTAAAAAAGAATAATTCACAATTTCACAAATAATTCAAGTCAGCACAAAATAAGCCCAATTAAATAAACGGACTACGCCACAACAATCAAGATAAAATTCCTGGTCGTCATTATCCTGCCTAATTTCCGGAAAATAAATAAATAATTAAATTAATTACGAAAATTAATAATTAAATATTAAAAATCCAATTTAGGCCCGTAATGCCTAATTGGAGCCCCCAAACGGGTTGGAAAAAATCCCGAGATACATTCAATAAATTTAAGTACGTCTCTACTTGCTAATTACACTAATCAATCACCTAACATGCATCATTAAGTCACTAATTAAATTATTCTAAACTAATCTAACCACCTAATTGCACTTAATTAAATCTAACCAACCCTTAAGCATAATTAACAAACTAAGAAAGCATTAGTGAGTAAAACTCACTTGATTGAAAGTGGAGACCGGATCACCGCAACGGCGATGCGACGGCGGCTGAATTTTGAATTTTCGGCGGCGACGACGGGCACACGGACCAGGCCTAAAGGCCTTGCAAGCCCACAGCAAATTGCTGGGCTTGGGCTGAACTTGCGGTTGGGCTTGGCTTCGCGGGCTTGGGCTGCTGAACTCTTGGGCCGAACTTCAAGTGAGCTGGGATTGGGCCTTAAACACTGGGCTTGCTAGACTTAAATGGAGCTGCTGAAATGGGCTGATTTCTTATGGGCCGAGCTGCAGATGGGCTCAAAGGAGTTGCTGGGTCAGTAGACGTTGGGCTGAAGACGTGCGAACGTGCTGGGCCGAATTCGCTGGAGGTGTTGCTTCGGTTGTGGGAGCTCACACGGACGAGTGGCCGCTGCTTCGTGGAGATGAGCCCACGTGAGGAGTCAGCAATCGAAGGCTGGCATTGGAGAAGTTGCTGTGGTGTTGACCAAGGGCGACGATGCTGGCAGCTGCTTCGCAAGAGGATCGGTGGTTTCGGCTACAGGGGAACAAACCGTGAAGATGGGAGTTGGGAGATTCTGCGGAGATGCGTGGAGATGGGGCGGCCCGCTGGCGTCAGTGAATGGGGCTTCTTCGGTGGATGCTGGTGGCCGACCGGTTGTGGTGTTGGGGCCAGGAGCTGCAGCAGAGGGATCGGTGGAGAGCAGAATTGGTGGGACGGCAGCAAGAGAGAGAGGCTTCGGTGGAATTCGTGGGCTTGGCTTCGGTGGCAGAGAGAACTCGGAGGGAGAGACGTGGACCACGATGGGGCGGCTGCCTTCAAAGGAAACAGCTGGATTTCGTGGAAAGAAAATGAGAGCAAAAGCAGAAGCAAAGCGGCTGGTTCGTCCAAGAGAAAAAGGAGATGGACGCGTGAAGAAGGAGGAGGTCGGCAGCCGATGGTGTGCTCAACAAGATTGGAGGCTTAAAGTCAAAGATATTATCTCTTGCATTGGTTAGTTGGTCTCCTAATACTTTTCATCAAGAATAATCCACAATAAACTAAAATTTGATGCAAATAATGCACCCCATCCAAGCTCCGAATTTCCTTTAGTTTATATTTCAATTCCATCTTCAATTTCTTCAACAATTTCCCAAATTGAGGTCCAATCTCGATGAAGAAAAATCCCAAACAATTTTCTATAAATCCCTGACACTCACAGGTTCAGCTTGGAAGTCTCAATTTCCATCGATTTGGCCCATCCGAATTTCCGTCAATTTTCCGTGACGTCCGAATCGATTTTCCGTAAAAATCTTGGAATTTCTAAAAAATCTTCTGAGTTTGAGTCGACGTTCCTAGAATTTATTGTGACATGACAGAATCTTCAATTTCTTAAATCAGACTCGAATTCACGGTTAATTTCCATTCGATGCGTTTTTAGCGTGACCTAAGCTACCGAGTAACTTTCAAAAAAATTTAGTGCAAATGACCCGTGGTCGATTTTCTTCGAGCCACAATGAACCCACTCAACACATTGGCGACTCTCTGTGGTTGTGAAAATCTCAAGGTTTCATTAATGGACACAGGGTACCCAAAACGATAGAAAATCGGTTTAGTGCCGATCGACGAGAATTTTGCAATCAGATGGAATCACCCACACTTTGATTACACATCTTATTCGAATTGACCTATTCCTGATCTCTAATCGATTTTGACAATACCGTAATGACCCTTGCAGACTAGCATGGTTGAGCAGTCGATTTCTGGTCGAATTCTCAAGTCTATTGCATTAAAATCTCTTAATGACTTCCCCAGATAATCTAGTTATCTAACGAGTGATCGGCTCTGAGAATAGCACTATAGACGTGACGATGAAAGGCCCACTTTATTCAATTGAAACAGTACTGAAAAGTCAGGATGTCACATGAAAGGTGATCACATCGTCAAATTTCAACATGGGATTTTCAAAGTGAAAATGAACGACTCAATCAATCAGTTAGCTTACAATTCAATAAGTGACACTCTTAATGAAATCTAATTAGATTAGGCAGTTTAATAGTTATAAACTTTGTCCAACATACCCCACCGAAACAAAACACTTCTTCACTTTTTGCATTATTGTTATCTTGTATATTCTTGTGTTTCTCAGAAGTCGAAAATGTCTAGTTCTCAATTTTCCTTTATTCATCATTTTCATCTATTACACCATTGACTGTCAAGAGTTTGGGCCAAAATAGTTATAAAAAAATTGACAGTTTCTTCTTTTGAAAAAGTATGGCAAATGGGACCGCATAAAAATAGAGGGACATCTAATTAAGACCCACCTTTTGTTTATAGCCTAAATGATTTCTCATATGACCGGACAACAAATGAAATCGAATCCTTGATTCTCGTTAGTGTCAAGTTAAATGATATGATATAACATCATTATTTCGATCACTTTCTTACCATATCGTCATTTGTTATTGCTAGGTGAGTCCTTGCATTTTGGTTTTTTGCCATGCATATTTCTATGCTATCTTTTTGAACATATGGCATTCGCAAACATAATCAATGTTTGGATTGCCAATCTCCTACTGGGAGTTTAGTATGTGGGTATTGATTACAATTTAGTTTGGAATACATACATTTAATTTTTTGGCCCTATAACGCATAACTATGTTACATAAAATCGTGTAACATTGAATATATAATGTCTTATAAATGAAAATGCAACTATATTTTATGCATCGATTTAATGAAGAGTATCTCAAAATATACTAGTTTAGAACCATCGCTAAGTCTTGATCAAGTCAAGGTTTATGTATTATTTAGGCAGGTAGGACCTTTTGTTTTTCCCTTTTGACAATTAGTCCATAAAGTTCCTTTAAAAAGGTTTCCGTTCAAGTGTGTCTTCTTTTTCCCCCACTATCTACTTTAAGAGATTATCTCCACAATTAGACCATTAAGTACTTTAAAAAAGACCAAGACTTTCGGGAGAATGGCCACTATCTCTTTGGATCTTATGCATTTGTTGGATAATGAGGGATTCTCAGTAATTGCTTGGCCAATAGGGGACCTTTCATGTGTGTAAACGTGACATGCTATCATCTCCTCATGCTCCAGCATCTCTTTATGACTCGAATGTAGTTTTTCGGCAGACATGACTTCTTTTTGCTTGAACTAATGTGAGGTATGAGGTTGGCTGTAAATCAGATAAGCTCATGCGTATTCTTCATTTTTTTTTTTGTCAATGTTCAATAAGAGATAAAAGAGACCGAATAAACATAAATCCAATGAGGAGGTTGTTAAATGCACTATTGATGAGGCGGATTTTCAAGCACTGTCAATGGAAGATATTTTCTCCTTCAACTTTCTTAACTCTTTGAGCAGTGAATTCTATTTCTTAAGATGGTAAGTCTCATAAGAAAAACATGAAAGGCGATAACATCCTCAAATTTCAACATGGGATTTTCATAGTGAAAATGAACGATTCAATCAATCAGTTGGCTACAATTCAACAACCTACACTCTTAGTAAAATCTAATCAAATTGGGCAGTTTAATAGGTATAAACTTTGTCCACCATGCTCCAACGAGACAAAACACTTCTTCATTTTTTTGCATTATTGTTATCTCCTGTCTCCTTATGTTTCTCAAAAGTCGAAAATGTCTACTTCTCAATTTTCCTTTATTCGTCCTTTTCATCTATTATACCATTCACTGTTAAGAGCTTAGGGAAAAATTATTGTTATAAAAGGGTCCTAATTTTATGTATAGTTAATTGAACGATATTAAATTTTTAAATTATGAATTAGGTTGCATCTGGTAATATTTCTATGCCTGGGAACAATTCCTCTTCATAAATAGCTTTTTATATTTCTATTTCCTAGATGAGTTTCTAAGCAGAAGAATGCATTTGATAACTGCATAATATGTCTATTTCCAAAATAGAAAAAGAAGAGAAATGCGTTTGGGTGTAGGTTGTAGGGTTTAGGTTGCAATAAGCTTGATTTTCTAAAATGATTTTGTTTCTTTTTTTGTTCCTGGAACAAAAAAATAGATACTTTTTTACTTCTTATTTTTGTTCCAAATCTATTCCTTGGTCATTGATCTATTTTGGAGAATAGAAAAATCAATTGATGTACACAAATAGATTTATGTTCTTTTCCTTCCCTTTTTCCTCTTTTTTTCCTCCTCTTTCCTTCGATGGCCAACGTGGTCAACCCTCGCTACCACATGCAATGGCAAATGCTAGCAAGAACAAGGCCAGGCTTCGCCTGGGCAAGGGTAGCCTCGCCATGTGTTGCTTGGGCTAGGGTTGGCCTCATTGAGCATTGCCTAGGGGAGGGTTGGCCTCAGCCTCTCCTAGGTGATCCTTGGCAAGGCCACCCTCACCAGATCAGGCAAGACTAGGCGTCACCTGGGCAAGGGTGGCCTTGCCAATGCTCATCCTTGCTAGCCACCAGAGGAAAAAGGAGGAAAAAAAGAGGAAAAAAGAAAGTAAAAAAATTTGAAAATTATTAAAATAATAAAAAAGTCCAAGTTAGTGTCAGTCGTGTCATATAGGCTGACTGGCGTCTACGATAGCAATAACCAACAAAAATTAGCCAGAAGAATCGAATTGGCTTTAGGTTGAAAAGTTTAGAACTAAATTGATGCAATTAATAGATTAAAAAACTAAATTGGCATTAACGCAATAAGTTTAGGACTTTACTAACACTTTTATTCATCGTAGCAAGAACAAAAGACTAAGACTTCTCTTGATGGTGTAGTCGACCATGTGCATGAAAATCGAACTCCGAAGACCTTGACTTTGAATTTGGGTGGCTTAAATTCTAATTGAATCACCGTTTAGTTAACAAGGAATGACGGAGGGGCTGCACAATGATGATGTTGCAGACATTCGCCCACTCTGATTCATGGCGTTGTATATCTTTTCGTTGTGAAAGAATTAATCAATCGTATTTCAAATAACAGGAGAACTCAAATCAGCTTTCTGGGTTTGAGTCATCTTGATGTATCATGTCTAAAAATCACGACCCCTAGATCAAAGTGTAACGTTTTTGTGGAGCTTGAATCCGAAGTTATTAATGTACTTTGTCATCTCATTCGATTGTTCAGGCCGCAGGGACAGATTTAAGCGAGATTTTCCCAAGTCGAGGGATGGGTCCCCTCTTCGTTTCTTTCTTTTTTCTTTTGGTGCAACTTGCTCACACTCGCGAAAGACAAATTATTCACACCACTGTTAAAATTCATGAACATTATTCTTTCGTCTTGGGTTTCACACCTCTTGTGATGACTTATTATAGCTTACCAATGTAGACATTGGTTACTGTGCCTAGGGGCGCCAAAAAAGAACCGAAAGCTGAACCAAAGCAAAAGTTTCGAGTCCTTTTAGGTTGGTTTCCTTTCAGTTTGGGTAGTAAGTAAAACAACGGATTTTTTCTGGTTCCGTTCCGGGTCAAGTCAACACAGGTGGGTCCTTATTGCCGGAAAGCTCACGGAGATTTATTCCCTCTCACTCTTCAACATAAGTCTCCGTTATTTATGAAGAGGTACAACCTCACGTAGTGCACTTATTTGTTAACGACATGCATACTTAGAGACCTTTAAGGGCAATCTAAATGATCTAAAGACATTTCAGAGTCCAGAGAATCCTTTTATATTGGTTTCCTCTTACAAGTATTTCCTTGTAGTATTGTCATTTGCTATTGCTATGTGAGTCCTCACACTTACCTTTTAGGCCATGCATACTTCCACCCAATCTTGTAGACCATAAGGAATCGGACAAACAAACAGTTGCAAACATTATGAATGTTTTGATTGTTGATCTCTTACTGGTAGTTAAGTTGGTGGGTATTGAACACATTTTAGTTTGGAATACGTACAATTAATATTTTGGCTCTACAGCTTGGCTCTACAGCACAAAACTGTATTGCATACCATGTGACAAATTATATAATGTCCTGTACATGAATATTCCTATTTTATTTTATGCATCGATCTAATGAAGAATATCTCAGAATATCCTAGTTTTGTTTGTGGGGCTAACCACAAGCAAAAGAGCCATTGCTAAGTCTTGATCTAGTCAAGATATATATTATTTGGGGTAGGGTGGACCTTTTTGTTTTTTCCTTTTGACAATGAGTCCATAAAGTTCTTCTAAAATGATTTCCAAGAGATTTAATGACACAAATGATTCTTGAACTTTGGCCTAACGTGCAATGTGGTCTTGAACTTTTAATTTGTTCACTATGGTCCCTAAACTTTTAATTTGTTCTGTATAGTCCCTGGATTTTTAGTACATGTTTAATTTAGTCTTTGAACTATATGAAAATGTTTAGTTTTGTCCTTCCACTTATTGACACCTAAATTTTGGCGACCCAGTCATTGATTTTTTTGCATTAATTTTAACCCCTAAAAAAAATATAGATAAAATAATGCATCAAAAAATAAATAAATGAAAAAAAAGGAAAAAATGGGGAAAATCGATTTGATTGATTATGCATGGAAGTTTGAAATTCTGATGAGTATTCAGATTTTTTTTTTTTTGGTAACCTAGGGAATCCCCGTAAGCTGGTAGCCCAGCGAGGTAAACCCTGGAGTAGGTAGAGTCACCACCACCCTTGCCTGCTGGATAAGTCATGGGTTCCTTTTCAACAAGGTAGACGACGCAGGGAGTTGAACACTGAACCTCTCGTGAAAAGAACAAGTGCTCAACCAACTATGCTGCCAATTAAAAAATCACGTGAATAAATGGCAAGAAATTTGATAAAAGGGAAGGAATTGAAGCATTTGAGGAAAAATTGAGCTGATTGCGAAATCAGACTCTAATTTGCAGACTATGATTAAGGCAACAGAGAAAGGAAGCTTGAAAATTACCATGAATTGGGGTTTTCGGAATCAGTATAAAAGAGGGCACAATTTCGTAGAAAAGAGGGGGCGAGACCAAAATTTTGGGGGAGAAAAAAAAATCGTTAAAGAGCATGAGTGAGGGAATTTGTGAAAGTGAGAGGAGAGAAAAATAAGTTTGAGAGAAAATTCGACCAAAAAGTCGTGCAAGAGAGAGTCAAAAGAAAAAAAGGAAAAACAAATAAAAAGGAGTCCTTTCTTCTTTTCCTGACAAGTGCAGAGAAAAAGAAGTCAACAGCCGGCAGAGGTGAAAAGAAGAGAAAAAAAAAAAAAAAAAAAAAAAGCAAGGTTACTGTTCTTCTTCTTTGCCTCCTCCTCGCTGCTCGATCCACACCCCTGCTGCTCGAGGCCGTGCTCCACCTGCCCGCGCCGGCACTCCGCTCGCCGGCGTCCTCCACGCCTCCTCGCCGTCGCCGCCTCTCCTTCACCCAGACCGCCTTCGTGCGCAGCAGCCACTCCTGAGCGCCCGCAGTTCCCTGCGAGCACCGCCCTGCCCGGCGTCCGGCGATCGCGCCTGACGCCCAATGACCGCACCTCACCCGCGCTTGCGTTGCCCTTCGCTTGAGCACCCCTCCGCAACGCCCGGATCGCTCCGCCAGCTCTGCACCCAATCGCTCCATCCGCGACGACCTACTGACCACCGCCTCGCTTGCAGCTCATCGCCGACACCCGACTCGACCCGCTGTGCCATGACCCGATCCCTTTGCCTGCCGGACCCCGAGTCGACCCGCCGGCCCACGACCCAGCGTTTGCTGTGAAGATGAAGAAGCAGAACTGAAGAACTAGAGAATGTGAAGATGAAGAGATATGTCGAAGAACTGAAGATCAATCAAGAAGCTTTGGATTCTTCTGTTTCAATGAGATTGTAATACAAAGTCTGTATATCTCGGAACATCAATGAACAAAGAAGATTTACACTTCTAAATTTCTCACACTCTCTCTCTCTCTCTCTCTACTGTAAAATACGGAGCATTCATTTATAGGAATTCTCTATCTGTTTTCCTCAACAACAACAAAGATGATCCTACTAAGACTTCTTTATATCTTTTCCTATCGAAGAAGATGAAGATACAACAGAAAAACTGATTTTAACAAGACTGTTTCTCAATCGGTTTCAATCCTCAACTGAATAACTCCTCACGTGCCTTCATGAGTTGGCAATCCGTGTCAGTCTTCATCACAAACTCTTCACCATTGATGACGATCCATATCAACCTTCACCGCGATCGTTTATTTGAGTTGTCGTGTCTTCTCCAATCTGTGTTACTCATTTTGTTGCTTTGCAGCTCTTCCTTCTCTCTAATATCAGCCTCTATTCTTTCTCTTTTAATATCAGTCTTCACCCTCTTTTCTCTATTATCAATATCAGTAGCATAGATAGTTGGTATAGTTGGTGTTTTTGATTTATACTCCTTAACATCCCCCTCAAATTGGGAATGGGTGGAAAACCCAATGCCCAATTTGATTCGTAGTTGAAAATGTGTAAGTCGAGGCAAAGATTTTGTGAAAATATCAGCAAGTTGACAGTTGCTTGGAACATATCCCACATGGAGTGACCCTGAGGAGACCTTTTCCCGAACAAAGTGGAAGTCCACTTCAATATGTTTAGTGCGTGCATGTAAAACAGGGTTGATAGTAAGAGCAATGGCTGATTTATTGTCACAAAAGAGATGAGTTGGACGAGGTAGAGAGCATCCTATGTCACGAAGGACAAAGCTGATCCAAGTAAGTTCAGCAGAAGTGGAAGCAAGAGCACAGTACTCAGCTTCTGTAGAGGATCGACTGACTGTGGATTGCTTCTTTGCTGCCCAAGAGATGAGATTGGAGCCAAGGTATGTACAGAAACCAGTTGTTGACCTTTTGGTTTCAGCACATCCAGCCCAGTCTGCATCTGAAAAACCATACCGATGTAGAGAGCTTCGAGAATGAATGAAAATTCCAAGACTTATGGTGCCTTTAACATATTGCAGAACCCTCTTGAGTTTATGAAGATCTGCAACAGTAGGTTTCTGTATTTTTGACACAGTAAATTCGTAGCATAGGCAATGTCAGGACGTGTTAATGTCAGGTATTGAAGACCACCAACTAAGCTCCGATACTCAATAGGATTGGATTGCATATTTAGTTTGGCAAAGAAACAGATGATCAGAAGTATGTTTAACTTCAATGCCAAGAAAGTAGTGCAGTGGGCCAAGGTCTTTCATATGAAACTGGAGACTTAGAGAATGGATGAGATTAGAAAGCAACTGAGAGGAACTTCCAATTAAGACAATGTCATTGATATATAGTAGTAGAAGAATTGTGTTTGTACCAGTGTGAAATACGAATAAGGATGGGTCAGTTGAGCTGCAAAAGAACCCATATTCAAGTAGAAAATTGTTGAACTTGTCAAACTAGGCTCGGGGAGCTTGTCAAAGTCCATAGAGAGACTTTTTGAGGAGACATACATGATGAGGTTTCTTGGGATCTTGAAAGCCAGGAGGTTGCTCCATGTAAATCGTCTCATTTAGGGTACCATGTAAAAATGCATTTTTAACATCGAGTTGATGAATTGGCTAGTGTTTCATCATTGCTACAGAGAGAACTATTCGAATTGTAGCATGCTTGACAATAGGACTAAAAGTCTCTGTAAAGTCAATGCCTTCTTCCTAATGAAAACCTTTAGCAACTAGTCGAGCTTTCAGTCTATCAAGACTACCATCAGATGCAAGTTTTGTTTTAAATACCCACTTGCAGCCAATCACATTCATTTGATCAGTTCTAGGAGTTAACTCCCAAGTTTTATTCTGATACAGTGCATCCATTTCTTCTGTCATGGCTTTATACCAGCCTTTATGTGCTCAAGCTGATTTAATTGATCTTGGTTCAGTGGGTACTTCATATATAGCAAGACATGCATACTTGGGATTAGGTTTTATAATGCCAGACTTTGATCGAGTCTGCATAGAATGACTTGAAGTTGTTCCTTGTGAGACATAAGGAGGAATGGCATGTTTAGATCCAACACTTATATTATTGAATGTTGCTATTTCAGTAGAAGGCATCTCTTGGTTCAGTACTGGTGAAGAGATTTCATCTTGTGTTGTTGTTATAGAGGTACCATGTTCTTGTGTTACATTTGGCAGAAATGATGAATGATCTGTATATGGTATTGTAACTTGTTGTGAAGGTTGAGAATCATTTGCAGTGATATCTCCATTAGTCTGCAAATGTTATGCATATGTCTGTAAATAGACAGGAGCTATTTCCTTGCTTACTGATTCCATAAGTTGAGTTTCTTCAGCCCATAATCGATAAAGTGTTGTGAGTGGTACATACTCTGTTAGACATGTCTTAGTAAAAGGGAAAGATTTTTCATCAAATAGGACATGTTGACTAATATACACACGACTTGTTGTAGGCACAAGACATTTGTAACCTTTATGATGTTCATTGTATCCAATGAACACACATGTGAGTGATCTTGGATCAAACTTGTGCTGGGCATAGGGTCGTAAACATGGATAACATGCACATCCAAACACCCTGAGATGATCATAACTTGGTTCTTGTTGGTATAATCTTCTATGAGGTGACTGCATCTGCAATTTTGGTGTTGGAAGTATATTGATAACATAGTTAGCTGTTATGAATGCATCTACCCAATATTTCAGTGGAACTCTGCTATGATAAAGCATGGCAAGACCTAGTTCAACAATGTGACGATGCTTCCTCTCAGAAATTCCATTATGTTCAGGTGTGTAAGGACAAGAGATGTGTTGTTTGATACCACAGTTCTGCAAATGAGTCAACCCATGGCTAATGAATTCTCCTCCACCATCACATTGAAATATCTTGATTTTCGACTCAAATTGATTCTCTACTTGCTTTTGAAATAAAACAAAGACGTTATAGAAGTCTGACTTCAACTTCAGTGGATAGATCCATTTAAACCGAGAGAATTTGTCTACAAAAAGAACATAGTATTTGAAATTCTGAAATGAAGTAATAGGTGAAGGGCCCCAGATATCGCAATGGACTTTCTGTAAGGGCATAGTAGCTACAAATTCTGATAATAGAAATGGCAAAGCTGTGGTCTTAGCAATTTGACAACTGCTACACATGTTCTGCATTCTAGTATTACACTAAATCAGTTGTTGGTTCTGCAGGTACTTCAAGATATTCAAGTTGGTGTGTGCTAATCGTTGATGCCATGTATCCTCTCCCACTGCTTTGTGTCTCTAAGTTAGAAATGCTTTTGTTGTTTGTGAATTTACTCGATACAGCCCTTTAATTTTCCTCCCGAGCAGTAGAGTTGTGTTGGTGCAATTGTCCTTTACATAAACACCAAATTTATCAAAAACAAATGAGCATGGATAGTCATCTATTAATCTGGATACTGATAGAAGATTCTTCTTTATATCAGGGACAATTAGCACATCATTTAGAGGCACTGAATTTATTTCAGTATGTAGTAATGTATTACCAGTATAGGTGATAGGCAAACATGATCCATCACCAATCATAATAGTGTCATAACCAGTATATCTAGAAGGATTATGAAGCATACTAGGATTGGCTGTAATATGTGCAGTTGCACCAATGTCTAGATACCACTCACTTCCTTTGGAGTCTTCGAGATGTATTGCTGCTAGAGCTGTTAGAATTTCCTCAGCTTGATAGGAATTATCAAAACGATACTAGTAATGTAAAGCATCATGTCCTGGTCTCTTGCAAATTTGACACTCTAATCTCATGTTGTCAGCTGATTTCTCATCCTGCAAATCCTTAGAAAAGGTTAGATTTGAAGTGGGATAAGATCTTGTTTCTTGATATCTCTGTGAGGAACCAGCATAAGGGCGAAATCCTGGATTAGAAACAGAACTAGAGGGGTTGTGGAATTGCTTAACTTTCTGACCGTCTTGTATGTAATTGATGTTATTTGGTTTGTAACTTGAATCTCTTCCAGGATATCTAAAGCCTCGACCTCTGTTATTAAGAAATCTTGCTCTTCCATAGCTACGGCCTCCACAACTGTTCACCCTTAAAGTTCCAAAACCAGAATTGTGCTGCATAGGTTCTCTGTCAAGTTCTTCCCTTTGTTGAACTTCTGTTCTTCTTTGACTATAATACACTAGATTGGGATTGTATGAACTCAATGAGTACCTTTGTAATCTCACTTCAAACCTTTCTAGCTGAGATATCACCTCATCATAGTCTAGTTGAGGTTTTAAACAATAGATGGTGGTTTTAAAATTTTCATACTCAGATCCTAACCCTCCAAAACTCCAAACAACTTTGTTATTTCATCTATAGGCTTCCCTATAGCATTGAGTTGATCACATATCGATTTATATTCACTAAGATACACAGCCAGAGATCGATGTCGTTTATGACATCCTTGCAGCTTTCCTCTCAACTCAAATTCCCTAGCCACAAAATTTTGTGTAAATCTATTGAGCAAGGTTTGCCATACCTCATAAGATGTTTCTAAGCCAATGATTAGGCTCAGAATGTTTTCAGAGACAGCTCTGCTTATTCAGGATGATATTAGCTGATCAGTCTTTGTCCAATCAGTGTAATCTGGGTTTACAACTTCAGTTTCACACCCTTCTATTTCAATCTGCAGCATTCGAGGAGGTGATGGAATTTCACCATTAATGAAGCCAGAGAGTTCGTGGCTTCTCGAAAATCTGTGGATCTGTGCTTGCATTAACAGAAAGTTATCTTCAGCAATTTTGATTGTGACAAAATTAGAGATATTCACATGTATTGGGAAATGATACTTCTATGTTCTTGCTGCCATTATTCTATTCTCTCAGCTTTGAAGAAGATGATAACAACAATGATATTATGATAGTAACCTCAATTACCGTGACACTACAATCTGCTGCAACTTCAGTTTCTTCACTTTGATTCAATGAATGATTGCTGAATAAGCCTTTCTAACAGGTATGATCTTCTGCTCTGATACCATGTGAAGATGAAGAAACAGAACTGAAGAACTAGAGAATGTGAAGATGAAGAGATATGTCGAAGAACTGAAGATCAATCAAGAAGCTTTGGATTCTTTTGTTTCAATGAGATTGTAATACAAAGTCTATATATCTCAGATCATCAATGAACAAAGAAGATTTACACTTCTAAATTTCTCACACACACACTCTCTCTCTCTCTCTACTGTAAAATACGGAGCATTCATTTATAGGAATTCTCTATCTATTTTCCTCAACAACAACAAAGATGATCCTGCTAAGACTTCTTTATATCTTTTCCTATCGAAGAAGATGAAGATACAACCGAAAAACTGATTTTAACAAGACTGTTTCTCAATCTGTTTCAATCCTCAACTAAATAACTGCTCACGTGTCTTCATGAGTTGGCAATCCGTGTCAGTCTTCATCACAAACTCTTCACCATTGATGACGATCCATATCAACCTTCATCGCGATCGTTTATTTGAGTTGTCGTGTCTTCTCCAATCCGTGTTACTCTGTTGCTTTGCAACTCTTCCTTCTCTCTAATATCAGCCTCTGTTCTTTCTCTTTTAATATTAGTCTTCACCCTCTTTTCTCTATTATCAATATCAACAACATAGATAGTTGGTACAGTTGGTGTTTTTGATTTATACTCCTTAACATTTGCCACACCCGACGCGACGCCAACAGTCCTAACGCTGACTCGAAACTCCGCCGAGTCGCAACCTGCTTGCTGCTCACAACTCCACCCCCTCGCTGCAACACCATCAGGGTTCCCTTGCCCGCAAGCTCCGCGATCCGCCCACCACTGACACCACGACGCCGCCCCCCACGATGCTGCACCAGCCCGAGATCTGCCCGCTGACCTTGTAGCACCCCCGCCGCTAGTCTTCGCCTATCAGCCTCGGTGCTCGATGATGACGCCCCCCTTGTCATTGACGCCGTGCCACCGCCCTAGCCCTCGCCGGCGCCGGCCATCGTCCGCATGGCGCCGACCAACTTGCTGCCCCCATTTTCTTTAGGTTGCTCATTTTTCTTTTATTTTTAATTTTCTTATTTTATGTTATTTTACTTCATTTTTAGTTAGTTTTGCTATTATTGTATAAGTTTGAATATTGTGAGGTGATTTTTAGTTTATGGATATTGTAGGCATTAACCGCGGGTTTTGTTCAAAATTATTGTAATTATTAATTTGATCCATAAGATATCGGATCATTTTTTAATTATATTAATTTTTGGGTATTTTGTAGAATTTCAATTGTTAAATCATTATAATTATTAATTTGGTCCATAAAACTTCGGATCAGATTTTTAATTATCTTGAACCTTTTTTTATGTCGTGATGTTTTAAGGTTAGAATAATTGTTAATTTAACCTGTGAGACAACATGTTATTTTTTCAATTATTTTAATCGTTTATTTGTTGAATATCTTGATTATTTAGTTAATATTTATTTGATAATCACTTGTCTTGGAAAGACACTAAAAAAAATAAAAATCAAAAAAATCAAAAATCAAATTTTGCATCAAAGCATGTAGGTTTAATAAATTAATTTTTTTAGGGTTATATTTTTAGGATTGCTTTTTTAGATAATTTCTTTAATAGGTTAAGATTAGACCTAAATAATTTTTTTTTAAAAAAATAGAGTCTTAGAAAAGTTGGCATATTTTTATAATCTCATCTTTTAAAAAAAATAAAAGATAAAATAGTTTTCTAAGACAGGATAGGGTTTAAGTCAAATTAATCCCTAAAATGAATTAAAAAATTATTCTTTTTTAGATAATTTAATTAGGGTTTTTTTATTAATTCCGAATTTCTAATAAAAAATATAAAAATTAGGTCATGAGATGCATATTAACTAGTTTGCATAATAGGATCATTTGACTAGAATTTATTTACTAGGAAAATTAGGACATGTAGTTAAAAATGCATTTTTATAAAAAAAATGGAAGAAAACCCAAAAAAAAATTGTTTGCTTTATGTGATGCAATTTATCTGTTGAATGTTTAATAATGTTTGAGCACTCGTGTGATCACCTTTTGATATGATAGTAATTTAGGTTAAAATAAACCCAAGTTGCCTATAAAAACATTTAAAAAAAAAAAGAAATGGTACCAAAAGGGCATTAGAAGAGTCTAATGTAACTAAGTCCCTGCACCCATAGTCTCTAATTCGTAAGAGTAAAATAATCCTCCCATTATTTTACTTAGGTGTCTAATCGACCTACCAAAAATTGGTTAGTGGCGACTCATAGTTAATAGTAATATTTGAATCTTAAGTCGCGAATTAGTATGGGCTTGGGAGAACCCGAGCTAAGTTTAAAGACTTAGTAGTCTATTAGCTTAAACTTTAGGTGGTGCACCCGAAAATTTAGGTCAGGACAGCTTGGTGACTCCGTTGGAGACTTGTATTAAAACACTTAGTGGACTTAGGCCAATTTTTCTTTTTTCTTTTAAAAATGTTTTTGTTTGGCAACAAGGACACCAGGCATGTTCCTAATATTTCTATGGTGTTAAATGGTAGATGTGAGGTATAAGGGGAGTAGTCTTTGCTAGCCCTTGTCTTGTAGGTTGGAGTTTGGGATGAATGATTTATTTTTCCATGATTAAAAGTGTTTTTTGCATTTAAATTGTTGTGCATGTTTTATTGCTTTTGACACTACACTATTGCACACACAACCTATGGCCAGACCTAGGCTGCGATAGGATTTTTAGGATGGTGTTGAGAATGATACTTCCTCTAAAGAAAGACTGCTATGTAGAGGTTGACCTTCTCTTGAAATTTCTTTCATGGGATCAAATGTGTCTGTCCATATTCGCGAGACTACGTGACTATTGGACAATCCATTCGACTGAGCCGGAGTTAGGAAGACCTGACGCGTTAATGCGAGACTGCAACGGTCAGATCATCCTCTTAGCTCTACTTTGTTAAGCCTTTTAGAGTAGAAATCGAGCCTCACATTTCATATGCATATCTATGTGATTGTCATTGATTTTCCTTGGTGAAGTAAGTTTTCTATCCCTATACCATGCAATTTATTTTGTCGTACTTTTGGGTCGGTCCATGGCAATCTAGGTCAATCATCGATTTAATTCCTTTGTCAATTAGAAATGAAATGAGGAAATTGCCAAGGAATGAGGCATTTGAAAAAAAGAAAAAAGAAAAAAGGAAACTTTAGAGAATTTGTCTTCAATTCATGTTTAGGAAATTTGGTTTTACTAGGATGTCTATTTTATTTTTTTTTTTTAGGAAATTCCCTTCTTGTACGAACTTCTCATGAATTTTTGAAATAAAAACAAATAAAAAAATAAAAAATAGATTAGTTTGCTGTCATGGACTAACTCTTTATTTACACCTCATGCTTACATATTCCCGTTTATTTGAATTAGGTGATTATGGAGCGATCTCGCTCACCCATCCGTACACAATTGTGAGCTAAAATGGCAGATTGAAACGAGGCGCTGGACTGTATCATTGTCAATATGAACAAGCGAATTGTACACCTCCAAAGTGAAGTCGATGATTTGTCTGCTACTGTGGCTTTTCTCGTCAAGCAAAATGGCTGTGATGACATAGGTACTCTACCTTCAATGAAAAACTGCGACTTGAAGAAGAGAGCCAAGAGGACTTTTGAACCGTCTCATTTTCCTGAGGTAGCTGAATTTGATGCCACCATGAAGAGACTAATGACATATCTAGAAGAAAGAATCTCTAACCTAAGGGATTCGCATCACAAGATCAAGGAGGGTGAAGAACTCAAGCACACATGATTCATGGTCCTAAGTAGTTCGCTTTCCTTATTTAATTAAGGGCATGTTCAGTTGCACCTTCCCCTGCATGGAAATTCTTATTGCTTTTCAGGGATTGGTTTAAATTTCTTATGTTTTGGTTTCTTTTAGTGCTTGAAAATCACATTTTTCATTCTATTAAATGTAATTTGATTGATGAACATCAATAAAATTACAAGTTTTGTTTTGAGGACATGATGAGGTATGCCAAACCAGCCCGGTGACGATACCAACAATGACAAGAAAATTTCATCCATGGAGAAATTCTGAGGACTGGACTTCTTCATGCTTCCTCATCCAAAAATTCCCAAATAAAAAAAAAATCATTTTTGAAGCTATTTTCAAAAGCATGCATTAGGTCAAACCTTTTTAATTTTCTAACTCATTTACTTCATGTTTTAGAGCATTACTTTTTCGGTTAGATGAGAAAGCATCTGGAAAAGACACCAGGCTGCAATTGGCCCAACTGTCAATGACACATTTCTAAAAAGTTAATGTGACAGATTGGGGGCATGACAGAAATTGGTAGTGACCCGACTGAGATAAAATCTCGACCCAAGCCAAAAATGGATATTCCATTTGCTTTTACTTTGATGTTGCATAGTATCATATTCATGCACGTTCTCTTGTGCAGGGGCAAAAGTGGATTTTCAGTCTTTGAATAGTATGATAGGGACAATCCAGAGACATCAACTGCTGAGGCAATCCCATTGTAGAGGAATCTTTGAATGAATGCTTAAAACCATTTTGCAGTGTGGAAAACTCTTTATTTTGAAGTTGACAATTTTTCATGCCTAAAGCTGTTGAACTCTTTTAAAAAAAGGATTTTGCATGATGACTCTTACATGTTTTATCCACCAATTCCACTAAAGAACATCAAGATGGACTAATTTAATGAATGATGTGGAATTGATTGAGTATACTAAATGAGATGAGTCGGGATGATGAAAGGAAGACCTTATCTGATACACAATGCCTTACTCATACACCTGTGAGATGAGTGTAGGAAGGTTCATATACACAAGGTAAATAGTTCTCTCGCAAAAGGTACGTCAATCGAAATGATGGGAGGCAATTCATTTCTCTATCCCAAACACTACAGGTGATCTATTGCTTAAACCTTTTGAGCCCATACACTTATGGATATTCTTTTCAAATCACCCCTGTCAAGAATCACCCCATATTGGGGCAACTGGGAGATAAAATGGCATCATGAGGTGAGGAAAATGAATTGAAATTTTCTTGCTCTCACTTGCACCAATTTTCAAGTCGTGCTATTACATTGAATTCATGTGTTAATTTAAGTGCCTTAGGATGACGAAGATCATTTCTTTCTCTGTCCTACATACTTATACCTTTTGCATAGCCCACTTGAGCTTGCAATTTCATTTCTTTAAACCTAGTTTGTGATCATCCCACACACTGGGGTAAGGCAAAAAACATATGAAGACCCTTGAAAGTTCAAGTGTCATTTAGAGTGTAATTCCTTGATGCATGCACTATGCGCAAGAATTGAAATCAAAATAGAACTAAGGGGGCATAAAAAAGTAGTGTGCTTGGTAAAAGCAAGGCCAATACCCATGAAAAAGAAGTGAAGAAAAAATGCATGAAAACTAGGGGAATGAAAAAGTAATGTGCCTATTAGAAGCAAGGTCAATGAAAATGAAAATGAAAAAGTCATGATAGGTGACTATCAGTTGCAAAAGGTTGTTTCTCAATGGACCAGTACTCAAAGAGTCAAGATCAATGGCACATTCTTGGCAAAAGAGAAGACCAGCGACAATGCCTAGATGATCGTCAACTTTGACCCTTATACACATTTTTTAGCCTAATGATCATTTCGTTTCTCAACCCATGAACCCAACCTATGTTACATCCCTTACAAAGTCTCTTTAGATTAGGGCACTTGAATTAACATGAGAGTTCATATGTTTATAAGTATTGCTCGAAGAAGTGCGAGCATTATTATTTCTTTCTCATTTTGTAGGGTTCTTGACTTGTAAACCTGGAGATGATTACAATATTGTCCTTTCAAATAGCCTTGACTCAAAGAGTGCATTTGTTAAGCCGTTAACCAAGCCCACAATTCGGTCCACATTAAAGACCTCTCAGATTGGTAAGGTCGTACCACTTGCGAGAATACTCGGACCCCTGTCGATATGGTAAGATGGAATGATTCTCCTAAAATAGCCCTTTTGAAGGAAAGTGGGTGAAAGTCTTTTCTAACTGAAAGTCTCTCATTTAGTATTCTTAAGAAATCCATGTCATGAGGGAAAATTTTCTGGAACAATAATTCTTTCCAATGGAAATTTGGGTGATGCAAAGGTCATTATGCATGAATCCCGATTGAATTGATAAAAACTTAAGTCGATTTTGAAGTGTGCATTCCAGAATAGCCTTAATTGCTTATTTCTTTGGTAAATGCATTTTTGCTCTAAATCATGTTTGACAGGTAATGTTTTCTCAAGGACCCAAGAGCTCATGACATTCAGATTCCTTTCAGAATGCCTCATGATATTAGGAGATGAGGAACCATCACGAACATTCAAGGTGCATCCTCGATGTTCCATAACTTATTTATACTAAGAGGTGAGAGACCTCCACTGGATATCTAAGTTCCAAGAGATATATCCCCAAGAATCAAAGATATCACCAAGTAAGTATATCTCTTTCCGTACCTTAAATACTTGTCATTGTACATGTATTCCTTTTCAAGCACCGGCACTCGATGGAGTTGCCCCCCAAAGATTCTTCCTAGATTCATTCTGATCAGGCGACCGTAGAATGGTACAGGTCCTGAAAATGAGTCCCAGTTTAGGCGACCATAGAATGGTACAGGTCTTGGAAAATGAATCCCAGTTTAGGTGACCGTAAAATGGTACGAGTCCTAGACAACACCTATTCAAGCGACCGTAGAATGGTACGGGTCCTAGACAACACCTATTCAAGCGACCGTAGAATGGTACGGGTCCTAGACAACACCTATTTAGCCAACCGTAAAATGGTACGGGTCCTAGACAACATTAATTTCCCCATTCAAGCAACCGTAGAATGGTACGGGTCATAGAAAACACCTATTTCTTCATTCAAGCGACCGTAGAATGGTATAGGTCCTGGAAAATGAATCTCAGTTTAGGCGACCATAGAATGATAGGGGTCCTAAGCAACACCTATTCAGGCGACCGTAGAATGGTACGGGTTTTGGAAAGTAAATCCCTATTTAGGCGACTGTAGAATGGTATGGGTCCTAGACACAACCAAACACTGTCATACTGTCGACCGTAGGATGGTACGGGTCTTGGGAAAGTGTAAAGTCAGGTTACTATTCTAGGCAACCGTTGAAAGGTACGGATCCTGAACATGTAACACCAACTATCTTGAGTTACTTTAACCTCCTCGAAGGTAAGTTATTCCTGGTAGATTCTTTTATCATTTGCATTAGCATGTTCATGCATCACATAAATTGCATTTTTAAATGGGGTTCATTTTCTTATAAAAAAAAAAAAGTCACTCAGTGCATGTGCATGATCAATTTATTTTTGAATGCAACCTCTACGAGCTCACCTTTAAAGAGGGACAATTGTTCACACCTAAATTTTGGTGACCCAGTCATTGATATTTTTTGCATTAATTTTAACCCCTAAAAAAATATAAATAAAATAATGCATCATAACAAATAAAATGAAAAAAGGAAAAAAAATGGGGAAAATCGAATTGATTGATTATGTATGGAAATTTGAAATTCTGATGAGTATTCAGATTTTGATAAATGCATAAACAATTAAAAAATCAAGTGAATAATGGGCAAGAAATTTGATAAAAGAGAAGGAATCGAAGCATTTGAGGAAAAACTGAGCTAATCGCAAAATCAGGCTTTGATTTGCAGACCATGATTAAGGCAACAGAGAAAGGAAGCTTAAAAATTACCATAAATTGGGGTTTTTGGAATCACTATAAAAGAGGGCACAATTTCGTAGAAAAGAGGGGGCGAGACCAAAATTTTGGGGGAAAAAATCGTGAAAGAGCATGAGTGAGGGAATTTGTGAAAGTGAGAGGAGAGAAAAATAATTTTGAGAGAAAATTCGACCAAAAAGTCGTGCAAGAGAGAGTCAAAAGAAAAAAAAGGAAAAACAAATAAAAAGGAGTCTTTTCTTCTTTTCCTGACAAGTGTAGAGGAAAAGAAGTCAACAGCCAGCAGAGGTGAAAAGAAGAGAAAAAAAAAAAGCAAGTTTACTATTCTTCTTCTTTGCCTCCTCCTCGCCGCTCGATCCGCACCCCTGCTGCTCGAGGCCGCGCTCCGCCTGCCCGTGCTGGCCCTCCGCTCGCCGGCGTCCTCCGCACCTCCTCGCCGTCGCCGCCTCTCCGCCGCCCAGACCACCTCCGCGCGCAGCAGCCACTCCCTAGCGCCCGTAGTTCCCCACGAGCACCGTCCCGCCCGGCGTCTGGCGATCGCACTTGACGCCCGACGAACGCACCTCACCTGCGCCTGCATTTCCCTTCACTTGAGCACCCCTCCGCAACACCCGGATCGCTCCGCCAGCTCTGCACCCAATCGCTCCATCCGCGACAACCCACTGACCACCGCCTCTCTTGCAGCTTGTCGCCGACGTCGAGTTGACCCTCCATGTCGTGACCTGATCCCTCTGCTCGTCGGACCTCGAGTTGACCCGCCGGCCCACGACCCAGTGTTTGCCACACCCGACGCGACGCCAACAATCCTGACGCCGACCCAAAACTCCGCCGAGCCGCGACCTGCTTGCTGCTCGCAACTCCACCCCCTCGCCGCGACACCAACAGGGTTCCCTTGCTGGCGAGCCTCGTAATCCGCCGCCACCGACGCCACCGTGCCGTCCCCCACGACGCTGCACCAGTCCGAGATCCGCCCGCCAACCTTGTAGCACCCCCGCCGCTGGTCTCCGTCCGTCAGTCTCGGTGCTTGACGATGACGCCCCCTTCTCACTGATGGGGTTGTGCAATTGGACCGGGTATACCCGGTTCCCGGACTAGCCCATCTAGAAAATAGGGTCGAGAACCGGATCCCATTGAAACCAGTCCGGGAACTGGTTCCAATAATTCGGAACCGATTTAAACCGGTTCGGAATAGGTTCCGAGTGATTACCCACCCAAAAACCAGTTCCTGGATCGGTTTTGGGAACCGGTTCCCGTACCAATTTTGTAATTAGGGGTCCAAAACCCTTTTTTTTTTTCATCTTGACTCTTTCAAACACGCACGACACTCCTCCTCTGTCATTCCTCTTCCTCACTTGCTTCCCTCCCTCACCGACTCCCTCTCGCACTGTTCGATGGACGGATGGTGTTCATCGCCGCCAAATTCTTGTGTATCACATGAATTGGCTTGCCTAATTTATCTTTTGTAGGAGGAGTTATGCTTGCATAAATAAGTAACTTTATGTAATAGTTGTGAGAATAAGACTAATATTAGACCCATGCTTATTGCTAGTTCTTTACTTTATGATTTTATTTATTATAATTAGCCTTGTGGATCCTTAATTTTTCGTTTAGTCAAAATGTTTATGTATTTATTTATTAGAAGTGCTTAATGTTTCAATACAAATTATGAGGATTATGTTATTTTCTCGCGTATTAATATAAAATTTGAAGTCGTATAGAATATCGGAAGGTTGCAAAACAGGTTCGTGTAGAAATAGGGTTGATCCTGCAACCGAATCGGAAAAATAGGGTGGGTCGGGTATAGGGTCCAATACAAACAGGGTTGGGTATAGGGTCCAAAAAAGAGGAACCGGTTATAAAAGGGTCGGGTATAGAGTCCAGGTCTAAACCTTACCCACCCTGGACTCGATCATCCCTACTTGCCAATGTTGCACCACCGCCCCAACCCTCGTTGAAGCTCTGACGCCGGCACCGTCTCGCCCGACCAACCAACCCTCGCTGCCCCCAATTTTCCTTAGGTTGCCCATTTTTCTTTTATTTTTAATTTTCTTATTTTATGTTATTTTACTTCATTTTTAGTTAGCTTTGCTATTATTGTATAAGTTTGAATATTGTGAGGTGATTTTTAGTTTATGGATATTGTAGGCATTAACCGCAGTTGTGTCCAAAATTATTGTAATTATTAATTTGATCCTTAAGACATCGGATCATTTTTTTAATTATATTAATTTTGGGTATTTTATAGAATTTCAATTGTTAAATCATTATAATTATTAATTTGGTCCGTAAGACTTCGGATCAGATTTTTAATTATCTTGAACGTTTTTTTTTTTTTTATGTCGTGATGTTTAGGGTTAGGGTAATTGTTAATTTAACCTGTGAAACAACATGTTATTTTTTCGATTATTTTAATCATTTATTTGTTGAACATCTTGATTATTTAGATTTAATATTTATTTGATAATCACTTGTCTTGGAAAGACACTAACAAATATAAAAATCAAAAAAATCAAAAATCAAATTTTGCATCAAAGCATGTAGGTTTAATAAATTAGACACGTAGGTTTAATAAATTGATTTTTCTTGGGCTATATTTTTAGGATTGCATTTTTAGATAATTTCTTTAATAGGTTAGGATTGGACCTAAATAACATTTTTTTTTAAATAGAGTCTTAAAAAAGTTGGCATATTTTTATAATCTCATATTTAAAAAAAATAAAATAAATATAAGATAAAATAGTTTTCTAAGACAGGATAGGGTTTAAGTCAAATTAATCCCTAAAATGAATTAGAAAATTATTCTCTTTTTAGATAATTTAATTAGGGTTTTTATTAATTCCGAATTTCTAATAAAAATATAAAAATTAGGTCATGAGATGCATATTAACTAGTTTGCATAATAGGATCACTTGACTAGAATTTATTTACTAGGAAAATTAGGACATGTAGTTAAAAATGCATTTTTATAAAAAATCTAAGAAAACCCAAAAAAAAAAAAAAAAAAAAAATTGTTTGCTTTATGTGATGCAATTTATCTGTTGAATGTTTAATAATGGTTGAGCACCCTGTGATCACCTTTTGATATGGTAGTAATTTAGGTTAAAATAAATCCAAGTTGCCTACAAAAACATTTTTAAAATAAAAAATAAAAAAGAAATGGTATTGAAAGGGCATTAGAAGAGTCTAATGTAACAAAGTCCCCGCACCCATAGTTTCTGGTTCGTAAGAGTAAAAATCCTTCCATTATTTTACTTATGTGTCTAATCAACCTACCAAAAATCGATTAGTGGCGACTCCTAGTTAATAATAATATTTGAAGCTTAAGTCGTGAATTGGTATGGGCTTGGGAGAGTCCGAGCTAAGTTTAAAGACTTAGTAGTCCATTAGCCTAAACTTTAGGTGGTGCACCCGAAACTTTAGGTCGTGACACCACTCATTTAAGTTTACGAGCAACATTGAATATTTTTATAAAGTACAGAGACTAAATTGAATATGTACTAAAAATCTAGGAACCACATTGGACAAATTAAAAGTTCATGAATTACATTGAACAAATTGAAAGTTTATGGACCACAAAGCACATTGCGCTAAAATTTAAGGACCATCCGTGACATTTTCCCTTTCGTATAGGTCAAGTAGGTCTTCTTTTTCCCCCACTATCTTCTTTGACACATGATGTCCACAATTAGGCCATAAAGTTCTTTCTAAAGGACAGGATTTTCAGGAAAATTGCAATTCCCTTGTTGGATCTTATGTGTTTTGTCAAATAATGAAGGATTGGCTAACAAGATGATTGGCCAATAGATAGCAACAACAATGGACAGTTAATGTGTGTGAAATTGACATGCTTTCGTCTCCTAATGCTTCAACTTCCATTTATGTCTTGGACGTATTGGTCCAGTAAATATGACTTCCTTTTGCTCGAATTAATGTGAGATATATGGTTGATTGTAAATCTGATCAGCTCATGTGTATTCATCATTTTTAGTCAATGTTTAGTAAGAGATAAAAGAGACAAGACAAGTGTCTTTGTTGAGAGAATGAATGGAGGAACTATCCAAGATGATCCAAGTATCTAAGGACCTAGGGTTTCTTGACTGCTCTAGAATTTCCTTGTAGGTAATGTGGAAAATGTACACTAAATTCTAGAGCATTCTTGTATTAAATGTAGATAATAGAAGCAAAAGGAAATCTATGATTGCTGTTAAGAGCATGCACCAAAAACCTAATATCTTCACCAGGGGAGATCACCATGAGGGAGCCCTAGTCTAAACTTGTCAAAATATCTAGTTGACCCACTTTCACTTGAAAGCTTAAATTTGAGTTATGGATCAACTATGATATATTAACATCTCCACAATATACCAATCCTCCGATATGAAATTTTTCTAACACAATTCACACATGCATTTTAACAATCTTCCCCTTAGGTGTGGCTTAATGTTAGATTTGCTCTCTCTTAATTTATGTATCCTTCTACATTAAGATATCTCAATTTGAATCTCCATTGCTTTCTCTAGATCGAACCATAAAGTTTTCCATCATAGATTGAATTATAAAGTTTGTCATCGGGCCCGCATTGCTACACCACAATGCTAACCGCTTGGAAACCGCGTTGGACACCAAATTCCTTCCTTGAAATATTCACAAAACACTAAAACAGATTGGGGATTAACTAATACCATTTGTTGGGAGCATGTGGTAGAAGCCCATTATATTCACTAAGGGAGATCAAGTGCAAACCTGTTAATATATCCAATTGGATCCACCATCACTTAAAAGTTTAAACCAATGAAGTGGGCCAACTAAAATTTATTAGTAGCTCCATACCACACTAATTCTCCAATGTGGGAGTCTCTGAAACAACTCATCCACGCATCTCAATAGTTGTAATCAGATGGGTTTTTGTGTAAATAGGGGTCCTCTCCTCCTTATTTGTATCTTTCACAAATAATAGAAATACATAACTTCTCTCTCTAGAATCCTTGTGAATGTTGTTTGTAAGACTAAATTAAGAAGTAATTCCTACGGCCGCACAAGCGAGGGAACACTAGATAACTAGTTTGTGGCACAAGCACAAAGCTAATAATGGGTTGTTGATTGCATTATTGATGAGAGGTATTTTGAAGCAATGTTAATGGAATATATTTTCCTCTTAAAGTCCTTTAACTCTTTGAGCAACAAATTGTTTTTTTCAAGATGGCCAGTCTCATAAGAAAAACATGAAAGCAAAAAGGTAGCCAGATCGTCAAATTTCAACATGGGATTTTAAGAGTGAAAATGAACAACTGAATTAATTAGTTGGCTTACAATCCAATAACTTGTGCTCTTAGTGAAGTCTGATCCGATTAGGTACCTTAATAGGCTTAAACTCTATCCAACATGAATAAAAAAAGTAACAATAGTGAAGAGATGCACATTCGTTCATGGTCTATCATGAGAGCTTGGGAAAACATTTAGAAAAAAGGGTCCTACTTTTCTATATTCTTAATTCAACAAAATTAAGTTTTTAATTTGGGAATATAGATTACATGTTTTTGATTAAAAAAAAGAATTTAAAACTGAAGAGAATATAATGACAAAAAGAATTGTTCGCAGACTGTGTCTATAAAGAAATTGAAGCATATAATAATGGGATAGGCAAAGACAAAAGACTTAGGGTACGTTTGATAACCATTCTGTTCTCAAGAACAATTTCTAATTAGAAATGAATCTTTTTTATTATGTCCCCAAAAACAATTTCTAAGCATTTGAAGGCATTTGGTAATTACCCAAAATTTCTATTCTCATAATAGAATTGTGTTTGGCACAGTTCTCAAATTTCTAATCCAAACCATTTTTTTTATTTTTTAATAATTCTATTACTTTTTCTTTTCTTTCTCTTCTTCTTTAAGCTTTGGCCGGTCATCAGCCTCGAGATGACCAACGACCGACCAGACAAGGGTCGCCAACCTTGTTGAAGTGTCACCAGCTGCTGGTGAGGCCTTGCCTCATCGGCCAAGCCTTGGCTGGGTGAGGCCCAGCTAGGCGAGGCTTGCTAGTGGTTGGAAAGGGGCTAGGTTCACTGGTTGCTGGGTGAGCCTTTGGCGAGCTTCGCAGACCTCACCCAACCAATTGTCGGTGATCGGTAGCGGTGAATAGTGATAGCAGCGATGGCCGATAGCAGCAACGGTGGAAGAAGAAGAGAGAAAGAGGAAGAACAAGAAGAAAAGAAGAAGAGAAAAGAGAAAAAAGGAATTTGGATTAGCTTGATTATGGAATTATTCCCGAGAACAAAAAAGCCACTCTCTTTTACTCCTTGATTCTATTCCAACTCTATTTCCGAAAATAAAAAAATAGAATCATTAATTGTTTCACAAATTGCCAAACGCACCCTTAGTGTGAATCGTTGGATCACGAGACACATACATCATTTTAGTCAATCTTGCTTTTTCTCAATGTGATAACTGATGTAACCGGATCACAAATGAAATTGAATCCTCGATTCTCGTTGACGAGAAGTTTATTAATATGACCTAATGGCATTGTTCCAGCATGCTACATTATCCCTTACTGGTGTCCATCGCTAAAGTCTTACCCACGCTTTCAGCACGATTGACAATTAACAAAGATGACACGACCTACCAAAACAATTTTTAATCGTTTCAGTTTCAACATAGTTCACTAATTTATTTAATTTAATGGAATTACTTCTCCCTGATTATTACGTTTCAATGACATGGTATGGTTTAACTCCCGTATGTTTTGGTCATTCTCGTAGAAAAAAATGCAAGTAAGTCGATTGATTTTCTTATCGGTGGATTTGTGTAAGTATTTGTTCTAAGCACAGCGTTTTTAGAAAAGAGATATTGATTCAATAACAAAACTTTGTCTCTAAAGACTATTAAATATGTCTCAGATCAATCACGTTCCGATTGTAGCCAATACTTCAAGACATACACTAAACAAATTATTTGAGTTGTCTTCTATTCAACGAAATTGGACTTATTGCCCAAAAGGTTCCCATTAGTTCAAGAGTGCTCCTATAATTAATTTAACCAAGTAAACGTATGAAAAGTGTTTTGCTGATGAAATGGATTAATATTATACATATTTGGCAGATTAAGTCGATTGATTTTCTTATCGGTGGATTTGTGTAAGTATTTGTTCTAAGCACAGCGTTTTTAGAAAAGAGATATTGATTCAATAACAAAACTTTGTCTCTAAAGACTATTAAATATGTCTCAGATCAATCACGTTCCGATTGTAGCCAATACTTGAGACATACACTAAACAAATTATTTGAGTTGTCTTCTATTCAACGAAATTGGACTTATTGCCCAAAAGGTTCCCATTAGTTGAAGAGTGCTCCTATAATTAATTTAACCAAGTAAACGTATGAAAAGTGTTTTGCTGATGAAATGGATTAATATTATACATATTTGGCAGATTAGATGATGATTGCACAAGATATTCATCTTGTTTACTGGAAAACTGCAAAAACAAGGATCTTGCACATACATGCTGCTATTCAATTACAAGATACAAACAACCTTTCTTTGATGGCATGAGAATAAGAAAAGAAGCCTGGCTTTCAAACTTCGTAGTTTTTTTTTTTTCTTTTGGGTGTTGAGAGAGAGGGAGGGAGAACAAGCACAGAGAAAGTGTTGTACTTTAGCTAGTATGTCTATGATGGGGTGCGATTGGAACGCACCGTTTCGTCTTGATGCGTTACGATGGAAAGACACAAATGGAGGGGTACGAAGGGAGACATATAAAAACCTCTTGAACACAACCGTTGGCAGGGTTGGCAGATCATTCGCACCAAAACTTCTCTCCCTTTTTCCATCAAAGAAGAAGGCATTCCATTTTCACTTTTACAAAGAACAACCGGCATTTACGCTGTGGAAATCGGGTGCTTTCCTCGTGATCGCATCCAGACCGACGTGAGATAGTTTTTGTTCGTGACTCATTTGCAATTCAACGTTTGTTCCGGGGTTAATTGCTGTTTGCGCATCGGAATTAGGTAAGTCGTCTTCCGCCGACTTGAATTCCAACATTGATATTAGAGTCCAGTCATGGTTTCTGCCTTGTTTTTCATCAAATTTTCTAGTTCATCATTTGATGTCGGAATCAAGAGTATGATATATACACTGGTTGGATGTTTATTAATCGAAATTGATATGTGAATCGTCGAAAAATCGAAACGAAGCGAAGAATGGGTTCGGGGTCGTGTGCATCCGTGCGGTTTTGGCCAATTTTTGAAATATTTTTTTGGCCAAAATCAATTTTTGAATATACAGGATGAAAGTACTCATCGAGACGAGTCCGACGGCGGTTCGAGCGCAACCGGAGGAGACTGGACGCGCCCACACGCGCAGCCAGAAGCTGCTGCGCGTGGGATCCACGCGCCGGATGCGCTGGGACACCAGCAAACAGGCGCGTGACGTCACGCGCTAACGTTGGCGAACCGACGCGTGAGCGTCACTCGCGCGTCAGCGAAGCGACGCATGCTGACGTCATCCATGACATCGTCCAACGGTCGGTAACCGCTTGGATGACATCATCGATGACATCAGCGCCGACGGAAGTTGGTCCGCTGATCACCGGCCGGCGACCCGACCCGACCCGTCGACCTGACCAGAGACCCGACCCATTGACCCGACCTGACCGGACCCGTTGACCGTTGACTAGTCAACGGTCGGACCGGTTAACGATCGGACTAGTTGACGATCGGACCGGTCGATGGTCGGACCGGTCAATGGTTGGCCCGGTCGGACCGGTCGGACCAGTCGGACCAGCCAAGAGCCCTTGGGCTCGCTGGCGCGTGCGCCACAAGCGCCGCGCACTCAGGAGGTGCGTGTGGGCGCGTGGAAGCTCGAATTGGAGCGTGGTCGGAGGCTTTGGGTTCGTATGGATGTGCTCTGTACTGTGGTGTAATTATTTTTTAATTTTGAATTTTAAGAATGTATGAAAATGCGTAGGAAATCTTATGTACGCGTATTTTTGGGGTTTAATGCATAGTTTATTCATTTGTAGCTTGTATTTTCTTGTGGTTTAGGAAATACAGTAGCTAGCTTGTGTGCAAATGATATCATATATGCTGTGTAGAGCTTGATTCGATGATATTATGTATATAGTTTAATATACTTGCAATTTTCTAGTTGCTAGAAATTTCGAACAATGGTAGGAAATCCATTACATGTTGAATTGCGATTTTGATTATAGTTGAAGCATGATTGTTGTTTATACATTGTTTATTATCATGTTATATTTTTGTATTTAGGAAAAATGTAGAAATTACATAAGGTCATGTAATTATTTTTCCTAGTGGGAGTTCGTAGGTTGGTAGAATTTGAAAGAGTTCTCACCTAGAACTTAAAATTTGCGCAAATTAAACTAATTAATGATAATAGAACAAATGTACATAGAAGTTGATTGGGAACATAGTGAACTTTTGCTTTTGTGTCTTTTATTAAATTATCATTAATGTAGTTTGTCTTTGCTGCAAATTAAATATGTGTGTTACTCTGTAAAGTGTGCTAATATTGTTATGCATTTATTATGTCAATGTGTTATAGCAATTGATTATGTCATCGGCATCCAAGACCATTGTGGTTAACCTCAATAAGGGTGAGAAGCTGAACGGTGACAATTATGATATTTGGCACTGAAAGGTTCAATACATTCTTAAGAAGCAAGAGGTTTTGGAAACCCTCAACCATACCATGGATGAACCTAAGCATGAAACTTCAGCTCAACACAGGAGAGATCTAGAAGCTTATCAAGCTTGAAAAAAGAAAAATAGCATTGCTCGCATCACGTTGCTGAAGTCAGCAGGTCACTCCCTTACTGATGAACAGCAAGTTCAGGCTGTTATAAGGTCTCTTCTTGAAAATTGGGAGCATATGAAGATCAATATGATGCATAATGAGAATATTGTCACTTTCAATGATATTGCGCGTCATTTGGAATTGGAGGATGAGCGCCTAGAGGCTGCGAGATCCTCTACCCATGCTTATATTGCTTAATCGAGTTCGCATAAGGCTTCGGGCTTCAAGCGCAACGAATTCTCAATTCAAAAATAAAGGGAAGAGGACTGATCAGGCACCTAAGAGGGTTAAAACCTTCCGACACAAGAAGCGTGATGGAAATAAGGACAAGGCCAAGATGGAGTGCCGCAGTTGTGGCAAGATGGGTCACTTTGCGCGTAAATGCACTGAGTCGAAAAAGGTACCCTATTACTCCATTACTTTGAGTAATGCTTTTGTTTCTAATACTGTAATATTTGCTGAATCTCATCCAATGTGGACTGTAGACTCAGGAGCAACAGACCACATAGCTAAAGACCGAGAAGCATTTGTGGAGTATCGTCGGATACCGCTTGGAAGAAGATGGATATATGTTGGGAATAACTCAAGAGTTGAAGTGAAGGGTATCGGCACATGTAAATTAAACTTACGTGGTGGTCGAAATCTATTCCTGCATGATGTCTTTTATGCTCCAGATATTCGACGAAACTTGGTCTCTGTAGTTGTTCTTCTTAGCTTAGGTTATGTGGCATCCCAAAATTCATGGCAACCTCTAGTTACATTAAAGTCTATGAATAGGTGATAGAAGTACCATTAAGTTATTTTATAGCCATTTAATCCATAATTTGCAATAAGATTTATGGCCAAACTTTTAATGGATAATTATTTGATAGGAAAGAAAATCCTATCATTGGCCATGTGTTTTATAAATTGGAATTTATGGATTTATGATTTCAAGTTTTATGGCCATATGAAATCGTAATTTAGTATTTATATAAGTGGGGATTTAAGGTAAATTATTAAAAGTAAAATGGACTTATTTAAGAAAATTTTGGGCCCTTAAAGCTTGGACTTTAGGCCCAAGTGTGTTGGCCTAAAGTGGGCCAAGAGGCCCGGCCCATAGAGCCCATTGGGCTGTCGGCGCATGGAGGGGGAAGGAGGAGCCACATGGCTTCCTCCAAGTGTCTTTGGCAAAGGAGACACTTGTCTCCTTCTTAGGGACAAGTGTCCCCCGTGCAAAGTAAGAATGCATGCATATATATATATATATACAACCAAAAAGAGAGAGAAAGAGGGAGTGGCTGGTTGAGGGCTACCGTCCAAGTGAGAGTGAGAGAGAGAGAGAGAGTTGCGAGAGAGAGGAACCGAGAAGGAGGAGAGGAAGGAGCTCGCCGTTGGTCCGCTCGCACGCCGTCCGTCCGTCCGTCGCCGGTGTGCCGTCCGTGTGCTGTCGTCCGCTTGATCTTAGAGGCAAGTTGGGATTGATTTCCACTCTTGCATGTGTGTCTTGTATGTATGATTTTTTGGTGGTAGATTTCGGATGCTAGGGTGGGCAAAACCGAAGCAAGAATATGACTTGATCTTGAATATGCTTGCCGATTTCGTGTGAACCGCCCGACCCAGAATCTTGTGGAGGCTTGTATGCATGTTTCGAGTTGGATTTTGACTTTAATTTCTTCATGAAAGTTGTAGCCAACATCTTAAAATACAACATACTAAAATTTGGGACAAAATGGTGGAGATTTAAGGGGTCAAACCCTCTTCCTACGAAGACACTAGATCTGGAACTGTTTTGCTGACCTTTTGGTAGTTTTGTGGGCTGCATGTCGATTTTTCCCAAGAATCTCTCTTCGACTTCTTCATGAAACTTGTAGATAACATCCTAAAGACTAACATACTCAAATTTTAAGTAAAATGAGCAAGTGTAGCCTAGTGAATCGACTTACTCTTGAAGACGGTTAATCTGGAAACACGGTACTGGACACCCGAGACTTCTTGGACTCATATGGTGACTATTCTTTGGAAATTTGACTTAGATCCCTCAATGAAAGTTGTAGGAGACCTCTTGAAATAAAAAATATCCAAATTTCAGAGGAAACAAAGAATAATAAGTGGGTGAAAACTCGATATTTCGGAGATACCTACACTGGAAGTTTCGGTGCTAGAATCAGAAGCTTCGGATGACTATAGAAAATTATCTAGAATGAATCTGGCCTAGATGTCTCATGAAAAATCTACTTTAGTGTCTTAACTATAACCTGGTAAAATTTCATAATTTTCAGAGGTCATTCGGGTATTTTAATTGAATTATTTCAAAAACTACGCAATCTGTCCTATCCGAAATTGCATGCTGTATTTGTGTGAGTTATATCTTCTTGTGTGGAACTCTTTTGGGCATGTGTTTTTCATGAAATTATTATCTTATTGACTTGTCTATCACATGTCTTAATTTCATAATTTTTAGAATCATATGGATATTAAATTAAAATATTTTCTAAAATGGTACATGCTGGAATTTTGTAAACTTCAAAAGGCATGAAAAATGGATTATTCTAAATTGCATGGACTCCATGAATTGTATGGTTATGAGTGATTGTGTCTTGCTGCATGTATGATGATGATTGGAGATGCATGTATGAATCAAAGGATGAAAATGATCTTGATTGCCATCACATCACATGCCATGTTAAAATTGAACTATAATTGAAGATGTGAATTGAGATAAGGCCGTCAGAGGTGTGAGCCGGAGATTCCCCGGGAGTGTCGGGATGCCCGGTGGTATAGTTCGGGATGCCTGGTATGTCGGTACGAAATTCGGAGGCCAGTGGTCATTTTCATGGCAATGCCCAGGAGATTCCGGGAGTGTCCTCGGGATGCCGGTGGTATACGGTACATAATTCCGGGAGGCCTGGTGGTATGTCGGTGCATAATTTCGGAAGCTCGGCGGGTATTGTGCGAGGATACCTCGCGATGCTAGATGGGATGCGAATGCCTGGCTAGAAGGGTACGGCGGTTGCTCGGTGGCCTTAAATATTGTTGAATGCTGGAGGGTCCTCGTGATGCCAGTTGGGGTACGAGATGCCCGGAGCGTGGAGGTGCCGGATGCCTGGCGGGAATTGTGGCGGAGGGTTCTCGCAATGCCAGGATTGGGCGCGAGTGATGAATGTGGGATGCAAACATTGGTCCCAGGAAAGAGAAATGTGGCGGTCCAATATGAAAGGATGAAATTGAGAAATTAAAATTGAAATATGCATGATGATATATGCATGACATGATGATATGAGCATGGATGCATGGTAATGATGATGGTACATGTGATATGATGATGATGAGTGCATGGATGCATGGTAATGATGATGGCACATGTGATATGATGATGATATGTGCATGGATGCATGGTAATGATGATGGCACATGTGATGTGATGTGATGATGATGAGTGCATGGATGCATGGTAATGATGATGGTACATGTGACATGATGATGGTAAGTATATGACATGATGGTAATGACTATATGATGATGTATGTACATGAGGTATGATGACATGTGCATGATATCAAGGTAAATTGTGCATAGATGCTTTAATGACATGTAATGCTATGATTGTAATGATTGCGTGGCATGATGCATTGAGTGGTTTATTGGTCATTTACCTGTTGAGTGGCTGTACTCACCCCTTCGGGGACCAACATTTCAGATTAGTAGATGGATTGAGCGGTTGGATATGATCGCGAGGAGAAGGATAGCAAAGGAGGGAACTTTTGGACACCGACACTGGTTGATGGACCTTAAGCATACGATTGTGGGAGGAGATGTTGGTCATCTTTTGAAGTATAACCGAGTATAGAAGACTGCGGCATTTTGATGTACCGATGAATGATGTCCATTTGGTTTAAGTAAATAAAAGTGTGCGGCTTTTACCTATAAATGTTTAGTTGGTGTGCATCGTTTTCTGAATATAGGGAAGTGAGTTGTTGGATGTGCTTCCGTATATAAATTGCGCAAGGGACCGATCTAAAAGATGTAAACCCCCAGGTTGTATGGACCCGCTGTGATTGAAATGGTATCAGAGTGACATGTTATTAGGAAAAGTGAATGGTAAGCGAACTGTGGTGACCCTAATCGGATCGAGGGTCGTCGAAGGGTGCCACAGGTTATATATTGAATTTCCATAGTGATTGTGTTGAAATTTTGTATGAAACAGTTTATTATGGTCCAGGTCATGTATCGAATAGTTTTATGGTATTAGACATTGACTATGATCAGTATAATGTTAATGTTGATGATCGTTTTTCTTTAATTGCATCTTCTGATAATGTTGAGATTGATGCAAGTACTTGGCATGCTAGATTAGGTCACATTGGATTGCAAAAAATGCAAATATTAGCTAGAGAATGCCTTTTAGGGTCACTCACTAATGTTAATCTATCCGTATGTGAACATTGTCTAGTGGGAAAAGCAACTAGAAAACCATTTGGTAAAGGGACTAGAACTGAATTTTCATTGCAACTCATACATTCTGACATTTGTGGTCCTTTGAATGTGAGGGCGAGGCATGGGGCCTCATATTTCATCACTTTCATAGATGACTTCACACGTTTCGCTTATGTCTTTCTGATCTCCCATAAGTCAGAAGCATTAGACTGCTTTAGACGATATATAGCGATGGTAGAGAATCAGTTAAACAAAACAATAAAGGTATTGAGAACGAATCGTGGACGTGAGTATCTATCGGAGCAATTTAAGGCTCTTTGTGATGAAAATGGAATTGTACGATAATTGACTATTCCTGATACTCCACAACAAAATGGGGTAGCTGAGAGAAGGAATAGAACCCTATTGGAAATGGTTAGGTCTATGATGATGCAACCAAATTTATTTATCTCCTATTGGGGAGATGCGTTATTGACTGCTGCCTTTATACTTAACCGAGTGCTCTCAAAATCGGTCATTTCCACCCCTTATGAATTATAGACTAGTAAGAAACCAGACTTGAGTAGTCTACGTCCATGGGAATGTGCAGCTTATGTTCATGATTCTTCCCATAAATATGGCAAATTAGATCCTAGATGGAAGAAATGTATCTTTATAAGATATTCTGAACACTCCAAAGGGTACGTGTTCATAGGTGAACAAGTTGATGGAAGTGTGACCGAAATGGAGTCACGAGATGTCATGATCTTGGAGAACGATTTTCCTAGTAGATGTGAGATTGATAAGAACTTCTAATTATATGAGATGAAAGATCCTGATAACACACCCACTGATATTGTAGAGGGGAATGAAAATTTACCTCAACATGCAAGACTTAATGGGAGTGTTGCATCGCCTAACGAATTGAATTCAAGAGAAATTCAATTGCGTAAAAGTAATCATAAAAGTATTCATCGTCGTCGTTTTGAGATTGAAGGGGAAGCATTTATGATTGCTTAGAATGACAATGCCGAACCTAAGACTGTTCAAGAGGCTCTCTCATCCTCTGATAAGGAAGAATGGAGAAAAGTTTTGGAAGATGAAATGGAGTCAATAAGGGCAAACTATGTCTGGGACTTGGTTGATTTACCACCCAATCGTAAGGCCATTGGAAACAAATGGGTCTTTAAGATAAAGCGAAGAGCGGATGGATCCATTGGAAAGTATAAAGCTCATCTTGTGGTGAAAGGTTATACTCAACAAGAGGGTATAAACTATGAGGAAACATTTTCACTAGTTGTAAGGTTTGTCTCAATACGCCTTATCCTAGCCATCGTTGCACATTTGGACCTTGAATTATATCAAATGGATGTAAAGATGACATTTATCAATGGAGAACTAGATGATGAAATCTATATGAAACAACCGATAGATTTCATACCTAAAGGTCAAGAGCATAAAGTTTACAAGCTTCATCGCTCAATATATGGCCTTAAACAATCATCTAGATAGTGGTATCTTCGTTTTCATCGAGCCATAACCATTTTTGGTTTCACGATGATCGAGGAAGATTACTGTGTATATGTCAAGCGGTCCAAAGATAAATTTGTAATTTTATCACTTTATGTGGACGATATTCTATTGGCTGGAAATGACAAGATTTTGGTTATCACCATAAAAGAATGGTTGTCCTCTAATTTTGAAATGAAGAACATGAGAGAAGCTACTTATATATTAAGAGTTAAGATCGAAAAAGATCGATCAAGGAAACTCCTTGTTTTATCACAAGAGTCTTATATTATGAAGATTCTTGAGCGTTTCAATATGCAGCATTGTAATCTCATTGATACCCTTGTCATGCAAGGTGAAGGCCTAAGTACTGAAATGTGTCGTAAGACTCTAGAAGAAATTAAAGTAATGGAAACTGTTCCTTACGCTCATGCGGTCGGAAGTTTGATGTATGCTATGATGTGTACTCGACCCGACATATGTTATGCCATGGGATTGATGAGCTGATATCAATCAAATCCCGGTCAAGCACACCAGAAAGTAGTGAAGATGATCCTAACATACTTGAAAGGCACCATGGACTATTGACTTTGTTATCAAGGGAATGATTTACGCCTATTAAGCTATTCAGATGCTAATTGTGGGTTGGAGACCTAGATGGACGTAAATCGATTTCTAGATATGTATTCTTGCTCAATAGAGGTGCAATTTCTTGGAATAGCAAGAAATATAGATGCACAGCCTTGTCTACAATGGAGGCATAATTTATTGCATATTATGCTGTAATGCAAGAAGCAGTATGGTTAAAACGTTTCTTGGAAAATTTAGCCACTGTCACTAAGGTTCCAAGACCGGTGGTAGTTTATTGCAATAGTTAAGTAGCCTTTGCCTATGTGAAAGATCCCAAGTATCATGGAAGGACGAAGCACATTGACATAAATAATAACTTCATCAAAGATATTATAGCGCAGAAAGAAGTGATCCTACAATACATTTCAACCAATAGAATGATTGCTGATCCATTTACGAAGGCTATTCCTAGAGATATATTCTTAACCCATAGGATATCACTAGGATTGCGTAGAATGTAATATCTGTTATTGTAGAGGATCATTGATTTATGTATTTGTGGACATATGTATTGCACTTGTTTATTTATTAGTGATTTGATGTTTTATCAATAGGTACAAATTCACTATGAGACTAGCATAAACACACATGTATTATTGAAAAGTATGTCAGCATGCATTAATTGGCTCACTCACACGAGCAATCACCTCAAGTTTTATAGTTAGCACGTTGAGATGAGACGTTATGTACAAATTAATGTTGAAGAGCAAGTTTAGTACGTAAAATAAGATGTCGCATTGAGTGGAGTCAATATGAGGTCTGTGATTTATTTATAATAAGACCAAACATGATAGTCCCACAATCATATATACCTGAAAAATGCGGGATGTGAGTACTTAATTGGACGCTATAGAAAGCCTGTTGATATAGCACTCAAGCTAAACATGAGTACGTGAGAAGCACATGACTATGTTTAGGCTAAGATCCGTATGGTGGATATATTTGATAAATGACATACGCTCTTATAGAAAGAGTAATCCACTATATCATGTAATTCATATTACATGTACATTGTACGATCAATAAGGGAAGATGAGTAAAATTATCCCTACTTACTCATCGTGTGAGCCCTTGAGGTAACTTATAATTTACCTCAATTTTGTGCCCTATGTTACTTCTGATTATGTTCTCTAAGTGAAAGATCAATGTTGCTACTTTAGTATGTTACGAGCGGTCATGAATTGATATGGCCTATAGGATGTGTCCAGGAAAGCAGTTGTTCTGAAATTGAGAGAGACATGAGTGCGAAGGAAGATTATTGTTGTTTACATCTATCACATGTATTTACTGGTCGATCAATTACATCACCCTCTGTGGTTGCGGATGTAATTGTAAATACATGGTGTTTTTTAGAATAATCAAGTATAGCCTTTAAGGGATAGGTATACTTGGATTGATGTAACAAAATATGTCTAGGGCATTGTGAGACATCGATTGATTATTTCTTTTCGGAGTTGTAGCCATTATGTCATCCATAACAGGTGCATAGTTTGAGCTCACAAGTGTAGGTGTACTCACTGGTCGCATGGCTTACTTGCCAGTATGAATTGTTTTATAAAGTTGATGAATATTGAATTCCTTATATTCATGATAGAGTGCTATCAAGCCCATCATGTCCAAGTGAGAGATGTAGTATTTTATTATTATGTCCATGATGGGGTGCAATTGGAATGCACCGTTTCGTCTTGATATGCTACGATGGAAAGACACAAATGGAGGAGTACGAAGGGAGACGTATAAAAATCTCCCGGAAGATAATCGTTGACACGGTTGGTAGAATCATTCGCACCAAAACTTCTCTCCCTTTTTCCATCAAAGAAGAAGGCATTCCATTTTCACTTTTACAAAGAACAACCGGCATTTACGCTGTGGAAATCGAGTGCTTTCCTCGTGATCGCATCCAGACTGACATGAGATAGTGTTTGTTCGTGACTCATTCGCAATTCAACATTCGTTCTGGGGTTAATTGCTATTTGCGCATCGGAATCAGGTAAGTCGTCTTCCGCCGACTTGAATTCCAACAGAAGGAGAAAGAGAGAAGCGGGGTCTTTGATGATAAATCAGTGAACTTAGATGGAATTAAGATTTGGTGGTTTGAAAGCCATTTGATCCATTCCGATGTCCTTATCATGAGAATGAGAGCATTATAGGTAATACCCTTTCATGCCGTCATTTTCTCAATTGAGCTTTCTCAATTTACAATTTGTAGTAAATCCTGATAGAGAAAAAGCCGGAGTGTGCGCTTTATGAGCCTTGACCAAGCTTTTTCTTGTCAACTTCTAGTCATTTTGTAAACCTTAGTGCTTGTGGCGTGAGACCTGGAGGAAAGGTGAGTAGTATGATACTAGATTAGTTAATCTGAAATGTTCCTAACAAGCATGTTCTCCTTCCCATGCTACATGCAGGCTATAGTGATGATTGGTCCAGAACCACAATCTTGTGCTGCCTGAAGTTGTGTGGTGTTCTTATATGTTATCATGGGTTGGGGTTTTATGTAGGTATTCTAGCCTGCCCCGCTGGATATATGAACATAGCAATGGAGCAGACGGAAGAGTACGTCAGCGGCAGCCAAAAAACAAGTATGGCGATGCTTTTATTTGAGGAAATAACGGTAATGATGTATCCAAAATTTCTGATGTTTTAGTCTTATCTTTGCTGACTTCGACTGTTTTAGACAGGCATGACTTACTACGGTTCTGTACATCAGCACTTCAAAGCGGACTCAGGCCGTTAGGGCTTAGTGTTGATGGTGCTAATGTTGCATGTTGGAGTTATGTAGATGTAATGTTTGATGGGTACATTCTTTGTTGCAGGTTAACGCTGCTCTAGAATTTTGGAAAAGTTTAACATATTCCAAATTTTAGAGCTGATTTGTGATTCTTACTGATGATAATCCTACATCCCATGAATTCCATTTGTGAATTGCTTGACGAGGGCTTTGAAATGCCCTAGCTCTTCCTAATTCAGCAAGTCGTCATATGTATCTGGCTCTCTATTTGTGTATCGCCAATTGGCTTAATGCTGTCCTGATTATGAAGAAGGCGAATTGCATTCAAGCATCAATCTTCAATGCCATGGGTCCAGACAAACCGCATTTGTAACAGACTAGAATCCACCATTCCTGAACCACTTTATTCTCATATGGTGGTGACCTAACAAAAATTCATTTCATTATGCAGTTCATTCTCGAATATTAAGGGCAGACTTCAGTGTCCCCCAACTAGGTGACCAGTTCATTCTTGTTTCTCCGTTTGAATTTTATTATGCACGATCATTATGTTAAGGGATGGTAGATAGTTTGGGCCCAAAAGAAGGTGGAAGTAAATAGATAAATCCCCTAACCACAGCATCCTTTGAGTTCTGATCAGAGAAGCGGAAGGGTATGAAAATTTGCTAAAAGAAAGTGTGTAGTGTAACACACATGTTGCATCACATGGGCCACAACTTCGACATCTATCAGGGGTTCAGCTGGAATGTCAAGCTACGTAGACAGGATGCAGCATTTGAGGCGGACAAAATTACCAACATCCACCAACATCCCAAAAATAATATCCTTCATCTTATGATCTTCCACTTAACAGATCCATAATTTTACTCATATACATCAGACTGCAAGAGTGAGTGAAGGCACAAGTGCAACCATCGCTGCTGATTGCCACGGTTCCACACTCAGCAGCTAAGTCATGCAACAGCATCACCTGCACACACAAATACATCATGCGCAGGATGAGTACTTACCGGTCTCAAGAAATCAACATGGTCAACTTCAACGAACCGGAGCGCCACGCCAGCAAAGTCATATGTGCTTGAAAAGGCCAATTCAAAAGCCCTTCGCATTAACAATCCTCCGAATATTTTCCCATGGATATTCCTTCGCTGTGGTTGGCATATTAACGAGTTCTCAAAACAAGTATCTCTTATCAGAATGCTATCTCTGTCTGCCAGAGCTGGCATATCACTAAAGACACGACCTTCGGCAAGTAAAGCCTGGAGCCTGGACAAGTCCTCTACTATTGTCACAAAGCTGATTAGAGAACCTGCAGCAAATAGTAAGAGAGAAAGAAGAAGAAGAGAGAAGGAACAGAGAAGAGGAGAAGAAGGAGAATGTAAAAGAAAGAAACAAAGAGGGGCTGTAGATTTCTGTAGTAACAGAAACCTTACACCCATTGTATTTATATTGAATATAAACTGTATATGACAATAATACCCTTATATAAGTAAAAAAAGGAAATAAAACTCTGATAATAAAGGAAACTCAATTAAAATAACTTAACACTCCCCCTCAAGCTGGAGCATATAGGTCACTTATGGCCAGCTTGGAACAACTAGCAACAAAAGCAGGACGAAATAATGCTTTGGTAAACATATCAACAAACTGATCTCTAGAGGCAACGTAAGGAGTAGCAACTAGCTCCTGCTTCATAGCATCACGAACAAAGTGACAGTCAACTTCTATATGCTTAGTTCGCTCTTGAAAAATAGGATTCCCAGCAATATAATTAGCTGTTTGATTATCACACATCATATCAATAGGTTGATTAATAGAAAATCCAAGCTCCTGGAGAAGAGATTTCAACCACAACAATTCGGCCACAGTATGTATCATAGCATGATATTCAGCCTCAGCACTAGACCTGACAATGGTAGTCTGTTTCTTGCTTCTCCAAGTAACCAAATTACCACCAATAAAGGTGCAATACCCAGTTGTAGACCGTTGATCATATGTTGACCCAGCCCAATCAGTATCAGAATAGCCAACCAAAGTGGAAGAACCATTAGATTTATAAATTAGTCCCTTACCATGAGAGCTTTTAAGATATTGAAGAATGCGACATACAACATCCCAATGAGCCTTCTTAGGTGACTCCATAAACTAATTCACCACACCAACAGCAAAAGAATTATCAGGGTGTAACAGTAAGATAAATTAGTTTCCCAACTAGACATCGATATTGATGTTATTAGTTTCCCAACTAGACGTCGATATTGATGCTTGTCTTCAATTTCATTTCCATCATCAACTCCAAACTTTTGATTTGGATCCATAGGAGTATCAACTGGCTTGGCAGCCAGTGTACCTGTCTCAGACAAAAGATTAAGAACATACTTTCGCTGAGACAAATTAATACCTTTTTTACTCCGTAAAACTTCAATACCCAGAAAATACCTAAGATTTCCCAAGTCTTTAATCTGAAATTGCTGCTGAAGAAAGGACTTAACCTTAGAAATGCCAGTCATATCACTACTGGAGACAATTATATCATCCACATATACCACAAGAATAACCACCCCCGAGTCTTTCTTGCAAACAAAAACATAATGATCAGAATAACACTGGTGAAAACCACATCTGGAAATCACTGAACTGAATTTTTCAAACCATGCTCTTGGAGACTGTTTCAACCCATAAATGGCCTTATGTAATCGACATACTTTACTACAATTCTCCCCCTGAGCAACATACCCAGGAGGTTGCTCCATATATACTTCTTCAGACAAATCACCATAAAGAAAAGCATTCTTGACATCCAATTGATATAATGGCCAATTGAAATTCACAGCAAGAGAAATAATAACACGAACATAATTGAGACATGCCACAGGGGAAAAAGTCTCGAAATAATCCACTCCATAAGTTTGAGTAAAACCTTTAGCAACGAGTCGAGCTTTAAGACGCTCGATTGAGCCATCCGGATTGTACTTGATAGTGTACACCCAATGACACTTCACCACATCTTTCCCAAGGGGAAGATCAACCAATGACCACGTTTGGCGAGACACCAGAGCTTCCATTTCCACATCCATAGCTTTCTTCCACTCAAGACGAGGCAAAGCCTCAGTGGTAGAAGTAGGAATTGTGTGAGTTTGTAATGATAGAGCAAAGTCATGTAATGGAGAAGGAAGATGTGAAAGAGACACATAACTCTCAATAGGGTAAGCCAAAGAGGATTTTTGTGTGCAAGACCGAGTACCTTTGTGAAGGGCAATCGGAAGATCGTTTGGACCAGAAGACAAGGAGGAAGATTGATTGGAGGGCATGGAAGAGCTGGAGACTGGTGGTGCCGTAGACTGCTTTCGCCGTTGATACACCTGCAAGGGAGGAGACACTAGAGAAGGACTAACAGAATCTAGGGGAATTTGTTGTGGGATAGGAGGATCAGCTACAATGTTAGTTGGAAACTCTTTACCCTTAGTAGAATAGTATGGTGTGCCCTCGAAAAAGGTAACATCAGCACTAACATATTAAGTATAAGTTGTAGGATCATAACACCGATATCCCTTCTGTGTACGTGAATAGCCGAGAAAAATACATTTAGTAGCACGGGCAGATAGTTTATCAGAATCGGAACGTAGGTTATGAACAAAACAGACACACCTAAAGACGTGTGGGGTAAGAGAGAATAACGGCTTGTCAGGAAATACAACACTGATTCGTGATTGATGATTGAGGACAATGGAAGGCATACGATTTATTAGGTAACATGTGGTAAGGACAGCATCACTCCAAAATGATTTTGGCACATTCATGTGAAATAAGAGTGAACGAGTAACTTCTAGAATGTGACGATACTTTCTCTCGGCCACACCATTCTGTTGAGGGGTATAAGTACAACTTGTTTGATGTATAATGCCAAGATTAGAACAAAACAAAGAAATTGATTTCTGTGTATATTCTAAAGTGTTATTTGTTCGCAAAATTTTAAGGGATGTATTGAATTGATTAGTAACCTCACGATGAAATAATAGGAAAACATGTAAAAATTCAGAACGGTCATGAAGCATATAGAGCCATGTTAAACGAGAATAATCATCCACAAAAGTATCAAAGTACTTAAAACCATTTCTACTAGCAATACGGGAAGGTCCCCAGATGTCCGAATGAACAAGTTCAAGTAAAGTAGATGCACGAGAATCATTATGACTAGGAAAAGAACTACGATGATGTTTCCCAAGTTCATAGGCCTCCCACTCAAGAGTAGAAATTGATTTACACTCGGGAATTATTTGTTGTAACTTAAATAAAGATAAATGCCCTAAACGAGAATGCCATAATAGGGGGGGTAATAGAACTAGCAGCTAGACCATTGGCGTCAGCAGTAGAGACACCACTTAGATAGTAGAGTCCATCACATTCATGCCCTCCACCATCATCTTCTTTGTTTGAAGGTCCTGAAAAACACAATGAGATGGGTAAAATGTAACTGAACAACTAAGAACTTTAGTTAACTGACTAACAAATAACAAATTTAAAGGAAGTTAGGGAACATGTAAAACAGAGGACAAAGATAAGGAAGATGTGAGTGAAACAGTCCCTGATCCAACTACTTAAGTCAAGGAACCATTAGCTAAAATAACTTCTGAGGAAGGACTAGAGTTATGGTGGGAAGAAAATAGTTCTTGCTTACCCGTCATATGACTAGAAGCTCTCGAGTCAATGACCCAAGAGGTGTTAGGAGACAAAATAGAGAAAGAGACCATGTTACTTGTACGTGCAAGAGTGGCAATGAATAAGAAATTGGAAGTCTCTAGTTGTTGAACACGCTTGATGAGTTGTGCAACCATATTATCTCAAGCCGTAGACTCAAAAGAACTACCCCCAGGTGGGATAGATGGGTTTGTGTTGCTGTAAAACACATTTCGAGCACTCCTTTCAGACACAGCAGTGTTTGCAGTAACTGATCATTGAGCCCACTCAGGCTTGCCATGCTTGGCCCAACAAGTGTCAACAATATGGCAGGATTTGCTGCAGTATGTACACTGACCGCTATCTCGATCAGAACTTTGTCCACTACGTCCACCACCACGACTACTACCTCCCCCGAAACCACGACCACTATTGGAAAATCCACCATGACCATGACCACCACTACTAGCCACAAATGCTGAATTGTCTTTAAATGACGTAGAAGACGGAGGGACAATGTTCTGAATTCGACAAAATGCTTCATTCATAGAAGGAACTCTCTCACCAGCAAGAAGTTGACTCTTCACAGGCTGTAAGTCGGAATTCAAGCCAGATAAAAATTTGGCCACTTGAAATTCAGCTCGTTGTGTCTTAAATCTCTCAAAATCAGTAGTGATGGGCTGATAAAGATTGAGTTCTTCCCACATACCTTTCAAAGCACTATAATACTCTCCAAGAGACTTGTTTCCCTGTTTAAAATTAAAGATCTTCTCATATAGTTCATAAACTCTAGACATATTTTTGTCTTGTGAGTAACTCTCCATAAGATCATCCCATACTCCCTTAGCAGTTGTGTGGAACATGACATTAGCAGCGATGGATGGTTCCATGCTATTCCATAACCACACTAGAAGAGTATCATTCTCTCTCATCCAATCACTATATTCTCTAGAATTTTCAGCAGGGGGTCTGTGGTGAGATAATAAAGTTTCCCTTTGGCATTAATATAAACCTTTACAGCTTGGGCCCATAACAAGTAATTAGAGGATCCATTTAATTTAATAGTGGTAATTTGAACATTGACACTATCTGTAGGAGCCTTGGTATCACTCATGACAATAAGGTCAATATAAATATATCTACCACTAATCAAGAAGGCTGAAACTTTAGTGCTAGAAACAAAATAGCAGCGCTAATATATAATCAGATGTAATTGGCTCCATCAATTAACCAAAGGGATGCTGAAAACTCATAGATATTGACTGCTATATAGAAGAAAGTACTCTGATTCTTGAATCCGCTGATTAGTAAGTGTTGTAATCCATGTTCACAAACCGAACCTGATGAATCTAATATCTTCTGATCTCATATGTATCAAGACTTGAAGAGAAAACGGATAAACATTGCAGCTTTAGGTGGCTGCGCACCAGAAAAGAATTAGGATTACTAGGGGACTCTCAAACCAGCAATAGGATCAAGTAATTAGGTAGTTAGATCTGCTCTGATACCATGTCACAAAGCTGATTATAGAACTCGCAGCAAATAGTAAGAGAGAAAGAAGAAGAAGAGAGAAGGAATAGAGAAGAGGAGAAGAAGGAGAATGTAAAAGAAAGAAACGAAGAGGGGTTGTAGATTTCTGTAGTAACAGAAACCCTACACCCATTGTATTTATATTGAATATAAACTGTATATGACAATAATACCCTTATATAAGTAAAAAAGAAAATAAAACTCTGATAATAAAGGAAACTCAATTAAAGTAACTTAACAACTATCTTTGTTACGTTCTTCTCTACTTTTTCCTCATTTTATTCCTCTTTTCTGCCTCTTCCCAGAGTAATTTTCTCTCTCTGTCTCTAGTGAGAGAGGGTTAACTGGAGCTGATTTTCCAGTTCTAGAATCATGAGCCACAAAAGTGAAATTGGCAGTAAGTGCTACTGAATCTGAGGAATCCTGGGTCTCTGCATGGAATTGCCAGTTTAAGGTAAACAGCGGAATGGATCAGTAATAAGACTATATGATGGAAAGGCTAACTTTATGAAGATCTGATATCTATATATTGTGCTTGACCAACATGTCAGAAACCTTGACAAACCAATACTTCTTGGCAAGAGGATGTTGATTAGCAAGCTTCTTTCTAGTATGGACAGGTTTAATGTTTTAGTTATTTATTTTTGGTTATAAGGGAAAGGTGGATGAATAGCAAATTAGCAAATTTCTCCATAATTTTTACAAGTAGAGTAACGAAATCATGCAAGAGCTAGTATGGTTTGTGAAGAATAAACATATACTAAAGGCATGGCCATCAAAGTGACACCATCGTGCAATTGCTTAGTGGCAGCAGATGAAAATGTATGATCTCGTCCAACAAGCCAACAAAGCAATGTCATCAACTTTAGGAAAGAGAGTAGCATACTATCATCATTTGGGAGCACTGTTTCATATAACACCTTCTGTGGACTGAGTTACTTCCAGCTGGATCTCCATTGACGAGCGCCCAACCCATGTAACAGCTCCCTCTATTTGCAAGTCCGTGTCAATACGGATTGGCCTCTTGAGAACCATCCTGTCTACAGAAGCAGTGACTAGTAATAGAGGCCTTGTGGTGCCATCGTCGCTGGAGCAATGCTGGTCCAAAAGAAAAAAAAAAGGCTAAATAAAACGGGGAATGTACTGTTATGCACAATCCTAATGATGAATTCCATACCATATGAACTACAACAAATCACTGGAGAACTTAACCATTAAGCCTCTGATTGCAGAACCTGATATGGATGAAGATTGATGAAAATTGGACATGCCCCAATACAAATGATAGAGACAAGGTACTGCTTACAGCAAATCAGTAGCATGTTGTTCAATCTTTTGGTCGAAGAAATGAACTCCTCTCTAATACCAAATGACTAATTCTAGATTATTCAAACAAGAACTTGACATTCAAAATTCTTATATCGGAATATTAGAGCAAATTATCCGCCGACTAAGCACCACCATCGGTCAGTCTTATATCAGGAATTCATCAATTCATCTTCCGCAGAAAAAAACCAGTAGAACATGCATCGAGAAAGCTTTAGCATGAAAAACATCCGCAGGGTATATATGGCACCACATCCAGATAAGGGAAATCAAGGCATCGCCATCCGATAGTCGTTTAAAGCTCGTTCATTTACCTTATAGCATATGGTCCCGGCGAGAGCATCGAGATCTTCCACCAGCTTTCCCATCCTAATCTTGTTCCAAGGATTCCTATACTGCTCCCTGAGCACATAATCGCTCGAGAACTTGTAGAAAATGCTCGTCCTACTCCTAGACGGGCTCCGTGGGACCAATTCGCTCTCCGGCAGAGGCTGCGCCACCTTCCCGCTCGTGCCGGCCCCGCCGACCTCCTCGAACATCTTGGATCTCGCTTCCCACAGGGCGTTGGTGACGGGGGAGAAGTACATGCCGGGCCACAGGCTGATCGGCTTCCGGATCGACGATCCACGTCGATGGGCAGAGAGCTCTCGTATGGCGGGGGAGCAGCGGTGGAGGACGGCAGAAGGGGGGCACCGCGGTCTGCCGTGGCGGAGAACCGGGCGACGCGAGGCCATGATGGATGGAAAGGAGGGAGCTTGGAGAGGAGACGGTTGAAGAGCGGTCGGTGGAGGGGCGCCATCATGGGGATGGAAAGGTGGATCGGAGGGACGTTGGACTACATGAATTATAGCAGAAATTATTGTTTTAATAAATTTTTTTGATAAATTATATAAATTATAGTAAAAAAGATATTAGAAATATATAAATTATATAAATTATAGTAACAAAATTATAGTAAAAATGTATAAATTATTTTATTTTCTTTTAAACAAAACGTGGTACTTGCGCCATGAATAGGAAATTATATTAAGAAAGCTATGTAGAGAGATGGAATGCATGTCCTAATAATAATAATAATAATAATAATAATAATAATAATTTTTTAATAATAATCTTCATCGGATCTCGAATATGGTTGAGGCAAATGAAAAATAAAAATAAAGAAGGAAATTCTTTTTCTGAAAAAAAGAAGAAGAAGAAACTAGCTATCGAATTTGTAATGGAAGACATCACCTGTAAGTACAACTCTCTCGTGATTGAATAGTAGCATCCTTGTATTTACGAATTTCACGAACAAATTCGAAAAATGAATATCTTAATTAAAATTATGGAATTGAAACACAATTACTAACTCAAAATTTACTAGGGGGAAAAACTCGAAAAAAAAGAAGAAAAAACTCAGCGAATCCCTTCTTCACCTCCCACCTATAACATCCCAAATATTGCAACACCATAATCTAGGAAGCACCACCACTTATTCGCACTGCACGTCGAATATTTCGACACGCGTGTTAAATGACTTTCCGATATTTTTGAATACTTCTCCGATCTTGGTTAAGCGTGTGTGAAAAATCCGACATCTAATCAATTTTCACTCAAGTTGGAATTTTGACGTGCAAGTTTTCAACACGTGAGATCAAATTTAAAATTTTTCAATAAATGAGAGGTCAAAATATATAAATGTGAATAATAAAAAATAATAAAAATAAATAAATAGGAAAATAAGAAAAAATCTAGTTTTCTTTTTCTTTTGACTCTTATTTCACATGATGCACAATTCGCTCCAAAGTTTTTTTTTTCTTCTAACATGCTTGACACACGAGTTCAAAATAGGAATTGTTTGTTTTTCTCTCCAAGTTTTACAAATTATTGGAATAAAGTTGAATTTGTCAAATTAAAATAATGAATGATTTATTGGATTAATGTTTCAATGTAAATTCATTCTAGGTTTATTTATTTATTTTTAAATTTTAATTAAATTAATTTGATTTCATAAAAAATGATAATTTATACGTATATCATTTAATATCTGATGTGTCGCCGCGTAATGGAATTTTCTATTTTTTGAAAAATGACGTGTCGTGTTGTGTCAAGGTCGCGTGTCGATGCCCGTGCTACTTAAACCATAACTACACTTTTCTCATCCCTTTCTCTTCATCAATTTGACTCACTTTAATTTTTCTTTTTAAATTCGTGACATTTGGAACTTTCAAAAATTGAAGTGTGGGGCCCCATATGCTTGCCCCGCCCGTCTATAGGCGAAAAATCATAATTCAAAAAATACTCATCCATAAATGATTATTCACATTTTTCATAAAAACAAATAAACAAAGTACATTTTCATTGTTAATGAAATATCTAGATATACCTTATGTTGATAAATTTTTGTAAGTAATAAAATCTGGGAAAATAATTTTGAAATTATTCATTTTTCCCGAAATATTTTGTCACATATTACGAAACTGCCATTCCAGAGTTTCCTTCCAATTCTACCCCTTGAAAGCCCACTATTTCACAATTTTGACACTCGGTGGTGGTGTACGTGATGCGGAGCTCGGGCTAGGGCTTGTTCTTCTTCTCAATTTCCCTGCAGCGGCGCGCGCTCTGCCTTCGACCCAGCATCGAAGCAAGAACTTCGAGCGAAGTGAGTTCAGCTTTAGCATCTTGCTCTTCGAAATTTCTCGCTCCCTTTTTGTCTTTCCGTTCAGGGTTTGTTTCTCTTGGTTCTTCTAAGGGTTTGGTGTTGGTTTCCCCTCTGTAAATTCGCTTGAATCGCTGCATTTTCTAGTTCATCTTTCATTCTAAGTTCCTTCCATTTGCTCTAAAACGAGGGACGAGATAAGCATACAAGAGGGTCGTCTGCGTTTTGATGTTTGGGGGTTATCATAGGTGGATGTGGACATTGGATTTGCCACAGATTTGTTTGTTCATGAGCCTTTTTTGTGGTGGGGTGGGGGGGGGGGGGGGGCGCGGCTGCTAAATTAGCGTGCAATTTTGTTTCTTTTCCATTGATTAGATTACGATTGTGGGTACTCCTGTTTCAGGTAGAGGAAGCAGTGATCGAGGATTAGGAGGATGAGCGGAGGAGGAGAGAAAGGGTCGGCCACCACGAAGACCCCCGCGGATTTCCTGAAATCGATTCGGGGGAGACCGGTTGTCGTCAAGCTGAACTCTGGAGTCGATTATCGAGGTACTTCTCTCAACATGGTCTCTCTGTATTGGGAGAGTTATTCAGCAAAAATTGTCTCTATGTAGCTAGATTTTGCTGAGTTTTTGATTATTTCTGTCCTCGTTTGTGGTTTATTGTACTGAATCCTATGTGCCGTTAACTACTTGTCTCAAATTTTAATTAGTTGGGGATGATTTATCGATTGAATTCTTGGCAGCTCATATGAGTGAAGCGGCCGTTTACTGACCTCAAAATTAAACAGAAGTTTAAGTCAACCGCAATTATGAACCAAATGAACCTTACCTGAATATTGCTTTTGTCAGAAAATTCAGAGTCATATTGTGACCCTGCATCATGGGCAGTTAAGTTGGTCCTGACATGTATGTTGTGGTCTTGATGTAAGACATTAAGCCTATTCTTTGATTTCATCAGGAGGGAATATCTCTTCAAAATATAATAGCCGTTCTTTTTCTACCAATGTCTGTGGTATTCGTTGTCAAAAAGAGATCTGTAGTAAAATTGAGGCTCTGATGTTAAACTTGTCTTACAATGATTAAATGGGAAGTTTTGCTCATGAAATCAGTTAGTATCATAGATATTTAGCCGATAAAATGATGGTCGCAGAACATCATTTTTCTTGGGAGAAACTGTAAAAACAAGGGTCATGCACGTACATGCTGCTATTCAATTTCAAAATACAAAAAACCTTTCTTTGATGGCATGAGTATATATATCCTGGCTTTCAAATTTCACAGGTTTTTTCTTTTGGGTGTTGAGGCCGAGAGGGAGGAAGAACAAGCGCAGAGATAGAGAAGGGCAGATGCGGGGCCTTTGATGATAAATTAACGAACTTATATGGGATTAAGAATTGGTTGCTTGAAAGCCATTTGATCCATTCCAATGTCCTTATCATGAAAATAAGATGATAATACCCTTTCTGTGGGATTTGTGCTGTCATTTTCTAAAAAACTATCTGAATTTACAGTTTGTGGTAAATCCTAATAGAGGAAAAGCTGTGTCTGCGTGGTATGTGCCTATGACCAAGCTTTTTCTTGTCTACTTCTTGTGATTTGTAAACCTTAGTGCTTGTGGCATGAGACCTGGATGGGAGGTGAGTTGGATGATAATAAATTAATGGATGTGGAATGTTTCTGACAAGCATGTTCTCCTTCCCATGCTATATGCAGGCTATGCTGATGATTAGTTTAGAATCACAATCTTGTGCTGTCTGAACTGGTGTGGTATTCTTATATGTTCTGATGCGTTGGAATTTTATGCAGGTATTCTAGCCTGCCTGGATGGATATATGAACATAGCAATGGAACAGACAGAAGAGTACGTCAATGGACAGCTGAAAAACAAGTATGGAGATGCTTTTATTCGAGGAAATAACGGTAACGATGTATACTAGATTTCTGACTTTTTAGTTTTGTTGACTTGGACCTTTACTAACTGGTACGATTTATTGCAGTTCTGTACATCAGTACTTCAAAGCGGACTCTAGCAGATGGGGCTTAGCGTTGATTGTTCCATGTAATGTAGCAATGCGGAGTTAATGTAGCCATAACTTTTGATGGATACATTCTTGGTTGCTCTAGAATTGTGGAAAAGTTAACATATTCCAAAATTTAGAGCTGATTTGTGATTCCTACTGATAATTCTGCATCTCATTAAATCGGTCTGTGAATTGCTTGAAAAGGAGTTATAATGCCCTGGCTCTTGCTCAAGTAGCATGTCATCATATGTATCTGGCTCTGTTTGTGAATTGCCAAATGGCTTTATGCTATCCTGTTTATGAAAAAGGCGAATTGCATTTAAGCATCAACCCTGAATACCATCTATCTATGTCTGTATAATTGTTTCTATTGCTAAAGCTTATCGAGATAATTGATATCATGTCTGTTGGCATGGATTATTGCCGTGACCCTCTCGAATGAGTTTGAGGATTGCTAAATGGGCGCGAATGTTCCCTCTTGCAAGACGATGTTTACTCTTGACACGGGTTCTCCCAAACCCTATTGATCGTTAGTTGATTTTCTCATTCTAATTATGGCCTTTGTTTTGACTTTAGGAGCCACCATTAATATATGATGAGCCGATTAAAGATCGAATAAAACGTGGGAGTTTGTTTTATTTTTGTGAGTAAAATATTCAGGACATGGTGATTTGACTACACTAAATATATTACCTAATGAACAATTTGTTAGCTTAGTTCATTTAGGGATTTAGTTTTATGCATTCTTTCACACATTTTTTGTTTTTCCTGAGACATTTATGTCTAAATGATCATGCAAAGATGCTCATACAACAAGATTTAAGCAAGACGATATCCAAGCAAGATATGATAATATCAAAGCAAGTGCACCACAACCCGAGACGCATCGGGCAACATTAAACTTCGCCTTCTTATTAAGCAACGGGAAAGTACCTGCAAGGACTAATGAAGGCTAACCCGAGACTCGTCGAGGATACAAAACAAAGCCAATTGACCACGACGCATCCCCTACGCAGCATGTCTAAAGTCTGGACAGCGTGCGGTGGATGCCACTCCATGTGCTAAACGACACCGAATTGACTACTAAAAGGTCTCGATGCATCTTCGCAAAGCCAACCCGAGACGCCTCAAAGGTGCAGTACCCAAACAAAGGCACACCAAACGTCTCCTATTAAGCATGCATGAAGTCTGGTAGCAGGCGTGTCGTGTATCATTAGGACTTGAAATTGGCTTAATATTATTCAAAAACCACATCGCCACGGGAACCCCTGAGGGTTGGCCCGGTGCTCGTCGAATGAACCAAACAAGACTGAACGCTCGCTGTCCACGGTCTGGACAGTGCTGCACAGCCCTCTAATGAAAATCCATCAATTCTTGGCATTAGTCACCAAGATGCACAGACTATTAAATTCTATTTGTACGAACACCAGTAGGAAAGCCATGAGGATGGTAAATAAGATAGTTGACGCGAATCTATTGCTCACTCTAATCAGAGCGGGCATAAAAGTTGCCCAAATGAGGATTGTAGACACGACCGGAATGAGCCATCAACAGCCAAATGAAAGCAAGAAGCTCTCCACCTTTATTAAGCACCTGCACATGTACTTCTCCCTTAATATGAACCACTGCATATGACAGCATCTCAACCTATGCTCCGCTCATCACCTTCAACTTCATTTCCTCGAGCTCTTTCATCTTTTTAGCTAAATCGGTCCCCTGACTGAGCATGGATTTCGAATGGTATACATCTTTCAATGATTCTTCAGATTTCTCAAACAACTGCTTGCATAGCTGCTCCACATCCCGGGTCGCATCATTCATATGGAGTAATTCTAGTAACTCCCCCAATGTCTCCCCTATTGTGATTTGGGCAATGCCTACCACAGCGGACATCACATTAAATTGATTAAGTACCAGATACAACATATAGTCAGAGAGGATCTTGTTAAATTCCCTTTCATCTTTTTTTTTTCCATGGATTTCTCTTTGTTGTACCAGATTTCAGTAGCAATATGCCAGATTATAATATTGTCATTGTAAGTACCCACAATGAAATCCTTTAGCAGATTGACAAATTTGTTTCCATCCGATAAACTCTCGAGATACAAACAACCTCTGGCATCAGATACCTTTTGCGCATCATGTTAATATTTCTTAATTGGCACCTAACTCATTAATTTAAATTTTTGAGTGAAAGTGGATCCAATTGATATATTAACAGGCTTGAAATTGGGCTCCCTCTTGGCGATCTCCCCAAAATAAGGTATCAGGCTTTTGCTACGCGCTTCCAACAAATGCTATCAAATCCGATGGTTGTGGTTTTTGGGCAGGTTGGCATTGTGGTGTTGCAACACATGTCCATAAGTGATGCAAAAAGACACCTAAATTAAGGGAAAGCGGGCTAACACTGAGCTCACACACGTGGGGGAGATTATTGGAATGCACATATGAGTGCATTGTGTTAGAAAAGTTTCACATCGGAGAATTGATATGGTGTGGAGCAGTTAATATATCCTAGTTGGCTTATAATTCATTAGCTTAAACTTTTGTGTAAAAGTGGGTTAATTTGGATATATTGACATGCTCGGATTTGGACTTTCTCTTGGTGATTTTCCTGAAAGAACGTATTAGGCTTCTGCTGTACACTCCCAACATTCTCATCTATCAACAAAGATTAAATGGGAAAGTTAACATAAGTGAAAAGTTTTGTTCATGAAATCAAAGATCATTACTGATGTTTGGCAGATTAAATAATGATAATACAAGGTATTCAATTTCATTTTTGAAAAACTGTAGCCATCAAATAAGTGCGTAGACTTAACAAGCAACTACGGAACAAGGACTTTTATTATTATATTGGAGATGGAAGATAGTGGAAGGGAAAGTAGGGAGCAAAAGAGGACGAGAGGAGTTTTATATCATGAAGGCATGTGCAAAGGCTAAGTTTTCTCCTGCTGGACGTGACCTTCAAGTGGGGAGGGGTTGGGTGTTTATAGCCCTCTTCCACGGCCTTTTCAAGATTAAAAAAATCTACGGCAACTTGCATGAACTTCCACATTTCACATGACTTTTCTAAAATATCTTAGATATTATTGGAAACTCTTCTAGATATATCTTTGATATTTTTTACAATTCTCTGGACTATCCATCCAAGTATTGTTTTTTTCTCTAAATATCTTGAGCATAGACTTCCAGAAATTGGGTCATTGCTTCAAAAGTCTCCCTTGTCCATATAGTATTTAGCAGAAACAGTGGAGAAATTGTCGATCCATTCACCGTGTCCAAAATGCTGTTTGGAACATTTGGTCCACTATAAAGCACACCTTTATAGCACCGATCTAGACCAATGGACAAACGAGCACGATCCTCGTCCTTGCACTTGTATAAATTATGTGTAGCATGCAGCATGCGAACTATCGTTCTCTTTCTTTTCGCGCTCGCTTAATGGTCTTCTTCCTTGTTTGCTACCCTATTATATCCTTTGCCTGTCCCGTTCAGTTCACTATAAGTAGCGACTTCCAGAAGTTGGGTCATTGCTTTAAAAGTCTCCCTTGTCCATATAGTCTTTAGCTATGAAGCACGGACACGCTCGGGAACCCTCCGTGTCGTGTCGGACTCTGACACGCTCAGACACGCTCGGACACGCGGTCAACACGTGTTGGATTTTCCGACACGTGATCAACTCTTCTCGACATGCAAGTCGGAGCATGTTCGAGCAAGAGGCTGGGTTTCTAGAGCGGATCTGCAAGCATGAAGGGAGAGTGAATCGTTGGCGATGGAGGGTAAAGAGGAGGCGAGGGAGAGGAAGCAAGGCTGCGGAGGTGAGGCAGCAGCAGTGAGGCTGTGATGGTGAGAGAAGGCTGGAGGAAGAGAGAACCAGGCGATTGAGATGGCCACGACAGAGGACCGGAGACAAGGCTACGACCGCAAAAGAGAGAGGACCAGAGGCAAGATAGCGAGCAGCTGCAACCTGCAACGAGGTGACCAAGAGAGAGTAGGGATTGAGAGGAAGAGGATCGTGCAATGGAGGAGGGAGCGGCCATTTTCCGAGAGTTTTCAAGGTTGCTTTTGAAGGGTTTCTAAAAGATAAAGAATGTGTTAAAATATGTCTTGAATTTGAGTGTTTATAAAACGCGATACGCTGGAAAAGAGAAAATAAAATAGAATATATGTGTAGCAAAGTTTTCTTTCTTTGCAAAGGAGGAGCCGAATTTTATTGAGCCATGGTGGGGCCCAAATGGGCACACATTGATAAAAGGGGAAGTTTTCTTTTTGCTGCAGAATCCAAAACAAGTGGTCCTAAGCAAGAACTAAAACTGCTTCGTCAAATCTTGCAGGAGTACCCTACCTACAAGACGCGACTCAAAAACAGGACGAAACAGTCCAAAAGTGGGGAGACAAAGGAGGAATTCCCAAGGTTACCTCCCGCGTCTATAAAACTGATCTTGGGTAAAGGCAGCTCCCGAGCCTTGAAAAGTATATCGGCTGGGTTAACCACCCATAAGACGCCTTGTCAATGAAGGGGTTCCCCGGGGGTCTCCCCAACGAGAAAGGAACCAGCCGAGACAGAGGGGTCTCCATGGGGGTAGCCCTCGTAGCCCCATGGGGACATTAAACAGGATCGGGGGTAAAGGCAGCTCCCGTGCCTCGAAAAATATAGCGGCTAGGCCTAACGCCCATAAGACTTCCCAAGGTTACCTCACGCGTCTGTAAAACTGATCTTGGGTAAAGGCAGCTCCCGAGCCTTGAAAAATATATCGGCTGGGTTAACCACTCGTAAGACTTGGAATTCCCAAGGTTACCTCCCGCGTCTATAAAACTGATCTTGGGTAAAAGCAGCTCCCGAGCCTTGAAAAATATATCAGCTGGGTTAACCACCCATAAGACTGGACCTGAGTAGGTTCTTAAACTGCTCCGTCGAACTAGAGACGTAAACTCGAGTCGTTTCTCTCGGAGTCAACTCTCTAACGTAAAAAGAGAAATGATAAACTGCCGAGGGTTTGTAACCAAATTTGGAAAACTCCCCCGGGCTTGAGTCACAGCTCCAAGATTAGTTTTATAGACGCGGGAGGTAACCTTGGGAATTCCTCCTTTGTCTCCCCACTTTTGGACTATTTCGTCCTGTTTTTGAGTCGCATCTTGTAGGCAGGGTACTCCCGCAAGATTTGACTAAGCAGTTTTAGGTCTTGCTTAGGACCATGTCTTACGGGTGGTTAACCCAGCCAATATATTTTTCAAGGCTCGGGAGCTGCCTTTACCCAAGATCAGTTTTATAGACGCGGGAGGTAACCTTGGGAATTCCTCCTTTATCTCCCCACTTTTGGACTATTTCATCCTTTTTTGAGTTGCGTCTTGCAGGCAGGGTACTCTTGCAAGATTTGACTAAGCAATTTTAGGTCTTGCTTAGGACCCGTGTCTATAAAACTAATCTTGGGTAAAGGCAGCTCCCGATCCTTGAAAAATATATCGGCTGGGTTAACCACCCGTAAGACATAGGACCTGAGCAGGTCCTTAAACTGCTCCCCCTGTCAGTGAAGGGGTTCTCCCCAACGAGAAGGGAACCAGCCGAGGCAGAGGGGTCTCTATGGGGGTAGCCCCCGTAGCCCCATGGGGACGTTAAACAGGATCGGGGGTAGAGGCAGCTCCCGTGCCTCGAAAAATATAATGGCTGGGCTTAACGCCCGTAAGACTAAAACAGGACGAAATAGTCCAAAAGTGGGGAGACAAAGGAAGAATTTCCAAGGTTACCTCCCGCGTCTATAAAACTGATCTTGGGTAAAGGCAGCTCCCGAGCCTTGAAAAATATGTCGGCTGGGTTAACCACCTGTAAGATGGAAGACCTGAGCAAGTCCTTAAACTGCTCCTCCTATCAATGAAGGGGTTCCCAGATCAGTTTTATAGACGCGGGAGGTAACCTTGGGAATTCCCCCTTTGTCTCCCCACTTTTGGACTATTTCGTCCAGTTTTTGAGTCGCGTCTTGCAAGTAGGGCACTCCTGCAAGATTTGACTAAGCAGTTTTAGGTCTTGCTTAGGACCTCGTCTTACGGGTGGTTAACCCAGCCGATATATTTTTCAAGGCTCGAGAGCTGCCTTTACCCAAGATCAGTTTTATAGACGCGGGAGGTAACCTTGGGAATTCCTCCTTTGTCTCCCCACTTTTGAACTATTTCGTCCTGTTTTTGAGTCACGTCTTGTAGGCAGGGTACTCTTGTAAGATTTGACTAAGCAGTTTTAGGTCTTGCTTAAAACTGCTTAGTCAAATCTTGCAGGAGTACCCTGCTTGCAAGACGCAACTCAAAAACTGGACGAAATAGTCAAAAAGTGAGGAGACAAAGGAGGAATTCCTAAGGTTACCTCCCGCGTCTATAAAACTGATCTTGGGTAAAGGCAGCTCCCGAGCCTTGAAAAATATATCGGCTGGGTTAACCACTCGTAAGACAGATTTGAAGTCAACTCTCTAACGTAAAAAGAGAGTAATGAAAAACCGTCAGGGGTTTCTAACCAATTTGGAAAAACTCCAGTTTTTTAGTCTCGTCTTGCAGACAGGGTACTCCTACAAGATTTGACTAAGCAGTTTTAGGTCTTGCTTAAGATCCAGTCTTACAGGTGGTTAACCCAGCCGATATATTTTTCAAGGTTCGGGAGCTGCCTTTACCCAAGATCAGTTTTATAGACGCGAGAGGTAACCTTGGGAATTCCTCCTTTGTCTCCCCACTTTTGGACTATTTCGTCCTGTCTGTCTTACGGGTCGTTAACTCAGCCGATATATTTTTCAAGGCTAGGGAGCTGCCTTTACCCAAGATCAGTTTTTATAGACGCGGGAGGTAACCTTGGGAATTCCTCCTTTGTCTCCCCATTTTTGGACTATTTCGTCCAGTTTTTTAGTCGCGTCTTGCAGGCAGGGTACTCCTGCAAGATTTGACTAAGCAGTTTTAGGTCTTGCTTAGGACCATGTCTTACTGGTGGTTAACCCAGCCGATATATTTTTCAAGGCTCGGAAGCTGCCTTTACCCAAGATCAGTTTTTATAGACGCGGGAGGTAACCTTGGGAATTCCTCCATTGTCTCCCCACTTTTGGACTATTTCGTTCAGTTTTTGAGTCGCGTCTTGCAAACAGGGTACTCCTGCAATATTTGACTAAGCAGTTTTAGGTCTTGCTTAGGACCCCTATCTTACGGGTGGTTAACCCAGCCGATATATTTTTCAAGGCTCGGGAGCTACCTTTACCCAAGATCAGTTTTATAGACGCGGGAGGTAACCTTAGGAATTCCTTCTTTGTCTCCCCACTTTTGGACTATTTCGTCCAGTTTTTGAGTCGCGTCTTGCAAGTAGGGTACTCCTGCAAGATTTGACTAAGCAATTTTAGGTCTTGCTTAGGACTTGTCTTACGGGTGGTTAACCTAGCCGATATATTTTTCAAGGCTCAGGAGCTGCCTTTACCCAAGATCAGTTTTATAGACGCGAGAGGTAATCTTGAGAATTCCTCCTTTGTTTCCCCACTTTTGGACTATTTCGTCCTGTTTTTGAGTCACGTCTTGCAGGCAGGGTACTCCACTCCTGCAAGATTTGACTAAGCAGTTTTAGGTCTTGCTTAGGACCTAGTCTTACGGGTGGTTAACCCAGCCGATATATTTTTCAAGGCTCGGGAGCTGCCTTTACTCAAGATCAGTTTTATAGACGCGGGAAGTAGCCTTGGGAATTCCTCCTTTTTTATCCCCACTTTTGAACTATTTCGTCTTGTTTTTGAGTTGCGTCTTGCAGGCAGGGTACTCCTGCAAGATTTGACTAAGCAGTTTTAGGTTTTGCTATAGAATCCAAAACAAGAAGAACGAAGCCGTGTGAAGCATCACGTGAATGAAAGGTAGTGGGGACAAAGGTCAATGGTTTGACCTTGGGCACACACACGTATGTCACGCGTGGGCTTGTGTACGTGAAGCAAGGTGCAGGTGGGCCCTCGATGGGCACACATATAAAAGGCAATTTTGTAGGTCTTCGGTTTTGAGGGTTTCTTCTTTTCGGTGAGTTGTTGCCGCACGTCCGACGAAGCCGCACATGATCGTTGAGCGAAGCCACATATTGAAGCGTCGTTTACTCTGAGTGTCGTGAGTGTTCTCTATTTGTGAGAGACATTCGTAGGCGCTGGGTGCTTGATAGCGGGTCTTCGTGTTTCTCGTGCGGAAAAACTTATTTGTGATTTATATCCAAGTAAGATTGGTGTATTTAGTGTAATTGGGGCTTGGGAAACACCGAGAAAGTGTTTGAGTGACTTAAGTGTGTAATCTCCCTGTATCGCTTGATCTATAGTGAAATTCACTGCTGCTTTCTCCGTGGACGTAGGTCTTTACGACTGAACCACATAAATCTGGTGTTCGATTTATTTTTCTTTATCTGTTTATATTATTGTTCGATCGCTCGCAAATTCGCAATAGAATGGGTGCCATGCAAGGAGGATGAGCACAGAAGGAGGAGGCTACGATTTAGTTTTCCAATGAGGGGGGTGCCGTAAAGGAGGTGTCAAAGGAGGATGAGGCAGCTAGGTTTGGGTTTCCAAAGAGGACAGAAAAAAAAAATTAAAAGTGAGGTACTGTGCAAGGAGGACGCCCCTAGGAGGAATAGTAGGTAGCTAGTGTTTGGGTTTTCAAGGAAGAGCAGGAAAAATAAAAGTAAAAAATGATGGTGCCATGAAGAGCCAAAAAAAAAATTAAAATGGGATGCTCATCCTGGGCGGGATTTGTCCTTTTTTCCTTTTCTTTTTTGGAGGGAGAGGGTGGAGGGTGATTTCAGAAAGAAAAAAAGATGAATAATGTTGAATAATAATAAATTATGATCACCATGAAAAATTATAAATTTATTTAAATAAATTGACTCTATTCTTTATTTTTGAAATAATCATATGTATATATAAAAATATTTATTTAATATTTAACACGTTAACGTGTTTAATTCTCTACTTTTTTTGAGAAATGACGTGTCGCATGTCACACGTGTCGTGTCGCGTGTCGGTGCTACATAGGTCTTTAGCGGAAATAGCAGAGAAATTGTCGATCTGTTCACCGTGTCCAAGCCGCTGTTTGGAACGTTTGGTCTGTAAAGCACACCTTTATAGCACCGATCTGGCATGCAGCTTGCGACTTCCAGAAGTTGGGTCATTGCTTTAAAAGTCTCCCTTGTCCATATAGTCTTTAGCGGAAATAGCAGAGAAATTGTCGATCTGTTCACCGTGTCCAAGCCGCTGTTTGGAACATTTGGTCTATAAAGCACACCTTTATAGCACCGATCTGGCATGCAGCTTGCGAACTGTTGTTATCTTTCTTTTCATGCTCGCTTAACGGTCTTCTTCCTTGTTTGCTACCCTATTATCCCCTTTGTCAGTTTCGTTCAGTTCAATATGAGTAGCGACTTCCAAAAATTGGGTCATTGCTTCAAAAGTCTCCCTTGTCCGTATAGTCTTTAGCGGAAACAGCAGAGAATTGTTCGATCTTTTCACCATGTCCAAGCCGCTGTTTGGAACATTTGGTCCACTATAAAGCACCCGCTATAGCACCGATCTAGACCAATGGACAAACGAGCATGAACCTCGTCCTTGCACTTGTAAAAACCATGTGTAGCATGCAGCATGCGAACTGTTGTTCTCTTTCTTTTTACGCTCACTTAATTGTCTTCTCCCTTGTCTGCTACCCTATTATCCCCTATGTCAGTCCCGTCCAGTTCAATATAAGTAACTTTGACGACAACTCAAATGACATACTCTACGAAGGAGTTGCGGTTGCAATGGCGGATGGCTTCATTGATCTCACCCCACATGGCCCCGTTCAACAGCAGTATAAGGTAGGCCGCATTCAGTATTCCAAACCCATCTATATTAGAGATCCTATTACTGGGAGACAAGCAGACTTCTCTACCCATTTTTCTTTCACCATCGAACCTTTCAGTCCCAACCAATACAGCGACGGCCTGGCCTTTTTTCTTGCTCCTACTGGCTTTTCAATACCACCCAACTCGGCTGGTCCGTTTCTCGGATTGTTCAATGCCAGCACAGTCAATGATGGGCCTCGGAACCGAATTGTGATGGTTGAGTTCGATACTTTTGTGAACACAGAATTTGACCCTCACTGCACATGGGAATAAACAAAAACTCGATCTCTTCAATTGTTCATTCCCATTGGGATATCGAATCACACAGCGGAAATGCAACTAATGCCGTGGTGACCTATAATTCTACTAGCAAGAATCTTAGTGTGTTCTGGTCGTTCGCTGGAGACCCGATTTCTGTGGACAAGAAAAGCCCCTCGCTTTCTTACCAAATCGACCTTGCTCAAGTTCTTCCTGAATCGGTCGCAATCGGCATTTCAACTTCTTGTGGCGGCGTTGGGGAGAGGCACATCATCAATACATGGGGGTTTACTTCGGACTTGGATGCTGTACGCCCCCCGTCGACCAATTCACCCGTAAAGTGGGCACACTACAAAATCTATAGGTTGTTCACATTTATCACTGCCCCTTTAGCAAGTCTAATGCTGATTGTTTCAGCGGGGTCTTGCCTGTTTATGATCAAAATGAGGAAAAAGCGAGCATTGTGCTCTGACCGACTTGGAGAAAGAGATAAGAGCATTGCCGCTCAAATTCTCATATCAAGAGTTGCTTGAAGCTACAAGTAGCTTCTCACAGGATCGAAGACTTGGCCAAGGAGGGTCTTGCCATGTTTATAAAGGATTTGTGAACAGTTTAGATCGCCAAGTTGCTGTCAAGAGAATCTTCACGGAATCCGAACATTCTGAGAAGGTCTTCATCAATGAAGTGAAGATATTAAGCCGTGCGATACATCGAAATCTAGTACAATTCATTGGATGGTGTCAAGAGAAAGGTGAATTTTTGCTCGTTTATGAATACATGCCTAATGGTAGCCTTGATAATCATCTCTTTGGACCTCGAAAAGTTCTCCCTTGGGATGTAAGGTACAGGATAGCTCTCGGGCTGGCATCAGCCCTTAATTATCTTCATGAAGATCTAGAGCAATGTGTTCTTCACAGAGATATAAAAACGGCCAACATATTGCTAGACACAGATTTCAACACTAAGCTCGGTGACTTTGGAATATCTAAGCTTGTCGACCCCCGATTCAGGACTCAAACAACCGATGTGGTGGGGACATATGGTTATCTGGCACCAGAATATTTCAACGAACGGAAGGCTACTAGAGAGTCCGACATGTTCAGCTTTGGGGTCGTGGTTCTAGAAATCACTTGCGGTAGGAGGACCTATCAGGATGGAGAATTTCATGTCCCACTGTACAAGTGGGTCTGGCAGCTTTACCTTGTTGGAAATATGCTCGAAGCAGTGGACCAGACGCTGGATTCAAGCTTCGATAGGAAGGAAATGGAATGCTTGATGATGGTGGGACTGTGGTGTGTGCATCCAGATCCCAGGAGAAGGCCAAAAGCAGGACAAGTTATCAGGTTTCTTCAGCTAGAAGTCCCTGCGCCCGAGCTTTCACCCGCTGCATATGAGGCTCCCACTTTTTAGCAGCCATCAGCACCAAGAATAGATTCTTCTTCATCTTCTTCTTCAAGTCAAGAAATAGTTCATGTAAAGCAAGATGAAACATCGGTCCCAAAGCCACACAGCAGCACGTTGAGTTTGGGATGGAGGAGGACAAACTTGGGAGTCAGTGAAATGGTTCCTCATGCACGGTCCTTTTACTCTCAATAAGACTCGGGCATTGACCATTTTTGCTCGTTCTTCGTTCATTCTGTATTCCGGTAGTAACTAGTTTCATGTTGTAAATGCATTGTTAGCCGATCTCCTCACTACACAAGCTTTTGGGGGAAAATGGTTTGTCTAACACCTGGGACATATATTTTCTCCTGCATACCAATTCGTAGCTTGCAGTTGATGATATAGACAAATCTGTAGGTTTGTACAACAGAACGTTTGCATAGACATGGATGGGCACTCTCAGTTTTCTGATATTTCGAATATTGCTTGTTGAACTGATCTTGCAGCGTAATCCTTCAAAGTTCGTTCACTTTGCCGAAAAAGGCATGAACGGGCCCGGTTCCGTGCGTAGTGTTTAATATTTTTTCTGTAACAAACATCAGAAAATGATTTTCATATTATTTGCAACATATTGCCAAATGTAGTCATTTTCCTTAAAAATAAGTTTTTTTTAAAATACTTTAAAGAAGGTTCATTTTTTGTAGAACAAACGAAGCCTAAAGTTCATGTTATATTAAAAGCACGCCTACTAAAAAAAGAAACACACAAAAAAAAAATTAATAAGTAATCATAATAAATACCTCTAACCATACCACTATTTAGTGAGTAATAAGTTAGGAACATTACCCATATATAAATTTATAATGTGCCATTAGTAATGTTCTTCACAATTCATTTTTTTATTTATCGAAAAATAACTAGGCATCAGTTGATAATGCCAAAGAGATTTGAGTAGACTACAGAAAATGTGGGAGTTATGGAAATGAAAATATTATATTTGACTAAGGCCAACCGTGTCCCCACACACAGCTATTTTATCGAGAATGATAAAAGAGGGAATTGATTGAATGATCAAAATAGTATACTTTATCATTCTACGGGCTCTGATATGTCAGCTTAGCGATAGTAGTATACTAGTGTACTATATCAGCCTGCGGGTAATATGTCAGCTTAGCGCAAGCAGTACACTTTATCGGTTTAGAGTGAGCATTAGGGGTATACTATATTAGCTTGCGGGCGATATGTCAGCTTAGCGAGAGCAGTATATCGGTATACTATATCAACCTAAGAGTGATATGTCAGCTTAGCGAGAGCAGTATACCTTAACCCTGTTAGCTTAGTGCGAGCTATACTATCTATTTATCAACTTAGAGTGAGCAATCCTAGACTATGGTCAGACTTATAAATTAGAGTGAGCAATCCTAGACTATGGTCAGACTTATAAATAGTATGAGATGAGCCGACCAAGAAAGGGTCGAGATGACATGTAATCGACTAGGTCGATTGATCATTACTTTGATCTGATGTAGTGAATTGATTGATTGAATTGAAATGACCAATAAATGGTCCGATTGACATGAAATCGACTAGGTTGATTGATCAAGATATCGATCTGTGATGTGATTGCTTGGGTGCCTATTGAACTGTGCTAATATGCAGGTGGAATCTGAGGCCAAGGTAAGTCCTCTGACCCGTGCGTGCATAGGTAGCCCGGTTAGCGTATTGGTTTACTAATCGAGTCTTAGGGGGTAGAACTTGCTGAGACGTGGTCTCAATCGTTATTGAATAACCATTTCAGGATCCTGATGAGGAGCCTGAGGAGGAGGGATCTGAAGAGGAGAACCCTAATGTGGAACCAAATGAGGAGGAAGATTTTGGAGAAGAAGATGACCATGAGGAAAATCCTGAGTACGACCTGGATGAGGACTGAGATCCCATCCTGTTTTGTCAGATCTTGATTATATGTGGATAAGTGTTAGATCAGACCCCTATGAATAGTATTGCTTTATATACTATAGGTGTTTGTATAAAAGCATAGTTGTGAATTTCAGTATGGAAATTATGGCCCTATTTTTCTATTCCATTGTTTTATTATCTGGGGATTTATAATTGCTTCCGCATGTGCTATTGAAAAAGAAAGGGTCAGCGATAAGTAGTCCTGGGATATCGCATTAATAAATCGACCAAAGATGAAGGATGGGCACGTGACCGAGGATCAGGGCGTGACATTTCATCTTTTTCTCATGAGACTTACCATATTGAAAAATAGAATGCATAGCTCAAAAGGTTAAGAGAATTAAAGGGGAAAATATCTTCCATTGATAGTGCTTCAAAATTCACCTCATGAATGGTGCATTCAACAACCTTCTCATTGGATTTATGTTTGTCTGGTCTCTTTTATCTCTTACTAAACATTGACCAAAAAATGAAGAATACACACAAGCTGATCCGATTTACAACCAGCCTTATACCTCACATTAGTTCAAGCAAAAAGAAGTCATATCTGCTTGAACACAACATTCAAGACATAAACAGATGCTAGAGTATGAGGAGATGATAGCATGTCACGTTCACACACACGAAAGGTCCCCTACTGGCCAAGCAATTGCCGAGAATCCCTCGTTATCCGACAAAGCGTGTAAGATCCAAAGAGGTAGTGGCCATTCTCTTGAAAGTCTTGGCATTTTTTAAAGTACTTTATGGACTAATTGCAAACATAATATCTTAAAGTAGATATTGGGGGGAAAAGAATACCCACTTGACTTCATAGAAACTTTTTTAAAGGAACTTTATGGATTAATTGTCGAAAGGGGGAAAAACAAGGTCTATCCTGCCCAAATAATACATAGACCTCAACCCAATCAAGACTTAGCGAGGGCTTTGAACTAGTATATTCTAAGATACCCTTTATTAAATCGATGCATAAAATATAGTTGCATTTTCATTTATGAGACATTATATATTTTTTGTCACTTGTTTTTTGTAATATAGTTATGCGTTGTAGGGCCACAAAATTAATTGTATGTATTCCAAACTAAATTGTAATCAATACCCACATACTCAACTCTCAGTAAGAGATGAGCAATCCAAACACTCATTGTGTTTGCGAATGCCATATGTTGAAAAAGATAGTGTGGAAGTATGCATGGCGAAAGACCAAAATGCAAGGACTCGCCTAGCAATGGCAAATGATGATACTGCATGAAAGCGATTAAAAATAACGTTGTTGTGTCATATCATTTAACTTGTCATTAACGAGAATCAATGATTTGATTCCAATTGTGGCTCGGTCATATCAAAAATCATTTAGGCTATAAACAAAAGGTAGGTTTCAAAACCCTCTATTTTTATGCGGTCTCATTTGCCATACTTTTTCAAAAGAAGAACCTATCATTTTTTTATAATAATTTTTGCACAAACTCTCTACAATGAATGGTATAATAGATGAAAAGGACGAATAAAGGAAAATTGAGAAAAAGACATTTTTGACTTCTAAGAAACACAAGGAAATCGCAAATAACAATAATGCAAAATGATGAATAAGTGTTTTGTCTCGTTGGGGCATGGTGCACAAAGTTTATGCCTATTAAATTGCTCAATCTAATTAGATTTCACTAAGAGCATGAGTTGTCAAATTGTAAGTCAACTAATTGATTGAGTCATTCATTTTCACTCTAAAAATCCCATGTTGAAATTTGAGGATATGATTGCCTTTCAAGTTTTTTTTGTCAGACTTACCATCTTGAAATATAGAATTCACTACTCAAAGGGTTAAGAAAGTTGAAGGGGAGAATATCTTCCATTGATTTCAAAATTCGCCTCATCAATAGTGCATTCAACAACCTCCTCATTGGATTTATGCTTGTCTGGCCTTTTTTTTTTTTTTTTATTGTCTCATTGAACATTGATCAAAAAATGAAGAATACGCACGAGCTACTCCGATTTACAACCAACCTCATACCTCACATAATTCAAGCAAAAAGAAATCATATATATTGGAACATTATGTCCGAGACATAAACAGATGTTGGAGCATGAGTTAGATGATAGCATGTCACATTCACACACATGAAAGGTCTCCTATTGGCCAAGCAATTACTAAGAATCCCTTGTTATCCTACAAACTGCGTAAGATCCAAAAAGGTAGTGGCCATTCTCCTAAAAGTCTTGGTCTTTTTCGAAGTACTTTATGGACTAATTGTGGACATAATCTCTTAAAGTAAATACTGGGGGAAGAGAAGACCCACTTGACTTCATGGAAAATTTTTAAAGGAACTTTATGGACTAATTGTCGAAAGGCGGCAAAAAAAGGTCCATCCTACCCAAATAATACACAAACCTTGACTTGATAAAGACTTAGCGATGGCTCTAAACTAGTATATTCTCATATATTCTTCATTAAATCGATGCATAAAATATAGTTGCATTTTCATTTATGAGACATTATATATTTTCGGTCACATGGTTTTATGTAATATAGTTATGCGATGTAGGGCCAAAAAATTAATTGTATGTATTACAAATTAAATTGTAAGCAATACCCACTTACTCAATTCTTAGTAAGAGATCAGCAATCCAAACATTCACTATGTTTGCGAATGCCATATGTTCAAGAAGATAGCATGGAAGTATGCATGGCAAAAAACCAAAATGCAAGGGCTTGCCTGAAAATAACAAATGACGATACTACAAGAAAGTGATTGGAAAAATGTTGTCGTGTCATGTCATTTAACTTGACACTAGCAAGAACTAAGGATTCGATTCCATTTATTGTCTCGTCATATCAGAAATCATTTAGGCTATAAACAAAATGTGGGTCTTAATTAGATGTCCCTCTATTTTTATGCGGTCCCATTTGCCATACTTTCTCAAAAGAAGAAACTGTCATTTTTTTTATAACTATTTTTGCCCAAACTCTCGACGGTCAATGGTGCAATAGATGAAAATGACGAATAAAGGAAAATTAAGAACTAGACGTTTTCGACTTCTGAGAAATGCAAGGAGATAGGAGATAAGAGATAACAATAATGCAAAAAAATGAAGCAGTGTTTTGTCTCGTTGGGGCATGGTGGACAAGGTTTATACCTATTAAAATGTCCAATCTAATTAGATTTCACTAAGAGCGTAAGTTGTTGAATTGTTAGCCAAATGATTGATTCAGTGGGTCATTTTCATTCTGAAAATCCCATGTTGAAATTTGAGTATGTGATCACCTTTCATGTTTTTCTCGTGAGACTTACCATCTCGAAAATAGCATTCTCTGCTTAAAGGATTAAGAGATTTGAAAGGGAAAATATTTTCCGTTGATAGCGCTTAAAAATTCGCCTCATTAATGGTGCATTCAACAACCTCCTCATTGGATTTATGTTTGTTTGGTCTCTTCTACCTCTTATTGAACATTCACAGAAAAATGCAAAATACGCACGAGCTAATCCAATTTACAACCAACCTCATACCTCACATTAGTTCAAGCAAAAAAGAAGTAATATCTACCGGAACACTACATTCGAGACATAAACAGATGCTAGAGCATGAGGAGATGATAGCATGTCACGTTCACACGCACGAAAGGTCCCCTGTTGGCCAAGCAATTACCGAGAATCCTTTATTATCCAACAAAACGTGTAAGATCCAAAGAGGTAGTGGGCATTCTCCTGAAAGTCTTGGTCTTTTTTTAAGTTCTTTATGGACTAATTGTGGACATAATCTCTTAAAGTAGATACTGGCGGGAAGAGAAGACCCACTTGACTTCATGGAAACTTTTTAAAGGAACTTTATGGACTAATTGTCAAAAGGGGGAAAAAAGGCCCACCTTACCCAAATAATATATAAACCTTGACCCGATAAAGACTTAGCGATGGCTTTAAACTATTATATTCTAAGATACTCTTCATTAAGTCGATGCATAAAATATAGTTGCATTTTCATTTATGAGACATTATATTTTTTCCGTTACATGGTTTTATGTAATATAGTTATGCATTGTAGGGTAAAAAAATTATTTGTATGTATTCCAAATTAAATTGTAATCAATACCCACATACTCAACTCCCAGTAAGAGATCGGCAATCCAAACATTCACTATGTTTGCAAATGCCACATGTTCAAGAAGATAGCATGGAAGTGTGCATGGCAAAAAACCAAAATGCAAGGACTGGCCTGACAATAACAAATGACAATACTTGCAAGAAAGTGATTGGAAAAATGTTATTGTGTCATATTATTTAACTTGACACTAACGAGAATCAAGGATTCAATTCCATTTATTGTCTAGTCATATCAAAAATCATTTAGGCTATAAACAAAAGGTGGGTCTTAATTAGATGTCCCTCTATTTTTATGCGGTCCCTTTTGCCATACTTTTTCAAAAGAAGAAATTGTCATTTTTTTTTTATAACTATTTTTGCGCAAGCTCTCGACCATCAATGGTGTAATAGGTGAAAAGGACAAATAAAGGAAAATTGAGAACTACACATTTTCGACTTCTAAGAAACACAAGGAGACAGGAGATAATAATAATGCAAAAAAATGAGGCGGTGTTTTGTCTCATTGGGGCATGGTGCACAAAGTTTATACCTATTAAACTGCAAACTCTGGTTAGATTTCACTAAGAATGTAAGTTGTTGAATTGTAAGTCAACCTATTGATTGAGTGGTTCACTTTCACTCTGAAAATCCCATGTTGAAATTTGAGAATGTGATTACCTTTCATGTTTTTCTCGTGAGACTTACGATCTTGAAAAATAGGATTCACTCCTCAAAGGGTTAAGAGAGTTGAAGGGGAAAACATCTTCTGTTGACAGTGCTTAAAAATCCGCGTTACCAATAGTGCATTTAATAATCTCCTCATTGGATTTATGTTTGTCTGGTCTCTTTTATCTCTTATTGAACATTCACCAAAAAATGAAGAACACGCACAAGCTTATCCGATTTATAACCAACCTCATACCTATTGATACCTAAATTTTGGTGATCCAAATCGTTTATTCATTGCATAAAAATTAGGGATTAATTTTTACCCCTAATATATATATATATATAAAATTAAAATTGCATAACATCTAGTTTTAGGAGCATTTTTTTCATTCGCATTTGCATTGGACTGATTGGCGATAGATGAGTGTTAATTCGATGATACGACGGGTGATTTTTCACATATTCAAGCAATATACATCGAAGGATATATTTTTTGGCATAAATGAAAGTTCCAAGTGGAATATTAGAAAAAGATAAAAAGAATATTGCACGAGGGGCATATATTGAGTAATATATTATTTGACTCAAAATAAGAAACATTACATAATCAAAGGAGATTTCGTGCGTGAGCCGAAAAGGAAAGGAAAAATAAAGAATATTTGCCAAAAACTTAAGTCCTTCGCTTGTATAAAAGGAACCACGTATGGAGAAATTCGGGGGGGCCACGCACAATAGAATACACGGCCATTGAGAGAGAATCAGAGATACACATTGAGAAGAGAGAGTAGAAAAGATTTTTCTGGAGGTCTTTCGCTTTGAGACACCATTAGCGAGTGGAGATTTGTAGAGATTAAAACATGTGAATCGGAGGCATTGTTTCTCGGCAATTCTCACATCTCGGAAGTCACTTCTCCAAGACCAACATCCATAAAACTGGTCCTCGCCCACTCCGCAGCTTTCGGTGTCTCATCGGGCGAATCCTGCTGCTACCGCATTGATTCCAGCAACACCACAGTGAGTCTCGACGGCCTGCCGCACTTCCGCTGAGACGACGCGGCCGCTGCTTCTCTTGACCTGTTGCCGGCCCTGCTAAAACAACAACGCTGCTGCCGTGAGACCACACGTCGATCTGTTGTCCAACTGTTGCCTCGTTGACGCCATCCCTGCCTTGTTGATCTGTTCCAAACCGAGAAGGCCCTGCACCGTTCGATCCAATCATGAGCCACCGCCATGATCCCATGAATCGCTTCAGATTCATGCCTCCAATTTGAGTTTTCTTTTTATTTATTTTCTCTTGACTACCCACTAACCAGGAAGAAAACTTTTAGGGGGGCCGCACAATTCGATGGAGGGAACGTTGAGAGGAGATAGAGCGAAGGATCCAATAGAGAATAAAAACCGAAGTTCTTTCTGCTCTTTAGGTCTCAATTCTGAGATCGCTCCGACACCGCCTCCCGAGATCCACTAGCCATCATTGTTGCTGCTAGACATCCACGCTGTACCTGCACTGCGACGGCCCCCTCTTGGCCGAGCTCTTCCCTTCCACTACAGCGAATCTCTCTGTTTTGCAGGTTCTCGAATGAGCAGCACTGAGTTTTTACCGTGCTGTGAGCCGTGACATCGCTGCCATTGTCGAGCTGAGACCAGTTTGGTGCCTTCCCGCAACAAAATCGTTCTCCATTTTGCAGGTTCGCTGTGAGACTATCTCGATGAACATCTGAGCATCCTCCTCACCGTCAGCCCATGCTTGTGCGTGGTCACCACCTCCATCGAGAAGTCCACCCAGTGAGTTGTTCCTTCCCTGGCTGAGAATTATTGAACCAGCAGGCTTCGCCAAGCAGCCCGTACTGAGAGTCCCACCGTTGGTCCATACGTGACACCACTGCCACGGATTCCCCATGGACGAAGCCGCTGCCGTACTGTGATCACCTAGCCTCCAACCACGCTGAGTTCCTGAGTTCAAGTCCCCAACATTTTGCTCTTTCCTTCACGGCTTAATCTTGAAGGAGACCAACACCAGGCGCAAACCGAGAAAATCATCTAGCTATCAAGGGAGTTATCAATTTTCCATGAAAATTTCACTTTTTCTTTCTCTATAGTCACGTACAAGGGATACTTATCACGTCCATGTGAACAACTGAAAATAAGAGAAGAAAAAGACACAGGAGTTTTCTGGTTTTCTCATGGCTTCACTTTCGGGACACCACCTGGCGCAAGTCCAGCCCGCTCCGTTGAGTTCCTCAGGTTTGCTTAGCAGATCGTTGCAATGATTTCAGTCCAACTCAGCGAGCTTCAGCAGCCACCACGGTTTGCACCAACTTGCGACAATTCCCGCTTCAGCCACGACTCGTTCACCTACACGCCGACTAGCCATTGGCTGGCCCATCGTGAGCTAGTGCCCCCTTGCCAATGAGCCACACGCGGAGCCGTGAACCACCACGAACCACGAGCCTCTCCGTGCCGAGCTCGCTGTCCCTGATGTCCATCGTGAACTCGTGAGCGACCGCTCGTCGCCATCCACCAGCCTGGCCGAGTCTACACTGCAGCATCGCACTAGCTGCCCTTGCATCGCTCTTGAAGCCGAGGCGAAGTCCGTCCCGCGTTGACGTTTCCAGATCATTACAAGGCTTCCACAGCGTCCTTGTCTCCGGTCAAATATTGCATGTCTTGATGGTGTGTCCAGTGGCGGCAACGTCACATGCAATTGTGATATTTTCAAACCAAGAGCTGTCCCAATTTTGGCCATGCCAATGACAGGATTCTATTGGTGCTCATTAATTTTCCTCGTGCATGTGTTCTGACTATTCCTCCTCATGCTTAGCAATTTTCCAGAGTACTTGGTAATTCACCAAGGGAGAACACGATACAGGCAAATATCGTGGAAATTCCTATCGCACTTGCGTGAAGCCACCACGAGCAACGATCTTCCTCACCGTGATTCCCGTGACCCATCATCCATTCAAATTTGGAAACGTCACCCGCGTGGCATCGCGAATTAGGGAAGACTCTCGATTAAGCTGATTTTCATACATGATGCCGCCTAATTCGTAATATTGCAATCTTTCTTTGAATGTTTAATCGATATAGCCATATCTGAGATATCTCTTGATTCCTTAGGAATTAGGAAATTTTCCTAATTTCACAACGTGCATATGATTGACAGTCCAATTTTTGCGCCTGAAATCCAACTCGCAATCGCTTGAAAAATCGCCAATCCGATCTCATGCCCGAGATTCAATTCGCGATTTATTTAAAATTGGCCAACCGATCTCATGCAAGATATGGTTCATTAATTTGGATATCAATCTTGCTCTAATTTGCCGTCGTGTCATTTAAGTTGATTTATTTTTCGTAAAAAAAAAATCCAAAAAATGTGAGTTAGATTAGGTTTATTTCTTGTTTTAGGGTTTGCATATTTAGAATAGGAATTTTATTTCGAATTTCAAAAATCAAAAATCAAAAATCAAAAATCAAAAATCAAATCAATCAATTTAGGTTGCTAGTTTTTAACTTAGGTTGCATGTTTAATTATTTGACAATTCTTAATTTCGAAATTAATAAAAAAACAAAAATCATCATGCATATGTCATGTAGAATTAGGGCATTATTTGTATGTCGTTGCATATTAGGGTAAAATTGCACGTAGTTTAATTCTAGATAATATATTTCTTAATTTTTTTTATAAGTTTAGGTATTTTCTTAGATAGATTGAATTTTAGGATTACTTGGGTTACGATAATATTCTAGTTTAAATTAGGATTTGACTTAACCTAATTCCTAATACAAATTGAATAGAATCTTAATCTAGCTAGATAATTTTCACATTTTTTCTAATTTCGAATTTCATGAAAAATACAAAGAAAAATGTCTTAGAATAAATTTGTTTCATTTTCTACGATAAATTGCATGCCTTTAAGAAAAAAGAAAAAAAATGTCATGTAAATGTCATAGAGGATTAGATTCATGACATGCACGTCATTTAGAGATTGTTGCTAGGTCCATTTAATTAGAAATTGCATGTCATTAGAATTAGGTCATTTAGTTATATTGCATTGCATATTGCATGATTTTCATTAATTAAGTGAAAACAAAAAAAGAAATTACATGTTAATTAGAAATCATATTTAGGGTTGTTGATGTGAATTTTGATCTAATACTACAGATGCTTTCGTTGCTATGAGGTAAGTTCTACATTTTTTTCTTAATTGCTTTCTTGGGTGTTAAATTGGTGGTTTGCGCACCCGCATGATTACCTCACATGTTAAAGAAATAGATTTAAAATCAATTTAAGCTGCCTGCAAAAATACTTTTGAAAATAAAAGAATTGTACCGAAAGGGCATTAGAGAGATCTACTGTAACCAAGTCTCCCTACCCATAGTCTCTGGTTCGTAGGAGTAAAGTAAAACTCCTGTTATTTTCCTTGGATTTCTAATCGACCCACCAAAAAATAGATTAGTGGTGACTACTAGATAAAATCTATCTGCATGTTAAGAATTTGAACATAAGTCGCGAATTGGTATGGGCTTGGGAGAGCCCGAGTTAAGTCTAGGCTTAACAATCCATTAGCCAAATTTTAGGCGGTTCACCCGAAAATTTGGTCGCAACAATACCTCACATTATTTCAAGTAAACAGAAGTCATATTTGCCGGAACATTACGTCCGAGACATAAACAAATGTTGGAGCATGAGATGATAGCATGTCATGTTCACACAAACAAAAGTTCCCCCGCTGGCCAAGCAATTACCAAGGATCCCTCGTCATCCGACAAACTGCGTAAAATCCAAAGAGATAGTGGCCATTCTCCTGAAAGTCTTGGCCTTTTTTTAAGTACTTTATGGACTAATTGTGGACATAATATCTTAAAGTAGATACTGGGGGGAAGAGAAGACCCACTTGACTTCATGGAAACTTTTTTAAAGGAACTTTATGGATTAATTGTCGAAAGGGGGAAAATGGTCCATCCTGCTCAAATAATACATAAACCTTGACTCGATAAAGACTTAGCCATGGCTATAAACTAGTATATTCTGAAATACTCTTCATTAAATCGATGCATAAAATATAGTTACATTTTCATTTATGAGACATTATATATTTTCCATCACATGATTTTATGTAATATAGTTATGTGTTGTAGGGCCAAAATTAATTGTATGTATTCCAAACTAAATTGTAATCAATACCCACATACTCAACTCCCAGTAAGAGATCAACAATCCAAACATTCACTATGTTTACGAATGCCACATGTTCAAGAAGATAGCATGGAAGTGTGAGTGGCAAAAAACCAAAATGCGAGGACTAGCCTGCCAATAACAAATGATGATACTGCAAGAAAGTGATTGAAATAATGTTGTTGTGCGATATCATTTAACTTGACACTAATGAGAATCAAGGATCCGATTCCATTTATTGTGCAGTCATATCAGAAATCATTTAGGCTATAAACAAAAGGTGGATCTTCATTAGATGTCCCTCTATTTTTATACAGTCCCATTTGCCATACTTTTTCAAAAGAAGAAACTATCTTTTCTTTTTTTATAACTATTTTTGCCCAAGCTCTCGATAGTGAATGGTGTAATAGATGAAAAGGACAAATAAATGAAAATTGAGAACTAGACATTTTCGACTTCTAAGAAACACAAGGAGATAGAAGATAACAATAATGCAAAAATATGAAGTAGTGTTTTGTCTCACTAGGGCATGGTGCACCAAGTTTATACCTATTAAACTACCCCATCTAATTAGATTTCATTAAGAGCGTAAGTTATCGAATTGTAAGCCAACTGATTGATTGAATCATTCATTTTCACTTTGAAAATCCCATGTTGAAATTTGAGCATGCGATTGCCTTTCATGTTTTTCTCGTGAGACTTACCATCTTGAAAAATAGGATCCATTCTCAAAGGGTTAAGAGAGTTGAAGGGGAAAATATCTTATGTTGACAGTGCTTAAAAATTCATCTCGTCATTAGTGCATTCAACAACCTCCTCATTGGATTTATGTTTGTCTGGTCTCTTTTATCTCTCATTGAACATTCACCAAAAAAATGAAGAATACGCAAGAGCTTATACAATTTACAACCAACCTCACACCTCACATTCGTTCAAGCAAAAAGAAATAATATCTGCCAGAATACTACGTTCAAGACATAAATAGATGCTAGAGCATAAGGAGATGATAGCATGTCACGTTCACACACACGAAAGGTCCCATGTTGGCCAAGCAATTACCAAGAATCCCTCATTGTCCAACAAAAGGCGTAAGATCTAAAGAAGTAGTAGCCACTCTCCTGAAAGTCTTAGTCTTTTCTAAAGTACTTTATGGACTAATTATGGACATAATCTCTTAAAGTAGATACTGGGAGGAAAAGATGACCCACTTGACTTCATGGAAACTTTTTTAAAGAAACTTTATGGACTGATTGTCAAAAGGGAAGAAAAAAAGGTCCATCTTACCTAAATAATAAATAAACCTCTACCCGATCAAAACTTAGCGATGGTTCCAAACTAGTATATTCTAAGATACTCTTCATTAAATTGATGCAAAAAATACAATTGCATTTTCATTTATGAGACATTATATATTTTCTATCATATGGTTTTACGTAATATAGTTATACGTTGTAGGCCCAAACAATTAATTGTATGTATTCCAAATTAAATTGTAATTAATACCCACATACTCAACTCTCAGTAAGAGATCAGCAGTCCAAACATTCACTATATTTGTGAATGCCATATGTTCAAAAAGATAGCCTAGAAGTATGCATGGCAAAAAAACCAAAATGCGAGAACTCGCCTGACAATAACAAATGATGATACTACAAGAAAGTTATTGAAATAATGGTCTTGTGTCATATCATTTAACTCAACACTAACGAGAATCAAGGATTTGATTCCATTTCTTGTCCAGTTATATCAAAAATTATTTAGGCTATAAAGAAAATGTGGGTCTTAATTAGATATCTCTCTATTTTCATACGGCCCCATTTGCCGTACTTTTTCAAAAGAAGAAACTATCATTTTTTTATAACAATTTTTACCCAAGCCGTCGACAATCAATGGTGTAATAGATGAAAACGACGAGTAAAAGAAAATTGAGAACTAGACATTTTTTACTTCGAGACACACAAAGAGACAAAAGATAACAATAATGCAAAAAAATTGAATAAATGTTTTGTCTCATTGGGGATGGTGGACAAAGTTTATAACTATTAAACGGCCCAATCTGATTAGATTTCACTAAGAGTGTCAATTGTTGAATTCTACGCCTACTTATTGAATGAATCATTTATTTTCACTCTAAAAATCCCATGTTGAGATTTGAGGATGTGATCGCCTTTCATGTTTTTCTCGTGAGACTTACCATTTTGAAGAATATAATTCATTGCTCAAAGGGTTAATAGAGTTGAAGGGGAAAATATCTTCCATTGACAGTACTTAAAAATTCACCTCACCAATAATGCATTCAACAACATCCTCATTAGATTTATGTTTGTTTTTTTTTTTTCTCTCTTATTGAACATTGATAAAAAAAAATGAAGAATACACACGAGCTGATCCGATTTACAACCACTCTCATACCTCACATGTTCAAGCAAAAAGAAATCATATTTGCATAAACACTACGTTTGAGACATAAACAGATGCAAGGGCATGAGGAGATGATAGATGTCACGTTCACACACACGAAAAATCCCATGTTGGCTAAGCAATTACCGAGAATCCCTCATTATTTGACAAAATGCGTAAGATCTAAGGAGGTAGTGGCCATTCTTTTGAAACTCTTGGCCTTTTTTAAAGTACTTTGTGGACTAATTGTGGACATAATCTCTTAAAGTAGATAGTGTGGGGAAAAGAAGACCCACTTGACTTCATGGAAACTTTTTTAAAGGAACTTTACGGACTAATTGTCGAAAGGAGGAAAGAAAGGGTCCATCTTGCACAAATAATATATAAACCTTGACGCGATCAAGACGTTGCGATGGCTCTAAACTACTATATTCTGAGATACTCTTCATTAAATCGATGCATAAAATATATTCGCATTTGCATTTGTAAGACTTTTTATATTCTTTGTCACACGGTTTTATGTAATTTAGTTGTGTTGTAGGGCGAAAAATTAATTGTATATATTCCAAACTAAATTGTAATCAAACCCACATGCTCAACTCTCAATAAGATATTAGCAATCCAAACATTCATTATGTTTGCAAATGCCATATTTTGAAAAAGATTACGTGGAAGTATGTGTGGTGAATGACCAAAATGTGAGGACTCGCCTAGGAATGGCAAATGACGATATTGCAAGAACGCAATTGAAATAATGTTAATATGTCATATCATTTAACTTGTGATTAACCAGAATCATTGATTGAATTTCAATTGTGGTTTGGTAAGATCAGAAATCCTTTAGGCTATAAAAAAAAGGGTGTTTTAATTAGATGTCCCTCCATTTTTATGTGATCCCATTTGCCATATTTTTTTTTTTAAAAGAAGAAGCTATCATTTTTTTTATAATTATTTTTGCCCAAGCTCTCGACAGCTAAGGGTGTAATAGATGAAAATGACGAGTAAAAGAAAATTGAGAACTAGACATTTTTTACTTCTGAGACACACAATGAGACAAAACATAACAATAATCCAAAAAAAAAAAAAAGAATAAACGTTTTGTCTGATTGGAGATGGTGAACAAAGTTTATACCTATTAAATTGCCAAATATGATTAAATTTCACTAAGTGTGTCTCTTGTTGAATTGTACGCCAACTGATTGATTGAATCGTTTATTTTCACTCTGAAAATCCCATGTTGAAATTTGAGAATGTGATCGCCTTTCATGTTTTTCTCGTGAGACTTACCATTTTGAAAAATAGAATTCACTGCTCAAAGAGTTAATAGAGTTGAAGGGGAAAATATCTTCCATTGGCAGTATTTAAAAATTTGCCTCACCAATAATGCATTCAACAACCTCCTCATTGGATTTATGTTTGTTTGGTTTCTTTTATCTCTTATTGAACATTGACAAAAAAAAAAAAAATGAAGAATACGCACGAGCGGATCCGATTTACAACCACTCTCATACCTCACATGTTCAAGCAAAAAGTAATCATATTTGTAGAAACACTACGTTTGAGACATAAACAGACGCTAGAGCATGAGGAGATGACAGATGTCACGTTCACACACACGAAGGGTCCCATGTTGGCCAAGCAATTACCGAGAATCCCTCATTATTTGACAAAACGCATAAGATCCAAGGAGGTAGTGGCCATTCTTCTAAAAGTCTTGGTCTTTTTTAAAGTACTTTGTGGACTAATTGTGGACATAATCTCTTAAAGTAGATAGTGTGGAAGAAAGAAGACCCACTTGACTTCATGGAAACTTTTTTAAAGGAACTTTATGGACTAATTGTCGAAAGGGGGAAAGAAAGGGTCCATCTTGCACAAATAATATATAAACCTTGACCCGATCAAGACTTTGCGATGGCCCTAAACTGGTATATTCTGAGATGCACTTCATTAAATCAATACATAAAATATATTCGCATTTTCATTTGTAAGACTTTTTATATTCTTTGTCACATGGTTTTATGTAATATAGTTGTGTTATAGGGGCGGAAAAATTAATTGTATGTATTCCAAACTAAATTGTAATCAAACCCACATGCTCAACTCTCAATAAGATATAAGCAATCCTAACATTCATTATGTTTGCAAATGCCATATTTGGAAAAAGATTGCGTGGAAGTATGTGTGGTGAATGACCAAAATGTGAGGACTCGCCTAGGAATGGCAAATGACGATATTGCAAGAAAGCAATTGAAATAATGTTAATCTGTCATAACATTTAACTTGTGATTAACGAGAATCAACGATTGAATTCCAATTGTGGTTTGGTAAGATCAGAAATCGTTTAGGCTATAAAAAAAAAAAAAAAAGGTGTTTTTTAATTAGATGTCCCTCCATTTTATGTGACCCCATTTGCCATTTTTTTTTTTTAAAGAAGAACCTATCATTTTTTTTATAATTATTTGTGCCCAAGCTCTCGACAGCCAATGGTGTGATAGATGAAAATGACGAGTAAAAGAAAATTGAGAACTAGACATTTTTCACTTCTAAGACACACAATGAGACAAAACAAAACAATAATCCAAAAAAAAAAAATGAATAAACGTTTTGTCTCATTGGGGATGGTGAACAAAGTTTATACCTATTAAATTGCCAAATCTGATTAGATTTCACTAAGTGTGTCTCTTGTTGAATTGTACGCCAACTGATTGATGGAATCGTTTATTTTCACTCTGAAAATCCCATGTTGAAATTTGAGAATGTGATCGCCTTTCATGTTTTTTTCGTGAGACTTACTATTTTGAAAAATAGAATTCACTGCTCAAAGAGTTAATAGAGTTGAAGGGGAAAATATCTTCCATTGGCAGTATTTAAAAATTTGCCTCACCAATAATGCATTCAACAACCTCCTCATTGGATTTATGTTTGTGTGGTTTCTTTTATCTCTTATTGAACATTGACAAAAAAGAATGAAGAATACGCACGAGCGGATCTGATTTACAACCACTCTCATACCTCACATGTTCAAGCAAAAAGTAATCATATTTGTAGAAACACTACGTTTGAGACATAAACAGACGCTAGAGCATGAGGAGATGATAGATGTCACATTCACACACACGAAGGGTCCCATGTTTGCCAAGCAATTACCGAGAATCCCTCGTTATTTGACAAAACGCGTAAGATCCAAGGAGGTAGTGGCCATTCTTCTAAAAGTCTTGGTCTTTTTTAAAGTACTTTGTGGACTAATTGTGGACATAATCTCTTAAAGTAGATAGTGTGGAGAAAAGAAGACCCACTTGACTTCATGGAAACTTTTTTAAAAGAACTTTACGGACTAATTGTCGAAAGGAGGAAAGAAAGGGTCCATCTTGCACAAATAATATATAAACCTTGACTCGATCAAGACGTTGCGATGGCTCTAAACTACTATATTCTGAGATACTCTTCATTAAATCGATGCATAAAATATATTCGCATTTTCATTTGTAAGACTTTTTATATTCTTTGTCACACGGTTTTATGTAATTTAGTTGTGTTGTAGGGCGAAAAATTAATCGTATGTATTCCAAACTAAATTGTAATCAAACCCACATGCTCAACTCTCAATAAGATATAAGCAATCCAAACATTCATTATGTTTGCAAATGCCATATTTTGAAAAAGATTGCGTGGAAGTATGTGTGGTGAATGACCAAAATGTGAGGACTCGCCTAGGAATGGCAAATGACGATATTGCAAGAAAGCAATTGAAATAATGTTAATATGTCATATCATTTAACTTGTGATTAACGAGAATCAACGATTGAATTCCAATTGTGGTTTGGTAAGATCAGAAATCCTTTAGGTTAAAAAAAAAAAATGTGTTTTAGTTAGATGTCCCTCCATTTTATGTGATCTCATTTGCCATATTTTTTTTTCAAAGAAGATCCTATCTTTTTTTTTATAATTATTTTTGCCCAAGCTCTCGACAGCCAATAGTGTAATAGATGAAAATGACGAGTAAAAGAAAATTGAGAACTAGACATTTTTCACTTCTGAGACACACAACGAGACAAAACATAACAATAATAAAAAAAAAATGAATAAACGTTTTGTCTCATTGGGGATGGTGAACAAAGTTTATACCTATTAAATTGCCAAATCTGATTAGATTTCACTAAGTGTGTCTCTTGTTGAATTGTACGCCAACTGATTGATTGAATCGTTTATTTTCACTCTGAAAATCCCATGTTGAAATTTGAGAATGTGATCGCCTTTCATGTTTTTTTCGTGAGACTTACCATTTTGAAAAATAGAATTCACTGCTCAAAGAGTTAATAGAGTTGAAGGGGAAAATATCTTCCATTGGCAGTATTTAAAAATTTGCCTCACCAATAATGCATTCAACAACCTCCTCATTGGATTTATGTTTGTTTGGTTTCTTTTATCTCTTATTGAACATTGACAAAAAAAAAAATAAAGAATACGCACGAGCGGATCCGATTTACAACCACTCTCATACCTCACATGTTCAAGCAAAAAGTAATCATATTTGTAGAAACACTACGTTTGAGACATAAACAGACGCTAGAGCATGAGGAGATGATAGATGTCACGTTCACACACACGAAGGGTCCCATGTTGGCCAAGCAATTACCGAGAATCCCTCGTTATTTGACAAAACGCATAAGATCCAAGGAGGTAGTGGCCATTCTTCTAAAAGTCTTGGTCTTTTTTAAAGTACTTTGTGGACTAATTGTGGACATAATCTCTTAAAGTAGATAGTGTGGAGAAAAGAAGACCCACTTGACTTCATGAAAACTTTTTTAAAGGAACTTTATGGTCTAATTGTCGAAAGGGGGAAAGAAATGGTCTATCTTGCACAAATAATATATAAACCTTGACCCGATCAAGACTTTGCGAAGGCCCTAAACTAGTATATTATGAGATACTCTTCATTAAATCAATACATAAAATATATTCGCATTTTCATTTGTAAGACTTTTTATATTCTTTGTCACATGGTTTTATGTAATATAGTTGTGTTGTAGGGCGGAAAAATTAATTGTATGTATTCCAAACTAAATTGTAATCAAAACCACATGCTCAACTCTCAATAAGATATTAGCAATCCAAACATTCATTATGTTTGCAAATGCCATATTTTGAAAAAGATTGCGCGGAAGTATGGGTGGTAAATGACCAAAATGTGAGGACTCGCCTAGGAATGGCAAATGACGATATTGCAAGAAAGCAATTGAAATAATGTTTATCTGTCATATCATTTAACTTGTGATTAACGAGAATCAACGATTGAATTCCAATTGTGGTTTAGTAAGATTAGAAATCATTTAGGCTGTAAAAAAAAAAGTGTGTTTTAATTAGATGTCCCTCCATTTTTATGTGATCCCATTTGCCATATTTTTTTTAAAAGAAGAAGCTATCATTTTTTTTATAATTATTTTTGCCCAAGCTCTCGACAGCCAATGGTGTAATAGATGAAAATGACGAGTAAAAGAAAATTGAGAACTAGGCATTTTTTGCTTCTGAGACCCACAATGAGACAAACATAACAATAATCCAAAAAAAAAAAAATGAATAAACGTTTTGTCGATTGCAGATGGTGAACAAAGTTTATACCTATTAAATTGCCAAATCTGATTAGATTTCACTAAGTGTGTCTCTTGTTGAATTGTACGCCAACTGATTGATTGAATCGTTTATTTTCACTCTGAAAATCCCATGTTGAAATTTGAGGATGTGATCGCCTTTCATGTTTTTCTCGTGAGACTTACCATTTTGAAAAATAGAATTCACTGCTCAAAGAGTTAATAGAGTTGAAGGGGAAAATATCTTCCATTGACAGTATTTAAAGATTTGCCTCACCAATAATGCAATTAACAACCTCCTCATTGGATTTATGTTTGTCTGGTTTCTTTTATCTCTTATTGAACATTGACAAAAAAAAAATGAAGAATACGCACGAGCGGATCCGATTTACAACCACTCTCATACCTCACATGTTCAAGCAAAAAGTAATCATATTTGTAGAAACACTACGTTTGAGACATAAACAGATGCTAGAGCATGAGGAGATGATAGATGTCACGTTCACACACACGAAGGGTCCCATGTTGGCCAAGCAATTACCGAGAATCCCTCGTTATTTGACAAAACGCGTAAGATCCAAGGAGGTAGTGGCCATTCTTCTAAAAGTCTTGGTCTTTTTTAAAGTACTTTGTGGACTAATTGTGGACATAATCTCTTAAAGTAGATAGTGTGGGCAAAAGAAGACCCACTTGACTTCATGGAAACTTTTTTAAAGGAATTTTATGGACTAATTGTCGAAAGGAGGAAAGAAAGGGTCCATCTTGCACAAATAATATATAAACCTTGACCCGATCAAGACTTTGCAATGGCCCTAAACTAGTATATTCTGAGATACTCTTCATTAAATCAATACATAAAACATATTCGTATTTTCATTTGTAAGACTTTTTATATTCTTTGTCACATGGTTTTATGTAATATAGTTGTGTTGTAGGGCGGAAAAATTAATTGTATGTATTCCAAAATAAATTGTAATCAAAACCACATGCTCAACTCTCAATAAGATATTAGCAATCCAAACATTCATTATGTTTGCAAATGCCATATTTTGAAAAAGATTGCGCAGAAGTATGGGTGGTTAATGACCAAAATGTGAGGACTCGCCTAGGAATGGCAAATGACGATATTGCAAGAAAGCAATTGAAATAATGTTAATCTGTCATATCATGTAACTTGTGATTAACGAGAATCAACGATTGAATTCCAATTGTGGTTTGGTAATATCAGAAATCATTTAGGCTATAAAAAAAAAAGTGTGTTTTAATTAGATGTCCCTCCATTTTTATGTGATCCCATTAGCCATATTTTTTTTTTAAAAGAAGAACCTATCATTTTTTTTATAATTATTTTTGCACAAGCTCTCGACAGTCAATGGTGTAATAGATGAAAATGACGGGTAAAAGAAAATTGAGAAGTAGACATTTTTTACTTCTGAGACACACAATGAGACAAAACATAACAATAATCCAAAAAAAAAAAATGAATAAACGTTTTGTCTCATTGGGGGTGGTGGACAAAGTTTATACCTACTAAATAGCCAAATCTGATTAGATTTCACTAAGTGTGTCTCTTGTTGAATTGTACGCCAACTGATTGATTGAATCGTTTATTTTCACTTTGAAAATCCCATGTTGAAATTTGAGGATGTGATCGCCTTTCATGTTTTTCTCGTGAGACTTACCATTTTGAAAAATAGAATTCACTGCTCAAAGAGTTAATAGAGTTGAAAGGGAAAATATCTTCCATAGACAGTATTTAAAAATTTGCCTCACCAATAATGCATTCAACAACCTCCTCATTGGATTTATGTTTGTCTGGTTTCTTTTATCTCTTATTGAACATTGACAAAAAAAAAAATGAAGAATACGCACGAGCGGATCCGATTTACAACCACTCTCATACCTCACATGTTCAAGCAAAAGGAAATCATATATGCAGAAACACTACGTTTGAGACATAAACAGATGCTAGAGCATGAGGAGATGATAGATATCATGTTCACACACACGAAGGGTCCCATGTTGGCCAAGCAATTACCGAGAATCCCTCGTTATTTGACAAAACGCGTAAGATCCAAGGTGGTAGTGGTCATTCTTCTAAAAGTCTTGGTCTTTTTTAAAGTACTTTATGGACTAATTGTGGACATAATCTCTTAAAGTAGATAGTGTGGGGAAAAGAAGACCCACTTGACTTCATGGAAACTTTTTTAAAAGAACTTTATGGACTAATTGTCGAAAGGGGGAAAGATAGGGTCCATCTTGCACAAATAATATATAAACCTTGACCCGATCAAGACTTTGCGATGACCCTAAACTAGTATATTCTGAGATACTTTTCATTAAATCAATACATAAAATATATTCGCATTTTCATTTGTAAGACTTTTTATATTCTTTGTCACATGGTTTTATGTAATATAGTTATGTGTTGTAGGGCGGAAAAATTAATTATAGGTATTCCAAACTAAATTGTAATCAATACCCACATACTCAACTCTTAATAAGAGATTAGCAATCCAAACATTCATTATGTTTGCTAATGTCATATGTTGAAAAAGATTGCATGGAAATATGTGTTGTGAAAACTGAAATGCGAGGACTCGCCTAGGAATCGTAAATGACGATACTGCAAGAAAGCAATTGAAATAATGTTAATTTTTCATATCATTTAACTTGTGATTAATGAGAATCAAGGATGCAATTCCAATTGTGGTTTTGTAATATCAGAAATCCTTTAGGCTATAAAAAAAGGTGCGTGTTAATTAGATGTCCTTCTATTTTTATGTGATCCTATTTGCCATATGTTTTTTTCAAAAGAAGAACCTATCATTCTTTCATGATTATTTTTGCCCAAGCTCTCGACAATCAATGGTGTAATAGATGAAAATGACGAGTAAAAGAAAATTGAGAACTAGACATTTTTTACTTCTGAAACATACAATGAGACAAAACATAACAATAATCTAAAAAAATAAAATGAATAAACATTTTGTCTCATTGGGGATGGTGGACAAAGTTTATACCTATTAAATTGCCCAATCTGATTAGATTTCACTAAGTGTTTCTCTTGTTGAACTGTACGCCAACTGATTGATTGAATCGTTTATTTTCATTCTGAAAATCCCATGTTGAAATTTGAGGATGTGATCGCCTTTCATGTTTTTCTTGTGGGACTTACCATTTTGAAAAATAGAATTCATTAATCAAAAAATTAACAGAGTTGAAGGGGAAAATATCTTCAATTGACAGTATTTAAAAATTTGCCTCACCAATAATGCATTCAACAAACTCCTCATTGGATTTATGTTTCTCTAGTTTTTTTTATCTCTTATTGAACATTGACAAAAATATGAAGAATACACACAAGTTGATCCGATTTTCAACCACTCTCATACCTCACATGTTCAAGCAAAAAGAAATCATAGTTGTAGAAACACTACGTTTGAGACATAAACATATGCTAGAGCATGAGGAGATGATAGATGTCACGTTCACACACACGAAGGGTCCCATGTTGGCCAAGCAATTACCGAGAGTCCCTCATCATTTGATAAAATGCGTAAGATCCAAAGAGGTAGTGGCCATTCTTTTGAAAGTCTTGGTCCTTTTTAAAGTACTTTATGGACTAATTGTGGACATAATCTGTTAAAGTAGATAGTGTGGGGAAAAGAAGACCCACTTGACTTCATGGAAACTTTTTTAAAGGAACTTTATGGACTAATTGTCGAAAGGAGGAAAGAAATGGTCCATCTTGCACAAATTATATATAAACCTTGACCCGATCAAGACTTTGTGATGGCTCTAAACTAGTATATTCTGAGATACTCTTCATTAAATCGATGCATAAAATATATTCGCATTTTCATTTGTAAGACTTTTTATATTCTTTATCACATGGTTTTATGTAATATAGTTATGTGTTGTAGGGCGAAAAAATTAATTGTTTGTATTCCAAACTAAATTGTAATCAATACTCACATGCTCAAATCTCAATAAGAGATTGGCAATCCAAACATTCATTATGTTTGCCAATGCCATATGTTGAAAAAGATTGCATCGAGGCATGTTTGGTGAAAGACCGAAATGAGAGGACTCGCCTAGGAATGGCAAATGATGATACTACAAGAAAGCAATTGAAATAAGTTTAACCCGTCATACCATTTAACTTGTGATTAACGAGAATCAATGATTCAATTCCAATTGTGGTTTGGTAATATCATAAATGTCCTTCTATTTTTATGCGATCCCATTTGCCATATTTTTTTTCAAAAGAAGAACCTATCATTTTTTTATAACTATTTTTGCCCCAGCTCTTGACAGTCAATGATGTAATAGGTGAAAACGATGAGTAAAAAAAAATTGAGAACTAGACATTTTTTACTTCCAAGACACACAATGAGACAAAAGATAACAATAATGCAAAAAAAAAAATGAATAAATGTTGTCTCATTGGGTATGGTGGACAAAGTTTATACCTATTAGATTGCCCAATCTGATTCGATTTCACTAAAAGTGTCTCTTGTTGAATTGTACGCCAACTGATTGATTGAATCTTTTATTTTCACTCTGAAAATCCCATGTTGAAATTTGAGGATGTGATCGCCTTTCATGTTTTTCTCGTGAGACTTACCATTTTGTAAAATAGAATTCACTGTTCAAAGAGTTAATAGAGTTGAAGGGGAAAATATCTTCCATTGACAGTATTTAAAAATTCGCATCACCAATAATGCATTCAACAACCTCCTCATTGGATTTATGTTTGTCTGGTTTCTTTTATCTCTTATTGAACATTGACAAAAAATATGAAGAATACGCACGAGCTGATCCGATTTACAACCACTCTCATGCCTCACATGTTCAAGCAAGAAGAAATCATATTAGCAGAAATTCTACCTTTGAGACATGAACAGATGCTAGAGCATGACGAGATGATAGATGTCACGTTCACACACGAAAGGTCCCATGTTGGCCAAGCAATTACCAAGAATCCCTCATTATTTGACAAAACGTGTAAGATCCAAGGAGGTAGTGGCCATTCTTCTAAAAGTCTTGGTCTTTTTTTAAAGTACTTTATGGAATAATTGTAGACATAATCTCTTAAAGTAGATAGTATGGGGAAAAGAAGATCCACTTGACTTCATAGAAACTTTTTTAAAGGAACTTTATGGACTAATTGTCGAAAGGAGGAAAGAAAGGGTCCATCTTGCACAAATAATATATAAACCTTGACCCGATCAAGACTTTGCGATGGCTCTAAGCTAGTATATTCTGAGATACTCTTCATTAAATCGATGCATAAAATATATTCGCATTTTCATTTGTAAGACTTTTTATATTCTTTGTCACATGGTTTTATGTAATATAGTTATGTGTTGTAGGGAGAAAAATTAATTGTTTGTATTCCAAACTAAATTGTAATCAATACCCACATGCTCAACTCTCAATAAGAGATTAGCAATCCAAACACTCATTATGTTTGCGAATGCCATATGTTGAAAAAGATTGTGTGGAAGTATGTGTGGTGAAAGACCGAAATGCGAGGACTCGCCTAGGAATGGCAAATGACGATACTGCAAGAAAGCAATTGAAATAATGTTAATCTGTCATACCATTTAACTTGTGATTAATGAGAATCTAGGATTCAATTCCAATTGTGGTTTCGTAATATCAGAAATCCTTTAGGCTATATAAAAAAAAAAAAAAAGTGTGTGTTAATTAGATTTCCCTCTATTTTTATGTGAACCCATTTGCCATTTTTTTTTTCAAAAGAAGAACCTATCCTTTTTTTTTTATAACTATTTTTGCCCTAGCTCTCGACAGTCAATGGTGTAATAGATGAAAACGACAAGTAAAAGAAAATTGAGAACTCGACATTTTTTACTTCTGAGACACACAATGAGACAAAACATAACAATAATCCAAAAAAAAAATGAATAAACGTTTTGTCTCATTTGGGATGATGGACAAAGTTTATACCTATTAAATTGTTCAATCTGATTAGATTTCACTAAGAGTGTCTCTTGTTGAATTGCACACCAACTGATTGATTGAATCATTTATTTTCACTCTAAAAATCCCATGTTGAAATTTGAGGATGTGATCGTCTTTCATGTTTTTCTCGTGAGACTTACCATCTTGAAAAATAGAATTCACTGCTCAAAGAGTTAATAGAGTTGAAGGGGAAAATATCTTCCATTGACAGTATTTAAAAATTTGCCTCACCAATAATGCATTCAACAACCTCCTCATTGGATTTATGTTTGTCTGGTTTCTTTTATCTCTTATTGAACATTGATAAAAAAAAAAAAATATGAAGAATACGCACGAGCGGATCCGATTTACAACCACTCTCATACCTCACATGTTCAAGCAAAAAGAAATCATATTTGCAGAAACACTACGTTTGAGACATAAATAGATGCTAGAGCATGAGGAGATGATAGGTGTCACGTTCACACACACGAAAGGTCCCATATTGGCCAAGCAATTACCGAGAATCCCTCGTTATTTGACAAAACGCGTAAGATCCAAGGAGGTAGTGGCCATCTTCTGAAAGTCTTGGTCTTTTTTTAAGTACTTTATGGACTAATTATGGACATAATCTCTTAGAGTAGATAGTGTGGGGAAAAGAATACCCACTTGACTTCATGGAAACTTTTTTAAAGGAACTTTATGGACTAATTGTCGAAAGGGGGAAGGAAAGGGTCCATCTTGCATAAATAATATATAAACCTTGACCCGATCAAGACTTTGCGATGGCCCTAAACTAGTATATTCTGAAATAGTCTTCATTAAATCGATGCATAAAATATATTCGCATTTTCATTTGTAAGACTTTTTATATTCTTTGTCACATGGTTTTATGTAATATAGTTATGTGTTGTAGGGAGAAAAAATTAATTGTATGTATTCCAAACTAAATTGTAATCAATACATACATGCTCAACTCTCAATAGGAGATTAGCAATCCAAACATTCATTATGTTTGCGAATGCCATATGTTGAAAAAGATTGCGTGGAAGTATGTGTGGTGAAAGACCCAAATGCGCAGACTCACCTAGGAATGGCAAATGACAACACTTCAAGAAAGTAATTGAAAGAATATTAATATGTCATATCATTTAACTTGTGATTAACGAGAATCAAGGATTCAATTCCAATTGTGGTTTGGTCATATCAGAAATCATTTAGGCTATTAAAAAAAAAAAGGCGTGTCTTAATTAGATGTCCCTCTATTTTTATGTGGTCCCATTTGCCATATTTTTTTTTCAAAAGAAGAACCTATCATTTTTTTATAACTATTTTTGCCCAAGCTCTCGACAATCAATGGTGTAATAGATGAAAGCAACAAGTAAAAGAAATTTGAGAACTAGACATTTTGGACTTCTAAGAAACACAAGGAAATCCAAGATAACAATAATTTAAAAAGATCAAGTAGTGTTTTGTCTCGTTGGGACATGGTGGACAAATTGTATGCCTATTAAACTATTCAATCTGATTAGATTTCACTATGAGCATAAGTTGTTGAATTGTAAGCCAACTCATTAATTGGATCGTTCATTTTCACTTTTAAAATCCCATGTCAGAATTTGAGGATATGATCGACTTTCATGTTTTTCTCGTGAGACCTACCATCTTGAAGAATAGAATTCACTGCTCAAAGGATTAAGAGGTTTGAAGGAAAGAATTTTTTCCATTGATAGTGCTTCAAAATTCGCTTCATCAATAGTGCATTCAACAACCTCCTCATTGTCTAGTCTTTTTTTTTTTTTTTATCTCTTATCGAACGTTGACCAAAAAATGAAGAACACGCACCAGCTACTCCAGTTTACAACCAACCTCATACCTCACATTAATTCAAGCAAAAAGAAGTCATATCTACTCAAACATTATGTCCGCGACATAAATAGAAGCTAAAGCATGAGGAGATGATAGCCTATCACGTTCACACACACGAAAGGTTCCTTGTTAGCCAAGCAATTACTGAGAATCCCTCATTATCCCTCGTGTGCAAATGCCATGTGTTCAAAAAGATAACGTGGAATTCATGACAAAAAACCAAAATGCGAGGACTCACATAGCAATAGCAAATGACAATATTGCAAGAAAGCAATTGAAAAAAGGTTGTTATGTCATATCATTTAACTTGTCGTGAATGAGAATCAAGGATTTCAATTCCAATTGTGGGCCGGTCATATTAAAAATCATTTAGGCTATAAACAAAAGCTAGCTCTTTATTAGATGTCCCTCTATTTTTATGCAATCTCATTTGCCATACTTTTTCAAAAGAACCTATTATTTTTTTAATAACTATTCTTGCCCAAGCTCTCGAGAGTGAATGGTATAATAGATGAAAATGACGAATAAAGGAAAATTGAGAACTAGACATTTTCAATTTCTAAGAAACGCAAGGAAATCGCAAATAACAATAATGCAAAAAGATGAATAAGTGTTTTGTCTCGTTGGGGCATGGTGGACAAAGTTTATGCTTATTAAACTGCCCAATCTGATTAGATTTCACTAAGAGCATAAGTTGGTGAATTGTAAGCCAACTAATTGATTGAGTTGTTTATTTTCACTCTGAAAATCCTATGTTGAAATTTGAGGATATGATCGCCTTTCATGTTTTTCTCGTGAGACTTACTATCTTGAAAAAATTGAATTCACTACTCAAAGGGTTAAGAGATTTGAAGGGGAGAATATCTTCCATTGACAGTGCTTCAAAATTCACCTCATCAATAGTGCATTCAAAAACCTCCTCATTGGATTTATGCTTGTCTGATATTTTTTTATCTCTTATCAAATATTGACCAAAAAAAAGAAGAACATGCACAAGCTGCTCCGATTTACAACCAACCTCATACCTCACATTAATTCAAGCAAAAAGAAATCATATTTATTGGAACACTATGTCTGTGACATAAATAGAAGCTAAAGCATGAGGAGATGATAGCTTGTCACATTCACACACATGAAAGGTCCCCTAGTTGCCAAGCAATTAGCGAGAATCCCTCGTTATCCGACAAAATGCGTAAGATCCAAAGAGATAGTGGCCATTCTCCTGAAAGTCTTGGTCTTTCTTAAAGTACTTTGTGGACTGATTGTGGACATAATCTCTTCAAGTAGATAATGGGGAGGTACGAATATCTGGAGTGCCAAAACTTGGCACGGAGGGATACTTAAGTACCAAAAGTTTGGAAAGTGACACTTAAGTGCCAAAATGAGCAAAATGAATCACTTAAGTGCCACTCCAGCCAAAATCTGGCCAAAATGCCAACGTGACAATTTTCCAGCGAAGAAAATGCAAAACGATGCCGTTTTGGTTCGACGTGGTAAAAAAATTAATATAAAAATTAGTAAAACTAAATTTAAAACTAAATTTATTTAAAAAATTTAAAAATAAAATAAAATATTTAAAAAAACTAAATTAAAAGAGGGGGTGGGTAGGCGGCTGAGGGCTAAGCCCTCACCGTCGCTGCCAAAAAGGCTGGCGGCGGAGAGGGGAGGGTCGACTGGGGTCGCCAGGCCCTGGCCAGGGGCTGTGACCCTCGCCTAGGCCATTGCCCACGCTGGGGCGACGGCCCTTGGCCCAGCAGGGCAAGGGCCACCGACCCTCGCCTAGCTCCGGCAGGGTACCCAGAGGGCGACGTCCTTTGGCCCAGCCGGGCGAGGGCTCGCAAGCCCGTACCGCCAATCGGCCGGGGTCGCTGGTCCCTAGCCCGAGCCAAGCGACCCCAGCCGACCCTCTCCCCTCTACTACCGGCCCTTTCGACGACAGTGAGGAGGTGGCGGCGGCGAGGGCTCAGCCCTCGCCCGCCCGCCCCCCCCATTTTAATTTTTTTAAATTTTAAATTTTTTATTTTTAAATGTTTTAAATAAATTTTGTTTTCAATTTAATTATATTAATTTTTTATATTAATTTTTTTATCACATTCAACACAAAAAGGCGCCATTTTTGTATTGTTTAGCCATGTCGCATGCAAAACAGCGTCGTTTGCACTTCCATCACCGGAAAATCGCCACATCGCATTTTGGCCGAAATGACACTTAAGTGATCCATTTTACTCCGATTTTCGCACTCAAGTGTCCTTCCATGTCAAGTTTTGATACTTGGGATGTACTTTATCCAGATAATTGGGGGGGGGGGGGAAAGAAGACCTACTTGACTTCATGGAAACTTTCTTAAAGGAACTTTATGGACTATTTATCAAAAGGGAAAAAAAAAAAAAGGTCCATCCTGCCCAAATAATACATAAACCTTGACTTGATCAATACTTAGCGATGGCTCTAAACTAGTATATTCCAAGATACTCTTCATTAAATCGATGCATAAAATATAATTGTATTTTCATTTATAAGACATTATATATTCTCTGTCATATGGTTTTGTATAATATAGTTGTGTTGTAGGGCCAAAAAATTAATTGTATGTATTTTAAACTAAATTATAATCAATAGCCACATACTCAACTCCAAGTAAGAGATCAACAATCTAAACATTCATTATATTTGCGAATGCCATATGTTAAAAAATATAGCATGGAAGTATGCATGGCAAAAACCCAAAATGCGAGGACTCGCATAGTAATAGCAAATGACGAGACTGCAAGAAAGTGATTGAAATAATGTTATCGTGTCATGTCATTTAACTTGTCATTAATGAGAATCAAGGATTCGATTCGATTTGTGGTCCGGTCATACAAAAAATCATTTAGACTATAAACAAAATATGTGTCTTAATTAATGTCCCCCTATTTTTATGCGGTCCTATTTGTGGTACTTTTTCAAAAAAGAAAAAGAAATTATCATTCATATATTTGATTTTGAAATCGATCAAGCAAAAAAGATATTGCTTGTAGACATAGGTAAGGAGAGTCGGAGACACCTCGCATCGGTTAGCATTTGTCCTCATTATGAATAAATTATCTCAATGATCGTTCGTGGTTTCGAGTAAATTAACGAGGGTTGGACTATGCAACACTTGTAGTCTTGCAGGTAATTGGGAAAAAAAAAAGAAAAAGAAAAAAAGATATCACTGCCAGGTCTAATCCATCTGGGAACTAAACTAGTCAGTCTGATTCCAAGCCCAGGTGGGCTTGTTCCAATTCCACAAATTAACGATTCTCCCCTACCTTAGAATGTCTACAAAGCACTGCTTTCTTGATGCAAGGAATAACTCTTGATGGATAGTTGAATAACCAAAATTTCATTAGAGAGAAATATTCAAACTAGGGAAAAATATGGCATTTAGTTTTATTTCGGATCTGTGGAATAAACGGAATATCCCATACTCTGTCATACTGAACCTCTTGTTTCAAGTCTTTCTCATTCGACTCCCACCTCTTAAAAAGAAAATAACGAACTACTGCATCATTTTTCTTTTGCGGTTGAGCTATTTGATGGCTATAGTTTTTCCAAAATCAAATTGAATATCTTGTGCGATCATTATTTAATTTGCCAAATGTAGAAAATAATAACCAATTTCATGAACGAAACATTTTTCTTACGTTATCTTTCCCATTTAGTCATTGTTAATAGATGAGAAGACAAGTTTAATACCAGAACCTCAATTTTACAGCTGATCTCTTTTCATAAATGAATACAATGAGAAAAGAGACGGTTATTATATTTAAAAGAAGAGATTTAGTTTCCCTCCCGGTGAAGGAAAACAATAGGCTTAGTGACTTATATTGAGTTTAGTGACTTATATTGAGTCCACAACGACAATGAATGGTTTTAGCTCAATAATAATAATAATGAAAATATAGATATATAGTAATGGATAACCAAAATGTAAGAAACAGGCTCGATTTATTTTGCCATTTGATGTCAATAATCCATATTTATGGCACTGCTCCCTAAGGTCTTGGCTCTCGTTTTGTATGATTTATTTAGAGATGTTACAAATTGATGAGTTAAAATTCTATTAAAGTGGATGAGGAAGAATTTAGTTGGATAAATTCAATGCTAGTCAGATTAGACAAAATAACTTGTTACTAAAATGATTTAGCTCATAAAACAATTGTAAGAGAGATCATGTGACTAGAAATTGTCTTTCTATGTTTTTCTTTTTCGCTCGACGATTGTTTTAGAGTGGAAAAGCACATCAAGAATGGAATCCCCTCCTTGCCTCTTGGTTGGATGGAGCCAAAAAATTGATAGGGCACAACGACCCATGTCTACATTAGTTAGTTACCTAGCAATTTCATCGTCTGATGATGGGTTGCTAGTGTGAAACCGGAGACCATATAACAAAAAAATAATGATGATGACTATAATATGATTTGTCTATTGCAAGTGTAAGGAAGCATGTTCTTTTTGCGCACATGGCTAAGAATATTTAACATGAATTGCCACATCATTAGGCTCGTTGACATTTATATTCTTTCTCGTATACAATTCATCTTAAAAAAATCAGATTGTCACATTTTCCACTCGATACGTGCATCGTGAATATAAAACCCCATGGAGATGGAGATGGCCCCTTTGATAAGAGACGGAATGGCAGTGCTTGTCTTCTTGTTTTGTTGGTTGTATGACATCAATCTCTAGGCGTCATACAAACGTGTGCATTATGATAAGCTTGTTGATCTGCAAAAGTACAAATTGGATGGACCATACCCAATGAGGTTAAACTCCGGATCCAGATTATAAAATAAGGCCGGTGGTTGATTTGATGATATGGTTTGTCCTTTGAAAAAGAGTGACGGGATTGGATTTGTGTTGTACCACATAATTAATTACATTGTAATGAATCACACTCCAATAAAATCAACTTTGCCGATGGAAAAAAAAAAAAACAACCTAATAATCTCAAAGGCATAATTTAACATGAAATTTTAATAATAGTAGCTATTCATTGAGAACTTACCAGCCATCTAAATATACACATATCATCATATTAAAGAGGGTTAATATCATGAAAAGCCACAAACTAATATATCTGTGACGAATTTACTCTAAACTAATTTTCGAATCACCAAAAATCCAAAATTGGTATACTTGTTATAATTTATCCCAAATTAATTTTTGGATCGCAAAAGCCCCAAATTGATATACCCATGACATATTTACATAAATAAAAATAATAAGTGCTTTTTTCTTTACCTTCCTATAAAAAATTATAAGATTATGTAAATTTCAAAAAATTATGCAAAAAATTACTGATAACATTTCGCTGTTTCAGAATTGTATAAAACTCAATTCCAAGTCGGAAAAAATCACTTATGGTGAAATTACGAAAAAGAATTTCCTTGCGAATTGTCCTTCCTCGAGTTGAATGGTCAAATTTTTGATTGGGCGAGGATATAAACTTAAATGGGTGTCCGAAAATCGATGAAGTTAAAAGATGCTGCGTGTAGATGTGGACCCGGGCAGTCGGAGATTCCCCACATGGGTCGATATTTGTCCACATTTTGAATTAATTATCTCGATGGTCGGTGGTCTAGAGAAAATCAACTAGGTTTTTTTTTTTTTTAATAGAAAAAGCACAACTGGCCAAAATAATGTATGTGCGTCCTGTGTTCCAAGATTCGGTCAAAAGTCCCTAATCTTTCTCGATTTCTTTAAATTATTCAAACCATGATGCAGCTTCCACTTATGATTACCCCAATTGGGGTAATCATAAGTGGGAGGCTTAAAAAAAAAAGAGTGGAACAGGTGAGAAGAAAAAAAAGAAATAGCATATACTATATCGACAAAACTTATTCAGCACATGCAATCCTAAGTTACAAGTTTTATGTTGTTCCTATAAATTTTCATTCTATGACAGCTAATGTTGTCTAGATAAAAAGAAAAGAAAGTAAGGGACCACTTCCGCTCATAGAAATTCATAATTGAGAAATATTAAATAAATAAATAAAAGATACATGGAGATTTCTGCAGCGGAATACCTACCTGCTTTGGTGGGAGATACCTTTTGAAGCCTCCCACTTATGATTACCCCAATTTGTCTACAGTTTATATCGGGAAGGTTATCTGTTTTCCCATTTCTTTGGCTAAACTACACTTTTTGGGTAACTTTTGTCACGTGAAGCAAGATCATAATCGATGGATTTAACAATTAATAACTCGATACCGTCTTCCACTTCTGTGGACACACGACCCAAAGTAAACATTTAATTTAATCCATTAGTAGTTAAACCACCTCAAGTTGGATCTATTTTGTGCTCCATTTCATTTGTGAATTGGATAGTCCGCGATTGTTTAAACTTTTAGGACTTCTGCATAAATACCGTATTCTAACAAACAAGTAAAAGGAATCATCTCAACACACACATACCTTCCCCACTATTCCTCCTTTTACATTTTGTTGTAGCCAAAATTATATTAGAAAGGAGCAATCACATTCAAACTAAGCAAAAAGATGGCATATGGCTCCATTTCGGATCTATCGAACAAAAGGAACATACCAGGTTTTGTCATACTAGGCCTCTCACTTCAAGTCTTTTTAAGATTTGGCTTCAACACATTTATGCTTTGGCTCGTCTCTTAATTGGAACCATGGTGTTAGTACATTATTTGTAGACTCAAAATTAACCTATTCAAGATAGACCTCGCGCGAGCTTTTAAATGTTAAGATAAAACTTCTCTAAGGAAGAATTTGAGATGTTTACTATTGAATAGTAATTATTTATGATTTGCACGACTTTAGATAAGGTTAAGTTGTCCCAAGCAATAAAATACTACTATTTTTTTTTTTATAAATATGATGGAATTTTTAAATGGCTTTAATTGTCAGTCTAACCCATTGAGGTTTATCCTAGTGGCCACCCTTCTCATATGGAAAGGGGAGGTGGGGGTTTCGAATCCTCATTTTCTCATGAAAGATTTGAATGAGGACATTTGGTTTTAGATGTGGGTTTTGACTTCCATGCCCTGCAAAGAAGCAAGGCAAAAGTCTGAAATTGAGTTGAGAGTTAGAGTACGACAAACAAAAAAAAAAAAATTATCGGTCCGTATGCGATTGAAAAGTCAAGCTTCAATCAACAAAAAATCATATGCAAATAACTTCTTTTCATGACGATGGTAAAATGGCAATACTATCTGATCTAACGGAGGAAAAAGGAAAAACCATGGGAGAAGGCTAGATAGATTCTTGCGATTCCACAACAACACAGTGAACCTGTCCCCCAGAAATGACAGCACTCGCACCACTCACTGAAGCAGAGGGCAGAGGCGGAGCAAGGCTAGTGCTCTGCACGTGCTGCTTCGTCCTCCCAGGCCCCAAAGTCCCAAGCATTGACCCTCCCCAACGTCACCACCTCCTAACCAATTGTCCTAACATTTAGGAAAAATAATATGCATTATTACATTGATAGCAAGAGAGAGGAGATGTTCCCAATATACCCTTTTTCATTATTACACTATACACCACACTTATTTGGAAGTTTCTACTTCAAGGCTTCCTTATAAAGTCTGCAAAGCATTGTTTTCTTGATGCATGTAAACTCTCCAGATGGATTGTTGAGAGGATAGTTTTGCTCTCATCAAAGTTATATTAGATAGGAGTGACAAAATTCAAACGAAGTAGGAACATGGCATTTAGCTCCATTTCTGATATGTGGAACAAATGGAACATCCGAATCTTTGTCCTACTAAGCCTCTCGCTTCAAGTCTTTCTCATTCTATTTTCACCCATTAGAAAGAAAACGGCGAACGACCACATCATTTTCCTCTTATGGTTGGCCTATTTGACAGCTGACTGGGTAGCTGCATTTGCAATTGGGCTCATCTCTCACAACCAAGGTAATTTGTTCACTCATGCAACTGAAGTAGATGGAGCAATTCAGGCATTTTGGGCCTCATTTCTCTTGTTACATCTTGGCGGTCCAGACACCATCACTGCCTTTTCTCTAGAGGATAGTTCACTTTGGCGACGACACCTACTTAGTCTCATCTTCCAAATTGGTGCCGCCATTTATGTCTTTGCGCAAATATTTCCCAACGACAAGTCATTGGTGATCCCAACAATGCTGGTTTTCCTTGTTGGGGTCATAAAAAATGCAGAGAGAACACTAGCACTTAATCTCTCAAGCCTCCCAAGGCTTAGGGAAAGGGTGCTCTCACAGTACGGGCCTTTTGTTGGTGCAGCTGGCTGGTATGACAAACTTCGTGATTTCGAGACAATCAAGTCTAAAGAAGTTGAATTAACGTTTCACGAGAGCGCTTTGGTGGGTCGAGCTTACTTGTTGTTTCAAATCTTTAAGGTCTTCCTTGGAGATCTCATGTTCACGCGTAGAGAACGCACAATGAGCCAAGAATATTTCGGCACCATTTCTGCAATGGATGCATTGAGGTTGATATCAATTGAACTCCAGTTCATTTACGAGGTGCTCCACACAAAAGCATTAGTAATACGTTCCAAGTTGAGCTACATTTTCCGCTTCATAAACTTCATGGGTGTTATGTTGGCTTTCGTCCTCTTCAATCGCTTGAAGAAGCATCAACTCCCCAAACTTGATGTGAAAATTACTTATATCCTTCTTTTTGGAGGGATTGCTCTTGATGTGATAGCTCTATTCTTGCTCATTTTCTCAGATTGGACAGTTGCTGAAATCATGCTGAACAACTCTAGATCATCTAAATTATATTCACTTCTATACAAGTTGGTATATGCCACAAATAAGCTGAGGAAGCCCCGATCCGCCACATATGTAGCAGTGCATAACGCCAATGTTACTTACAAGGCCTTAGATACACCATTAATATTTCGAAGGTGGTCGGAATCTATCTCTGCTTGCAACCTTTTATCCATGAGCTTGAAGGAGAATCCGAGAAAGATCTATAAGCGTGATCGAAGCCAGGGCAGAATTGCTTCTTCTAATCTCTTTGATTTTCCATTTTGTATGGCTGAGAAAATCATCTCTTGTTTCTATCAAGGCGGTGAGATAATCGCCAAAAGCTGTGGTTTGAGGACCACGGAACGGGAAACAGCAATGATTGCAAACACAAAGTACATATCCAAGAATCCCTTTATTAAAGAGTTATGGATTTTTATCCATGAGGAGGTGAGACTTAAATGTAAATTGAGGAATATGGATGAGCCCACTGAGGTGAGAAAGATATTTGAGGCTAGAGGTGATTTGTTTCTCAATAGTTTATCAAAGGAAATCAATTATGGCAATCTACTAAAGTATGTCACCGAAGCTGATTACGGCGATAGTGTTGTAATGTGGCATATTGCAACTGAAATATGGTACAACAAAGAAAAGTGCATGAGAAGAAATGATGAAAGGGAATTCAGCAAGATTCTCTCCGACTACATGTTGTATCTATTCCTTAATCAACCTAATGTGATGTCCGCTGTGGCAGGCATTGCCCAAATCATAGCAGGGGAGACGCTGGAGGAGCTACTGTTCCAAATCAACGATGAGACGCAGGATGTGGAGAGGCTATGCATGCAATTATATACGAATAAACGATGGCGCGGAGACGAACGTTCGAAATGCGTGCTCGGGCAGGGGACCGATTTAGCTCAAAAGTTAGCAACTCTCAACGAAATGAAGTGGGAGGTGATGAGCGGAGTCTGGGTTGAGATGCTGTTATATGCGGCAATTCATATTAAGGGAGAAGCACATGTGCAAGTGCTGAGTAAAGGTGGAGAGCTTCTTGCTTTTATTTGGCTGTTGATGGCTCATTTCGGTTGTGTCTACAAACCTGAATTGGGCATATATTATGAACGCTGGAATTGATACCAGCATGAAGTAATTTGACCCGCATCAACTATCTTATTTATTATACTCACGACATTCATATTGACATTTGTATGAATAGAATTTAACTATCTCTGTATCTTCGTAACTAATGCCAAGAATGTTGTTGTTGTTTTTATTATAATTATAGATTTGAATGGCTCAACATTAGTGAGACGTAACCATTATGTCTTTCTAGGTCACGTCCTAATTGTTGCAATTATGGGTTAATATAATTATATGTATTATTAAAGGTTAATGGCTCAACTAATGTGAGCGTAACCAACATGATTCTTCAGTTCATGTCCTTTCAGTTTCCTATAGTTGTTTCCCTCATATATAAATAGATGTGCTCTTTAGTTCAAAAAGGGAATAAAACTCAAAAAAGTACTCCTTCAATTTTCTTTGTAGTCGTTCTCTAAGTGTGTCGGTTTCAAGAAGTGTTTGATAGAGTCCTATTCGTATAGTGCTGATAGAAACGAGTTAAAGGTGTTGTGCCTAGGAAGGCATAGCTTGTGAAGCTGCTTAGCACTGTTGATAGGAACTAATCGCCTTAAGGAGAGTCGGTTAACTGTATCTTACCTCCTATTTATTTTCTTATCACTTTCTCGGAAATATTGTTTTATGATTACAACAAACAGAAAAGTGTATTTATTTTTCTAGTACGTAATTATATTTCCAACAATCTTAAGGCAATTAGTTCTTTTATTGTTTGTTGGTTTAGCAAGAAATCGAGATGGCTGATAATTATCAAGTACCCAATGATGTCCATAATGTTTATTGGGACGATCCTATGGTTGTTTCAACTGGTGAGGTTCAAACCTCATGGCTTGATGTTGCTACAGCAAATGCTACGAGCCTTCGAGCTAGAACCATCTATGGTAGTACTAGTATAAATCGCTTGATTGATATACCTAAGATTGCTTTTCAAAACAATAAGGCCAAATGGTGTATGGTTCAATTTCTGGAGGGATGGTTCAACAAGCTTTGCCTAATCTGATGACACCAACTCTAGTAACACCAAATGAGAAATCGAAGAAATTCACCGGTTTGACCTTTGAGCAGTGAAAACTAAAGATGTTCTTCTCCCTAACCATGCTGAATCTGGTCAAGCATTTATCGGAGGTGTGCCTGATAATTAGTCCAGATGAGCAAGATGTCACAATGCTTAAGGCATTGAAAGCTTGGAAACACGGGGACTTCCTATCCTGAAATTATATCCCTAACCATTTGGTAATTTCCTTGTATAATGCTTATTGTAACATTGAAACTGCTAAATAGTTATGAGAGTCCTTAGAAAAGAAATACAAAACTGAGGACGCTGGCACCAAGAAATTTGTGATTGCCGAATTCTTGGACTTCAAAATGGTGGATTCTAAATCTGTCACAAACCAAGTCCAGGAAGTGAAAACAATTCTAAATGACATCTTTGCTGAAGGAACGTTACTTAGTGAATCATTTGAAGTGGCGACTATTACTGATAAGCTGCCTTTGGGCTGATCAAACTTCAAAAACTATTTGAAGCACAAACAGAAAGAGATGAGCCTTGAAGATCTCATTTTGCGTCTCAGAATCGAATAGGAAGATAGGAGGAATGCAAACTCTCCCTCCTATGGAACCAAAGGCCAATACCGTTGAATTTTCCAATTCCAAGCAAGATAGAAAGAGGAAGAAGTCCTTTCAAGGGAAAGGCAAGCAGAAAGAACAATCCTAGAAATTCCAAAGGACATGCTATGTTTGCAATAAGCTTGACCACTAGGCTAAGGACTGCAAGAAACACCCAAACAAAGGCAAGAGTGATGATGCAGCCATGTATTTGAGTTTGACAGAGGATTTGAGACTAACTACTATGGTGGTATTTGACGTATCATTGGTATATCAAACAATATCAATTGTTGGTTGGACACAAGTGCCACAAATCACATTTGTGTGGATAAACACCTATTCTCATATTGCGAGAAGATTGAGGAAGAAGAGAAGCTTTATATGGCTAACTCTACCTTAGCAAATATTGCCAAAAGAGAAAAGGTTATCCTAAAATTCACCTATGACAAGGAAATCACCCTGCTAAATATGGCGCATGTACCGAAGATTTGGAAAAATCTAATTTATGGCCCCATACTTGTCAAGAAGGGTTTCGAAATAGTAGTTGAATTAGACAAATTTGTACTTTCCAAAGGGGGAATGTATGTGGGCGAAGGGTACTTGTGTAATGACCTGTTCAAAGTCAATGTGGCTATAATTGATATAAACTCAAAATTCTTGTACCCAGTTGTGTCTTCTTATCTATGGCATAGTAGATTAGGACACATAAACTATGGCACTATGAAGGAAATAGCAAACTTTTGGGCTAATTCCAAGGTTTGAGTTGGATACCCATTACAAGTGTGACACTTATGTTGAGACTAAGTTTGCTAAAAAACCATTCAAATTGTTTGAAAGATCGAGTGAACCTCTACAATTAATCTATAGTGATCTACATGATCTAAAATTTGTAGAAAGTAGAGGTGAAAATAAGTATTTTATTATTTTTATGAATGATTATACTGGATTTTGCTATGTTTATCTATTAACTAGCAAAGATGAGGCTATGAACCTGTTTGTCAAGTATAGAAATGAAGTTGAGAACCAACTTGATAAAAAAAAAAAATCAAAGTGCTTAGGTCTAGCAAAGGACAAGAATATAGTTCTTCAAATCTAAAGGAGTTATGTGCTAGTTTGCGGATAATTCTCTGAACAGCTGCACCATACACGTTACAGCAAAATGAAGTTGTTGAACGGATGAACGGAACTCTAAAAGAGATGGCTAACACCATGCTCCTAAGTTCGGATTTACCTTAGAACTTGTGAAGGGAAGCACTTTTAACTGCAAACTATATTTTAAATAGGGATAAGTGCTACAGAAGTCCTAAAACTTGTCACGAAAATGCAATTGAGTCCTAAAACTTACAAAAAGTACAATTAAGTCCTAAAACTTGTCAAATTGTTTCAATCGAGTCCTAAAGTTAACATCGTTAGCCTTTTTAACGGAAAATGCCGACGTGGCGCCACGTAGTTTTTTAAATAATTTTTCTTTTTTTCAGATGGCTATTTTAATTATTTTCAATTCAATTTAAAAAAATAGATTTAAAAACTAAAAAAAAAGTTAAATTTTATTTTTATAAATTTAAATAAAATAAAATAAAATAAAATTAGCGGCTCCTCCCCCGCCGCCGCCGCCGCTCATCGCATGGCCCCAGGCGAGGGCCGACAACCCTCGCCAAACTTGGGCGAGGGAGCCCAGATCTGGGCACACTAGCCCTAGCGGGGGGTCGGCGGCCGTTGCCCGCCCTGAGCGAGTTGTCGCCAACCCGCCGGCCCTCACGGGGGGCTGGCGACCGTCGCCCGCCCTGGGCGAGGCCTCATCGGCCAGCGCTCGGGGCCGGCGTGCCCAAATCTAGGCACCCTCGCCCGAGCTTGGCGAGGGTCGCCGGCCCCTGCCTGGGGCCAGCAAGGGCTAGCCACCACCACCCATGGCTGGTAGCGACGGCGTGGTGGCGCGGGGAGGAGCTTACTATATCTTTTTTTTTAACAATTTTTAAAAATAAATTTTAACTTTTCTTTTTATTTTTTAAATCTAATTTTAAAAAATGAATAAAAATAATTAAAAAAACAACGCGGAAAATGAAAAATTATTTAAAATGCCACGTCGGCTTTTTTAACGGAAAATGCTAACGGTGTTAACTTTAGAACTCGATTGAAACAATTTGACAAGTTTTAGAACTTGATTGCACTTTTTGCAAGTTTTAGGACTCAATTGCATTTCATGACAAGTTTTAGGACTTCTGCAGCACTTATCCCTTTTAAATAAAGTGCCTCACAAGAAAATGGGTAGAATTCCATATGAGTTATGGAATGAAAGGTTGCCATCCTACAATCATTTGAAAGCATAGGGTTGCCTAACTAAGGTGGTGATTCCTTGTCCTAAATAAACTTGATGGGACCTAAAATGGTGGATTGCATATTCATCAATTATACTCAAAATAGCAATGTATACAAATTTTTTGTTCACGAATATGAATATGTGGAAATCCATATCAATACTATCTTAGAATCAAGATGTAGAATTCTTTGAGAAAATATATCTTGCAAAAAGAAATCATGGTGAACTTTCTCATAAAAGATTTAGAAAATCAAAATTTGAGAATGATGAAATTGAGACACGCAAAGCTAAACTTCAAAGAAGTAAGAGGTTGCAAAGTAAAAAATCTTTCAGATCTAAATTTCTAACGTAAATGTTAGATGGTGAGCCTCAAACATTTCAAGAGGCAATGTCAACTCTAGAGGCTCCTTATCAGAAAGAAGCTATTGACAATGAGATTGATTCCATTCTAAGTAATCACACTTGGGAATTGGTTTATCTTCTATCAAGATTTAAACCAATTGGATGTAAATGGATCTTCAAAAGAAAGCGTAAAACTGATGGTTCCATTGATAGTATAAAGCACGGTTTGTTGCCAAAGGGTTCAGACAAAGAAAGGGTCTAGACTACTTTGATACTTATTCACCTGTAACAAGAATAACATTAGTTAGGATGTTGATTGATAAAGGTTCGCTATGCAATTTGCAGTTACGTCAATGGATGTGAAAACTACATTCTTGAAAGGTGATCTCAAAGAGGAGATTTATATGAAACAACCTGAAGAATTCAAGGTCAAAGGACAAAAACACAAAGTGTGTAGACTTGTCAAATCATTGTATGGACTTAAAAAAACTCCTTAGCAATTGCAGGAAAAATTTGATTGTGTGATGATCCAAAATGGATATAGAATTAATGAGTGTGACTAATGCATATTTACTAAATCCATGACTATTTGATATGAACTTATTTGTCTATATGCTGATGACTTGCTGATTTTTGGAGATAACGCTGAGATTATCAAAATCACCAAATTTGCTCTCTATCGCAACCCGACCTCTCCTCCTCTGCCTCAGGAAAGGAATGAGAAAAAGGTTGGATTTAGGGGTACTTGACCATGGGAGTTTCCTCATGGTTCACATCCACAAAGGCATCATCACCTTGCCTTTCGGGAGGAACCTCTTGTGAGTTCCCTCACACATGGTGGCAAGCCCTCCCAAGCTCGTACCTCACGTGACAGCGGAAGGTGTCGTGACCCTACCTCGACATCGAGGTATATTTTGATTGACGACTTTGGCACTAGACGTTCCCAAAATGGGTACTATCGCATCAGGTGAATTCAATACTAGACGCCTGTTGGCATCACGTACCGCTTTAATGGGCGAACATCCCAACCCTATCCGATGGTCAAAATCTTGATCTAATAGCCAAATTACGATTTTAAATGGCTAATATTATTAAGAAGTGTCGGGAGACCAATCGAATGGTGTGATTTGTGAAAAAATAAATTTAAAAAGAGAATTACACTTGAGGGCCTAATTATGGGCTAAATCGCAAATTTCCAAAATTTGGGGTTAATTTGCAAAATCGTGAAAATACAAGGGCACAAGGGTGAAATCGACAAGGTGAGCAGCTTGAAACTGATCGCCAAAAATTTAGAAGCAGCTGACAATGGATTACACCGGCCTACCCCACCGATGGCCAGTCGGACCGATCAGATCGGTTCTGTAACATCCTCGATTCCAAACCTGTAAGGATCGGCCATAAGTCCTAAAAGGATCGATCATGGGCCATTGGCCATGGATCGATCAATTCGATCGGCAAGAAATCACAGATTGGTCATGACCAACTGACTAACCGACCAACCGACCGGTCATGAATTGGTCAAGGTGTCAGCCATGAATTTCTACCGACCATACTGATGGGATAGGATCACCAGCTCATAAGATGACTTTTTGATCATGAAAATTGGTCACCAGATGATTTTGGATCAATGGATGGTCACGGGTCGATCCGACCGGTAGCAATTTCTAGTCGCAGGTGATTCCGCCCGGTTATGCATCAATACACGGATGATCTGAATTAACCAAATGCAATTTCCTTCCAACCAAAAATGCATCATTCCCTATTTAATTCTTAGTGATCGGAATGGAATCTTGAATTGGTGATGTTCGATCATAGATTGGTAAATGCACCAACCATGAACCCTACCGGTGGATCGAGTGCCGACCGGAATGAGCTCAAAGATAGACCTGGCTATTCCGTCACTTATTCTAAGGTTCATAGGTGTCTTGGCTTTGTACTAGGTCATGGATAGCCTTAGAATAAGTCTCAAACCAATTAAAGGACAATCAACCCTATTGGTCGACCAACCATCCAAAGGAACAGTTTGGGCGAATATGGGACGTAAGGGCAGAACCTCAGGTGTACGTGATTTGATTTTTCAAGGTGTTCTAACGATCCCTTTCTCGTTCCTGGAATCAATTTAAATTGTAGAATTCTCTAGAACATCTTCTTAATGGAGAAAATGACAAAATAAGGAAATCTCTAGAAACCCCTCATTAAATGAAGGGGTGGTGTAACATCTCAGATTTTCGATCCTATTTTCTACTAAATAAATCGAGCATTTCATTGACGTGCCTATAGGGCCGTTCTCAAAGCTGATTACTCTCGAGATAACTAGACTATCTCAGGAAGCCATTAAGAAATTATAAGGCAATAGACTTGAGAATTCGACTATGAATTGGCTACTCGACCATGTTCATCTATCGAGATCATTACGGCATAAACGTAAATTGATTAGAGATCAGAGATAGGTCGGTTCAATTGAGATGAGTGGTTAGATGTGGGTGATCCCACTAAATTGCAAAGTTCTCATTGATCAGCACTAGTTTGATTTTTCTATCGTTTTGGTACCCTTTGTCCGTATTTGAAATTTCGAGATTTTCACGACAACCGAGAGTCGCCAATGTGTCGAGTAGGTTCATTTTGGCTCGAGAAAAATCGACCACGGGTCATTTGCTCTGAAAATTTCTGAAAGTTACCCAATAGTCTAGTTCACGCTAAAACGCGCCAAGTGGAAATTAACTGTGAATTCAAGTCCGATTTCAGAAATTGAAGTTTCTGTCATGTCACAATAAATTATAGGAGTATCGACTCAATCTCAGAAGACTTTTCTGCAACCCGAGACTTTTGAGAAAAAGTCGTCGCAGGGTTGTTTTTGTGCAAAAAATGCCAAGGATCGTTTTTTATTTCAAATTTGGGAAGCATGATGGATATATGGGTGAGGAAAAATATTGATTTAATCGATGGAGGGTCAATTAATTTTTTTTTAGGCCGAATTGAATTGAATTAAACTACAACGGGTATCCAATTGAAGCCACCCTCTTCCAAATTCGTAACTCCCCCCATCCACCACCATTTTGGACCCTTTCATGACTTGTTGGGCATGCTTTGGTGGCTCAATGGCAGCCAAGGAAGATGCATGGCCTAGGATGAGTTTGGAAGATATTTTTGTGGAAAAATTGGCCATGGTGGCCCCCTCTCCCTCTCTCTCTCTCTCTCTCTCTCTCCTTATCATGTCCCTTTTCTCCCTTGGCTGGCCAAACTCTCTCCCTCCTCCTCATTTTCGCACACCATAGCTCAAGAAACTAGCCGGAGAAGCCACATGCCGATGCACGCCATCGCCGTCGCTACCGTCGCCGCAAACCGCTGCTTCGCCTCCACACGCGCCAAGCCGAGTGAGCCGCCACCCCACTGTGCGATCCCGACCCACTGCAGCCATATTCCGCCATCCAGCTTGTTGTCCAATAGCTGTGAGGGACTATGGTGAAAGGGCTAGTGAATACACCTAAAGGGGGAAGAATAGGTGTTAAAAAAAAAAATCGCAGGACCTTAATGAAAATTATTTTCCTTTTGGAAGATGTTAGATAATGATCGTATTTCACTTTTCAAGTAAATAAACAATCAGCAAATAAAATAAGTAGCTCAGGGAAAGAAAAATGTGAACACAGAGTTTATAGTGATTCGGCTTAGATCATGTCTATGTCCACTCTCCTCGCTGACAGCCTATTGGCTGGATTCCACTAAGTATCAAAAGAGATGTTACAGCTTGTGATCTTGACTATCACAGTGATAAGTCTTCTATCGAACTCTCACACAGTCTCACTAAAGATTTCTCTCTTCTGTATACAAGGCTTAGCTCGAAGAATGAAAGAGCGAGAGACAAGTAAGCTTCAGACTTTAGAATTTTCTTTCAAGCACCGCATCGAACAACTAAAGAATCAATCCTTAAATACTCCTTCATGCCTTCACGACCGTTGACACTTTCCAAAAGAATTCTTCCGATGTACTCATTAGATAATCAATTAAGGTGATCTTGAGTCGTTAAATAATTTTGTGTTGAAAGCCCGTCAATCCTGTTCGCCCATACAAATCAGGATCTTGAGTTTCCATAAGTAAAACCTTCCAAGTTTAATTCGTCTTTCAATAATCTTCATATCAGAGGAAATTCCGATGAGAATAATCAATCAAGTAGATGTGAAATCCAGCTATGAGGTCTTCCAATAATCATACAAAACGAAATCTTGAAGATAATCTCGCCTTAGAATAATAATCCTGTGTTTGAATAAATCTTCATGCTTCAGTCTGGAATTGTCAGTGAGAATAGACAATAGACTTGAAACTTAAAGTCTGGTAGTCCATCGATCTTCAGACTTAGATGATAAAGTCTTTGCAATCTTCAGATATAGACTTTGGAAAGGTTTTGTCAACTTCAAAACAATAATGGAGTTTTCTCTAACAATCTCCCCATTTTTATGGTGACAAAACTTTCCTGTAGATTTGGTAAACTTTTAACCTGCAAAATAGTACTTATACCAAACATAATGTCTTATAAAAGATATTGATTAGGACTTGAAAATTAATTCTACAATCACAGAACACATGTTAGTTCATAACAAAAAAGTCATAATCAATAAGCAAACAAAAGATCCATCTCCATCTCCAAAGTCCAATGTCAAACGCAATCCTCAAAAGCAAACCAAAGTCAAATAGTCCATAAAAAATGACAGTCCAAAGTCAAATAAAACATAATAAAAACCAAAGTCAAATCTACATTCAAACTCTCCCCCATTTTTATCATCAACAAAAAGTGGAGTGAAACGATTGTAAAGAGTTGGGTAAAATCAGCGCTTGCTTGGGGATACGAACGAGCTGGAAATCCCCCATGGACTTGACTATGTCCTCTAGCTTCTTTAGAGACTCCTTGACCTGTTGAATGTCCTCATCCTTTGCAAGTTCTTGAAGTTAAAGCTTAAGGGCTTGAATTTGTTCCTGAAGAGAATCTGTAGATGCCTTGAAGACAGTCATCATGTGCTTCATTTCAAACTCAAAAGCATATTTGTTGTCCCTTTAGTTCTAAAAGAAGCTCCATCACTCGTTGAAAATCTGCTGAGTGATCTGTAGTAGTACTGGGACCAGCCGAATTAGTCACTGGAGTTTGATAATGAGGGGGAACATCAGTTGTTCTATCCTCGAGATCTATTCCGTGAAATTGAGCAACATAGACCTCTTCCGGGTCTAGTGGAGATCGGCTAACATCACTAGCAAAGATGGGTGAAGAAGTACCTTGATTTTCACCATCTCCCCCTGTCTTCGTGCCTTCAGGTGGAGAGATATGTTCTTCATCTTCATGCTCTGTTTCGATACCATAGTGATGTTGTTCTCCAGTTTTCCCACTCTTTGTTTTCTTCGAATCTTCGAACAAGGAGGTAGCCAGTGTTGGTTCAAAATAGTCATTGTGACCCTTTTCTTCTTCTTCTTCTTCTTCTTCTTCTTCTTCTTCTTCTTCTTCTTCTTCTCTTTCTCCTTCTTCTTCTTCTTTTGTTCTCATTTCTTCTCTCTCTTCCTCTTCTCTCCCTGTTTCTTCTCACTCTTTGTTCTCTATTTCCCTGAAATGAACAGGACTCTGTAGATTTCTCAAGGCAAAAGCTGAGATGGTGAGATCATCATCTTCTTCTTCGTCTTCTAAGTTGAGACATCTCCTTTTCTTTGCAGGTTCTGTCTATTGAAGAAAACTTTCTTGAGTGTTTTGAAGTTGATAAAACGTTTCCATCAGTCTAGTCTGAAGACTTGCAGACTCTACTATCAAAGTCTGAAGACCTCCGGACTGCCAGACTCAAGACTCAAAGTCTATCCTCATTGACAGTTTCTAGACTGTCGAAGAAGGCTTATCCAAAACTAGATGTTTCATTAAGGATTTGACTTTATCAACTGGAGAAGATATCTTGGCTGGATATAGCATGTCGGAATCCATTATTCAAATCTAGATTAATTCAGGGATTTTGGATCCGTTGATTGGCGAAATATACTTGGAAAGTTCTACTTATGGAAACCGAGATCCTGATTGTATGGGCGAGCAGGATTGATGGGCTATCGCCATGTTCCTTAAATAGCTTGAATGATCTTCCTAATTGATTCTGTCCAACGGATAAATTGGAAGAATTCTTTTGGTAAGTGCCGATGGGTATGATGGCATAAAGGAGTATATAAGGAAGACGTTCCAGTTGTTCGAGTGTGTGCGCGATAGAAGAATTCCAAAATCTGAAGCTCCTTGTTCTTAGTCAATTAAACCGTTGAGCGAAATTTTGTACGTAAAAAAGAGTCTATATCTTTGAGAGACCTTGAGGAAGTGTAGTAGAGTCTCTACACTGTGGAATCAAGGCAGAGCTTTTCTGTAACAACTCTTTTGTTCATAGTGAAATCCAGCCGGTGGGCTATCAGTGCGGAAAGTGGACGTAGGCTTGGATTAAGCCGAACCACTATAATCATTGTGTTCATTTTCTCTTCTCTACGCTCTTTTACTTTGATCGTAACTTGTTTTGTCTACAAGAAACGAATTTCCTTTTCATAATCTATTGTTGATTAGTGCTGCACATATCTCGTAAAATTGTTTCTGCACCTACTCACCCCCTCTAGGTGCTCATACTAGCTTTCACAATTGGTATCAGAGCCTGTGTACTCACTTAATTTGAAGTGTTTTACTTCAGAGTTAAAGATCCATGGCTAGTATGTTGGCTCCAGGACTGGTTGAAGGGTAAAGCAATACCAGACGGCCTTACTTTGATGGAAAGGAATACAACATATGGAAAAACAAGATGAAGGCATTCCTAAGATCAAAGGATCCTCTGGAATGGGACGTGGTAGACAAATGAATCATTCCTAAAGCTGCACCTGTCTCAGAGAGAGGAAAAGAAGATCTAAAGAAGTCTGAGATAGATTACACATCACCTATGAAGGAACTGATCAAGTGAAAGAAACCAGAATCAACATTCTGCTCGGTCAATACGAAGCATTCAAAATGAAATCAGGAGAATCTATCACTGACATGTTTAGTCATTTTACAGAAATCGTGAATGGTCTTGAAAATCAAGGTCAACCAATTTCTGATCCCATGAAAGTAAACAAGCTACTGCATGGACTCTCCAAGGATTTGAATCACATAAAGACCTCAATAAGGGAGACACAAAGAATTATGCCACTTTCTGTTAATGAATTGGTTGGGACTCTTCAATCTTATGAAGTGGAGCGAATCAACGAAGATGAAGATCCTAAAGGTAAGAAATCCATTACATTAAAATATAATGATGATTTTGATGTCACAGATTCTGAAGATGATATGGATGATAAGAGCTTGCTCTCATGATAAGAAGATTCAGAAAGCTAAACAGAAAGGGGAGAAGATTCAATCCAAAGAAACAAAATTTTCAAAAGCAACAGACTAAGTCTGTTGAGGATGATGAAACCAATAAAGATGTAGTCTGCTTTGAATGTAAGAAAAAGGGACACATCAGACCTAACTGTCCCCTTCTGAGGAAAAAGAAAGGAAAAACTGAGAAATATCGAAAGGCACTCAAAGCATAAACTTGGAGTGATACAGAATGTTAAGAAAGTGATGATGATTATGCCAACATTTGTATCATGGCACAATCAGACTCAGATTCAGACTTCGAGACAAACTCGAGATTCGATAGTGAAATCGAGGTAAATGACTTGAAAATCCATACTAAAGTCTCTAGATACATTGATGAATTGTGTCTTAGTCTCAAAACTTCTCTTAAAAAGATTTCCGAACTCAAAAGAGAAAATTCTGCTCTAAAGCAACGGAAAAATGTTTGGAAAGAAAAGGTCAAAAGTCTAGACAAAAGTGTTACTACTTTGAAAGAAAATGCAAATAATCTTTCAAAAGAAAATGCATTCTTAAAAAATGACATCTCAAATATTTCTAAAAGATTTTCTATAGGATCTGAGAAACTTGAGAAAATTCTTTCAGCACAAAGACCTTACTTCAATAAATCTGGTTTGGGAATAACTGCAGAAACCATTCCTCTAATTGATTTTCCTAAAGTAAAGGAAAGAATTAAGCAAAGACCTACAAGAGATACTTACAAAAATCATTTTTAAAAAGTTTTTGTAAAACCAGTAGGTCGCAATGCTCTTAGATGTTCTAAGTGCAATAGCTCAGATTGAGAAAGAATGTCCTATGGTTTGGAAACATGTTAAGAAGGTATGGGCAAAGACCGTATATCATACTAACACCAATGGACCCAAGAAAATATAGGTACCAAAGAAAGCTTGAGTCTCTTTTCTAAATGCAGGTCACTATCAAGAAAAAGGTAAAATGGTAACTGGATAGTGGATGCCCAAGGCATATGATAGGAGATTCAAATTGCTTCATAAAGCTCGTTCAAGTTAATGATGGAAAAGTTTCATTTGGAGGAAACAGCAAAGGAAAAATTGTGGGATTCGGAACTGTAAAGATTAGAAGCCTCACGATCAGTAATGTTTCCTTAGTGAAATGACTCAACTACAATTTGCTAAGTATCAGTCAATTGTGCGACACCAATTTCAAAATCAATTTTCAAGAAAGAATCTGTTCAGGAACCAGTAAAGACTCCTCTCAGTCTTTCACGGGTAGAAGACATGAAAATATCTACCTCTTGGATGTCAAACCAGATGAAACCTAATGTCTAATCTCAATTCAAGAAGAAGTAAACTTATGGCACAGAAAACTTTGGCACATCAACATGGAGCAAATAGCCAAAATTTCAGCAAAGAATCTTGTTCGTGGTTTACCCAATTTGTCATACCAAAAGTATGATCTATGCACACCATACGTGTTGGGAAAACAGGTAAGAAACTCATTTAAACCAATAAATCAAGTTTCCACTGATCGTGTACTGCAGCTTCTGCATATGGATCTCTTTGGACCAACCAGAACTCAGAGCATTGGAGGTAAGAAATATTGTTTAGGGATTGTGGATGATTATTCAAGATTCACTTGGGTATATTTCCTGGTAAGTAAGTCTGAAACCTTTTCTTACTTTAAAAAGTTTGCTAAAAAGGTCCAAAATGAAAAATGGTATGTTATTTCAAGTATACGGACAGACCATGAAGGTGAATTTGAAGATCAAGACTTTACAAAATTCTGTGATGAATATGGTTTTCAGCATGTGTTCTCTTCTCCATATACTCCAGAGCAGAATGGAGTTGTGGAAAGGAAGAATAGATCTTTGCAAGAAATGGCTAAAACTCTTTTAATTGAAAGTAACATATCTTCACGTTTTTCGGCTGAAGCAGTTTCTACAGCATGTTATATCATTACTAGAGTTTTTCTAAAGCCTATTCTGGAGAAAACTCCCTACGAGTTGTTAGGGAAATCCCTTATGATGTTTTGAAGATGACAAAATAAATCAAAGGCTACTAACATGTTTAATGGTTAAGTAATTGACCATGCAGATAATAGAACATGTAAAGGATTTTATCAAAGTCGAAGAAAGCGACCGGAAAGACTGAACGTAACATATGTCCGAGTATATTCGAAGATTTCCAGACTTCTCGTGTCAAAGTCGAAGACCGCCATACTCAAGACCAGTTTGTAAAGTCTCAAGACGATTGTAAAGTCTACGAGACCCAGATTGTAAAGTCTCAAGACTCATATCGTAAAGTCTACGAGACTCGAGACTTTACATCCGTTCGATGAATCGTAACTCAAGCCCAATCATACAACGGCTAGTGATCTGGTTTGGATTCCACATCAAGATTGATTTGATTGATTCAATCTAATTGATTGACGATTGGATCTTGAAGACAAGAATTTTCTATACGAAGAAGCTTTACTTATGGAAACCAAGATTTCGTTTGTATGGGCGATCGGAATCAATTTGGGATTCTACCTTTGTCACTCAACGGCTACCAAATCTTCTAGATACAGAGCTGTCCAATGGGTATATTGGAAGACGATTCTCCGGGATGCTGTCCAACGGGTAGTTTGGAAGTGGAGGAGTATTTAAGGAGATGAAGGACCGATGAGCAAGTAAGAGACGGAGCGTAGAATTTATAATTCCAAAGTCTGAGCGACCTTCGATTATACACTTGTCTTTGAAGAGCTTAAACGTTTGTAATCGTGAGAGAAATACCAAAAGAGTGACTTAGTGAGATAGTGTGATCTACTACTAAGCGTTTGCACTCGAAGTTGTAATCTCTTGTTGATTGCATAGTGGAATCCAGCCAAGAAGGCTGTTAGCGTGGGAGAGTGGACGTAGGCTTGGATTAAGCCGAACCACTATAAATCTTGTGCTCTTATTCTCTTCCCTAACTCCTTTATTTTGTTCATACTAGCTATATCACGAGTTATTCAAAGGAAAGAAGCCTATTGTTTCATATTTTCATGTGTTTGGATGTAAATGTTTTATATTGAAAAATACAAATGATCGAGTTGGTAAGTTTGAAGAAAAATTAGACGAAGGTATCTTCCTTGGATATTCAACCACCAGCAAAGCTTACAGAGTATACAACAAAAAGACTCAATCTGTGGAGGAATCAATAAATGTCAAATTTCAAGACTTTATGCAAAATGAATCGATTCAGACTCAACTTGAAGAATCTGAACCTGCTCCAAACTCTATAAAGTCTAAATCTCCAGAAGCAGCTCAGACTTCAAAAGATTAGCAACAAATGATTGTCGAAGATTCAAATGAGAAAAATGATCAACAATCTGACAAATCAACCAGCAACTGGAAGCATAAGTCCAGTCATCCCAAAGATCTCATTATTGGTGATATTAATGAAGGAATTCGCACAAGATCCAAAAGGCGTGAAAAGTCTAGTGCTGTGGCTCTTATTTCTGAAATATAACCTAAAAGCATAGAAGAAGCTTTAACTGATGAAAGCTGTATTGAAGCTATGCAAGAAGAACTCAGGCAATTCAGTATTAATGATGTCTGGGAATTGACTCCTAAACCAAAAAGTAAATCTATCATTGGAGCTAAATGGGTTTTCAGGAACAAGATGAACGAGAAAGGAAATGTAGTAAGAAACAAAGCAAGACTCGTGGCCAAGGGATATACGCAAGAAGAAGGGATAGACTATGATGAGACTTACGCGCCAGTAGCGAGGTTAGAAGCAATTAGATTATTACTTGCTTTTGCTTGTTATAAGAATTTCAGGTTATTCCAAATGGACGTCAAAAGTGCTTTCCTAAATGGATTTATCTAAAAGGAAGTCTATGTGGAACAACCACCCAGTTTTGAAGACCCAAGGAAACCAGACTTTGTATTCAGACTGAAAAAGGCTCTATATGGTTTAAAGCAAGCACCTCGAGCTTGGTACGATAGACTAATCTATGCAGGAAGAACTTGAAATGAGCACAATGGATGGACTAACCTTCTTTCTCGGGCTTTAAGTGAAACAACTGAAGGAATGAACTTTTATTCATCAAGAAAAATATGCCAATGATCTTGTCAAAAAGTTTGGGCTGGAAAATTGCAAAAAGACTTATATACCAATGTCAAGTTCCTTGAAGCTGGACAAAGATGAAGGAGGAAAGAAAGTTGACCAGAAGTTATACAGGAGTATCATTGATGCAGATCTAACCGGATGCAGAGTTGATAAAAAGAGCACCTCAGGCACCTGTCAACTACTTGGAAGCAGGACAGTGTCTTGGTTTTCAAGGAAGCAAAGTACAATAGCTCTTTCCACAGCAGAAGCAGAGTATGTAGCTCTTGGAAGTTGTTGTTCACAAATTCTGTGGATAAAACAACAGTTAAGAGACTTTGGAATTGAAGATTCATGTACTGAAATCAAATGTGACAACACCAGCGCAATCAATCTCACCAAGAATCCGATTCTTCACTCAAGAGCAAAACATATAGAGATTCGACATCACTTCATTAGAGATCATGTTCAAAATAGAGAAGTTTCGATTCAGTTTATTAACTCAAAGAATCAACTGACAGATATATTTACAAAGCCTTTGGAGAAAAATCAATTTGAAGTTATTCTTTCCAGACTATATCTTAAAGTCTGAGGAAGTTCAGACCTAGGACTGAAAGTCTAAAGACACTCGACTTTCCGGGCGATCAAGATTTTTTACTGTAAGTTATTTTATTTTATTATCTCTCAGATCAAATCTCGAAAAGGTACGATCATCTATCCGTAATTAATTGTTGCTATTTTCAATTTCCGTGATTATTGCAATCTTTCCTTTTCGAAAAATAAGTTAATTTTAAAAATGACAGTTATCTAATTTTTGAAAAGGCAGTTATTTTTAAAAAAGGCATCTTTATATTTCCTCTTTATGACGTTCCGTATGCCTCTCTTCGACTATCTTATATATTGTCGGCTCCTCTTCGTTTTACTCACAAAAACCCTAAAAGAACACAGATCGTTCACTTCTGTCTTCTTCACTTGTTTAATTTTCGAAAAGTTGTCATCTTTCTTGGAAAACAAGCTTGTAATCTCTCAAAGACTGTGAAAGATGTCGTCCCAAAGAAAGTCTTCAAGGATCGCGAACAGGGGACCACAGCAAATGCATGAGGGGCCTACGTACTTTGATCTCACCGAGGAAGAAGAATCTCCTAGACAGCGGCAAAGCCCACAACATTCTCAGCAGCGTCCATCTTCTCCTTCTAGACCTCAGAATGTTGCACATCAAGAAGAGGAAGAAATCATCAAAGACACAGAACCCGTAAGAACTCTTAAGCCTAGCTTTACTTAAAAGCTTTACCGTGCTTTGAAGAGGGGTGGTACTCCTTTGAATTATATTGACGAATTTTTGAAAGAAAAAGGGTATCAAAATGAAACCTATTTTTTACGTGCAATGGAACGATTGGGAATTGCCCATTCTGGGTCGGCGGAAGAGGCATTGGCAAATATCCCAAGCGATCCATGTGTTGGAGGGCTGAGTCAGCCTGATGGGAATGACGATGATAGGATGTACAGTCAGTTTAAACCGAGAATGGGTGTTGTGGCAAAAATCCGAAGTAAAAGGACAGACTTGTTTCGATCGGATGACCACAAGCAACTGTACTCTAACTTGCTGAAGCGTGGGGTGATAAACCCTAGAAGTGTGGACTTTGATTTTCTTGACTCTATGAATGTCAATCTGCGGGAAAAATTCAATCTTCTTCAACTCGAACAGTTTTGTTTTGAAACTACATAAGCTTATGCTAAACTTACTGCTTATTTCTATTCGAATCTCAGTTTCTTGGATGCGAATAGATTCTCTTTTAGTGTTCGAGATCAGGACTATATGGTTGACATGAATACATTGGCTGATGTGATTGGGGTTGAAAGAGGGAGATATCAACCTATCAATGTGTCTATTGCTCGTGCAACGTTGGAACTTGTTCAGGATAGAAGGACAGAATGAAAGATTTCCTATTTGAGGATGAATGCAACCAACATTTTGCTTCACAAAATTGTGATTAAGTGCCTCAGACCAAAATCAACTTCAAAAACCGACGTTTCAAACTCGGAGGCAAAGTTGATGTATGCCATCAATGCTGGTAAAAAATTCTCTCTTCCACACACTATTATGTTCCACATGTACAGGGTAGTGGTGAAGGACAAGGGTCAACTTCCATACGCAGTTCTTGTGACCAAGTTATTCAGACATTTGAACGTTCAGCCTCCCCAGATTCTCTGTGTTCAAACGTGCGATCAAATGGTGGTGGGATTGAAAATGGTTTCTAAAATGCGTCGGAAGGAACTCAACAAGGCGTTGGAGCAATTCAAGGAGAAAACCCCTGTCAAGACTCATCAAATCTCTTCGGCTTCAAAATAAAAAGGGAAGGAGCCCATGGTTGCTCCATCCAAGAAAAGAAGAGCTCTCATCATTGAGGATGAAGAAGATGAGGATGATATCACCATTTCTACAATGGCGTTGAAGAACTTGAGTCATTCTGTTCCAGAATCAAGGGAGAGATAAGAAAAAGACATGGATGAGACAGAACAAAATACTCTAAAGAGAAAAGATTTGGAAGTAGAGGAGAAAGAAGCAGAGGAGAGAGATGCAGAGGAGAAAAGAATTGAGGAAGAAGAAGAAGAAGAAGAAGAAGAGGAGGAGAGAGGAGATCAAGCGGAAGCAGAGCATGAGGAACACTCTTCTCCACCTGAAGGCACGGAAACAAGGGGAGATCCTGAGAAAAGAGGAACGTCCTCATTCCCTGTCACTAGTGAAGGAGTAAGCCGCTCTCCAGCAGATCCAGAGGACATCTATGCCTCTCAATTTCCTGAGTAGGGTCATGATGTTTCATCGCCCAATCTGCGTGACCATGCTGATTTACCATCATCTGCCTATACACCGTCTGATCGTGCAGAAGCCAGTACTCAGACTAATAATTTAGCAGATTTTCGCAGAATTCTTGATGTTCTCTTAGAGATGCAGGGTCAAATATATGCTCTGGGATACGAAGTACAAAACTTGCAAAATGCAGGTCAAACCTCTTCAGTTTCTTTACATGATCAAATCCAAGCCCTTGCTCTTCAAGTTCAAGCAAATGCTAAGGATGAAGATGTGGCTCAACTGAAGGAGGACTTGAAAAAGCTGGAAGACATTGTCCAGTTAATGGGAGATTTCCAGCTTGTTCGTGTTCCCAAACAATCTTAATTCTATTCTCTTTTCATCTCTACCTTTTTAATGCTGACAAAAAGGGGGAGAGATGTGGTGCAGATTTGATTTGAACTTTGAATTTTTGAACTCTTGACTTTTGTGATGTCTTGACTTGACTTTTGTGTTTGTCTGTTTGGATTTGGACTGGATTTGGGTTTGACTGTTTAAACATTTGTTTATCTTAAGTACTATTGATATCTCATGGCTTTGTTCATCTACAAGACTAACCTACTTTCTGTGGATGCAGATTCTAGTGTTATTACTAAGCCATTTATCTTTGTGAGATATCCATATTTGCTTGAGTAATGTTTTACAAGTCAAAGTTATTCAAATCTGTAGGAAAATTTTATCACCATCAAAAATGGGGAGATTGTTGGAGAAAACTTCCTTGAGTATTTTGAAGCTGACAAAACGTTTCCATCAGTCTAGTCTGAAGACTTGTAGACTCTACTATCAAAGTCTAAAGACCTCCGAACTGCCAGACTCAAGACTCAAAGTCTATCCTCATTGACAGTTTCTAGACCGTCGAAGAAGGCTTATCCAAAACTGGATGTTTCGTTAAGGATTTGACTTTATCGACTGGAGAAGATCTCTTTGCTGGATATAGCATGTCAGAATCCATTATTCAAAGCTAGATTGATTCAGGGATTTTGGATCCGTTGATTGGCGAAGTATACTTGGAAAGTTCTACTTATGGAAACCGAGATCCTGATTATATGGGCGAGTAGGATTAATGGGCTATCATCATGTTCCTTAAATAGCTCGAATGATCTTCCTAATTGATTCTGTCCAACAGGTAGATTGGAAGAATTCCTTTGGTAAGTGCCGACGGGTATAATGGCATAAAAGAGTATATAAGGAAGATGTTCCAGTTGTTCGAGTGTCTGCATGATAGAAGAATTCCAAAGTCTGAAGCTCCTTGTTCTTAATCAATTAAACTGTTGAGCGAAATCTTGTACGCAAAAAAGAGTCTATATCTTTGAGAGACCTTGAGAAAGTGTAGTAGAGTCTCTACACTGTGGAATCAAGGCAGAGCTTTTCTGTAACAACTCTTTTGTTCATAGTGAAATCCAGCTGGTGGGCTGTCAGTGCGGAAGAGTGGACATAGGCTTGGATTAAGCCGAACCACTATAATCTCTGTGTTCATTTTCTCTTCTCTATGCTCTTTTACTTTGATCGTAACTTGTTTTGTCTACAAGAGACGAATTTCCTTTTCATAATCTATTGTTGATTAGTGCTGCACATATCTCGCAAAATTATTTCTGCACCTATTCACCCCCCTCTAGGTGCTCATTCTAGCTTTCACATTGTCATCGGCTCCTTGCCTTTCCTTTTCTTCGCAACAGAGTCTTGTTTAGCCTTCACGGGGGACTTCTCCTTGAATTTCTCCAACTCCTTACTCAACTCCTTCAGCCTCATCTTAGAAATCATTTTGAAGACCAATAACCATTGGCACAATGGTTCTAACACAAAGAGAGGCAGGCAGTTTGATCTTGAAGTGCTTGAAGAGTTGTGAGATCAGTGCTGAGTAAGGGAGTTGTCCCTTGTCTTTCACCATAGTTTTATACATATGCATAAGAATCGTGTGGGGCAAAGAAAACTTACGACCAGAGTTGATTGCAAACATGAGCTTGGCTTCAGAATGAGAAACATCCGTCTTGGAAGTAGACTTTGGCCCGATGCAATTAATCATCACCTTGTAAAGAAGAATGTTAGAGCCATTCATTCTTGAATAAGAAATCTTGCCTTCGACCATTCTGTCATTGACAATGGACAAGGTAGCATGAGCAAAAGATACTCCAATTGGCTAGAATCTCCCTCTTTCCACACCAATTATGTCAACCAAAATGTCTACATCAACTGCATACTCTTTATGTCTCATAGTGAAAATGAATTTATTCGCATCCACAAACGATAGATTCGAATAAAAGTATGCAGTAAGTTCAGGGTACGCGACGGTCGTCTCTGAGCAAAAATGTTCGAGTTGAAGCAATCCAAGCTTCTCCCTTAAATTGACTCTCAAAGAGTCGAGAAAATCGAAGTCCACACTTCTGGGATTCATGACCCCTCTTCTCAGCAAACTCAAATAATTCTTTTTGTGGTCCTTGGAACGAAACATATTCGTCCCTTCACTGCGAACCTTCATTGCAACTCCCATCCCGGGCTGAAAATTCACAAACATCTTTTTGTCGTCGTCTTTCTCCTCTAGCTGTCCGACTCTCGGATCACTAGGAAAATTTTCGAACGTCCAATGTGCCATCCCCCGAGGCACAATGCCTAGTCTTTCCATGGTGTTTAAGAAAAAGGTCTCATTTCTATAACCGTGTGCCCTCAAGAATTCATCAATCAAGTTCATAGAAGAACCTCCGCTTTTCAAGTTGGAGTACAGTCGATAAAGAAATTGGGGTTTTTGAGTCCTTACAGGTTCAACACCTTCCAAAATCTCTTCACGTTCTTACTGAGGAGAAGGATCTCGTGCTGCCTCTTGACGATGTTGAGAATGTTGTCTAGGCCATCGCTATTGCTGTTGTTGTTGTTGAGGAGAATCTTCTTCTTCGGTCAGATCGAAGTGCGTAGGTCCCTCACGCATATGCTTTGGTCCCCGACTTGCAATTCTCGATGACTTTCTTTGGAAAGACATTGTCAAGGTCTAGGAGGATTTCTCGAACTCGTTCTTTCGAAAAGATTAAATCTTTTTGGATGAGACTCGAGTAAAGATGTGAGAGAGTAAAAATCACAGTGCTCTAGGGTTTCAAGAGTGCATAAATGGAGAAGACGAGTTTATACTTGTCGCGACCAAATTTTCGGGTGTGAACCACCTAGGGTTTGGCTAATGGATTATTAAGCCTAGACTTAACTCGGGCTCTCCCAAGCCCATACCAATTCACGACTTAGGTTCAAGTTCTTAACATGCAAATGATATTTCAATCATGAGTCGCCACTAATCTATTTTTGGTGGGTCGATTAGAAACCCAAGTAAAGTAACGGGAGATTCACTTTACTCCTACAAACCAGAGATTTTTGAGTTCGGGGACTTGGTTACGTGAGATTTCTCTAACGCCCTTTTGGTACCTTTCTTTTTATTTTGAAAAATATTTGGCAAGCAATTTGGATTGATTTTAAATCTATTTCCCTAACATGTGAGGTGTTCATGCAGGTGCACAAACCACAAATTTAACACCCAAGAAAGCAATTAAATAATGCGGAACTTACCTCAAAGCAACGAAAGCATCTGCAGTGTTAAATTAAAATCCACATCAACAATCCTAGATATGGTTTCTAATTAACAAGCAATTACTCAATTTTTGTTTTCTCTTTTTCAACGAGAATATAGTCCATATGCAATGCAATGCTTCTAATCTAATATGAAATCATATGGCATGGCAACATGTCCTAAAGTATATGAATGAGTAAAAAAACTAATAATTTCTTAATGAACATGCAATAATTAAATATGCAATCTAAATTAACCATAATGGCTTAATTCTAATGACGTGTGATGCAACGCGATGACGTACAAAATTATTTTAACTAAAATGACATGCGACATGCAATTTAATATGCGAGCTATATGTCACGCGATATTTATTAATTGACCTAACCTAATGACGGGCAATTTCTAATTAAGTGGACCTATCAAAAATCACTAAATGACATGCATTGTATGAACCTAATTCTATATGACGTGCACATGGTTTTTATTCTAAATAAGCATGCAATTTATTCTAATATGCAATGACGTATAAAAAATGTCCTAATACTACATGACATATGCATGATGACCTTTTTTGTGTTTTTATATTAATTTTGAAATAAAAATTTCACATGCAATTCAAATAATGATAAAACTAACCTCCTAAATGAATGTGTTTTCTTTTTTGGTTTTCTTTTCCATGATTCAAAATAAAGTTCTTATTCTAAATATAAAGAAAATAACCAAACCTAATCTTAATTCAACATTTTTTTTGGATTTTCTTATTTAAAACTCGAAATAAGATTGCAATTTTATCCCTAACACAGGAAATATTCTAAAGCAAATCTAATCCTAACTCAAATATTTTTTGGATTTTTTTACAAAAATAAGATTGACCCAACCAACTTAACGACATGAAATCAAACAAGATAAGATTGATATCTAAAAATTGACGAACCATATCTCACGCATGAGATCGGGTTGGCCAATTTTAAATTAAATCGCGAATCGAATCCCGGGCTTGAGATTGGATTGTCGATTTTTATAAGGGATTGCGAGTCGGATTTCGGGCGCGAAAATCGGACTGTCAATTCCTCGCTCGAGGGGCACTTTCATGTTGGAACATCAATCATATATTTAGGAATAATCTACTAAAGAACAAACAAACTATGAACTATATAAAAATAATAAAGATAAAATAATAATAAAAACTACCTAATCTGATTTTTTTTCTTTTCTTTTTTTTTTCCTTCCTTCCTTTCCACGCACAGCTGTGGATCTCTGGCTGATCAGTCCGGCAAAGGGGATCCGGCAAGGTGAACCGGCGGTGGCAACAGCACAGGAGCGGAGCTAGGGAAGCTCGGGTCTGGACGGGCAGGGCCGGCGTTGGGTGGATCGGCGTCGGTGCTCGGCGGTGTGGGCGCGGCAGGCCTGGGCGTCACGAGTCGTTGGTGGCGGGCAAGCGCGACGGTGGTGCGATGTGGAGCTTCACGGGTGTCGTGGACGCGAGGCTGACGAGCGGCCAAGGCGAGGTGGTGGCAGCTGCAGGGGCACCTGATTGTCGCGAGTCAGCATGGGCTGAGCAGGGGCGGCGTTGGGCAGATCTGGCTCGAGTCCGGTCTCGACAGAGCTTTGGTGGGCCGGAGCGACAGATCGAGCTCCGAGCGAGTGCGGGGACGGAGGCCGAGGGGGTCCGGCGGTGTGACGCCGAGGGTCGGCGATCGGTGCGGCTGAGCGATGCAGGCGCGGCCGGTGGAGGTGCGAGGGCGTCGCGGGTCTGTGCTCTGAGCAACGGCGACTTCAGACTCCGGTGGTGCTACTGGGCATCGGCGCTGGGTTGTGGGCCGGAGAAGGCAAAGGCGTCGGAGATGGCCAGCAGACACGATTCTGGTGTCGGCTGGTACGGACGCGGAGATGACGCAGTCGAAGCCCCCTGCGAAGAAGATGACCCGATTCTTTATTTTCTCTCTCTCTCTCTCTCTCTCTCTCTCTCTCCCTCTCTCACGTCACTCTCCTTTTCCACTTTTCACTTTTTCCTTTTGCTTTTTTCTTCCTCCACCAAAAGAAACCCTAGCGAAAAAGCTCCCCTCTCTTTCTCATGCCGTACACTGCCCTTTTATAAGCAAGTATAATGCGATCTTCTTAGGATATTTCAAAAATTGCCTATAACCTCCGAATCACAAAATCCTTTTCATCTCATAATATTCTCATTATCTCCTAAATATTTTCTACTGATTTTTAAAGATAAGATCACAACCCAATTTTCTTAAATTCCAAAAATCATTATTTCAAATCTCAATTTCAAAAAATGGGCTCGGGTTAACTTGTTCCTTTCGTGGGCTTAATCCAATTAATTTAAAACCATCTGCACCGGTCCAAAACGCCAATTAAAATAAAATGCACCTAAACTATATGCTATATAATTAATTTTTTTATGAATTTTTTTTGATAAAATTAAACCCTAATTTTTAATGACTAAATGGGCCGTTAAAATTTAGGTGTCAACAATACTGTATATAAAGCAAGTTGAAACGAGGTATATGAAACGTCATATGGAAAAAGTAAAACTGCCATTTTCAAAATAAATGATAAACTACCTTTTTCAAAAATAATAACTGCCTTTTTGAAAAAGAGAGATCGCATTAAGGATAATTTCTAAAAACGAAATGTTTCAAAGAGATGACGTACCTTTTCAAAATTTTATCTAAAAATAACTTCACAACGGATAGAAGAAATTTACTTATAGTCGTGACTTCAGGAAATTCTGAGTCTGAACACTTCCAGACTTTACCCGGCAAGAGATATGATGTTCAATCTTGCACAAATAGACTCAAATAGACTTTTCTCCAGTGGCTTTCTAAATATATCCACCAATTGATTCTTTGAGTCAATGAACTGAATCATAACTTCTCCATTTTGAACATGATCTATGATGAAATGATGATGTATTTCAATATGCTTTGCCCTTGAATGAAGAATTGGATTCTTTGTGAGATTGATGGCGCTTGCGTTGTCACATTTGATTTCAGTGCATGATTCTTCAATACCAAAGTCTCTTAGTTGTTGTTTTATCCAAAGGATTTGAGAACAGCAACTACCAAGGGATACATACTCCGCTTCAACTGTTGAAAGAGCTACAGTGCTATGTTTTCTTAAAAACCATCACACCAGTTTATTGCCAAGTAATTGACATGTTCCAGAAGTACTTTTCCTATCCACTCAGCATCCAGCTAGATCTGCATCTAAATAACCAAAGTGAGTAAAGTCTCATTCTTTGGAATACCACAGTCCTAGCTTTGGAATATTTGCAACGTATTTGATAATTCGTTTTGCTGCACTGAGATGAGACTCTTTAGGATTTGATTAAAATCTAGCACAGATACAAACACTAAACAAAATGTCAGGTCTAGATGCAGTAAGATAAAGGAGCGATCCAATAATGCTCCTGTATAGCTTTTGGTCCACACTCTTTCCTTCGTCATCTTTATCCAACTTTGAAGAACTTGACATAGGTGTTTCTGTCTTTTTGCAGTTTTCCAATCCAAACTTCTTAATGAGATCTTTCGCATACTTTTTTTGGTAAATGAAAATTCCTTCCTTTGACTGTTTTACTTGTAATCCCAGAAAGAAATTTAGCTCACCCATCATGCTCATCTTGAATTCATCCTGAATGCTTCTAGAAAATTTCTTGCATAGACTTTCATTAGGTGATCCAAAAATAATGTCATTAACATAAATTTGAACAAGTAGAAAATCTTTACCTTCCTTTTTAATAAACAAAGTAGTATCTACTTTACCTTTAACAAATCCATTTTGAGTTAAGAAATTACTTAACCTTTCATACCAGGCTCGAGGTACTTGCTTCAGTCCATATAGAGCCTTTTTCAGTCTGTAGACTGAATTTGGCTTTCTTGGATCTTTGAAGCCAGGTGGTTGTTCCACATAAACTTCTTCTTGGATAAATCCATTTAGGAATGCGCTTTTTAGGTCCATTTGGAATAACCTGGAATTTTTATAGCAAGCAAAAGCAAATAATAATCTAATTGCTTCTAACCTCGCTACTGGTGCATAAGTCTCGTCATAGTCTAACCCTTCTTCTTGTGTATAACCTTTGGCCACGAGTCTTGCTTTGTTCCTTATCACTTTTCCTTTCTCGTCCACTTTGTTCCTGAAAACCCATTTAGTTCCAATAATATATTTACCTTTAGGTTTAGAAATTAATTCTCAAACATCATTGATGTTGAACTGTCTGAGTTCTTCTTGCATAGCTTCAATCCAGCTTTCATCATCCAAGGCTTGTTCTATACTTTTAGGTTCAATTTCATAAACAAGTGCTAAGGCGCTAGACTCTTCTCACCTTTTGGATCTGGTTCGAATTCCTTCGTCGATGTTGCCAATGATGAGGTCTTTGGGATGACTTGACTTATGTTTCCAATTGCTGGTTGGTTTGTGGGTCTGCTCATCCTCTGCTTATGTTGAATCTTGTAGTTCTTTCTATTGTTGAATTTCAGAAGTTTGAACTTATTTTGGGGAAGTAAACTTTGAGGTGTCTAGAGCAGGTTCAGTCTCTTCAAGTTGAGCCTCTACCTTTTGATTCTGTGTAGAGTCTTAAAACCTCACATTCATTGATTCTTCAACAGACTGAGTCTTTTTGTTAAATACTCTGTAGGCTTTGCTTGAAGTTGAGTAGCCGAGAAAAATTTATTCGTCTGACTTTTCTTCAAACTTACCAGTTCAATCGTTTGCATTTTTCAAAATAAAACATTTACAACCAAACACATGAAAATAAGAAACATTTGACTTCTTTCCTTTAAACACTTCATAAGAAGTTTTCTCTAGAATATGCCTCAAAAATACTCTGTTAATGATATAACAAGCTATGGAGACTACTTCAGCCCAAAATCGAGATAATACATTACTCTCAATTAAGAGTGTTCTTGCCATTTCTTGTAGAGATCTATTCTTTCTCTCCACAACCCCATTTTGCTCTAGAGTATATGGTAATGAGAAAACATGTTGTAAACCAAATTCATCACGGAAATTTGCAAAGTCTTGATTTTCAAACTCACCTCTATGGTCTGTTCGTATGCTTGTAATAACATAACATTTCTCATTCTAAACTTTCTTAGCAAATTTTGAAAAGTGAGAAAATGCTTCAAACTTACTTGCCAAAAAGAATACCCATGTAAAACGATAATAGTCATCCACAATTACCAAGCATTATTTCTTTCCACCAATACTTTGAGTTCGGTTGGTCCAAAAAGGTCCATATGCAGAAGCTGCAAAACTCGATTAGTAGAAACTTGATTTATAGGTTTAAAAGAACTTCTGACATGTTTTCCCAATACGCAAGGTGTGCATAATTCTGATTTTTGAAAAGTCAAGTTGGGTAGTCCACAAACAAGCTTTTTAGAGGAAATTTTGGCAATCTGCTTCATGTTAACATGGCCAAGCTTCCTATGCCAAAGATTTTCTTCATCTTGAATAGAGATTAGACATTGAGAGCCTTCTGGTTTTATATCCAGTAGATAGATGTTTCCATGTCTTCGTCCAGTAAAATATTGAGATAGATCTTTACTAGTTCTTAAACAAATGCCTTCTTGAAAGTTGATTTTGAATCCGGTGTCACACGGTTAGGCGTGCGAGCGAGAATGTAGTTCAAGCCTTCCACTAAAGAAATGTTGATTGTGAAACTTCCAATCTTCACAATTCCACATCCAACGATTTTTCATTTGTTATTTCCACCAAATGAAACTTTTCCACCATTTATTTGAATAAGTTTTATAAAACAACTTGAATCTCCTGTCATATGTCTCTAACAGCCACTATCCAAATACCATTTGATCTTTTTATTGATAATGATCTGCAGTTACAAGAAGATTTCAAGTATTATTTGGTACCCACATTTTCTTGGGTCCAGGGTAGTTAGTTCCAAACACAGTCTTTTGCCCAATTTCTCTTAACAGGTCTCCAAACTTTAGGACAGTCCTTCTCAAAATTTTCTGAGCTGTTATACTTTGAACATTTGAGAGCACTTCGGCCAACAGGTTTTACAAAAACTTTTTGGAAATGATTTTTGTAATAGTCTTTTGTAGGTCTTTGTTTGATTCTCTCTTTTACTTTTGGAAAATCAATTAAATGAATAGTTTCAGGTGTGAAACCTAAACCTAATTTATTAAAATAAGGTCTTTGTATTGAAAGAATCTTATCTAGCTTCTCATATCCTTTTGAAAACCTTTTTGAGATATTTGAACTATCCTCTTTCAAAAAGATGTTTTCTTTTGAAAGAGTATCTGCATTTTCTTTCAAGACAACAAAATTTTTCTCTAGATTTTCAAATTTTTCTTTCCAAGAAATTTCCTGTTGCTTCAGTTTGGAATTTTCCTTTTTCAGTTCAGAAATTCTTTTAAGAGATACCTTGAGGCTAAGATAGAGTTCGTCAATATACTTTGAAACTTTAGCAGGAATTTTGAAATAACTAACCTCAATTTCTTTGTCTAAATCGAGTCTGAATCAATTTCAGAATCTGAGTCTGAGTCTGATTATGAATTTACCATTAAACAAATGTTGGCATATTCTTCATCACTCTCTTCACAATCAGTGTCGTTCCATGTCTCTACTTTGAGAGCCTTCTTGAATTTCTCTGTTTTGTCTTTCTTTTTATTCAGCAGAGGTCAGTTTGGTCTGATATTCCCATTTTTCTTGCATTCGAAGCAAATCACATCTTTGTTAGTCTCATTGTCTTCATTTGATTTATTCTGAAGTCTTTGAGTACTCTGCTTCCTCCAATTGAACTTTCTTCCTTTTCTGTTTAACTTTCTGAACTTCCTAATCATTAGTGCTGGCTCTTCATCATCCAGGTCATCTTCTGAATCTGCATCATCAGAATCATCGTTAGATTTTAAAGCAATTGACTTCTTACCTTTAGGATCTTCTTCTTCATTGATTTGCTCCACTTCAGTCGAAGTATGCCCACTAGTTCGTCTACCGAGATAGGCACGATCCTTTGAGTTTCTCTTATTGAAGTTTTTATGTGATTCCAGTCTTTGGAGAGTCCTCTCAGCAATTTGTTGACTTTCATTTATCCAGAGATTGGCTGTCCATGATATACAAGACCGTTAACAATCTCTGTAAAACGACTAAACATATCAGTGATGGATTCTCCTGGCTTCATCTTGAAGGCTTCATACAGTCCGAGTAGAATATTAATCTTGGTTTCTTTAACTCGATCGATTCCTTCGTATGTAACATGCAACCTGTCCCAAACTTCTTTTGCTGTTTCACAAGATGAAATTCTATTATATTCAGCAGGAGATAAAGCGCAATCTAAGGAATAATTGGCTTTAGCATCAAGAGCTTGTCTCTTGGTTATTTTTGCTTGTGTCATTTCGCCAGCATCCTCAATTTCTTTTCCTCTTTCTGAAGTTGATGTGACATTAGGAATAACTCCTTTTTCAACCACATCCCATTCCAGGGGATCTTTCGATCTTAGGAATGCCTTTATCTTGTTCTTCCATACGTTGTAATCATTTCCATCAAAGTAAGGAGGTCTGGTGTTGCTTTGACCTTCAATTAGTCTTGGAGCCAAAATACTAGCCATAAATCTTTAGCTTAAGAAGTAAAACACTTCAATAAATAAGCACACAGGCTCTGATACCAATTAAAAGGGCTAGTGAATACACCTAGAGGAGGATGAATAGGTGCTAAAAAAAATTTCGCAACACCTTAATGAAAATTATTTTCCTTTTGGAAGATGTTAGATAATGATCGTATTTCACTTTTCAAGTAAATAAACAATCAGCAAATAAAATAAGCAGCTCAGGGAAAGAAAAATGTGAACACGGTGTTTATAGTGGTTCAGCTTAGATCAAGCCTACGTCCACTCTCCTCGCTGACAGCCTATTGGCTGGATTACATTAAGTATCAAAAAAGATGTTACAGCTTGTGATCTTGACTATCACAGTGATAAGTCTTCTATCGAACTCTCACACAGTCTCACTAAAGATTTCTCTCTTCTGTATACAAGGCTTAGCTCGAAGAATGAAAGAACTAGAGACAAGTAAGCTTCAGACTTTAGAATTTTCTTTCAAGCACCGTATCGAACAACTAAAGAATCAGTCCTTAAATGCTCCTTCATGCCTACACGACCATTGGTACTTTCCAAATGAATTCTTCCAATCTATCCATTGGACAAAATCAATTAAGGTGATCTCGAGTCGTTAGATAATTTTGTGTTGAAAGCCTGTCAATCATGTTCGCCCATACAAATCAAGATCTTGAGTTTACATAAGTAGAACATTCCAAGTTTAATTCGCCTTTCAATGATCTTCATATCGAAGTAATTTCCAATGAGAATAATCAATCAAGTAGATGTAAAATCCAATTATGAGGTCTTCCAATAGTCATACGAAACGAAATCTTGAAGATAATCTCGCCTCAAAATAATAATCCTATGTTTGAATAAATCTTCATACTTCAATTTGGAACTGTCAGTGATGATGGACTTGAAACTTAAAGTCTGGTAGTCAATCGGTCTTCAGACTTAGATGATAAAGTCTTTGCAATCTTCAGATATAGACTTTGGAAAGGTTTTGTCAACTTCAAAACAATAACGGAGTTTTCTCTAACATGTGGAAGCCTGCTGGAGGTCCATTGAGTCCCCATTTGGACCGAAACCACCCCCATTGCCCTTCCCCGAGCCTTGCCTCACCGATTCAGCTTTGTTTTCCTTACTTTCAGCCAAGAACATAAGGTTTTCTTAGTGGGTTTCCAACAAGGTGTCAGGCATGTTTTGAGGTGTTTCCAGGCCACAAAACTTAGGTCCGCCTTTGGGAAAGTTGGTCCCTGTCGTGTTCACGACGTTTCGATCCGAACGGATTATTAAACGGGTGAGTTTTACTCACTAATCCTCGCTTAGTTTGCTAATGATGCTTAGGAATTGATTAGATTTAATTAAGTGCAATTATGTGGATAGATTATATTAGAATAATTAAATTAGGAATTTACCTATGCATGTTAGGCAAATGGTTAGTGTGATTAGCGAGTAGATAGACTCGAGTAATTATTAAATGAACTTCGGAAATTTTCCAGGTCCGTTTCGGCGTCAATTAGGCATTACGGGCCTAAATTGGATTTATTGCTATTTAATCATTAATTTTTGTAATTATTTAATTAATTAATTATTTTCCGGAAATTTAATCGAGATGGTCAATGACTGGAATTTTATGCTGATTGTCGTGGTGCAGTCCGTTTGTTTATTTGAGCTTTGATTTGTACCAAATATATTTAATTGTAGATTTTTATGATATGTTCCTAAACGAAATGATTTTGGGTATTTGATTAAGGAACAACCGGGTATCGGTTGTCAGTATCAAAAATAGATTGGTGAACCACGGAGAATAGTGGAATTTGTGGAAATGGGATTGATTATGTATGGTATTACACCAGCTCGATAACTAAGTACGTTATCTCGGATAAAGGCGTTGTGTTATATTGGATTAATGATAGGATATATATCACTTTGGAGAAGGCACGTGAGCTCGGTGAGTTGGTATATCACCTGGGAGAATGCACGTGGGCTCGGTGATTATGTCATCTCGAAGAAGGCATGTGGGCTCGGAGACTCGGTATGTCATCTTGGAGAATGCACGTGGGCTCGATGACTAGATATCCCATCTTGGAAACTATACTTGAGTTCAATGAGTTGGTATGTCGTCTTGGAGAAGGCACATGGGCTCGGAGACTCAATATGTCATCCTGCAGAATGCATGTGGACTCGATGACTAGATACTCCATCTTGGAGAATGCAAGTGAATCGTTTTTTATATACATCACCTGGAAAAGGCACGTGGCTCGGCGATTAGTACTACGGCTTGGCGTATATGTCGCCTTAGAGAATGCACAGAGCTTGGTGATTAGACATGTCGCCTTAGAGAATGCATGTGGTTCGATGACTAAGTATGTCGCCTTTAAAGAATGCATGTGGCTCGGTGACTAGATATACTATCTTCGAAAATGCATAGTATGGATGAAAACGACCGGGTAATGGTCTGATTGACATGTAATCGACTAGGTCAATTGATTGATGTTTCGATCTGTTGTGGTTGTTAGGGTGCCTATTCGAACTGTGTTAATTTGCAGGTGGAAACTGAGGCCAAAGTAAGTCCTCTGACCCGTGTTGTGCATAGGCAGCCCTTATGGCATATTGGTTTCCTAATCGAGTCTTAAGGAGTAGAACTTGCTGAGACATAGTCTCACCCCAATGTGGGACAACATTTCAGGCCCATAAATGGCAGCACCTCCACCTCCTCGTCCTCCGATGCATTTTAGTATTCCTGAAGAGATCACCGAGGTAGGATACCACTTACCGATATACCACCACCTAGAGGGGTTAGAGTATGTATTGATAGAGTCCAAGGTCTGGGTTGATGTGAATAGAATCGACTTGGTACCCCACGAGTATCGATCATGGTATCATCACTACCATGATGGGCGAAGAGAAGATCCCATCCCGAAAGGTGATGTGCCTCTGTACATTATGGAGGCAGCATTCGGGCTAGGGACGGCAGACCCTAAGGGTGGGTCGGTAGTGGATGCCAAGGATCCTAAGCTCGAGGGCGATCCTAAGTCACCAATATACTCAGCTGAGGGCGCTAATTGGAGCGAAGAGGAAGGGGAAATCATCGAACAGGATGAGCATGGGAAGAGGAGCTAGAGAAGGAGCCTGAGGAGGAGGAACCGAAGGAGGATCAAGAGTTGGAAGACCCTGATGAGGAGTCAGAAGAAGAAGAAGAAGAAGAACCTAAGGAGGATCCAAAGGATGATCCTGAGTATGATCTCGACGAAGACTGAGACCTCCGCCTGTTTTTGCAAACTCTGAGTTTGATCTGATATGTGATAGATCTGACTTGTTAATAATATTGTAAAATATACTATGAGGTTTGCTTTATATAAAAGTGTAGTTGTAATTTTTCAGTTATAAAAAATATGGCCCTACTTTTCTATCACATTATTTTATTGTCTGGGGATTTTCTATATGCTTCCGCATGTGTATTATAAATGAAAGGGTCGACGATGCATCCTGAGACATCGCTATTAATCGACTAGGTGAGGAATGGGCACGCGTTCGAGGATCGGGGCGTGACAGGTGAGTTGTCCCTTAAAAAGTCAAATGTCATGATTATGTCTAAACTATCTTTGAAGATTCTAAAGAAAGGCGGCATACAAGTGGACCAATTAGAGAGCGCTACACGAGCCCTCATTAATAATCGAATATTCTAGAATGGCTTAGTTGGCAACTTAGAATATCATCATCATTGGACTTCATTAAATGCGAGGAATTGGTGGACCAATGAGAGAATCAAAAGCGGGCCATAATCGATGACGCCTAGGAACTATATATGCCAAGGCCTTTTAGCTTTCCAACTCATTCCTTAGGCCTCAATTATTGGAGTAATAGGCTTGCCACCCAAGAAAAGTAGGCAGGACACTTGGAAACATGGGAGACGACCACTTGGCTTGGTAATGATGGCTCCAAGGACTATAAATAAGAGGAGCACTTCCCATTTTCCTCACTTGCCTTCCATTTTCTCTACCCTCCTTCTCCTAAAACGCCCTCCTCTCTCTCGCCCATTTTCTCTCTTTCGGCTTCCAAGGAAAGTCGTCCATCTTGTGCAGTTCAAGCTTTAGTTCGAGGTTCATCCAGGTAAGTAAGATCCATATATCTCCTCTAGGGCAGTGGTCTCCATCGTTAAGTCTAGTTAGGTGCTCACCTGTTGAGCCATGGATAGGATGTTGGATCTTTTGTATGGTTTTGCTCATGTTTGTGCTTGAATGTGTTCTTGAGTTGTTCATGCCCGGAATAAGGCCAAGGTTCATTCAAGTTGAGGTCATTGCAAGGTAAGGTCGCCCCAAGCCATAAAACCTTGGTTTCATTATAAATAAGATGTCGGGTCTAAGTCTCGCTTGGTGCGGGAGTCGCCTAAGGCCACAAGGTCCTAAGTTGACATTGAGGCGTGTCAATTTTATGCCTTGATTAGTACAGGGATTGCCCAAATCCACGAGGTCTTGGTAAGGCACCAAAGCATGCTGATTTCCACGGTTCAAACGGACGCGGGGACTTTGTGCTTGGCGTTGAATGAAACTATGAGCCGAGGGTCATTCTCGGTACATGTGCATCCACATCGAGTTGGAGCCGAGGTTCGTCGAGCTTGGGATCGTCACTAAAGCGAGGTGTACCCAAGCCTCAAGGTCTTGGATCGATATTGAGGCATACCGTTTCTGAACCTTGTCCGGTGCAAGGACCGGCGCTAAGTGATTGATTCAAGTTACGAATCAAATGTCGTTCTCGACATATTTGCTAGTCAAGTATAAGAAATTCATGACACACACGAATGAATGAGCACGCCTTCGAGCCATGTATGCATTGGCTAAGAGAAGAGATAAGAACCGGCTTGTATGATGTATTTATGCATGCATTTAAAGAGGAAAAAGTGCCCGTTGCCACACAGCGTTGGCGGCGATGCCTTGTTCATTGAACGAGGAAGCCTCGGTTGATCTGAGATACCCTGGTTGAGCCAAGATGCTTGGATTTTGAACCCGTAAGCCTTGAGAAGCTAGCCCCGAGAAGCCTCGGTCGAGCCGAGATGCCCTGGTCGAGCCAGGAAGCCCAGCAAGAAGCTGAAAGCCCCGGTCGAGCCAGGATGATGATAAATGAGTTTGCATGAATGCCGGTTATGCATGAGCATGATATGTTGATATTATAATTGATAAGCCGATGGTAGTTTTGGCATGGATGACATGTGTTTAGATAAAGCATGATATATGATTTGCAATTGATCTACCATCGACACCGTTTGCAAGTGTTGTACTTGCTAGGCTTTGATGAGATGCTTTCCTAATAAAGAACTAGGAATTTTACTTACTGAGTTTCCCCAAAACTCATCCATTATCTCTCAGTCTTGTAGGCATAGAAGTCTCTCGTCAATTTTGGAAGCTGCAGTCACGCTAGAGGAGATAGGATTTCCCTAGCCTATGTGGAAAACTTGTACTGTGATGTAAAAAGAGAAGAGAGCCCGTAGAGAAAGGGCTTGTAGAAGTACTATTATATTATAAATCAGTGTATTTAGTGTGATGTATGTCCCAGTCTTCTAGCTGTTGTTTGTCCGAAAAGTTGTTTGTTCACGTTTCCGCATGTGCATGATAACAAGATAAAAATAATCGGGACGGCAACGAGCTTGGGATGTCGCGAAAATAACCCTTGTCGCTCATGACCCTAGAGATAGAGTTGGGGTCGTGACAAGTTCACACCAATTTGACTGATTCTTAACTAGTTTTTGATCGATTTTGGCTAGTTCTCGCTAGTTCACGCCTAATGGTCCTTGTGAGTTCAAAATTTATGCAATTTGTTCGAGAACCAAATTGAAGAAAAAACTTGCACGATTCAAGGAGAAATTATCCGATTTTGATCCAATTAATTTAATTGAATTTCAGTAATGTAATTTATGAACTCTCTATTGACTTATTTGAGAGATTATCATGAAAAACAACAGACCAAAACCATAAGTACATGAAATCGAGCCTTAAGGGCTAAAATGAGCAATTTTGCAATTCTATGGCTAAATTTGCAAATTAATTGAGATTGAATACAATTAATATTGACTTACCAAAAAAAAAAAAATACAATTAATATTGCAATAGATCTATTTAACTACTTTCGCTTGTATAGGATCACCTAATGCATTTAAATTGGCCTTGGATTAAAGTGCCAAAACTTAGGCCAAAAAATGAATCAAGGTCTAATATTAAAATTGGACCTAAATTCATGAAACTGAACAATAGTTTTGAACGGGTCAACCTAAATTTCTTCAATTAAAGCTCGATGTGGCTCGATTTTCTTACCTTCAAAAGAGTGAAATCCCTTAAATCGAGAAGTTTTAACATGAATTTCCTAAAATAGACCTTAGGTTTGGACTTATCTTAAGAAAATGAGTGGAAAACAATCGTCCATTCATGAATCATGAAGAGTCGATTTTAGCCCTTTAATTAGGGCTTAAAATAGTAATTTATTTTTCGATATGGCACTTCTCAAAATTAAATGAACAAGTGGATTAACAATAGCCCCTAGACCAAATGTCGTAAAAGGAACTGCACCTTATTATGACTAAAACAAAAGTAGTTTGTTTTATGGTCGATTTAAAACTTAAAGCCAAAAAATTCGGAAAACAAGGTTATTAATCGAATTTTATGAAATTTTTTATACACAAAACAAATTGACACTAAAAAGAAGTGTTTTATGGATTTTTTATTTTTCCCAATTTTTTGGTGAAAGGTTCGACCAAAAGTCAACCTCTCAATTGACTTTTTCTAAAAGGTTGATTTTTTTGGTTAAATCTTTGGATTTTCAAAAAATTGATTTGAGAAAAGTGAAATTAAAGCTAATTGACATCTTTTTGGGTAACAAGCCAATTTTTTATCCGATGTTGACTTTTCGTCAAAGGGTTGACCAAAAAGTCAACTTGAAAATCAATTTTTTAACTTTTAGGGTTTTTCTTGAATATGAATAGGAAATTGCTTAAAAGCAACATAAAAAAGAAATAAATGAAAAATGACACTTTTTGGGTCAAGAAAAGGACTCCATCACGATTGGAAATTCAAATCTCAATTTTTACCTTTTTCAACGCGTCGACTAAAAACCAAATGTCTACACTCTCGGGAAAAACTTTGACATGAAAGATTTAAGTATTGCGAACGTTATACTTGGCATCAAGATTCTAAGGAATTATAATGATCTAGGTTGAACACAATCTCTTTATATTGAAAAGGTAATTATGGGGTTTAAAAGGTTTGGCATTAAAAATGCAAATAATCCTTTTCTACACTTAACTTTGAGAAAGAACACTAGAAATAGTATCGGGCGGTTAAAGTACTCTCAAGTGATTGGCAGCATCACGTACATTATGAAATGCACTAGACTAGATATTGCGCACTTAATAGGAAAACTAAGTCGGTATACATGCAATCCTAGTCATGAGCATTGGAATGCTCTTTTGAGAGTGTCAGGTTACAATATGACAAATATCCAGTTGTTTTGGAAATATATTGTGATGCCAACTAGATTTTGGATTCCGATGAATCAAAATCAACTAACATATATGTTTTTATGCTATGAGGTGTCGTGGTATCATGGAAATCCTCAAAAAAAAAAAACTCTAATAGCATGCTCCACAATAAAATCTAAGTTTGTTGCTTTAGATAAAGCTACTGAAGAAGCAGAGTGGCCTTGGCAATTTTTAGAGGATGTTCCATTGTGGCCAGAACTTGTGCCTCTCATAAGCATTCACTATGACAATCAAGTAGCGATTGCAAGAGCACAAAACATGATATATAACCATAAGTTCATACACATTTGTCATAGACATAATACCGAAAGGCAGTTGCTTTTGAATGAAATAATTTTTTTGGACTTTGTAAAGTCAAAGGAAAACATTGCGGATCCGCCAAAAAAAAAAAAAGGTTTGTTAAGAGAGCAGATAAACTGCACATTGAGGGGAATGGGGTTAAAAGCCTAAATAAACACGTTCCAAAGTGGAAACCTAACCTAGTGACCGGAGATCCCATGGACTAGGTTTAATAGGACAACGTAAATTTTGGAAACTCTAGTCAACGCATTGTCTCACATTCCTATGATGCAACAATGTCACTTACAGTGTTTAAAGGATACACTATGTATTTAATGATTCTTATAACTTGGATTTCAACATCCTAGCTAGGTATGATAGGATACCTTTGATGAGAATGCCCTTACATGCATGGAGCTGGCTGACTTTAAGAAAATCTTTAAAGACTAGATTTTCTAAAGCATGCATGAAGCCCAAGAGATTCATGGCCGAAAGAATGAACACAACCGAGAACCAATCTTGATTTGGAGATACTCTGTGTGAGGTCTATTGTCTGAGGTTACACCAACAACTGGGGGTTCAAGGCTTAGTCCACCGACTAAGTACGTCCGATAGGCTTTCACTAAAAAAGGTTCAAAGTGAGAGCTACCTATCTTGATGCAATGTATTTCCACTAGCACACTTGGAATTCTTCGAGTCAAAAATGTTCTATTGAGCCATTAATGCGGGGGATTGTTGTAATTATTATCATAATTATAGGTATAACCGTTATGTCTTTTTAGGTCACGTCCTAATTGTTGCAATTATGGGTTAATATTATTATATTTATTATTAAAGGTTAATGGCTCAACTAATGTGAGCATGACCGACATGACTCGTTAATGGCTCAACTAATGTGAGCATAACCGACATAATTCTTCAGTTCATGTCCTTTCAGTTCCCTGTAGCCGTTTCCCTGGTCTATAATTAAACGTGCTCCTTAGTTCAAAAAGGGAATACATACTCCAAAAAGTACTCCCTCAATCTTCTTTGTAGTCATTCTCTAAGTGTGTCGGTTTCAAGAAGTTTCGACAGAATCGTGTTCGTATAGTACTAATACAGATGGGTTCGAGGTGTTGTATCTTAGGAGGCATAATTTGTGAAGCTACTTAGTACCATTAGCAAAAATTAATCACCTTAAGGAGATTTGGTTAGCCATACCTCATCTCCTATTTATTTTGTTGTCACTTTCTTGAAAATATTATTTTTCTGATTACAACAAAAAGTATTGCATTTTTTTTTCCAATACGTAATTATATTTCCAATAGAGAATTGATGGATTTTCATTATAGGGATGTGCATCACTGTCCAGACCATGGACAGGGAGCGTTTGGTCTTGTTTGGTTCATTCAACAAGCACCGGGTCAACCCTTATGGGTCCTTATGGCTCAAGAATATGACGATGTGGTTTTTGAATAATTTTAAGCCATTTTTTAGTCCTAAGAACACGCCACACGCTTGCTACCTAGAGGTGTTAAAATGGGTCATTGAACCATTTATGGACCCATTTATGTTTAAATGGGTCAAGCCTTATGTTGACACCTAAATTTTAACTTTTTTTATTTTTTATTTTTTTTATTAGGGTAACAATGATATTTAACTTATCTCTTAAAAAATGTTGTTAAAAAATATGTTGTGGAGGAATGAGATTTTGAAGGATTTTCGGATAACGAAGTCATATCAAAAGTTGAGTGAATTATCTTAAAAAATCTTCATAAAGAATTTGGGGTTATTTTCTTGTTGAGCACATCTCTCCGTTTCGAAGGATGATCCTTAGCGATTAGGTCAATATATGCAAATCTTCGTAGGTAGAACAAACCGGGGTTTTCTCTCTATAAATAGGGGGGCTTTTTCTCGGTTTTGGAGGAAGAAAAAATTCAAAAAAAGAAAGAGAGAGAGGGGGCCATCCGTCGGATCTTTGAGAGAAAGAGAAGAAAGTCTCCTGCAGAAAGTACACAAGTAGCAGGGGGAGAGTGACATGAGAGAGGGGGAGAGAGAAAAAAAGTCAAAAAGTGAAAAGAGAGGAGAAGGAAGAGGGGTTTCGGTTCTTTGGAAATAGAAAGGTACCGAAAGGGCATTAGGATAGTCTGGTGTAACCAAGTCCCCGTACCCTTTAGTATCTGGTTCGTAGGAGTAAAATAATGCTCCCTTTTATTTTACTTAGGTGTCTAATCGACCTACCCTAAACCGATTAGTGGCGACTCATAGATAATAATCTTTTGCATGTTAAAATTTTAAGTCGTGAATTGGTATGGGCTTGGGAGAGCCCGAGCTAAGCTTAAAGACTTAGTAATCCATTAACCTAGTTTTAGGTGGTGAACCCAAAAAATTGGGTCGCGACAGCTTGGCGACTCTACTGGGGACTTGTGTTAAAACACTTAGTGGACTTAGGCCAATTAGTGGACTTAGTCCAATTTTTCTTTTTCTTTTAAAAATATTTTTGTTTGGCAGCGAGGATCTTAGGTACGTCCCTAACATTCCTAAGGTGTTAAATGTTCTTGCAGATGGGCGGTATAAGGGGAGTAGTCTTTGCTAACCCCTGTCTTGCAGGTTGGAGTTAGGGATGAATGTTTGAATTAAAACTATAGAAGTGTTGTTTGTATTTAAACTGTTGTGTATGTTTTATTGCTTTTAGCACTACACTATTGCACACACAACCTGCGGTCGAACCTGGGCTGCGATAGGATTTCTAGGATGGTGTTGAGAAGGATACTTCCTCCAAAGCGAGACTGCTATGTAGAGGTTGACCTTTTCTTCCCCGAAATTTCTTTCATGGTGTCGAATGTGTTTGTCCATGTCCGCGAGACTGCGTGATTATTAGGTATTCCATTCGACTGGGCCGGAGTTAGGGGGACTTGACACATTAATGCGAGACTGCAACGGTCATATCATCCTCTTAGCTCCACCTTGTTAAGCCATCTAGACAGAAATCGAGCCTCACTTTTCATGCGTGTGTCTATGTGATTGTCATCCATTTCCAGTAAAAGTAAGTTGTTTAAATTCTTCGCAATTTATTTACTTTATTGTAATTTTGTCGGTCCATGACAATTAGGTTTCATCGTCAGTCTTGTTTTATATGCGATGGGGAAAACCGACATACAATTCATTTCTACTCCAAAAAAAGAGCTCAAGAGGTGGTTGGATCAATTGGATCAAGATGGCCAGAGATATGTGAAGGTCAGGATCGCTCGACTTCTCCTACTTTTAGAGATCAACGTCCACTCTGGTGTGATTCAGGCACTCCCTCACTTCTGGTGTCCACAAACTTCCACCTTCATATTTGGTGAATTTGAATTGACTCCAACACTTGAAGAAAGTCAGAAACGGGGCAGAGAAAGAGAGAGAGATGATGTGAGTAGACAGAAAAGTAAAAAAAAAAGAGAGAGAAAAAGAGGAAGTCTTCTTCTTCGTAGACTCTCCAGGGACCCCTTGCTGCCGATTGCCACTCGCCAACTCCCTGCCCTTGCCACTTGACAACCCCGACGCTGCTTCTGGTCTGCTCGTCACCCACCGCCTCTGTCGTCATCAATCTACAACATCCGTGAAGCCCAACACCGGAGCCGTTCCTACCCCGTTCTGCCACTCGTCTGTGCCTATTAGGCGCCGCTCACCACCGCGCCTGAGTCCCAAGTTCCCCTTTTGTCGGATCAGCCGCCCGCGCCAGCTCTCCATCGAGCCGGTTCGCCCTTTGCTACAGCCCGCTATGTCGCCAGCCTGTCCGCCCGTATCCCCTGTGTTCGTTGCGCTCTGCCCGCGACACAGCCGCACCACTGCACCCCTATGCCGATCTCTGCCGCTCCTACAGTCAGATTCGACCACCGCGACCACAGTCCAGTGACCCGACGCTGCTACCGAGCTGCTCCCCCGCTCGGCGTCTGCGCCCTTCCTCCGAGTGACACTCCTACATCCTCACCGGAGCTTAGACGCCCACCACCGCCCCTCACTGGAGCCGGTGACCAGCCGCACGAACACAAGCCGTGCTTGGGAAGAAAAAGAAGAAAGGAGAAAACAAAAAGAAAAAAAGAAAAGTAATTAGGTATTTTTATTTTCTTTTTCTATTAACTTTATTTTATTTATTTCTTTTAAGTTTAGTTGTTATTGTGTAAATTTGAAGTGATCTTCATTTCATGAATTTTGTAGGCATTATCCGCAAGGTCTTCCCCAGATTTATTGTAATTACTAATTTGATCCGTAAGATATCGGATCATTTTTTTAATTATATTAATTTTTGGGGTTTGCCGATAGTATTTTAAGTGTTGAATCAATATAATTATTAATTTGATCCGTAAGAATTCGGATCAAATTTTTAGTTATTTTGAACTCTTTGTCGTGATAATTAGGGTTAGGATAATCGTTAATTTGACATGTGAGACAACAGGTTATTTTTTGATTATTTTAATCCTGCATTTGATTAAATGTCCTGATTAGTTTAAATACAATGTTTATTTGATAATTGCTTGTTTTGGAAAACCACTAAAAAAATATCCAAAAAAATATTTGAATTAGGATTCAGTTTGTTTTGGAATATTTCTTGTTATCTTGCATATCTAGAATAGGGATTTTATTTCGAATTTAGAAAAATATTTAAAAAAAATGCATTCATTTAGGTTGATAGCTTGTTATTTGGATTGCATGTTTAATTATGTATTAATTTTAATTTCGAATTTTCATAAAGAAAATCACAAAAAAAAAAAATCATTGAGCATATTAGGTTAGAATGGCATGTTTCATTTTAAATTTAGATCATTTTTTAGATAAATTGCATGTTAGATTAAGATAATATCTTAGTTTAAATTAGGATTTAATGTGACTTAATCCTTAGTTTAAATTAGATAGAATTTTAATCTAGCTAGATCATTTTTGCATTTTTAAAAAATAGAAATATCAAATGCACTTCATTTAGTTGTTATTAGGTTCATTTAATTAGAACTTCCTCATCATTAGACTAAGTCATTTAATAAATGTCGCATGACATATAACTCGCATACTAAATTGTATGTTACGTGTCATTTTAGTTAAAATAATTTTGTATGTCATTGCATCACATTACCCGTTATTAGAATTAGGTCATTTGATTAATTTAAATTGTATATTTAATTGTTGCATTTCTTTAATTTCAAATTTCATGGAAAATATAAAAGAATTAGAATGAATTCATTTCATGCTTTAGGATAGATTGCATGCTTATTTATGTCATAAAATTTTGGTCATGTTATCATATCATTTCATGTTAGAATAGTGACATGCATTGCATAAGTCATGATTTTCATTAAATAAATGAAAAAAAAATTAGAATTGCGTGTTAATTAGAAATCATATCTAGGATTGCTGATATAAATTCTTATTTAACAATACGAGATGCTTTCGTTGCTTCGAAGTATGTTTTGCATTATTTAATTGCTTTCTTGAGTGTTAAATTAGTGGTATGCGCACATGTAGGATCACCTCACATGTTAGGAAGTTAAATTAAAATCAATTCAATTGCCAAACATTTTTTTTTTTTTTGAAAATGAAATAGAAAGGTACCGAAAGGGCGCTAAGATAGTCTGGTGTAACCAAGTCCCCGTACCCTCTAGTCTCTGGTTCGTAGGAGTAAAATAATGCTCCATTTATTTTACTTAGATGTCTAATTGACCTATCCTAAACGGATTAGTGACGACTCATAGATAATAATCTTTTGCATGTTAAAACTTTAAATCGGGAATTGGTATGGGCTTGGGAGAGCCCGAGCTAAGTTTAAAGACTTGGTAATCCATTAACCTAGTTTTAGGTGGTGAACCCGAAAAATTGGGTCGCGACACCTTATTTAAGATTGAGATATATGAGTCTTAAATGAGTCAACTCTACACCCATTTAAAACCCATTTATCAACCTACTAAAAATGAACCCATTTATTTTCACCCAAAATCTCACAATCTCTCTCTCTCTCTTTAACTTTACAAAAATATTTTTTAATAAAAAAACCGAAATTATAATTATTTTTTCTTTTTCTTTTCTTTTCTTTTCTTTTCTTTTTCTTTCTTTTTTTCTTTCTTCTTTTTTTCTTTTTTTTTTTTTCTTCTTCCTCCGAACACCGGGCGATGGCCGGCGACCGACGTGCGAGCCTTGAGCTCGCCGGCGTCGGCGAGCTCGAGCTTCGAGCTCGTCGAATCTAGCAAGGCCGCCAACGCCCGACGAGTTTCAAACCGGCTGGCGTCGAGCAAGGCTTGAGCCTTGCCAAATCCGGCGAGGGGCGAGCTCTCGCCAGATCTAGTGAGGCGGAGGCCTCGCCGACGTCCGGCGAGGCTCGAGCCTCGCAGATCTGGCAAGCTCTTTAGCGAGCCTTGAGCTCCCGGCATCGGCGAGTCGAGCGAGGTCAAGGTTCGCCCGTGGCCGGCGGCCGGCAAAGAAGAAGAAGAAGAAAAAAGAAAATTTATATTTAAAAAATAAAATAAAATTTTAATTATTTTATTTTTAAAAAATAAAAATAATTAAAATTCAATTTTTAAAATAATTATTTTAAAAATTATAAAAATTTCCATTAAATTTGTGTTGTATAAAACTATTTTAGCAATACCATTTTTAATATATATATATATATATATATATTATATAAAAGAAATAAGCTTGGAAGTATTTTAGTAATATAATCTTAAAAAAAAAACATAGGAATAAGTTTTTCTAAATTTGGTTAAATATGAAAATATTTTATTAATATGAATCGGGTCGGTATGGGTCGAAAAATTTACATTAGACCTAAATGAATCGCCAAATGGGTTAATGGGTCGATTTGGATTGATCCAAACCCGACCCAACCCACCCATTAAACAGCTCTACTGCTACCTAAGTTCATGCGTGCTTAATAGGAGAAGTTTGGCATGCCTTTGTTTGTATATTGCATCTTCGAGGTGTCTCGGGTTGGCTTTGCGTAGATGCATCTAGGCATTTAGCAGTCATTTTGGTGTTGTTTAGCACATGGAGTGGCATGCACCGCACGCTATCCAGACTTTAGACATGCTGGGTTGGGGATGTTCAGTGGTCAATTGGCTTTTTTTTGCATCCCCGATGAGTCTCGGGTTAGCCTTCATTAGTCCCTATTGTCCGTAGACGCATCGGCGTCGCCCAGGGCCATTTTGATGCCGTCATTACACTCATAAGAGGACATAAAGCCTGCTATGCAGACCGTGTATGGGCAGGCCTTCGACTCTTATCCTGGCTTCGCGGAATATCTCAAGTGGTCCCAGGTCGCCCTTTCGCAAGTTAGCATCATTTTCGCGTTGTTTTGCACGTTTGTGGCGTGTATTAGATCAAATTCTAGCATCGTATTTGATTGATTATCCTTTGGCACGTGTCTAGTTTAGTTAAGGTTTGAAGTGATTTTCATCGTGAATAATAAAGATGTAAATAAAAGAAGGGAATTGGTTTTGGGTGAGAACTACATCATGGGGCCTAGTTTAATTTGAACCTGGTCACATTCTATCCGATTAATATTTTATCACCGTCATCTTGTTTCAGGAGAACTTGCATTACTCATTTAGGATTACTTACATGTTTAATTTTTTTGCATGACTCACGGGGTACTTTCCCGTTACTTAGACGCGCATGATAAGATTTCCACTTCTCTATTTATCTATTCCCAAAACATGTTCAAACAAAATCTGTTTGATAACACAATTTGATTTTTCTATTTCTAAAATAAATTTATATTTCAAAAATAGATTTGAAAAATAAATCAAAAGCTAAAATTTTTAACTTCTCAATTTCTGAAATAGAAATTAAAAATCAATTTCTGACCAGAAATCAATTTCTAACTAGAAATCAATTTCTGTTCCAAAAATTGTCATAGCAATATTTAATGTTGCCCAATGTAGGTTGTTGTGCACTTGCTTTGATATTATTATATCTTGCTTGGATACTATCTTGCTTAAATCTTGTCGTACGAGTCCCTTTGCATGATCATTTAGATATACAAGTCTTAGGAAAAAAAAAATGTATGAAAGAATGCATAAAACTAAATCAAATGAGCAAAGCTACCAAACTGTTCGTTAGGTAATATTCAGTGTAATCAAAATTCCGTGTCCTGAATTTTTTATTCACAAAAATAAAACAAACTCCCACATTTTACTCAATCTTTAGTGGTGGCTCCTAAAGTCAAAACAAATGTCATAATTAGAATGAGAAAATCAAGTTACGGTCGGTAGAGTTTGGGAGAACCCGTGTCAAGAGTAGACATTGTATTGCAAGAGGGACCATTCGCGCCCATTTAGCAATCCTCAATCTCATTCGGGAGGGTCACAGCAATAATCTATGCCAACAGACATGATATCAATTATCTCGATGAGCTTTTGCAATAGAAACAATTATACAGACATAGATAGATGGCATTCAAGGTTGATGCTTAAATGCAACTCGCCTTCTTCATAAACAGGACAACATAAAGCCGTTTGGCAATACACAAACAGCGACATGCATATGATGACATGCTACTCAAGGAAGAGCCAGGGCATAATAATCAAGCAATTCACAAACCGATTTAATGAGATGCAGAATTATCAGTAGGAATCACAAATCAGCTCTAAATTTTGGAATATGTTCAATTTTCCACAATTCTAGCGCAACCAAGAATGTACCCATCATAAGTTACGGCTACATTAACTCTGCATTGCTATATTACATGGGACAATCAATGCTAAGCCCCATCTGCTAGAGTCCGCTTTGAAGTGCTGATGTACAGAACTGCAATAAATCATACCAGTTAGGAAAGGCCCAAGTCAACAAAACTAAAAAGTCAGAAATCCTGTATACACCGTTACTGTTATTTCCTCGAATAAAAGCATCACCGTACTTGTTTTTCAGCTGTCCATTGACGTACTCTTCCGTCTGTTCCATTGCTATGTTCATATATCCATCCAGGCAGGCTAGAATACCTGCATAAAATTCCAATGCATCAGAAAAAACAAGAATACCACCCAAGTTCAGACAGCACAAGATTGTGATTCTAAACTAATCATCAGCACAGCCTGCACATAGCATGGGAAGGAGAACATGCGTGTCAGAAACATTCCACATCCATTAATTTAGAATCATCCAACTCACCTCTCGTCCGGGTCTCACACCACAAGCACTAAGGTTCACAAATCACAAGAAGTTGACAAGAAAAAGCTTGGTCATAGGCACAAACCATGCAAACACAGCTTTCCTCTATTAGGATTTACTACAAACTGTAAATTCAGAAGTTTAATTGAGAAATGAACGCACAAGGCCCACACAAAGGGTATTATCCCCTCATTTTCATGATAAGGCCATTGGAATGGATCAAATGGCTTTCAAGCAACCAATTCTTAATCCCATATAAGTTTGCTAATTTAACACCAAAGGCCCCGTATCTGCCCTTCTCTATCCCTGCGCTTGTTCTTATATATATAGATGGATGGATGGATGGATGGACACGCAACCAATTCTTAATCCCATATAAGTTTGCTAATTTATCACCAAAGGCCCCGCTTCTGCCCTTCTCTATCTCTGCGCTTGTTCTTCTATCATTTGCAAAATATAAACATCAAGTATAACAAGTTACGGATTTTTGATTCAAAATTGATTTAGTTCTAATTTTTGCTTAGTTGATTAAATTTATCACATAAATTAATCAACTTCTATAGGCCACATAAAAGGTAAGAGAACCGATTCTCTTAACAAAATAAATTGGCCATTAGAACGCAAAAAATATGTTTGAACTACAAATCAATTAAACGCACGAAAACGGGCGAGACATATTGGATATTACTAGCACAATCGAAGTGGTGAATATCCGAAGTTCTCTCTTCCGTTCGACGTTCGTTGTTGGTGTGTCTGAACTAGAGGTCCGACGCTTGTGGGACTCGTACCGTAGAACATCCGAACCGACTTGTTTCAAAGCGCGCTTCAAGAGGTATTTCGTTCAACTCCCTTTTATGTATAGATTTTTGATTAAAACGCACGGACAACGCATAAGGAGAATCATGTGTAAAATATATTTTTGTTTCCGCTGCGTTTATTCTGTTGATTTTTTCTTATACATGATTCATGAAACCCCAACAGTGGTATCAGAGCCAACCTTAGGCGTTTTCGTGCGTTTAATTGATTTGTAGTTCAAATATATTTTTTGCGTTCTAATGGCCAATTTATTTTGTTAAGAGAGTCGGTTCTCTTACCTTTTATGTGGCCTATAGAAGTTGATTAATTTATGTGATAAATTTAATCAACTAAGCAAAAATTAGAACTAAATCAATTTTGAATCAAAAATCCGTAACTTGTTATACTTGATGTTTATATTTTGCAAATGATATGCAGAATTTTATGCATACCTTCCAAAGCTTTAAATTTTGAATTTATGGCTCGTAAGGAAGGGTGGTGATCATGGAAAAATCCCTAATTGTTGTGATTGTTGTATGGATGAATGTATGATGATTACAGGTATTCTTTTTGGGGATGTAATTATTAAATGGAGGCTGCGTCCTTCCTTTTATTTTACTTTAATTTTTCTTGATATGTAATTTTAGTATAGTTTAGTATTTCAATTGTTGATGTAAATACTACAAGAGAGGAGGAGCCATTGGAGGAGCCATTAAACCGGTGAGCTCTTTGGGCCCGGTCTTTGAAGAGTTCAAAGATTGAAGAAAAAGTGAAGAGCAGGTCCATATAATTAAAACATTAAAATGGCTAAATGGGTCTTTTTGGCTCGAGACCCATTGAACCATAATTCCATGATCACCACATAGGATAGATGTTTATGTGATATCTATTTATTTATTGTGTTTATGATATCGTGCATGTTAAACCGGTTAATGTGCAAAGTGAGACCGTTAATAACGACCCAAATCTCCTTACAAAGAATATTAAGTCAAAACGGGTTTCGAACTCGTGGCCTTCCATCGTCGTGGTTTGATCCAATATTATAGTGGTTAACTAACCGGTTATGGATACATAGGGGTTACTTACCATTTATAATATTGGACCACTCCATTATGCATATGATGCTGTGGGGTTGGAGCCAAATGATTTCTAATAACTGTCAGGTGAGGGAATCATTTGTGTTTTCAATACTTGCATGAGACGATGGGCTAGACTTAACTATGATCGTGATGCCAATAACTGTTAGGTGAGGCTTTCATGGTCTAGAGGCCGAAGTTATGATTGGGACTCGCATATGATGCGTTGAACAAGCTGGTTCACTCACTAAGTTCATAAGACACCAATAACTGTTAGGTGAGGTGGATTTTGGACTGGTGGGACTCCAATCCCCACTAGTAATCTTTACCCAACAAAGATTACCGCTTCCCATCTTAAGGAGTATGGGATTCGAAGATAAATTTAGTGGGAGGATCTATTTCATTTAAAGACCAAAATGAAATAGTTACTTTGAAAGATACAACGGCTAACAATTTATTTTCTGCAACAGATATATATTATTACTCTGAAAATGGTGACTACAAACCCACTCGCTTCTATACTTGACAAGAATTGTTTGACTGGACCCAATTTCACTGACTGGGTGAGGAATTTGAGAATTGTTCTCAATTCAGAAAAAATTGGGTATGTGCTTGATGAAAAGATGCCAACCTCCTTTCCTGAGGGTGGGACCCAAGAGGAGCGTGTCACTTATGATAAGTGGCGTGATGATGACTTAAAAGTTAGGTCATATATGCTTGCTTCTATGAATAATGAATTACAAAAGAAGTATGAATCTATGGAAGATGCTGGGTCGATCATTTTGCACTTAAAGGAATACTTTGATGAGAATGGTCGAACCTCTAGATATGAGATATCTAAGGCATTGTACCGTATGAGGATGGCTGAAGGATCATCTGTTAATGATCATGCTTTGAAAATGATCTGGCACATTGAAGAATTGGCTAGGCTGAATCTCGTTATGGATAATGAGTTAGCTGTGGATTTGATCCTCCAATCTTTACCCGATTCCTTCTCTGGTTTTGTCCAAAACTTCCACATGCATAAGATGGATAAAACTCTTGCGGAGTTACATAGCATGCTGGTAGTTTATGAGAAGGAAATGCATAACACGAGGCCAAATGTAGTGGCTATGGCTAAGGCTTCTTCTTCAAAGGGTAAGACTGTTTTAAAGAAGAATAAATGGAAGAGGCACATGCCAAACCTGTTGTGCAACCAAAGCCCATGATTGATAAAGGGAAATGTCATTACTTGTGGTGTCAAAGGGCACTTTGGAGGAGGAACTGTAAGAGGTACCTCGCGAGCTTGAAGGTCAAGCCCAAGAACCGACCTTATGAAGGTATGGTGTCTATGCTTATTGAAACCAATTTTATGGTTAGTGCTGAATCCAGCTCATGGGTTCTAGATTCTGCTGCAACTTCACATATTTGTATGTCTTTGCAGAATCTGGAAATAAGCAGGATGCTAGGGCGAAATGAGATTGTCCTGACATTTGCCAATGGAGCAAGAGTTGCTGCATTAGCTATAGGGACTTTTCGTTTATGTTTGCCTTCTGGACATGTATTGGTTTTAAAGAAATGTTTGCATTATAAGAATGCTGTTAGGAACATCATCTCTGTACCTCGTTTGGGTAAAGAGGATTATGAATTTTCTTTTGCTGATGATGTATGTTCTATCTATCATAATAGTATATGTGTTGGTTCTAGCTTATTAACCAACAATCTTTATACCATTACAATGTCCGGTAATGCGATTACCAATGTCAATAAGCAAAATAGAATTGATATAAATGCCATAACTAATAAACGCCCTAGAGACGGTCCAAATAAAAAGTATGTTTGGCATCTCCGATTAGGTCATATTGGAGAAGACATAATTAACAAGTTGAGTAATGATGGATACATTGATCCTTCAAATTTTGAATCATACTCAACTTGTGAGGCATGTCTTCTAGGAAAAATGACCAAAGCGCCTTTTGTGGGACAAAGTGCGCGAGCTGCTGACATATTAGAATTAATACATACAGATGTATGTGGACCAATTAATGAATCTGCTAGAGGTGGTTATAATTACTTCATTACCTTCACGATGATCGGTCACGGTATGGTTATTTATACCTCATGAAGTATAAATCTGAATCCTTTGAAAAGTTCAAGGAATTCAAGGCTGAAGTTGAGAAACAAACAGAAAATGTATTAAGGCTCTTCGATCGATCGAGGAGGTGAATACCTTAGTACTGAATTCCTGGACTTTCTTAAAGAGAATGGCATTTTATCACAATGGACACCTCCTGGAACTCCAGAACATAATGGTGTATCGAACGAAGAAATCGTACTTTATTAGATATGGTACGATCTATGATGAGTTACACCGATTTGCCAATATCCCTTTGGGGATATGCCCTTGAGACTGCTGCATATATACTGAATAGAGTGCCGTCCAAATCTGTTCCAACTACGCCCTATGAGATATGGCATAGTAGGAAACCTAGTCTTAATCATATTAAGATTTGGGGTTGTCCACTTTTGTGAAAAAGTTGAAAGTGGAAAAATTGGAGGCAAGATCTGAACAAGGTCGCTTCATTGGATATCCAAAGGAAACTCTTGGATATTATTTCTATTTTCATTTAGACCAAAGAATTTTGGTATGCAAGCACGCTTCTTTCTTGGAGAATCGGTTCATCCAAGAAAGTGGTGCTTTGGCGGAAAATAGTCTTACAAGAAGAAAATAATGAAGTATCAAACAACCGAGTTCGATACCAATCTCTGATTCAGTGGGAGCTTCTGATACACAACCTCTTAGGAGAAGTGCGAGAATGTCTCGCCCACCTGCTCGTTATAGACACTCGGTTGATCATATTGAACCATTATTCATTGTGAATGATAGTGATCAACCCGGTGATCCTAAAACCTATGAGGAGGCGATGTTGGACATCGATTCTGGTAAATGGCTAGAAGCCATGAAATCCGAAATGGATTCAATGTATTCCAATGAGGTATGGACCTTGACTGACCTGCCTGATGGTATTGTACCAATTGGCTGTAAATGGATCTTCAAGAGGAAGATGAATGTTGAAGGTCAAATTGGAATTTACAAAGCACGGCTGGTGGCGAAAGGATATCGTCAAAAAGAAGGAATTGATTATGACGAAACTTTCTCACCTGTGGCCATGCTCAAATCTATTCGGATTATGTTGGCTATAGCTGCACACCTTGATTATGAGATATTCCAGATGGATGTCAAAACGGCTTTTCTAAATGGTTTTCTCGATGAGGACATCTATATGGAACAGCCACAGGGTTTTGAATCCAATAGTGAAAAACATAAGGTGTGTAAGCTTAAGAGATCCATTTATGGACTCAAACAAGCCTCCAGAAGTTGGAACATCCGTTTTGATGAGGTAGTCAAATCATTTGGCTTCATCAAAAATCCGGATGAACCTTGTGTATATAAGAAGATCAGTGGGAGTGCAATTGCATTTCTGGTTTTGTATGTCGATGATATACTTTTGATTGGAAATGATGTACCAATGATATCATCAATAAAACTATTCTTGTCACAGAAATTCTCCATGAAAGATTTAGGAGAGGCAACCTACATTTTAGGTATCAAGATCTATAGAGATAGATCAAGACGATTGATTGGCCTCTCACAATCTACGTACATAGACAAAGTGTTAACACGGTTTAACATGCAATGTTCCAAGAGAGGATTATTGCCTTTTAGGCAAGGGATCCGTCTTTCTAAGGAGATGTGTCCCAACACTCCCGAAGAAAGAGAGCGGATGGCAAAGATACCATATGCATCCGCTATTGGAAGCATAATGTATGCTATGCTATGTACTAGACCTGATATTGCGCATGCTGTAAGTATTACTAGCAGATATCGATCCTGATCCGGGGAGAAGAGCACTTTGGATAGCAATCAAGAATATTCTTAAGTACTTGCGAAGGACTAAAGATTTATTCTTGATATATGGAGAAGGAGAATTTAAAGTTGTAGCTTATACCGATTCCGATTTTCAATCGGATCCTAATGATTATAAGTCTACGTCTGGTTTTGTCTTCACATTCAATGGTGGTGCGTTAGTTGGAAAAGTTCCAAACAAAGCATAACCGCCGATTCCACCACCGAGGCGAGTATGTAGCTGCTTTCGAAGCAGCAAAGGAAGCCGCTTGGATGAAGAAATTTATTTCTGAACTTGGAGTCGTTCCTTCAATTGAGCAACCGATCACATTGTTATGTGACAACAATGGAGCGATAGCTCAAGCTAAGGAACCGAGGTCTCACCAGAAGTCCAAGCATATTGAGAGACGCTTCCATCTCATCAGAGAAATTGTTGGGAGAGGTGATATCGCCTTGCAGAAAATTGCCTCAGCAGAAAACGTGGCAGATCCCTTCACTAAGGCCTTACCTCAGTCTTCTTTTGAAAGACATATTGACAAAATGGGTTTGAGGTACCAGACAAGTTGGCTTTAGTATAACTGGGATATTGTTAGATGTATGCCCTAAAGTTGCTATGTAATAGTTACATATTAGGGATTTCAGTTGTACTTTCATTATTATTATTTAATTAATGGCAACGACGTATTCATTCATTTGTCCAATTATTTTATATTGATGAATGATTCCATAAGATCAGTTGCAACTAGACCTATTCTTGAGACGTCAAGAATATATGTGACGGGTTCATAGTTAGACTGAATCTTTAAATTGTTCCTGTCGATGGATTATTAAGTGGATATTAATAATCCTGTTGAGACCGGTGTGTTCTTAACTTCGCCATTAAGTATTAGATACTTAAGGGAATGATGAGTCACATGTCATTGGGTATTATGATGCCTGAGTTAGAACACGGTGTGTTTTGTATTAGACAAATTCACTGAACGTGACGCATATGGAACGATTAGCGACATGGAAGCTTTTAGCGTGGTCAATGTCTAATTGTTCATGCTTTGGTTTTGTGTAAATAATCCTTAGACCTGAGGCACAGTGTTAACTTGTGTATCGAACAACTATGGTTCACGGGTGCACATAATGTCGGGTCGTCGATCCGTTTTTATACCTGATGGTCATAGTTTGTTCATATACGAAGTTACACGTGTGCGCAATATGGAATCTGTCTCCTTGTTATATGCAAGGTATGATAATGATGTCCTATGCGATCTAATTGTGACACTGCATTGAAATCCTCGGCCGGGGTTGTAATCGAGAATAAATTGTTTATGTCTCGAATAAAATGCATGTCAATTAGATTTGTGCATATGATCGAATTAATGACTTGACAAATATTCCATGGTCTTTGTTTGATCGGGACATAGTAAGACAGAGGGATTGAATTACACTGTAGCCAAAGCTGACAGGTTCATTATGTTCTTAAAGTATTCACACTATCTGGGTAGCCATGACATATTGCTAGATGTCAATCGTGGCTTGTAGGACCTAAAAGATTAATCGGGACAATTAATTCTTTTGGAAGTACTAATGTGTTAGTACAAGTCTTACTACCAGCTTAGTGATGAACCTAGGGATGTCACACACCATAAACAACTAGGATGACGTGAAACAAGAGAGAAATATTATTGCAAATATGTTTGCAATTACTGCAATCGAATTGAGTCGATTTGAAATTAAATTAAATAAGATTTAATTTAATTTGTATTATAGTCATGAGCCTACTTGCATATGATGCACACGCATGCCCAAAGTGGATATATATTAACATACCAAATAAGTTGTTTTTAGTGCAAGTGGGAGATTGTTAGAAGTATGCCCTAAAATTAATTAACTAATTAAAAAGAAAAAAAAAATTAAAGGTTCGTGCATGTGCACGAATTCGTGCACATGCACGAAGCATAATGGTCAGCGGTTGCTGACCATTATGCACGAAGCATGAATGGTCAGCAACCGCTGACCACCATGCCACGTTCGTGCATGAGCGGTTGCTCATGCACGACCATCGTGCATGAGCAACCGCTCATGCACGATCGTCCACTATGGACGATCAGCAACGGTTGCTGATCGTCCATTGATCAGCAACCGTTGTTGGTCATTTTTAAATATAAAAGGCAATTAAGGATGTGAGAAAAAGTTGTTGTTAAAAAACAGAGAAAAGTGTGGGCGTGCTTCTTGTGTTTTTAGAAACATACGAGAGTAATTTCTTTTCAAATAGAGAGCAAACGTGTGTGCGTGTTCTTGTGTCTTTGAGACGCAAGAAAGAAGAGCATTATCTCGTTCGGGCCGTGACTATTATACATCAAGGATACGACGTTTTGTTTCCACGTGATTGCTAGCACAATCGAAGTGGTGAATATCCGTTCTCTCTTCCGTTCGACGTTCGTTGTTGGTGTGTCTGAACTAGAGGTCCGACGCTTGTGGGACTTGTACCGTAGAACATCCGAACCGACTTGTTTCAAAGCGCGCTTCAAGAGGTATTTCGTTCAACTCCCTTTTATGTATAGATTTTTGATTAAAACGCACGGACAACGCCTAAGGAGAATCATGTGTAAAATATATTTTTGTTTCCGCTGCGTTTATTCTGTTGATTTTTTCTTATACATGATTCATGAAACCCCAACAGCATGATCTTCAAATATATAAAAGTAAGGCGTATTGGATGGATATTCATATAGCACGTAGAACTGTTGCACTTTCAATGTGACTGAAAAGAACAAGCTTTTTACATACATGGAGTATGATTCTATTCATATTCATTGGAGTGCCTGTGATTAACTAATTGCATGCATTATCTGGAGGATCTTGGACAAGAATTGTTATCTGCAAAATTTCATGTAAGTCTATGTCTCATTGTTGGTCTGATGAAAGAGATAAAGTAGAATTTTAGATTGCATAAATGGTGCTCAACCGAAAGTCTCTTGCCAATCTTATGATGTCATTGTCTTTCCTAGGTTTCTTACTCTCAGGGCCTTTTTCCTTTTGTAAATTACTCAAAGTTCTATCTTCATGGCAGGTCTCAAGTGAACTTTTACAGCTTCACATTGACGGGGAAGTGGTGGATGAGAAGCCCCTAAGTGCGTCAAAAGATGGAGAATCTAGCCCTTTAAGGAAAATAAGTTTGGTTAGTACCAAAGTGGAACGATGATGGTATAGAAGGTTATTTATACAGTCCAAAGGTCTTGCACCCTTCTTCATCCATTGAGGATCATTATAAGGTACCTTCTGTCGAGTTTGTTTGACCTTATTCATGTGGATATGATTTCTTTAATGAATATTTTCCTGTGATGCCAGGACTCACCTGTACACTTAGCTATTGACAAGTCATCTGCTTCTAACATAGAAGAAGATAGTGATGGTATCTGGAGTATCGTGGGTTGAAAGGTAAGTCGTTGTATCTTCCTTTTAATCCTATCACCACTACATTTTTTTTTTAATTTTTTTTGACAAAATCTAATTGAGTGTCACCTCCAGTGTTAAGCATTTATTGTTGAACTGCCTTGACGAAGTTGAATCTTTTTTTTGTGACGTCAGGAAGCGATATTTCTATGTTAATAGGTTCCGACTTTTTTTGTTGTTTTTCTTTCAATAGAAAAAAGTTGGCTCTAAAGCTTGCCTCTTTGGAAAAAGTATCAATTTCTGATATGGCTTAAGTATTTGCAATTTCAGCTTTTCCAATTGTTTCCCACCATGATTCCAAAGCAAGATTGCGAATTGGAGATTCCTTGTAATTGTCTATCCAAAATGAATTTATATTAATGATTGACTGACTAGGTCATAGCTTTCCTTGCAAGTGTGTCTGGGAAATGAGACGGGCGGAGAAAGCTTACTCAATGGTGTTTTACATTCAGCGTGGTTGTATGAGTCTGTTCTTCCTTCTTTGAAACCCAATAGGCTCCTTATATGTAATGTTCAATTTGCTCCTTAAAAGTCAGGTGCCATGCTCTAGCTACGGCCTTCTTCCAATATGCAGTGACAATTGGTTTACTGAATTGCAGGCATCATGTCGGAGGAACTTTGTGTTGGATGTTGTCTTGCTAGATGCCTTTGGCCAGATTGTGAATTAGGAAATGGAGGTTTGCTTCTTCTTGCTTCTTACTGTGGCTCTCTCTCTCTCTCTCTCTCTCACCAACCCCACCTAAAAACAACTATCATAAGAGAAAAAAAAAAGAAAAAAAATCATAGATAAGATGCTGTTAATAATTGACTTTTTTTGTGTTTTTTTTTTGGTAGGTTGTTGCTTCACTTTTGTATGCTAACAGTGGGTCACTGGTGGAGAAAACCAGTGATGATGAAGCCCTGCCGTTGACAAGCTATGATGGAATCGAATTCGATTCCTATGAGAAACCTAGCAAATTATTGCATGGCCACGCTTCTTTTAAGCTCAAGATATCTCAGGTAGATGTTGGTTGGGTGATTTGTATTACGCTAATGATAGCTTGTGATCTGAATTAAAGATTGCATTAGTGGCTTGCAGTTTGTTTCCAAATATTTGAGTAGGACTATATACACGAAAAGTAGATGGCATGGGGTAATTGATAGTAGCATCTCATCAATATGTTAAGCAGTACTAGCATGCTCTGGAGATGGCCTAATCCAAGTAAATAGAAAAAGAAATTATCACTAGCTGGGCTGGGCAGAGTAATCATGTGTGTAGGTTGTAGATTAAATTTTTCTTTGGTTGAATATTTTCTTAAACATTGTTAGCTACAATGGTTAGATCACCTCTTCAAGAAAAGCTTACAGTAGAACTGTAAGAACTTGGACCAATTTTTCCTCTTCATATAAATACGTTTGGGCATACATAAGGTGTTCATACTTAATACAGTTGATCAACTTGAATCAATTCCAAAACATTTTTTGAATTCAATTCCTAAGTACTCGTAAAAAAGAATATAATAATACATGCCTAAGAGTAGCTGTAATGACCTATTATTGATTCAAACTTTTATATGTGACATTTCTGCTTGTATGTGTGTTCTCCTCTGCATTAGCATGAACTACATTTACTAAATTATCGGTGTGGCAAGTTTAGTGCCTTCTTGGTTTTCTAGTTTTCCCCCACCAGGGTATTAGCTCTTCTAGTATGCATCATTGTGTATGAAAAATATCTTTTTCCGTTTGATCTCTCTTATTATTCTATTGATATGCTTTTGTTCTTTAGGAAGCAATAGTCTTGCCTCCATGGATTGCCCTTGCTGTGTGTCCCAGGCCCGGTGTATGGGAGTACATTAGGGTAAATATCCATGCCCTGGTTGTTGAGGAGTAGCAAGTGACCGAGTTCCTTCATTTCAAGGAAGAACTTGTCGATGGAAAGTAAGTCTTTCTTTTTTCATTTTTGGCTTTTAGCACCACATGGATGCTAGCATGCTTTGCTTTTGGCGGAAGGACTGTAGGTTACTCGAATTTGTGGATTGTTGGCAGTCACGGCATTACATCATGAGATTTATAATATGCAAATGAATGCTGCTTACTCTGTTGCAGTTTGAATGGAAAATTTGTGCTTGAATTGGACTTTGAGCCATTCACCGCCCAATTTCCCCACCCAACTCTTTCGAAGTCCATTGGAAATGGAGTGGAGTTCCTCAACCGCCACCTTTCGGCAAAGCTCTTCCATGACAAGGAGAGCTTGCACCCTCTGCTTGAGTTCCTTCAAGTTCATTGCTACAAAGGAAAGGTAAGCCCATGGGCAGATAACACTCATCTCACTCTCTCGGATCTACTTCTTATGCGCCGCGTGTATCACTCAATTGTATTAACAAGATTGTGTAAATGACAACTCAGAGGAAACATTGCAACATTCACATAACTTCATGACTGTTGAAAGGACAGTTCAGAGTTGCTCATATTTTAGATGCATGGACTGAATCCTTTTTTTTTTCACTAACAATTACTTGAGACTCATTTATGCTGATCTGTGATGCAGAACGTGATGGTCAACACAAGAATTCAAAATGTCTTCTCGCTCCAACATGTCCTGAGGAAGGCAGAGGAGTACCTCTCTGCCCTCAAACCTGAGACACCTCACTCTCAGTTCGAGCACAAGTTTCAAGAAATTGGGCTAGAGAGGGGTTGGGGCGACACTGCCGAGCGTGTGCTTGAAATGATTCGGCTTCTTCTGGATCTACTTGAGGCTCCCGATCCATGCACCCTCGAGAATTTCTTGGGAAGAATCCCGATGGTCTTTAACGTTATCATGTCACCTCACGGTTACTTTGCCCAAGACGATGTCCTTGGATATCCCGATATCGGTGGCCAGGTCATTAATCGTCTCAAATATTGATTTAGCATCTCTTGCCAGTATTTCTACATGCAATTCCATCATAATGCGATGTTCACATTTTGTAGGTTGTGTACATCTTGGACCAAGTTCGTGCATTGGAGAGTGAGATGCTTCACTGTATCAAACAACAAGGGCTGGATATTACTCCTCAGATCCTCATCGTAGGTTCTTGCTTTTTTACTGATATTGGAATAGTTTTTTGCTGGCCAATCCAACTAACTCGTTATGTTTGTTTTGTGTCCCCCCTCTTGGCTGCGGTCACTCGTCTTCTTCCCGATGCGAAGGGAACCACGTGCAACCAGCGTCTTGAAAAGGTTTTTGGAACAGAATACTCCCACATTCTTCGAGTTCCCTTTAGAACGGAGAAAGGGATGGTGTGAAATTGGATTTCATGATTTGAAGTGTGGCCTTACTTGGAAACATACACCGAGGTATATTAGCTCATAAGATTATACTTTGCAAGGATTTCTTGTTGACATTCCAATCGCTTTTACACTTCCTGGACCGTACCGAGTCCTCCATGGCATTGATGTTTTCGATCCCAAATTCAACATCGTGTCACCAGGAGCTGATATGAGCATTTATTTCTCCTACACGGAGGAGAAGCGGAGGTTGAAATCTTTCCATGCTGAGATCGAAGAACTTCTGTTCAGCGATGTGGAGAACAAGGAACACCTGTGAGTTTTTGGAGTTTTTTTCCCCTCCCATACTGACTTGGACCTACATTAGCATCCTGTGTTTTGCATGATAATGTTCAAGCTCAAACAAAAGCTGACATGGATGTTTGGTTAATGTCAAAACAGATGCGTATTGAAGGACTGGAACAAGCCAATCTTGTTCACCATGGCAAGACTGGACTGGGTCAAGAACTTAACTGGGCTGGTTGAGTGGTACGGAAAGAACACCCGCCTGAGAGAGCTGGTCAACTTGGTTGTGGTCGGTGGTGACCGGATGAAGGAATCTTAGGACTTGGAAGAGCAAGCCGAGATGAAAAAGATGTACGGGCTGATTGAGACGTACAATTTGAATGGCCAGTTCAGGTGGATCTCCTTCTAGATGAACCGGGTGAGGAATGGAGAGCTTTACCGGTACATCTGCGACATGAGGGGAGCATTTGTGCAGCCCGCTCTCTACGAGGCTTTTGGACTGACCGTGGTGGAGGCCATGACGTGGATTGCCGACCTTTGCAACTTGCAAAGGCGGTCAGATCATTGCGCACGGCAAGTCTGGATTCCACATTGATCCTTATCACGGGGATCAGGCAGCGGAGATCCTCGTGGACTTCTTCGAGAAGTGCAAGGTGGACCCGAGCCACTGGGACAAGATCTCACAGGGGGCGATGCAGAGAATTGAGAAGTAAGGACCGGGATTCTTGTTAGGTTCAATCTTTGATAGGAAAAAAGAGCACATTTCAACTTGTTCAAGAAACAAGTGGGTAACATGTGGTGCTTTGCTTTTGGCAGGTATACATGGAAAATTTACTTCGAGAGGCTGCTCAACTTGACGGCGGTGTACGGCATCTGGAAGCACGTCTTGAATCTCGATCGTCTCGAGAGCCACCACTACCTGGAAATGTTCTATGCCCTAAAGTATCAGAAATTGGTAAGAGACTCGGCTTCTCATCAGATCATGAGCGCGACAATCTGCATGCATATCTTGACTCCTTGTTCGGATATTCACACTCTGCTCCTTTGTCTTGACAGGCCGAGTCGGTTCCCCTTGCCGTTGAGTGAGTTAGAGGTGAACAAAAGGGCAGATCTCAAGAGGCAGACAGCTCCAAATTCTCTCGAGAGTTGAGGAATAATTGCCATTGCATTGGATTGGAAGAGAGCCTTTTCTTTTGCTTTTCTTTTTGCAACTGCTTTCGTCAATCTTTCTTTTGCTTCTTTCTGCTGTGAATGTATGTTGGGTTAGGTTCTTCAAAAAGTCAATTCAATGAAATTTCCTTCTTTCCCCAGTGTCCCCTCAATTTACCTGTCGTCTTCCACTTGTAAGTTCACGTTCAACCATTTTTCCTTCGATTTTAAGCTAGCAATGTGCATCCAAATGTGTTACTCGAATCAGCGATGGTAGCGAGACCCTTGGATATAGCACAAGACTATCCAAAAATATATCCAACAAAAAAAAAAAAAAAATTGCCAAGGCAAAACAAGTCTTTTAAAATAAATCACAAGGAAAACTTGTATACTGGAATTGACTATTCCAGTCAACTATACACATCTGACGTATGGAGAGAAGACAATCAATACAAAAGAACAGGAGGTGGAGAGAGCTTGTACTGTACGATTTAATATTGATTCCGTTATTTATACATGCATCGACACAACACATTGTCAAAATTGCCTTCTATTTCTGAGGTATTCTATTTCTATCTACACCTTCATGAGTAAAAGAAGAAAAAAACCGGCGGAGGCTAAAACCGTCTCCCATTACAGATGCGCCTACCCAGAAATAGAATTCAGAGAGTTCCATACCCTCCAAATCGTGCATCAATCCACTAGTCATGTAGCTACTCCCGTATGGGTCTTGTAAGTTCCTTTTTCATGGCGGCTTCTCTTGGATAGAACATAATTGCCAGCACCAAAGAGAATGTAAGGCCAACTATCCCGCCAAATGGTTGGAAAGGATGAGTCCCCGTTATCCAAAGGGGGAAGTTGGGGTTGTAGATCAAAAAGCCACATGATTGGAGAGTGCAACTTGAGACTAATATCCCTGCGCGGAGCCCAATTGGAACACAGGCTACCTTCACCGATTTGTCGAAGCCCGGCCAAGCTAAGTGATAAGAGCCACAGCCTAGGTATTGCCCATGGAGACCTGAAATGTGGCGGATAAGTCAATTATCTTTGATGTTGACTCAAAGGGAAGATTAGGTCATAAGCAAATTGATCAAGTGCATGACAGAAACATGAACCAGATTCCAAGCAGACGCTTTAACCTAAAAGAGAAAGGATGAAAGATCAAGCTAAGAAGAAAGAACGTTGTCCTCACTGTAGCTGCTAAAGAATGTGACATGACACTAACAGATCTAAGCCTTTCAAGAAGGCAAGTTTGGCAAGTCATAAGTTTGCCTTCATCGTCAGAATGTTTATTATGTAAACTTCTCTCGATAAAAAAACAAAAAATTTGCAAGCATGTTCAATCTAGAACCAAGATTTCAGTAAGAACAGGTTAGCAGTGTTGCATGATTACTTTAAAATAGAAAAGGGTGGTCACCAAGTTACAACCTGATTTCCAGGAGTGCTGATTTACTTGTCATATTTTGAGTAACATGCTTTTCCTGGCCCCAATAGACATTTTCCCGCAACAAATGAAGAACAGAAAACTGAAGGAGAAAATCCAAGGACAAAAATGAGTCAAAAAGTTGGAAGGAACATGACTTAATTAAAGCAATGTACCTCCGGAACAGGGAGAATGCAAGCCCTGACAAGATAATTCCCGGGTGATATCCAAGATCAGCAGCAATGTCTTCAGTTAACCATGATCTGAAAAGCAACTCTTCGACAAGGGCAACAAAAGTTGCTGTAACAGCACCTCGACCGACCAAGATGAGAATTTGCCCATATGACTTGAGCCTTGTCATGGCATCTAATGACGATGAATGAAGACTTGGAGGCCAAGAAAAACTCACGCAGCCTAATAATGAATTAACATACTCTACATCATCAACAGGGGCTTTGCTTAAGCAACGAAAAAGAAGGCAAGGCATGTGCCTTGGCATGGACATACAACACCAGTCCAGCAACTAATGACAGCACAATTGTTTTTCCTCTAACCACAAACAGCACGATTTTTTGAATCATATAAAACTCTATTGAACAACTACAAGAAAACATATTTTTACTAAATCCAATAGACACAAGGACAGAATGGGTGCCCCTATGGCTTCAATACATCCATGACAAGTCTTGCCTGAAAGAAACAGATTCTGCAGCACCTTGAAGGCCCCTTTCTGAAATCTGAGGACAATCTTCCACCACAAGCAACTCTAACTTTTGTGATCCCACAAGTGGCTTCAGGCCATCATCGGTGACTCCTAGGCACTTTACCAATCGCAAGGTCCGCAAAGAAGGAAAGTGGATAACATGCCGCGGTCCCGTCACTTACCTCTTGGCATCCGACAAACCGCAAGAACTCCAAATACCGAGCGAGCACGGTGCCTACGAGCTTGCTTTTCTTCTTATCCATGTTTCTACCACCCCACTCAACGGTTTCTTTAAGTGTTCCCCATTCCTTGAGCAGCTTTAGGGCACCCGACAGCCCTAACCCCACTGCAGCTTCATGAATTGTCTCATCCAGAACAACTTCCTCCTCACCCTCATTAACAGGACCTTCATCATTACCAAATTCTTTAAATTCTGTCCAGCGTCCAGGCTCATATTATACTTCATTATCTGCTTCGTCTTCATCCATGAAGACATCTTCTGTGTCAGGCTTATGAGAAACTGGAACGAGGGGTAATGGCACAATTTCAGTAACTCACTTGATAAGAAAATAACATCACATATTCTTTCAGACACCAAAGACCATATCAAGCAATTGGTGGATATAACACCAATTTGAAGAGGAAGTAACTTCAATTACATGAATGAAATCTCAAAATTGCAATGCAAGCCCAATATGCATGTCCCTCTCCCTTTCTCAGTAGAACCAACATCATTCTTAGCCAGCATATATCCTGAAAACTAACCGTGGTTTTAAAACTAAGCAACTCCAATATGGCCAAAACAGTTGAATAAGCCACCGCTCTTCAAGACAGCAATCCCCTCGACCAGCGATTAGGAATTTAGTTTGGAAGTTAAAATGCATCCCAAATAAACAAGCTACTGTGACTGCATGAGCAACAGACTGCAAGTTGTATGCGAAAAGTTCACTTGTTTGCAAGTTGTCCAAGATGTTGTTCAATGAGGTGCATCAAGTGCACTGCTTGTTCGCACATACACAGAAGGCAAACTCTAAAATAAGTCACTTACAAACAATCTTTCAGTATGCATACAGTGAAAGAACAAGAAATGTTGCTCATTGACCATCCAAACAATACCAGGATTCTAAACTAAACAGCCAACTTAAACTAGTTTTGACCCAATAAGCAGCAATGCTACCCAAATCAACAAAAGGCAGTAATTTGAAAAATCTGGAGAACAAAATAAGGGTTCCACAGTTCAGAAAGAAAATGTGATCGCAAATTGTCCACGCCAACACAGAATTAATCGAATGTATACCTTCATCAACCTCGAGGCCTTAAACAAAACCTTCTATTTCTGTCATGACAACCCTTCTTTCCTGTGATTCTCCAATCACGACACTCTGATTTTCTGCATTGTGTGCGCTGGGAATACTACTGGCACGAAGAGCTATCGCTTTAGGACCAGAAGCCTCCTCCTCTTCTTGCTTCTTTAGAGCCAATTTCCTAGCTCTCTCTAAAGATTTATAAAGATCTTCATCGTCATCGCAACGACCATGTTTTCGTCATTCTCCGTCTTAACGGGAAGAGTTTGCTCCACCCGCGAGAACCTAGATGCCTCCTCTCGCTTTAGCATAGGCCAATTGGTAGGCATTCTTTCTCATCTCAGCCTCGATTTTCTCTGGTTCCTCTCTGCTAGCCTGCCTCCTCCCATCCTTACGTGATCCAAGATCTCCAACACCCAACCCTGCTGAAACTGCTTCCACTTCAAGGGCATCTAAGTCCAACTTCTCTTTCTTCCATAAGGATTTCTTTTTCTTGGGCTTTCTGAATCGAAGCAATTCTTATTGAGTGTATTAATTGGACGAGGTCTTGGCAGATGAGGTGAGATCTTTACAATGACTATTTGAAGAAACACCCTGTAGCCTCCTTCTTAGCTGTATATGAAGTACATGAAACTTTTTTAGAACGACCAAGCAGACCTCATTCCTATTCTAACTAATGCTGAACCACAATATGCATAAAAACTAGTTACCTCTTCCAATTTCGTTTCAGCTTCATAGGTCAAACATCCACTTGAGTCAAGAGTTACCCCTGAAACCATCAAAAGAAGTGGGAACGCAATAGCTAGATATGACACTTGTAATCAGAAAAGAGAAAAAAAAAACCTAACCTCATCTTGAGCCAGATCGTCATATTGTGGTAGTATTTTCTTCTCTGACGCAGGGTCATCACTGAATTTAAAAATGACAGTGCTAATAATAAGTTGAGTGTATGCATATACCAATAGGGAAACCGAGATGCAAGTGTGGGACAAAGACATGTGACATGCAATACACAGTTAATGCACCTGCCTAACATCTGGTCTATGTTTGTCAAACATATGAACTTGATTGAATCCATACCTTCTGCATTGACATCAAATCCAGCCCATATTGCTTAAGGGGATATTCATACCCACGGATCCGCTTGCCCCATAACATAACAAGTATCGTAACAGCAATGTAAAGGCCAAAAATGCAAGCAAAATCAGCAATTCTAGAGGAGCTATGTGACATCCAGCTCTGCACAAGTGTTGGAAATAGAGGAACAACAACAGGCGACCAGAGAACAAGAACCATGGCAATGAACCCCACAATCCTAAGAATATCCCAGCAGAAAATTGCTCAGAATATATAGCAAATTGCAGAATAGACTTGGGAACCCATTCAAACTACAGAAACTAGAAAAAGTGATATAAAGAACATGTGTTTTCGAAAGAATTCTAAGATATCACATTCCGTGTGCAATATCTGTTCCAGGCCAAGGAAGATTATTGTTGATTTCTTAACATGTATTACCTTTGCATCAGAAAATACAGATCTCTTACTTGAAAAAAACTAACTGGAGGAGCTGTTCAAGATGGGAAACAATGTGAGAATCTGACTAAGTTCTATGGAGTATTTTGCCTGTCAGACCACATTTACCAGAAATCTGAAGCGACTAAAGGAAGATTATTGTTGATTCCTCAGCTCACACTTTCTAGAGCGACTAAGACAATGTTCACATTTACCAGAAATCTGACACAGGCAACTATGATAGCAAACCGATAAAAAAAAAAAACACACACACACAAGGAACTACAGCCTCTCTTACCACACGGAGAACAACAACGAACGGAATTCCAGAACTGACCTTACCGCTGACCACGTTGGCAGCGAAATTACAGACGGCGTCGAGCGTGCTCTCAATCTGCACCTTCAGGATCCAGTCGGCGCGAGGTCCGACTTCCTCAACCAGTGGTGCCCGACCATGGGCCCTCGTCCGAGTTCGCCATCGCACCCTTCTCCAGCTCCTCCATCTCCTTGAACGCGGCCTGGAACTGGGGCTCCATCTCCTCCATGAACTCGTCCGTGAAGCCGATCCGGCTCACGTCTAGGAAAAGCCCTAGCCCCCGTTGCTGGTACAGTCGGTTCACGTACCTCCTCCACAGCAAGCGGCAATCCTTCTCCAGCCCGTGCCTCTCCTTCTTCTCCGCGCCGTCGACCCCACCCAGGTCCGCCGAGATCTCCCTCGCGACCGAGCGGGCCAGTGTCAGGAACAACGGCCAGTCAGCGGCGGGGAGCCTGGTGCCGCTCGGGAACGAGACCAAGGCCGCCTCCCTCTTGCCGGAGGCCGATGGCTTCGCGGCAAAGGCCGGCGGGAATCCTTCTCCAGCCCGCGCCTCTCCTTCTTCACCGCGCCGTCGACCCCGTCCAAGTCCGCCGAGTTCTCCCTCGCGACCGAGCGGTTCAGCGTCAGGGACAACGCCCGGTCAGCGGCGGGGGGCCTAGTGCCGCTCGGGAACGAGACCGAGATGCCAGAGGCAAATGAGCGAGGCTTTTGGACAGGCGGAGTCGGAGGCGGAGGCGGAGGCGGAGAGAGGTGGGATGCGCGGAGAAGAAACAGAGGAAGGCTTTGAGCGATCTTGGTTATTTTACGAGGAGAGAGAGAACCCGCCCATTCGGAGAGAGAAGAGAAAAATTTTGAGCGGGAGGAATCGCTGACCGTCCTTTCTACTGCAGGAGTCGAGCCGAGCCAGCCAAAAACGAGCCCTTTTCTCATTTTCGAGGGGTCCCGCTCGGGACAGGTGTCGGTATGTGAGTGGTTTGTGTGCGCCAGGTCAGCAGATGACGTGGCGCGCACGAACCACTGAATATTTTCTCCCCTCGAAGCTCCCTCCTTTCCGGCCATCATGGCCCCGCGCCTCCTAGTTCTCCGCCGCCGCTCCCCCGCCGTACGAGAGCTCTCCGCCCATCGACGCCGGATCGTCGATCCGGAAGCCGATCAGCCTGTGGCCCGGCATGTACTTCTCCCCCGTCACCAACGCCCTGTGGGAAGCGAGATCCAAGATGTTCGAGGAGGTCGGCGGCGCCGGCGCGAGTGGGAAGGCGGCGCCACCGCCGCCGGAGAGCGAATTGGTCCCGCGGAGCCCGGCCAGGAGCAGGACGAGCATTTTCTACAAGTTCTCGAGCGATTACGTGCTCAGGGAACAGTATAGGAATCCTTGGAACAAGATCAGGATGGGGAAGCTGGTGGAAGATCTCGATGCTCTCGCTGGGACCATATGCTATAAGGTAAATGAACGAGCTTTGAACGACTATCGGATGGCGATGCCTTGATTTCCTTTATCTGGATGTGGTGCCATATATACTCTGCGGATGTTTTTCTGCGGAAGATGAATTGCATATGATGTCGATGATGGTGCTTTGATGAATTCCTGATACAAAACTGACTGATGGCGGTGTTTGCTGGGCAGGTAATTGGTTCTAGTATTCTGCGATTAGTAGTTTGAATGTCAAGTCCTTGTTTGAATAATCTAGAATCGGTCGTCTGGTATCAGAGAGAAGTTCATTTCTTAGTTGAAAATATTGAACGACGTGCTACTGGTTTGCTGTAAGTAATACCTTGTCTCTATCATTTGTATAGGAACATGTCTAAATTCTCATCAATTTTTGTGCTTATCATGTTCTGCGATCAGAGGCTTAATGCTTAAGTTCTCTAGTGATTATTTAGGGTTCATATAGTGTGGAATTTATCATTAGAATTGTGCATAACAGAACAACCCCTGTTTTATTTAGCCGCTTTCTTTTGGACCAGCATTGCTCCAGCGATGATGGCACCACAAGGCCTCTATTACTAGTCACTGCTTCTGTAGACAGGATGGTTCTCAAGAGGCCAATCCATACTGACACGGACTTGCAAATAGAGGGAGCTGTTACATGGGTTGGGCGCTCGTCAATGGAGATCCAACTGGAAGTGACTCAGTCCACAGAAGGTGTTATATGAAACAGTGCTCCCAAATGCTGATAGTATGCTACTTTCTTTCCTAGAGTTGATGACATTGCTTTGTTGGCTTCTCAGACGAAAACATACATTTTCATCTGCTGCGACTAAGCAATTGCAGGATGGTGTCACTTTGATGGCCGTGCCTTAAGTATATGTTTCTTCTTCACAAACCATACTTACTTTTGCATGATTTCATTACTCTACTTGTAAAAATTATGGAGAAATTTGCTAATTTGCTATCCATCCACCATCCCCTTATTACCAAAAATAAATAAATAAATACTAAACCCGTCCATACTATAGAGAAGCCTGCTAATCAACATCCTCTTGCCAAGAAGTACTGGTTTGTCAAGGATTCTGACATGCTGGTCAAGCACAATATTAAGATATCAGATCTTCTTAAAGTTATCATTTCCATGATATAGTCTTGTGACTGATCCATTCTGCTGTTTACCTTCAATTGACAATGCCATGCAGAAACCCAGGATTCTTCAGATTCAGTTGCACTTACCGCCAATTTCACATTTGTGGCTCGTGATTCTAGAACTGGGAAATCAGCTCCAGTTAACCCTATCTCACCAGAGACAGAGAGAGAAAGATTACTTTGGGAAGAGGCAGAAAATAGGAATAAAATGAGGAAAAAGAAGAGAGAAGAAAGTAACAAAGATGGTAAGGTAGAGGACTCGTCAAGGCTCCAGGCTTTACTTGCCGAAGGTTGTGTCTTCTGTGATATGCCAGCTCTGGCGGACAGAGATAGCATTCTGATAAGAGATACTTGTTTTGAGAACTCACTAATATGCCAGCCACAGCAAAGGAATATCCATGGAAGAATATTTGGAGGATTTTTAATGCGAAGGGCTTTTGAATTGGCCTTTTCAAGCACATATGCCTTTGCTGGTGCGGCACCCCGGTTCGTTGAGGTTGACCATGTTGATTTCTTGAGACCGGTAAGCACTTATACGGCGCATGATGAATTTGTATGTGTAGGCGATGCTGTTGTATGACTTAAGCTGCTGAGTGTGGAACCGTGGCTATCAGCATGGATGGTTGCACTTGTGCCTTCACTCTTGCCGCAGTCTGATGTATATATGTAAAATTATGGATCTGTTAAGTGGAAGATCATAATATGAAGTATATTATTTAGGGTTAATACACTAAAAAACCCCAAGCTGGTACACTTGTGACAAATTTACCCCAAACTATTTTTTTGACCACTAAAAATCCTAAACTGGTATACCTTTGACAAATTTACCCTAAACTGATACACTTGTGACAAATTTACTTTATGTAAGTTTTCGTTAAATTTTATTGTCAAATTATTAAGTTAAATTACACGTAACAGTTGACTAGTATATCGATTTAGAATTTTACGCATCGTTTGTCACAGTTTACAATTTTTTTGATTTTTTAGTGATATTAATCTAATTTATCGAATGGCATATTTGTCACAAATTTATCAGTTTGAGGTTTTTTGTGGTCGAATAAATTAGTTTAGGGTAAATTTGTCGTAAATGTACCAGTTTAGGGTTTTTTATGGTCGGTCGGGGTAAATTTGTCACAAGTGTACCAGTTTAGGGTTTTTCATAGTCAAAAAAATAGTTTGGGGTAAATTTGTCACAGGTATACCAATTTTGGGTTTTTTAGGGTATTAACCCTATTATTTATGGGATGTAGGTGGATGTTGGTAATTTTCTCCGCCTCAAATGCTGTGTTCTGTATACGGAGCTTGACAATCCAGATGAACCCCTGATAAATGTCGAAGTTGTGGCCCATGTGATGCGGCCTGAGCTCAGATCAAGCGAGGTACTTGTCGCCCATGTGTTTTACATTTCTTTTAGCAAATTTTGATATCGTTTCACTGCTCTGATCAGAAGCCAAAGGATGCTGTGGTTAGGGTATTTATCTATTTACTCTCCACTTTATGTGGGCGCAAACTCTTTACCACCTCTTAACATGATGATCATGCATAAGAAAATTCTAATAGAGAATCAACAAGAATGAACTGGTCACTAGTTGGGGGACACTGAAGTCTGTCTTTAATCCTAACTAGATAACGAAATGAACCTCTGCGAAGTTACCATGTCTTATGTCAGACTTGGCTTCACATCACCATGTCTTAGATACTCCTAATAAATTTGTTATTATTTCATCTATCATCCCAACAGGTGTCAAACAAATTTTACTTTACATTCACCGTACGTCCTGAGGCCTTGAATGACGGATTGAGGATTCGGAAAGTTGTCCCATCCACAGAAGAAGAGGCGCAGCGTGTCCTTGAACGTATGGATGCCGAGAGTTGTCAGACTTCATCCTGAATGCGCTGTCCCGGTGAATGAAGCGAACGTCCATGATTACTCGCAGGTCAATAAATGGGGGCCGAAATGGATACGAAAAAAGCGAAGAGTGGACAGCAGACCATCAGTCTAGTTAGGAACATAACAGGTGCCTATCCCACCAAAACGTATCAGCATTGCAAAGTCCAGTTTTATGCTACTTCTGAGATAGTCTCACTGCACGAATTAGACGAACCAAAGATTAGAAGACGCCAAGCAAAATGATGTTGAGGAATCAGAGCTCCTGCATATTCACTAGGACATGGGACTGAACATATCGTTGATTCTAATTGATGGATAGTAAGAGTTCACATCAGCTGGTGATAACCTCGTACTATGTTCAGAGTCCATGTGTGAGTGTTCTTTGCTTTGTGACATAGTTGTTTGGTTTGTCCTAATGCTAGGTCAAGCGACTACACACTTGCTGTTGTGTCGACTAAGAGATTTCTTATGATAAGGATTTTTTACGGTGGAATTATTTTGGGAAATTTGTTTGAATAACATGCTTGGAAGCAATTTAACCTTTTTGGATTTAAATTGGCGCGATAATCTGGGGTCAGATTTGGGAGATCATTGCACCAGATCTAGTCGCCTGTCCATTAGCCATTTATTAGATTTAATTTTCTGTAATGTTCCAATTTATCAGCCACCATCCGAGGGCCGGTCATTGAAGTGGGACCACTTGCGCTCACCATATTTTTATCCCTGAATGACTGGAAATGGGAAAAGGTTAGAATACAGTATTGTTGCAAGCATTTCCAATAATTACTTTGTCCAATCTTCTCAATTTTACTAATTTCCTCTTAGAATTTATTTGTTCACCTCTAACAATCAAATCCAGCTCAAACTATTAATTTGAGATCTATAACAACGAGAGATCTTGTGCAAGGCCATGAAAGGACCTAAAAAAGAGTCATGGCGTGCAAAGTCTCAAGATTATCAGAACTTCACGTAGTTGGTCATGATTCTCCCATAAACATCTAGCAATACGCATACTTTGCTCGATCTAATTGGCATTCATGAGAACACTTACACCTGTAATAGGAAGATGCTTAACCCAAACTTCGTGAACTATTCATGCTTTATTTAGCACTATGTGACCGCTCCTCAGACCATGGTTCCAACAATACAGAGTGACGGACATGGAATAATTTCAATAAACTCACTGCAAACTAATTTGTAGACCCACCACTATATGTAGAATAAAGTACACCTACCCTCAAATGTAGAAAAAATACCAAGTCAAGTCCAGTACAGATGTCAGTACAAATGTCTTAACAAAACTGTTCATAACTGTTGTACTTCAGATATCAGCAACACAACAAATAATTCATACATTGTGACATCAAGCAAGGAGAGGATCTTTATTGATGCCAGTGCTCAAAGTCGATTAATGGCATGAATCTGGAAAAGCCTTATCAATTTGTTATAGAGATGAGAGATGGGACTATCAATAAAAGCTACACAGCGAAATCGTTGGAATAAATTACACAGATTCATCCATAATGACTAACCTAAACAGAATAGCCCCTGGTACACTTACACATACCTCAGCACGATAACAAAAATTTTGTAAACCTGTCTTGAGGAAATTCTGCAAAAACAAGGGGAATGTCTTTTGCATTATAGCATGTGAGGGAGATCTATTTCCTGTTCCACCTTGTTCTTCACAAAAAGTCGTAGAATTGCAGAGTCATTGTGAGAGGCGACTAAGGCCGTCCATTAAAGCAGCTGTGTGCTCGGGCTTCCCGACTGATACACGGACATAACTTTTCAACTCTTTGTTGTTGTAGTGACGGATCATGACACCCATTTTGGCAAGGTCCTCCTGCATCAATTTGGACAAGCAATACTTTGTGGAAAATAAAGGAAGGAGGGGGAAAAAATTTCAAGGATTCATTCCTTAGCATCAATTTAAACTCTCAATGCATATTAAAATGAGAGAGTCCTAACTTACCTTGAGCTTTTTAGCATCCATTCCTGATGTAACCTCGCAAAGAATGAAATTAGAATGGCTAGGATATGGATTGAGAAATGGAACTCCCATTAGAAGTTTAAAAAGCCTCTCCCTTTCTTGCACCAGAGCGTTTTTAACATCCTGGTAATAATCAACAAACAGTTCAAAGATAGGGCTTTGAGAATTATAAACATTGATGCTTTGCTTTCAGATTACTAAAGGTAGAATTCCGTGGAGAATGTCATCAATAATTAACTAAGAATTACCTCCAGATAGGTTGGATTCTGCAATGCTGCACATGCAGCAACTTCAGCAGCAACAGATACATTATAAGGTTGCTTCGCTCTCCACAAATACTCAATAATGCTCAAGGGAAATGCTCCGTAACCCACTCGAAGTCCAGCTAAAGCTACATTGGCATAAATTTGCCGACATCCATGAATTTAAAGGCTCCTCAAACAAATTGAAATAGCACCAGCATAATCTGTCAATCTCCAGAAACTGCGACACTGTGTGCTTACCAGCTCTTTTGCTAAATGTCCGGAGAACAATCAAGTTCTCATACTTCTTCACCCATTTCATCCTAGACTCGATCCCCGAAAACTCAATGTATGCTTCATCCAACACGACCAGCACTGGGAGTTTCAGGATCTTAATGAGATCTTCATCACCAATAATACTGCAGTATTAGTACGCTGAGTCAAGAATTGGCAGATAGCTCTGTCACTACAATACCAACAACTACTATTACACTATCAGATTAGCAGATCCAGATTATATTATATAAAGGAAATCACAACTATAAAAGTGTGTATCATCTTTATAGCATGAATTGCACAAAATTGCAACGCAAGATGCAATGGCAATTAACAAAAGTGACTTTTATTGTGAGTTTTAATGCGATAGTAAGTAGAAAAACCGACAATCAACTCACTCATTTAGATGTTGAACTCAGACATCTTAAAGCACAAGTACTCGGAATTGAGAGATACCTCCCATCTGGATTGTTAGGAGAAGTTAAAAATATGCATTTAGGGTTCTCCTTCTCAACAGCATCAGCAATGAGTTCCACATTTAAGCTGAAGTCTGGCTTCCTAGGAACTGGAGAAGAAGATCAAAAAGAAAATGATAAGCTCAAAGTTGCGGTATGTTTCATTGTTAAGTTGAAGAATACATACTGAACAAAAGATAAAAGCAGATTTAATATTAAATACATCTATTAAGATTGTCGCTCAGAACAGAAAAAGAACTCATCTGCAACTGATCACCTTTGATAACATGTGCCCCATTAACTGCAGCATCAAACTCATACATTGTAAATGTTGGAGGACAGTCCACAATCTTATCACCAGGATCCAGAACACATCTGCATGACATATTTACAAGTTGATTAGGAAATGTGCAATACTAATGTCAAGATAACTTTAAGGGCCAAAAGAAATGCTTTGTCTAACCGCATAATTAAATCGATTAGTTCATCTGCTCCACATCCCGCAAGAATGTAATCAGCTTCGAGGCCAGAATCCACAGCAAGAGCAGCACGGAGCCGGCGGCTCTCTGGATCAGGGTATATATGGGAATTTCATTGACCCTAGAGCTTCAAAAACCTGCAAATTCCGAAGATTTAACAGAGGAGACACAAGAAAACTTAATAACAGATGGTCTATTCAAACAAGTGAAGCTTTACTACTACCACCACTCCTCCTCGTCCTCCTCCTCCTACTACTACTGTTGTTGCTGTTATTGTTGTTGTTTGGATAAGTAACTGACCGAAGCTTTAACAAAGAACAAGATTCATTTATTCATAATTATTAAGAAAAAGAAACAGTAATATATTATTTTGCACAGTCAAATCATTTATGAAACTTACCTCCGGAGGAGGACCATAAGGGTTTTCATTTGCATCTAATTTGATAATGTCCTCTGGTTTTCTTCCAAGACGAGTAGACAAAACCTGCAGTAGATACACAACGCCAACATCAACATAAAACTAATGACAATGTCCAGTTTGTGCATTAACAATTGCAAATGAAGTGTCATGTAATGAAAATAGGAGAACCAAACAACCGTAGTATAAACAAAATTATGTCCCATGGAGCAGAAGTTCGAAGGTGTACAATGGTTGGGAGGAGGACTTCCACAATCAGTTGACGTTCATTCAGACTGGAAAATGGGAGGAGAATTACTTTTGGCTCAATTCTTGGTGCATAAACGAGACTTAAAAGAATCGATTCCCCACCTTAATCTATATTCCTAGGAACCAAGAGGCTGCAGTAGGAGATTGTAATAAAGATTGAATTTTCTCAGGCAAGCCCAAGATTGAGAAGCGAAATCCTTGGCGCCTAGATAAATCAACTTGGGTAGCTTACAAGAAACTCCAAAACTATAACCCAGAAACACTCTCCCACCTAGGCATCGACAATGACATTTAAAGCACAATAGCCGCAACGTATCAAGCATAGAGCATCAAGCAAAACCTCACACCTTTCGCAAGAGTACACTAAAAAGTCCAAAAGGACCAGCTTCAGCACTAACCTCAAAAGGCAAAATGGGCTGGTAAGGAGACAATTTCCTCAGATGAGGCCGAATGAACGAGTCGCCGGTCAATTCCCGGTTGGCCTCGCTCAAATGCTGGACGTCCACGGTGGAGGCCATGGCGACGACCCCCCTCCGCCTTCCCTCGAGCGAGCAAACGGGTCGCCGGGCGCCGCTCAATTTGGCAGACCAAAGAGCGGAGAAGCTGCTTATTTCAACCACACCCATCAAAAATCAATCTGCATGGGGTTCAAATTCAACGATCAAGGCACGAAAAACTCGCAAAAAAAAAGCGGGCAAGAAAGATAGACGGAGATCGGTCCATGCGTACCGGCGGCTTTTCCTGGGCGAAAGGTCCGGTTGTCCGGTCCGAGCAGGGACGCGGCGGAGGGCAAAAACCCTAGACGCCCGCGAGGTGTCTGTGAAAATGCCGGAGACGGAGGGAAATGGTTCGTTCCCACGGGCTGGAACAAGCCTCGGACAGTGACGTAGGAGTTGAAGAAACAACGGAAGAGAAGACAGAGCAGAGGAGTGGCGACAATTGCGGTTTTGTATCGAATCTCTTTGATATTTTTGTCCATGTTTTGATGGACTTTTTTATTTTCTCTGTGCCCGGCGTATCCGTCTCATCGCAATTAAAGTTGGCTCAAGTTGGGAAAATTTAAGGAAAAATGATAGTCCTGAACTTTAATTTAATATAAACTATAACATTTGAAATTTAGTTCAATAAGTAATGGCATTCTTGAATTTCCAATTTATTTAATGTAATTAATGAACCTTTGATACATATTCAATTTAATTTCTAAATTATATGTTAATATTTAATATTGCCCCTAAACTTAAATTGATTGAAGGATTCACTTTCTAAATTTCTTCAGATCTTCTACGACGATGGATACAGCAAGGTTATATGAACCTTCACTTTAATGCTGGTCGTTATCCCAAGATTTAAATAAAGATTCAAAGTAGAGTTATTTTTGTAAACAATGATTTAATTTAGTCTCAAATGAAGGTGTTAGCTCGTATGTCCTTCCCACATGTCACTTTTTAGGATTTCTTTTTGTTTTTATTTTTATTTTTCTTTCTTCTTCTCTATGTCCATCTTCTTCTTTCTTGTTTTTTTTTTTTTTTCCTTTTTCTGCACCGGTAAAGTCGCCGGAGAAAAGATGAAGTGCGAGGCCTCCACGAGAAATTTGGTGAGCGATCACAGGTGTTGTAAGAGAAGAGGAATTCAAACTCGTCTTCCCTTTCTTCGTCGACGTTATAGACAAAAGGAAATTCCCAATCTTTGACTTTGAGAGAAGAGAAGACAAAAAGCAAATGTCTTTTTGACTTGGGAGACTCCACCATTGTGTGACTTCTCTTGATAAATTGATTCATTCCGACTCAAAAGACAATATTAAGCAAGAGGACAAATTCAAAGCAGGTGAGTGAGAACAACCTCCCCCGCCATGCAAAGAGGGGGCAAGAGAAACTTGATGTTTACCTATTCAACTGAAAGGGATAGGGCGGCCATAGCAACAAGTGAGAAGAGAAAGGATGGCCATCAGCGTCATCGCGCAAGCACTAGATGGAAGAGTGATGGTAGGTGATGTCGGTATAGTGGTTCACACTTTTTTTTTTTTTGGTTGGAATAGTGGTTCACACTTCGCCGAGAGTTCTTGACACCGAGCAAGATCATGCAGTGAAAGTGGGTTGGCACCAATGCGAAAGGCAAAACAAAAAAGAGGAAGATGAATAGTGAGAAGAAGAAAGAAAGAAATTGCCTAAATGAAAATGCCAAGGTCAACAAAGCTAAGGCAAGACTCATCGAGGTGGCAACCTCGGGTGAGGGCCGACAAGGTTGAGTGATCTCAAGGAAACTAGCCATCAGGGTCACGTGACCTTAAGCTTCCCAGGTCTGGCCTTTGACGGTCAACACAACCATAGATGAAGGTTGTCGAAGTCGTACGACCATAGTGACACTATGGTCACATGACCTCAAGCAAGTCAAATCTAGATTTCAGCATTGCGCAAGCCTAGCACCAGATTTGACTTGGACATCGCGCAAACCAGGCAACCCTGCATCGGCATTTTTCCAACTCCAGATATTCAGGTTGAAGAAGAAAAATCATGAGGGCAAGACTTGAATAAAAATATATATATATATATATATATATATAAGTGGGATTAATTTTGGAAGGAAAAAATTCATCAACCTTGAAATCTTCTGAAAATGCTAAAAGCCCAAGATAGAATGAGGTCTCCACCTGCTTCGGCTTTCAACTTTACCAATGTTGACATTTTCCTAAAGCAGTCAAAAAAAAGAATTACCGATGACCAAGCTTTTGCACAAGAATCTTTAGAGCTCATTTGCACAACCGCGTTTGGTTCAATTTTGGGAAAGGGGCCTCTAAAGCCCTTGATGGCCTTGCTCGTCACCCAAGTTTTGCGAGGGCCTTCATGTCCTTGGCTGCAAACCAGGTGACCCATCCCCATCTAGGATAATTGGTGCCCACGTTAACTATTTTCAGTCAAAATTGGCTGAAATTACTTAATTAGCAAATTATTAGAAGGCTAAAGACTAAAGTGATCAAATTGAAAAGGGTATGACTTAATTGACATAAGTGTAATAGGTTTATATCTTTTTTGATAATTTTCCTAAAGGTTACTAATAGTTAGAGTGAGTATCAACTCGAGTTCAATTCAATAATAAGATCGAATCAATATGGACCGGTTTCCGGTTTTAGATCGGAACCGATCCACCTTAAAACCGATCATCCGACAAGTACATACTCTTGGGCAACCATCCAAAGCATCCTTTCTTCCTGGGCTCAAAAGCCTTTTTTTTCAAAGAGGGCCCTTTAGCCTTGTGCTTCTGGCGGGTCGCGATTCCTGCCCTTACCTCTCTCGATCCAGCAACGTCCAAATCTGATCGGCTCGGTTCTTGTAATTCCCGTTCCGACGAACTCTCGCCAATGAAAACCTAGAAGACTTCCTGTCCCCCTTCCGCATCCGCGACCCCGTCGTAGGTTGCTCGAAATCGAGCTCTCCCGGACCAGACCCTGTCCGAATTCGTCCGGAGATGGGGAAGAACCAGGCGTACAAGGCCATGCAGAGAGCCCGGGTGGGCTCCAGCTCGGCCGTTCCCGACCAGATTGAGGATGGCATGGTTCGTACCCTTCCGTACCGTTCTTCTTGAATTGAAACTCCCTTTTTTCCTCATGCTGGTGTAATTTGTTTCGATTGGTATCGAGAAAGTTTCGTCCTTTGGTCGACTTGGCGGGTTCTGTCGGATTTGGGGGGGCGTTTTGGTGTATGCCCAGGGAAGTTTGTTGAGTGTTTGACTTGCTGGGGTGCTCCATGTGGATGCTATCTTGAAATGGTTGACCTGATTGGGAAGTTTCTTGGTCGTTTGCTTCTAGCAGCTGAGGATTTCGAAGTCCTCGTTTTTGGGTTTCTTGATGGATGAACTGGGTTAGTGTCGCCTGGGACACTTCAAATGTAATTGCTCGTTTGAAATTCTGCAGTCGTTGGCGCCTTTTTGCACTTAAGTCTTTTAAGAATTGATCTCAAGTGTAAACCCCTTCTCAGATACATAGGTTAAAATTTCGTTCTTACTTATAAACTTAGGTGGGACTTTTGAAATTGTTGTTTCCATAATTTGTTTTTGTCCAAAAATGCTGCATCATATCTATTAAAGGAATAGAATGACAATGATGTTAGATCTGTGGGAGTTTGAACTCTAGATAATTCAGGAATTGGTTAAAGTCTATTGGTACACAGAGCATATGTCCCTGTCTTCACAGCCCTGAGGCACAGAACTATCTGGTGAATCCAAGACATGCTCAGTTCCTTGGGCATCATAGATGCTCTAGAACTATATATTGGTCATTTATGTTTTTGTATTGTCAAATATGGATTGTCCTGGCCTGTGTGGTCATCTTGTCTCCAGCCATGGTTATTCTTATTAGAAGCCCAAGGACGGTGTTGTAACCCTGTTCAAGGGTTAAATTTAATTTTCTTGTCCCAAGCAACATGCTATTGTGCCTTTTTGTGATGCTTTATGCTCTGAAAAATTTAGTGGAGGTTTATATCGTAAGTAGAAGATTTCTCATCGGCTAAACAATTACGACTGCAAGATTTGGCTTCGTTGTCAGTGCTGTTTGTTTTCTTTTTTCTTGGAAGACTATGCTTCCTGGACAGTCATTGATGAGGAGAGTCGCAGGTGGATGGTTCATTTCATTCACCAGCTTGGCATGCTGCTCGTTTGGCAAGCCTTAATACCTCTCACACAGTCACTTGGGAAGAATTCAAACAGAAGCAGAAGGTAATATGTTGAAACTAATTATACCTCTAGAACTAAATTCTTGTTCTCACTTTTCAATATTGGCTTATTCTTGCTATTTTATCACAGTGAAATATGTCTTTTTTCCCCGTTCTGGAGATACTCTCAAGAATACAACTAATAGCCGGTGAATGATTGTTTAATCTTGTCCAAGAACTTATATAAAGACTAAACATACTGACAGAACTCTTTCTGGTATAGCCAAGATATTTTGCTCTTTTTCATATCTTTTCCCATATTCTTGTTTTTTCCCTGTAACTTTTCCCCCATGGAGGCATCGCATACTGCCTATTTTCTTGAAGGCATTATGAACGAGTCTGTTTCAGTTTTGTTAGTCAGTAATCTGGTTTTATGCTTGATATTCCATACCAGTTCCATGCATGCAAATTTCCAATCTTCTATTAGCTCTGAATTATGCTGTGGACATCTAAAGGCCCTCACTTTTATATATATAAGTGCATGGTCTCCTTAGTACACCACATGTGTAAGTTGTTATGCAGAGTAACTCTTGTAGTCACTAAAAGGGTAACAAATTGTTAAGATTAATTGTTTAAAGTAATAAAGAGTGTTATCCTAATTGGACCTTGTTCTTGAGTTTTAAATATGGAGCAGACGTGCATTGTGTTATCTTGATCTGGGCAAGCTGCATGCGTAAGCTTGTACTTGGACTCTTAATTCATACATTGGTTTACTTGATCAAATCTTGGGTCTAAATCTCTTTGTTGGGGTGTGAGCTTTCAAAATTCAAATGGTCGATTTAAATTTGTCACTGATTGTATATTTTACTAGGAAGAAGAGATCAAGAAGGGGCAAGTGGAAAAAGACAAAGATAAGATGATGAGAGAGTACAGAGCACAGCTGGATGCTGAAAGGGCACGCAAGCTTGCCCATGGAAGAAACCACTCTAGTAGTAAATCTAAGCGGAAAAAGGGTATGTAACAGCCATTGGGGCCCTGCAACTTCTATGCACGTTTTAGTTCCTATATTAAATCAGAATCTTTGCAGATCGAAAGGAGAAAGATGAAAGGAAACGCAGCAGCAAGAGAAAGGTGCCTATCCTTTTTCTTAATGCAGTTAATGCTTATTCTGTTTCTTGTACATGTGATTGGTCTTTAGTCTCTCTGAGTGGGATTAGTCCTTTCTCGTAAGTTCACCTTTCATTTTTGTAGTCCACCTTGTAAAAGATCAATAAAAGCTCATGAAATTCGGCATTTAGGCACTTTCTTTTTTGTGGAAGACGTATTTTTTTCCAATGGACTTATGCATCAGTCTAGATTGTGTCCATGAATGGATGATATACATTAAGACTATATCATTTTTCTAGAAAAATCGTGGGAAGTGCCATCATTTTTTAAAGTGGGATCTTTAGATGTGCTTATTATTGCTGTCCATTGCTTTTTTAGTATTGCTTTCAATAGCTATTCTAATTATTGCTTAGAACTTGGATGGGGATTTGTTCTTTTTTTAATATAAGATAGACACCAAACACTTGAGAAGTGAGTATTGTGTTGCTCTCTCTCTCTCTCTCTCTCTCTCTCTCTCTCTCTCTCACAATTGTGCCCACGTGCAAGGCCCCCTCCCACCCGCCCCCCCAAAAAAAAAAAAAAAACTGCTCTTTCTTCTTTCTTATTCTCCTTCTTAAGCGGTTTTTCCACTATTGGAATGGAGGCCATTTCTCTACACCTAGTTCTGACTTCTGTGGAGCTAGCTTGGCACTCATTCCTGATTCATGTTAAAGTGGGTTGCTAACATATAAAGAGTGACGAAAGATCAGAAAGTACAATGTGAAGGATGCACCTAGTGAGGACTCAATTTTTTCAACAGTATGTTTGGGTACTTCAAAATCAAAAGTGAGCCTTTTCCTCTCTTCAGAGAAGGCAAGGATTCTTCTTGTTCCATCAGATGATGAAGGAAGAACGACTGGTTCTCCATTCTTCCCACATTTCCAGGCTTCGTTTGCTTTTTGGGAGGGGGTTTCTTTTGTCAAACTGAAGTTGAGAACTGGGTCACCTTTGGGGGAACATGTATATCTAGTCCAGGGTACCTCCATTATTTCATGATCTTGAATTCTTTTGTTGATTCTTTCTGCAGAGGTCAAGGAGGAGATCTTCAGATTCTAGCTCCTCAGGCTCTTCTGATTATTCAAGTGATGAAGAAGAAGAGAGGGAATCCAAAAGATCGAGGTCCAGGTCTAAAAGAAATAAAAAGGAGAAGAAGCACCGGTCTAGCTCCTCAAGCTCATCTTCTGATTATTCAAGTGATGACGAAGAAGAGAGAATCTAAAAGGTCCAGGTCCAGGTCTAAAAGAAATAGAAAGGAGAAGAAGCACCGGTCAAGAAAACAGAGTGGCAGCGTTGATGAAGGAACCGGTCCTGTACCACTCTCCAGATTCTTCGGAAGTGTGAAGAGTTAGCAGTTTTGCTGCGTAGCCTGCATGCCTTGTACTTGTAAAGATTATCCTCCTAAAACAGGAGAGGAGTTGATGACTTGATTGTTTCACTTATGCATTTGTTAATCCTGATTTTATCAGCCATCGATATCCCATTTGCACCTCAAGTTCTACTTCTAGCCTTTCCTTAATGGGATGTAAGAATGGTTGAAACTTTTATATTGGAATTAGAATAACATGGCTGCGGAGCTTTGCAGAGCTAAATGAGGAGCGCTTGTATGAAATGCGAACGGCTCTTTAATGAGTGTGGATTTGTCCATGTGAGAGCTAATCTATAAGTTTAGTCTCGCTGTTGAGTCGCTCGTATAGAACTGCAATCTCAGTGACTATTAACAAGATAGTCCAACTGATCCTTGGCTGCAACGAGATGGTTCAACGATGCGCTGCGAACTCTCTTTGGATAGTCTCGACGCGGCTAAGAACCCTTTTCTAAGTTTTGTTGTTGCGTCCATATCATTGATCTGCCCCTCACCTCCCTTTTGGTTTCTCCTCCCTTCTAATTAAAGAAAAGCTGCGTTACGTGCCTTATGCACTGGTTATCATAAACGAGATTCTATCAGGCTCAGTTGCATCAGATATGCAAAAGGATTTTATCAGGAATGTCCTTACTATACCCTACTTGGTTTGTACCAAAAGATAACAAAGGAATGCATAGCTTGTCCTATCCAGAGAGCCATATAATACAGCAGAATTACCCGTGTCGAAACTACATGTCAAAAGTAGCAGAGCAACCTTAACAATTCCTGTTACAATCGTTCCGCGTTAACTGTCCCGTCAACACCACAGAATGGACTTCGAATCATCAACCATGTCCCCGGTGAACGAAATGATGGAGAGTGGCTATAAAATATTCAAGAGATAATTAGTGTCATAATGTCAAATATCATCATCCGCCTCGTCTCAATATCCCTGATTACTCCCCTATTACTCTGATGATTATTCCACATGTCAATAGGCTTTTTTTAACCCATTCATATCCTGGTGGTGCCGTCTATACAAAGGTTATGTGCCACAGTCGTATTATTAACATCTCCTTCAGAGAGAGAGAGAGAGAGAGAGAGAGAGAGAGAGAGAGAGAGAGAGAGAGAGAGGCATGCAAGGAGAATCAGCAGAAGTTGGCTCAATTAACAGGTGGAGCAATAAGAAAACAAAACAGTTATTACAGGCAGTCTTTGAAAATTCTTATGGTTCTCGAAGTCATGAAAAGAATTCAATAGCAGAGCCATCCAACAATAGGATAAACCATATGTACATGAAGAAATAAATCATCGCCATGTTAAAGCGCGGGCATCACACTCGAGAACAGCCACCAAATACTAACAGCATGACTTCCATTACTGTAGATACTCGGGATTAAATGCAAGCGCTTCCCTATAAATTAACTCCCTCATCTGTTCCTCCGTGAGTGCATGCTGCTCAAAGTCGAAGTTGAATGGATTCATGCAAGTAGGCTCATCGCTGATGTCGTGCAGTGAGTTTAGGTAGGGATGAGCCAATGCCTCTTCAACTGTACCAAAGAAACTAAATGTTAAGAGATATAAATCTCATTGAAACAGGAATGTCTCCCGTCACGAGACAAGCACCACTAAGTGAATTTATGGGGAAACATAGGAAGGAAATTTACGAGATCCCTTTGTCCTATCACCAGAAGAAATCTATAACCTACAACGGCCCTGTATAAAAGAGCAGCCAAGGATCACATTACCTTGGCCAATGACAAAAGCATACACGCCACAATCAGTAAATGAGCAGAACATATATGCAGGACTATTCCCTAATTGAGCCTGATTACATCATGAGATAGCTGATGCAGCTTCGTGAAACTCACGCATAATTTTACATGTTCTCAGAAAGGCTGTGAATCACGCTTAAAAGCATATTTAAATGCTCATCACATCTCCCATGTGTTAGGAAAAGCCAAGTGGTTTTTAATTTTCAGCATATAACAAGGCCAATTACCAAATATCAATCATTTTATTTGCAAACTTGGGGAAACTAGTACCAATAATTACCATATGAACAGAAGTCCAAACATCAGGTAACTTCTCCTCTTTTCTTTCTGCAGTTCAAGCATCGGTTTTCTTAATCAGAAAAGAACAGCTCGATGGCGATATTAACAAGTTCAATAGCTTCCTTCATAGCAGAGCAATGTACAGCAGACAGATGGTCAACAAAATCGGCTTCTCCTTTACCAAGGATAGATACATCAACCCTGACAAAACCCTGCAAGATACTCTTTCTTATACCCCACTGACTAGATTAGAGCTTAACTTCAAACTCCAAGATTCATTATCTCTTCACTAGAGCTTTTGGCCATCCACTTTTTGCTTTTGATGAGACTAAGATGGGTGAAGGTGGAAAATTCGTGGAGACAGGCTCCTGGCTCCTGCAGTTCTGACGGTGTGGTCTCAAGATGGAACAAGCTTATACCAAAAGTTTGGAGAAGCATAGGAAGTCAAAGCAATTAAAATTAAAATTTCTACTTTGAATTTTTGGTGGCAGTATAAATCATGCTTTATTTTGGAAAGATCAAGTAAATACTATGCTTTCGTGCTCCTATTTCAAAATGAAAGCAGATGACTAAAGTTGTGGATTGGAGGCTGTATTTCTCTACCTCTTCTAGCATAGCACATATAATTTGCGACATGACATTCTCTCAGGCAGATGAATTAACTTATGCATTCTGTAGTGTTTACTATGCTAGTGACTATCAATAAATGACTAATTTAAGTTTCATTATAAGGCCCCATTTGCCATCTGTATACTAGTCATCCATATCATATGTCGCTATGTTGGCTCCTAGCAGCCAGATATGCATCTATCATCTCAAACAAGTTATGCTATATATACCAATTCTTTGCAGTCACTAGCTTAAGGGAAGTACATGAAAATTTATATAGCATAAAATTCACTATAGTGATGTCTATATTTATGTTATTTTGGAATGTCCAACCCCACATTGAGATTGTAGATCACTTACTAGGTTGATAGACTGCTTACACTGCTGTTAGACTGACACATTCACAGTGCTTCGAACACTGACTGCAATCCATATCAACAAGATTGGTATCCGATTGCATAATAGAAGCTTGACATTCTTTGGAGTTGTTATACTCTTTTATACAATTGTCAAGTTCCATGAATATTGATCTTCAAATGTAAGAGGAGAAAAGTTTTGGATTAACATTTTTTGTGGGTAATTTGGAACAAAGAATTACGGTTCTTTGCAATTCATGTCCCCATCCCGGTCCTAGGTTCCGTGTCTGACATAGAGCCCTTAACATTCTGCACTTTCAGCAGAATAAAAGATAAACATTACTGGTTGTTTATCGGTTTTCATGTGTTCAAAATAGGACTGTATGGCAACAGAAAATCAATTTTGACTTGAGAACATATTAATGACAAGAAACTGGCCAAATAATGAGCACAGAGACAAGTCACCTCCCCAATCATACCCCAGAAGCGACTTGGCAAAGCCATCAGCATGGATTCTCTCTTGCTCTAGCACATGACCCAATTAGACTATAGAAGATGCGGTTTCCATATTAAATATGAATGCAAATGTGGTTGTCTTGGTTTTTTTTTCTAAAATGAAAATCTCTCTCAAGCATTCTACCAGTTAGAAGACAAATGAGATAAAGTGATCTGCATGAACCTCCATTTTGAACCCTGTTTCTATACTCATCATTTATTGTTCATTGCCAGAGTTCAGGAACTAAATAGGGGCAGTCTGGTTCGGCCACTTGGCAAATCACATGCCAAGCACTAACCTGACGGGGCAGGAGCATTGACATCTTTCAGAAGTTCACTTCTTCTGAAATGATAGGACCCCTAAGTAATTATCACCAAGACAAATTGATAAACATAAGTAAAAAAACTTCATAGCACCATACAAAAGACGAGAAGTTAAGTAGGAAATAACTCCCGACTCATCTTTTAACCGACAAAGAGTTTCTCAAACTATAACCAGATCATCATCACATGCTCACATAACAGGCCACTATTTTTTGCATACATCCTTACACCCTTAGCATAACCTGATCCCCTGAGATAGACAGAAGATTATTACAGCCTAAAAGCATTACCAACTTCAAAACAAATGAATACGACACAGAAAATGAAGCAAGCAGATGCAGGTATGGAAGAACATACACAGTTCAAACGAGGAATTGAGCAAATCCCTCATGCAAATATCTACCTCTCCAATATCAATGACAGTTGCATCAGCAAGTGACCCAGTCATTTTACACGAGACTCGTGATAGATTAGGAAAGCAATTAGAGCCCATGCAGAAATGGCTTACAGGAAAGTATCAGAGAACATTTTCGCACCTGTGAGCCTCAGCCTGGGATCGAACGTTAACATCTTCTCAACGAGATCGATTGCAAGCGGGTGGACATGCGGAAACTTTTCAGTGAAAGATTGCCGACGGTACAGAGGAAGCTGTCTGATATACTTCTTAGCATTTTCATTCAAGAACCCCAACTCTGCCTCTGATGGGGTGCCAATCAGCTGCAAGGTCACACAAGCATAACTACCAGATGTCACATCATAACCTCTACAGAGCTCAATCAAATCCGTCTCCAGTGAAGACAATAATAGTTAATGGTGCAAGAAGAAAGAGTGTAAATTAGAGAATGCCCATCTAGAACAATCTTAGGTGGCAGTTTTTTTGGTTTAGATTAGCAAATACAAGAAGAAAAAGAGCTCCCAAGGGCAAAATTTGCGAGAAAACAAAAAATGCAAGAGAGCGACATGGAAAGAAACTATTCTCCAAGAGAACTGTTCAACAACTGATCAACTTCTTAAAAGTTACCTCCATCAACAAACGCAGCTGTTGCACATGGTCTCTGCCAGGAAACAAGGGTTTCCGATCCATTAGTTCCATAAAGATACAGCCTACAGACCATACATCTATTGCTGCCGTATAGTCTGAAGAATTTAACAATAGCTCTGGTGCACGGTACCATCTTGTGACAACATATTCTGTCATAAAATCAGTTTCAGAAGTGACACGAGCTAGTCCAAAATCACATATTTTCAAATCACAATTTGCATTTAGGAGAAGATTGCTGGGCTTCAAGTCTCTATGCAGAACATTTGCAGAATGTATGTATTTTAATCCTCGCAAGATCTGATATAGAAAGTACTGCAAAAGACATAAATGGATAGTCATCAGCCACAATGCAAGTGATTTGAGTATAAATTATTTGAGCAGTATACTGCTAAATGGTCAGCACCGTGCAGGCATTCAATTTCTAGTGTTTGTAGCAAAGAGGGAGCATTTATGATGATAACCTTCATGCATCTTCTATCCAAGCAAGAAATCAATGATACTGCCATCAATGCCATGTAGATGAAATGGGAAAACCAGTCTCATATCATCAAGCTCCCATAAATAAGCAAACCTAGAAGATAGCGCCATTCTTTTACTATTCTTCATCACCCCAACGGTTCAAATTATTTCTGGCCTAATAAATTCTGTAAAAGATCCTTAAATCGTGTCTACATATAATTATCTGCCTGTACTTATTTACGACTAAACTATCAAATAATCATTTTGATAAGAACCATAAAGTCTTGGTTCATATTCTTGTGAGAGAAGTCTCCAATTCATTACTCCGTAGCTCTAATATCTTTTAACTGACGATATTATATAATAGCCATAGAAGGCCACTTTCAATAATTTATCCCAGGATTGGCTGAATGAAATTCCAGCCAACATTACTGAAATAACTAGTTGATATGTACTCCCAGCATCATTTAGTGCCCCCTTTATTTTCTGTGTCAATGCAAGAAAATTTTTAATTGTAATATCTGTTTCGAAATTTGACAGCTAAAGATTGTATGATATCTTGCTCTCTTGGCTTCTTACTATAATAAAGATTTTATTTGAAAGTTCCCAATAACTTTTTTTTTTTTTTTTTTTTTTTTTTTGAGTCAATTCCCAATAACCTAATTTAGACCCAGCAAATGACAAGAAAGCAGCGGATGGCAACTCCCACTAGCATAATTAAGAACCAGCAACTGACAAGAAAGCAATATCCCATCTAGAAGGAAGTGCCAATATCATACAATAAATGGCAAAATGAAACCTGACAATGCTCCTCAGACAATGCTTGGTTGGAACGAATAATTTGATGCAGATCAGTGTCCATAAGCTCATATGCAATATAAACATCATTGAACACCTCTCTCTGTGGCGGTGGAATAATATCCCTAATTGCCACAACCTGCATTAACATAACAGGACCTCACATAAGCATACAAGAATCATAATAACCAAAAAGCAAGTTCTGTTAAAATTGCCATGCAATACCAGTTCTGCATTGATTAAAGAGCTTCTTTGGTATCTGGCATAGCCACGCCATAAATAAATGTAGCTTCATTAAGGACCACATGCATGTGGATTCCCATCAATCATAGTTCAAAACTTGTTCTTTATACCAACAAGAACCACTTTCACACCATTACAAATTGCATCCAGTCAGGTTATAACCACCTATTCCATCTCTAAGAATGATGAGCATCAGTGCCCTTCTATATCAGTATAATAGAAATTAAACTTTTGAGAATTTTTGCCTCCAACATAAGAATAGTCATCAATGATACCCAAATAACATGTCAATCATTTTTTTGGACTGAAATGGGATCGTACCCCAATTTATGATATTTTTGGTTGCGTTTCGTTCCAAAAATAAGCAGAAGGAAATGTGAATTATCTAGGAAAATGAAGTGGAGGAAGAAAAGAAGGTCTTTTCTACTGGCATTTGGGAAGAAGGAGGAAGGGAGGAAAAGAGAGAGAATGGAGGTAAAATTCTGATCATGAATGTTAAAAACAACGACGGTAGCCTTCTAGAAATGATTAAAACTGTCAAAAAAAGTAAAAAAAACAACATTACCCACAAGTAACACTTCCTTTTCAATTTGCTTGTACTTTCTAACCACAAAAGCTATAATTCAACACAAGTACACCATATCAACATTTACTCAGCTCAAACTATAAAGATTTAAGAAATTTCATCAAAAAGCAATTTCAATTAAAACCATCAGAAAACAAATCATCGGCTTGAGGACTTCTAATTTTTCACCTACAAAAGGTTTGTGATGTGGGTAAAAAGAGATGCAACAAACAAGACATAATTAGCCAGCTATACTTGATAGTCGATCGTGTTAAGTTTTAACTACTGAAACAGATAGCAAAAGTCTTTCTCACTAGATACTTTCAGAGATCTTCCCATGTTTCCTAGCAACAGCACTTAAATGACATATGAACTGAAAAGTTGAAAGAAGGGACGTTCAACTCGGCAAGTAGCACAGTGACAATAAGACCTTCTATATCTTGATGAGTGATGACGATACTAAGACTGGTGTTCCAGTATGTTCTCTGTCTCATTAACAATTGATGCAGAGAAATGGTAACACAGAACAACATGGAGAGTAGATTATCTTAAGCAATCGATATCCCTTCTAGTGAAATAGAAGATTCAACAGCTCTACTATTTGCTGCACTGACTCTTAATTCATTGTCCACAGCAGAAAATGCTAATTCACCTGTACTGCACATTCGTTAGACTTAGAACCAAGACGGAGAGCAACGTAAATGCACCATTGCACAATATTGATGGCACTACCGACACCCATAAGCCAACCATCAAAGAAAAACACACTTCAAACGACCCAGAAAGCCATTCTCAATCACGTAACAGAAAAACTGTAACGCAAGGGATTCACTGACGTTTTCATGGTCCATGTGCCGGAGGAGCTTGATCTCTCGGAGAGTCCTTTTCGCGTCGATCTTGTTATCAAAAGCATTAGCAATCTTCTTTATGGCCACGTGCTCGTTCGTCTCCGAATTCAAAGCCGAGCTGAAACCAAAAAAAAAAAAAGAAGCACAACCCAATCAAAAACAAATAAAAAAGAAAACTTTACGCATCGCTTATGATAAGGAATTAAACAGAAGCAGCTATTTCAAGTCGACGATGCATATCAGCAGCCAAGCCCGAGCTTTTCCGACACCTACCAGACGATGCCGTAGGCGCCCTTGCCGATGGGCATGATGGGGGGCTTGTACTTGGCGGTGACCTCGAAGATGTTTCCGAAGATGTTGTACTGGATGAAGCGGCCCCCGTGGCTGAGCGTCGCCGGGATGTTCTCGATCCCCTGCGGCTGCGCCTGCTGCGCCTGCTGCTGCGCAGGCGCCGGCGCCGCCTCCGACATGACGGTATCCGCCGGCTGAGGAGCCCCGCCGTCCATCGGTGGTGGTGATGGTGGTGGAGATAGAGATAGAGAGAGAGAGAGAGAGAAAGAAAGCCCTAGGATTTGGGGGTCGCGATTCCGTTACAGTGGAGGAGAGAGAGAGAGAAGGGATTGATCTGGGGGAATTCGGTTAAGGTGGGTTTTGACTGTTGGCCTGAGTTGGGCTGACGGCTTTTTGTGGGGGTGGGGGGGGAGATTCCGCGGTCAACCGTTCCGACTCACTGACTCGGTCCCCCTCTCTCTCTCTCCCTGTGCCTGTGCTGTGTGTATGCAGAAATGCAAATGAAAAAGGGAGGAGCTTTTTGAGTGGGAAAGGTCGTTTTCCTTTCCTCCCCGTTTTTGTTTCCTTTCTGCTGCGCCTGCCTGCCTGCTGCTGCTCTGCATCTGCCCTGTGATGATTCCACCACCTGCATTTCCCCCTTTTTTCTTTTCTTTTTTTTTTTTGCCTTCTTCTTTCCTTTCTTTTTGACTTTTTTAATTGGTTAAAAGAATGTCCATCCGAAAAAAGATGCTAATTTAAGGATTAGGGTCGGCTCTATATCCACCTCTCGAAATGACTGTTCAGGCCGAAGCGACACCTTCATCTTATTCGCTCGGTACTTTGTCAAATATTCCTCTCCGGCCGTCTCGCCTGATCGTCTCCCGATGAAGAATAACTCGGTCGAGAAGAATGGAGTTTTAGGTTTGTTTTTGGATTGCACTTGAAATTGCCATCCATACTGAGGAAAGATCATCGCCCGCGATAGAAATAAGTTCCACGGCTAACTTTGTAATGGTGCTAAAGTTTTGGGAGAGTAATAAATGACTTCTCAAAAGTTGTCGGTTGTCGATTTATAATATATCCGGTTGTCATTTCGTTATAACTTAACCGTTTGTATAAATTGTTCTAGTTACTTATAGTGAAAGCTCAATTTGCATTTATGAATCTCATTTATAATAAGAGAGAGATGGGTCATTGGGTCGACAGCTCCAAATCATGTCAATCGAACGCCGGACAAAAGAAGATATAGTTATATATTCCAATCAATCCCCTTCCAAATACTTTCTAATTGATGAACCTTTTTATAAGTATTGTCTCCTAATAAATGATATCATGAAAGAAGGGGAAAAGTGTCAAAAAAATTAATTAGTTACATTGATATTAAATCAATCTTAAACCTTTTAATTAAATCAATTCAATAATACATCTTTTTTTATATTAATACAATTGAGTCCATCAAGTTAATTTAGGTAGGAAACTGCTAATGTGAATACTGAGCGTCCTATGTAACATCTGATGTGAATGCTAAGCGTCCTATATAACATTAATGTAGATAGCTTTTTTTAATAAGTTTTAACTAATTTTTTTCCAAAGTTTTATTATTAATTTTTAAAATTTCCTTTTTTTCCTTTCTTTTCTTTACCTTTTCTTTTCCATTGGCCTATGGCCGATACTCAACATGGACAACAAACAGTTATAGGCGAGAGCTGTCCCCGTCGAATCTGGATAGTATTGGCCACATGCTAAAGGAAGAGAAGAAAAAAACACTAACAAAAAAAAAATGGAAAAAATGGAAAACAAGGGAAAAAATTTAAAATGTTAATAAAAAAATTTAAAAAAAAAATCTAAAAATTAAAAAATTTCTACATATTCGATATTCATATCAATAATTTTCAAATTAAATTGATCGAATAAACTGATATGGCGTTAATATAAAAATGTTGAAACTTAAATTGATCAAATTAAAAAATTTATAACTAAGTTAGTATCAATATAACAAGTTGACTTTTTTTTGTAGTTATCCCCATGAAGAACTAAGAATGAAGGCAAACATATATGATGGACAAGAATTATATTTGGAGGCTAAAGACGCTACCCGAGATACATCAGCAACTTCTACAAACCTAATCCAACTTCAGAATCTTCCTTGGGGATACAGCTTATGAAATCATTATCATGCTCCTCAATTGGCAAAAAAAGCCAGGAGAAGACACAGAAGAATTATGCCAAATGAACACCGCAATGCCAAATGGAGCTCTAAAACCCAGTACAAAAGCTACACAACTCAGCTAGGTTCTTCACCCACTTGGGAGTGCAGCTGTGACACACGGTTGCTGATCAGGATCAAGTCACGATCTCATTCACATCACAAAAAATAACTTTTTTGGATCCCTGTCTGCTGCAATTAGGAGTCAGCTTCAAAGGTTCGTGCTTTTTTGTCTTTTAAAGTGAATACCGGAAGCTAGTGACAATAACGTCACAATATAAATCTCACCTTACCAGGCTTTCCCATCCCTTTTACTTCACCTCCAAGTTTCCCATATGATGCCATCGTACTTGACAAAGTGAATATAACTTACCCCACCTAAAAAGCTTAAATCAAGTGGAAGTCCTACATGTAGAAACTAGAAACCAATCGAAAAAGCAAAAGATCATCTCAGACTGAATAAGGTTACAGGCCATTACATCCTTCAGTGAATTGCTTAAAATCGCTGCACCTAGGAGCCTCGAGGAATGATGGTTGAAGTTTTCATATTCCTAAATCCAGTGTCATAAAGAGTTAAGTTGTATAGACTCAGATACAAGTGCATGAACCTAAACTCTGATGGGTGCTACTGAAGTTCTGGGGGCGAAAGATTCAACGCACCAAAAATGTTTTTTTCATGTATTTGGAAGGAAGTGACCAAACCAGAGAGGTTCATGCACCATATCTAAAAGCTTCAGAAAAAACAATTTCTAGGGTAGACCTCAGAAAGTAAATCCACATTCGTCAAGGAGTTTCATATGCTGCAAAAGAATTTCACTATCATCTTACCGGGCATCACGCACAAGGCTCTAGCCTCAACTGTTATGAAACCAGTTTTTGCGACCACCATAGATGTTCTTCTGGCTCCACATCGGTCCAATATCTTCTCGAGTTTCTTTAATTTCGTAGGTCGTACTTTAAGCGATTTAGAGGGAATATCGAGGGATTTAATTTTTTTTTTTGTAGATGGAATCGGTATGAGTGTGAATTTAGCATCAACCTTGAAGTCGTGTGTACTCATTTGAATTTCTAATCGAAATAACACTAAATAGAATGAGACATGAGATCCACGGATTTTGTTATATTTCATCCACTACTTGGTGAATTACAATAATAAAATTGGGTAGTTGCATATCTTATCTTGTCCATTATTTGTTAGGGTTAATACCTTGAAAAATTCCCAACTGATCTGAACTAATTTTTGAACCACCAAAAACCCAAAACTAGTATATTTTCGACAAATTTACCCTAAACTAGTACATTTATGATAAATTTAATCTCTATTAGTTTCCGTCAAATTTTACTATCAAATTGCTAAATTTGATGACACGTGATAGTTAACAAATGTATTAGTTTGGGATTTTGCTTTCTTCGTATGCCACGGTTGTATATTTTTTTGGTTTTTTGTGACATTAATCCAATTTAACAGAGGAAAATGTACCATTTTGGGTTTTTTGCGGTCAAACAAATTAGTTTGGGATAAATTTGTCACAAGTGTACTAATTTTGAGTTTTTTGTGGTTATTTGCGGTACATTTGTCACACGTGTATCAATTTGGAGTTTTTCAAAGTGTTAATCCTATTTGTTTTCTCCTGTCCACGTATTTGGTATTATTTGGCGGGGGATGGATTGAGCGCTAGTGATGGTCGCTGCCTCCACTGTTTTACTTTCATTAATATTTGTCCCATGCAGCCGATTGATCAAGTGATGCTATTTCTATTGATAAGAGAGATACGATTGAGGGAAAGAATGGGTGTGATCATGGAGATAGAGAAATCTTTACGGGTGGAAAAGGGATTTCATTGCCCATGTTGATGGACCATCAATAAAAATGTAGGACAACTATCTTAACCCAGAAATATTCATAGATAGTTCACACTATAGTGATCCGACGTCCAATCATTTTCTTAAATCACAACATTCATGTGTTTTTTTTCTTTAGCATTGATTGAATTTCTTGAATCACATGAATATCCAACCATGCACTCCATACAAAATACATTCATTGTTATTGATTTGGACAATTGCTCGAGTTTTCAAATTGTAGCTGCGTCATGTAAAAATGCCTACATAAATGACCTTTTTGTTGATAATATCCGCCACATAATAAATTATACATAGTCGTGTGCCGAGTCAACCCCGCATTTATTCCAATTGTTCAACATAGCATTGACATTATAACACCATTTACAAGGACTAAGCGAAGATGATACGAAGACTGTCAAACCATCAACATGTGTTGTCTTTATAGACAAAGCATTTTAATGTATCGGTTACATAGCCGATTTGGGGCAACTGACCAATCGCATTATTTATATAACATGCATACCAACAAACGTTTTAAGTACAGAATTCGAAACATTCCTTTTTCATTCAACTAATCACGCTACTCTTCACTACCTTGCAACGTGACCGTCGGCAAAAATACCTCCTCCGGCTACATAATGGAACATCCAGCTTCTGCAGCTGCTTGAGCTACAATGCAGAGAGTCGCCTCAATAGTGACTTTCTCGATGAAATCTTTGAGAATTTCCTTAAGTTCACCACCTTTGTGCTGGAATTTCAATAACGTGACTTAGACATTGCAATTATCCGTGAATAGAATCAGAATCGTGGCAAATGATAATGTTTAGAATTTGTGTAACCCAATTATATCGCATCTATTATTCACTTGGCCAACGAGATGTCCGTGGAACTCAAACCTCTTGTAAGGATTGTTGTAATTTGATCATTCGAAGGTAAATATGCTCATAAGTAATGTGGTTTTGGAGGGAAAGAGAGAGAGATGTCTTACTTGGTGAGAAGCATCTTTTCTTACCTACATAAATAAAGAGTTTCTAACTATGATTTAGGAATAATACTAGCTATACACTGTACGTAGAACGAGAGATTGTCATCTTTTCTTGTAAGTGATAAATCAGTATGTTGCAACAACGTAGACGAAAGGATTTGGTAGTATACGAAAGGATAGTTTGTGGGAGGAAGAGAGCTGTGAAAGACCAAGCATATTCATATCTGTAGAAAGAGTAACATAAAACCCTAGCCATGCTTTCGTTCTCGCCTTTGGTTCGCCGCCCCGACAAAGATGGCCGTCCCATCCAGCTACCCACCCGGCCATCAGACAGGACACGCACCACTACGACTCACAAGTCATCGCCGGAGCCCATCCATATAGTATTATTCCCCTAGCCTCAAAGAGTGAATTCACATGCCGAGGGTAGAGGTGTTAAATGGGTGGATCGGGTCATTAATGATCCGGCCGATTGGCCCATTAACCCATTTATCGTAATATAAATTTTCCGACTCATACCCAACCCAACTCATACAAGACTTATTTAACTAAACTTAAAAAAGCTTATTTCTTATATATATATATATATAAATGGTATTACTAAAATATTTTTATACAATACAAATTTAATGGACAATTTTTATAATTTTAAAAAAATCGAATTTTAATTATTTTTTATTTTTTAAAATATAATTTTCTTTTTTCTTTTTTGTTCTTCTTCTTCTTTGGCCGGTCACCAGCCACGACAACGGTTGGCAACCGACCACAAGTGAGAGTCAAGCTCACCGGCATCGGGCGAGCTCGAGCTCGCCCCTTGCCGAACGTCGGCGAGGCCTCTGCCTCGCTAGATCTGGTGAGCTCGAGGCTCGCCGATGTCGGGCGAGCTCGAGCTCGGCCCTCACCGGATCTAGCAAGGCTCAAGCTAGACAGATCGGCGAGGCTCGAGGCTCCGCTTGCCGATCGTCGGCGACCGGAGAAAGAAGAAAGAAAAAAATAAAATAAAAAATAATTATAATTTCAGTTTTTATAAATAAAAATATTTTTGTAAAGTTAAATAGAGAATAGAGAGTTTCTCTCTATAAGTCGGTTCATTTTTAATGGGTTAATAAATGAGTCTTAAATTCTCATACCCATTTAAGACCCATACATCTCAGCCTTTTTATTTTTAAAATCCATTATGGGTGTTTTGAGAAATAAGACGTATACCATTAACGACCTATTAAATTATAAATGGGTTTATAAATGGGTCAATGATCCATTTAACACCTCTAGCCGAGGGTCACTAAATCAGGTGGATTCGCACCATGTCTTAAACGGGTCGTGCCACGTTTCATGGCTAGGGGGTGGACTCAAAGTAGATACACGCAGTCCACCTATTAACTTTTGCCCTGCTTTAGCAATGACAAGATTCGATATTTGTCAAGTGAAAAAAGTGCGCTTATTATGAATTAGGGTTCTACCTTATGAGTGCCGGCATTAGAAGATGTTGCTACGAAGCGACCTCTGTACTTGTCGTGGTCCAACATGAATTTGAGGGTGATGATTTCCTCCAAGCCGAGAGTGCCGTCGTCGTCCTTTAGGAGCTCCGCAAAGAGCACGTCGAGGTGGTCGCTGTAGAGCCCGTTCTGTTGAAGGAACGCCACAAACTCCCGGATGCTTATGCTCCCGTTCCCGTCGGTGTCCATTGCTATGAAAAAGCCCAGTACCCGTTGCTTTTGCTCCTTCGTCCTCTGCTTGTAATCGTTCATGGCTTCTCTCCGAATCTCGTCCATGTCGTGTTTGTGTGTGTGTGTGTTGTTGTGTGTGGACAAGTTATACTCGACACCCCATTTATAGGAAATGGAAGGTTAGTCAGGTCTATATGGTGGTAGGCTATTTAGCTGATCCTAGAGAGGAACCAAACAGTGACCCATCGACTTGTTTTTTCTTTTCTGTGGCAAATGATATTCCAACTTGAGCAACTTGTCGAGTGCTTGATGTGATGTCTTCAATGATTAGATCATTATTTATGTGAGCACGCAAGCAAGAAGTTGACTATTAGTTTCATCTCTCTCTAAACCACGAGGACTTTTTCCAAAGTAGAATCACGCCCGCACGTCATTCTATAATTTCAACAATATCTACAATCAGAACCGCAAAGCAACGACGAATATGTCCTCTAGAATTACAGGGTATATTTCTTCTCTGTCTAGCTATCGAGGAGCACAACGTGGGATATTTGACATTTACTAATTAATAGTGGGAAAAAAAAAAGATGATATGTACGCACGCGGGCAAGAAGATGACTATGAGCTTCATCTCTCTCGAAACCATGAGGACTTTTTCCAAAGCAGAATCATGCGCGTACGTCAGTGTATAACCTCAGCAATACCTACCATCAGCACCCCAAATCAGCGACGAATATGTCCTTTAGAAGTACAGGGTATATTTCTTCTCTGTCTAGCTATCGAGGAGCACAACGTTGGATATTTGACATTTAGTAACGAAAAAAATTCTATATGTATGAGTTCATATCTTGCAGAGTGCTTGGTTTTCAGACTGTTTGTTGGTATCAACTAGAGGTGTTAAAATGGGTCATAAACCCATTTATGACCCATTTAAATCTTAAATGGGTTATAAATGGGTCACTTGTTTATAACAAAAGATAGTTAAATGGGTTTCACAATTAAAGGTTTAAGATAGGTGGGTCTTAAGTGGGTTTTTAAATGGGTTGGGTTGAAAACTCATTTTCAACAAAAACAGTATAATCCCTCCATTCTCTCTTTAACTTTATAAAAATATTTTTTTTATAAAAATCAAAATTATAGTTTTTTTTTTTATTTTTATTTTCTCTTTTCTTCCTTTTTTTTTTTATTTTATCTTTCTTCTTTTTTTTTTTTTTTTTCTTTCCCCTTCCTCCTTTCGGTCGCCGGCACAGCGATGGCCAGTGACCGGGCGTCGGGCGAGCTCTAGCTCGCAGGATCTGGTGAGGCTCAAGCCTCGCTGATCTGGCAAGCCTCGAGCTCTCTGGCATTGGGCGAGCCTCGAGCCTCACCAGTTCCAGCGAGGGGCGAGGTCAAGCTTGCCGGATCTAGCAAGGTAGAGGCCTTGCCGATGTTGGTGAGCTCGAGGCTCGCCGACGCTAGTGAGCTCAAGGCTCGTGGCCGGTGCCGCCGTCGTCGTGGTCGACAGTAGGCCAAAGAAGAAGAAGGAGAAAAAAAAGAGAAAAAGAAAAAGAAAATTATATTTTAAAAATAAAATAAAATTAATTTAAAATTAATTATTTTTAAACAAAATTAATTTCATTTTTTTAAATAATAATTTATAAATTTATAAAAATTGTCCATTAAATTTGTATTGTATAAAACTATTTTAGTAATGCAATTTAAAAAATAATATATATAAAAACTTGGGAGTATTTTAATAATATAATCTTTAAAAAAACATAGGAATAAGTTTTTCTAAATTTGGTTAAATATGAAAATATTTTATTAATATGAGTTGGGTCGGGTCGAGTATGGGTTTGGTATGGGTCGGGTTGGGTTTGGGTCGAAAAATTTACATTAAGTATAAATGGATCATAAATGGGTTAATGGGTCAATTTGGGTCGGACCATTAACAACCCGACCCAAACCCGACCCGACCCACCCATTTAACGGCTCTAGTATCAACTTGAACAATTTGCAGAGTGCTTGGTTTTCAAACTGTGAGCTGGTATTAACTTGAATAATTTGCAGAGACCTTGGTTTGCAAACTGTGTTCTGACGTAATCTATCTCCATTGATTAGATGAAACCTTCCTTCTTCACGATACGCAAGATGGAGAGTCATCACCCTCTCCCCCCCCCAAAAAAAAAAAAATCTACATTTTATTTTATTTGCTTTTCTTGCATGAATAACTTAAAAACACAAGTGCATACATCCAACCATACAAAAGTTCATAAAACATTCTGCAAGTCTCATGAACGATTAATTTAGATCTTTAATCAATACAACTGTCCTCACCTAGAGCAGTTTTACGCAATTTGTTCAGTTTGAGTAGTAACCTCTGGCACCAACAATGGTGTTAATCTAGTGAGTTAATGCTTGCTTTAAGATCATTCTTCCCATAAATTAGCGTTTCCCTTATAGTCAAGATCACGTGTTTCGTGATTTCCATGAACCTAATCAAGCTCTCCTACACATAAGCAAAAATTAGTTGACATGGCACTAAAGCTTCACATTGAGCCACATTCGAAAACTTAGGATATCTTATTTTATTTTATTTTTAAAAATTATGATACTTGATAGTAGGATGAGGAAAGGTTTAGACCCTTGTAGTGCCCGGAGTCTTTCTATCATAGCCTTCTGACGTCGATAGACCAATTAAACAGGTGAATTGAATTAGGTTTGGGCCAAGTTATAAATAATCCGACCCAAATTAACTTATTTAAACTATTTATGACTCATTTATCATAATACAAATTTTCCAACCCATACCCGACCAAATCCATATCCGATCGAATCCATACCCAAACCATACTCAACCCAACCCATTTAACTAACTCTAGGAAAGTTTGTTTCTTATGATTTTTTTTTTTAAAAAGGCATTGCTAATACACTTTCATACAATACAAATCTAGTGAATAATTTTTACAATTTTTTTGAAAAACTCGAGGCTTCATTTTATTTTAAATGTTTTCCACAAATTCATTTTCTAGGAAAATAACAATATATTCTAATGTTTGCCTAAAATATGAAAATAAATTAGAGAATATTTTATGGCATTTGGTACTGAAAATCTGATTTGATTTTCCTTCATGCACTCATTTGTTTTAATATAATTTTTTTTTCTATTCATTTTTTTTTCTTTTTTATTATTCTATCGACAAGCGACCATAAGCCATCTCAAGCCTTGCTAGTGCCAAACCTCAGTAAGGACTTGGCCTTGCTCGATCGGCGAACTCCTCCCTTGCCTAGCCATCGCCATGGCCTGCCACTAGCCGAGGAAGATGGAAGAAGGTTGAAGAAAGAAAAAAATAAGGAAAGAAAAAAAGAAAAAGAATTAATTAATTATAATTTCAAATTTTTTTAAATATTTTTATAAGGCTGAAGAGAAAGAGTGTGTGTTTGAGCTTAGTGGATTGGAAATGGGTTCTAAAGAACTTAATCCATTTAGATATAATTATTTTAGTCTTAAAATTTAAAATCGATTGGGAAAAGACCACCAAAAACCTCAAACTTTGCCTAAAGTGACAGATTTACCCCAAACTTTTTTTTGTGACACGAAAAACCCCAAACTTTGTAAACTGTGACACATTTACCCCATTAAGGGCATTTTCGTCTTATTCTTTCTGTTTTTTCTTTTATTTCTTTTTTTTATTTTTTTCTTCTTCTCTCCACTGCCCCGGCGGATGGAAGCCGGCGCCGGCGAGCGCCCTCGCCTGGGCCGATGCCAGCGAGGGGTACCCTCGCCCGACGCAGGCGAGGGCGGCCCTCGTCGGCGTCTAGCAAGGGCCTCCCTGGCGAGGGCCGCCCTTGGCTGGGCCGACGCCGATGAGGGGTGACCTCGCCCGATGCAGGCGAGGGCGGCTCTCGTCGGCGTCGGGCGAGGGCCTCCCTGGCGAGGGTCGCCCTCGCCTGGGCCGACGCCGGCGAGGGGTGCCCTCGCTCGACGCAGGCCCTCATCGGTGTCGGGCAAGGGCCTCCCTCGCCAGATCTGGCGAGGGCGGCCCTCACCGGCGTCCCGTGAGGGCGACCCTCGTTGGCGTCGGGCGAGGGCCTCCCTCGCCAGACCCTCGCCCGATCTGGCAAGGGCGCCCTCGCCGGACGCCGGCCTCCCTCTGCCGGCGTCCAGCGGAGGGAAGAAAGAAGAAAAAAAAAAAATTAAAAGTAAAAAGACAAAAATGTCCCTATGATTTAGGGTAAATGTGTCACAAAAATGAAAGTTCAGGGTTTTTTGTGTCATAAATAAAAGTTCGGGGTAAATGTGTCACGGTTAGCAAAACTTCGGGGTTTTTCATGTCACGAAAAAGTTTATGGTAAATTTGTCACTTTTAGCAAAGTTTAGGGTTTTTGGTGATTTTTTCCCAAATCGATTTAACATAAGCACTTCAAAATTGAAATGACCCATCTATGTTTAAATGGGTCATATATGGGATTTAACATTCATTTTGAAAGGTCTAGACAAAGATGATTGAGTGCACAACTTGATGGTACACCAATGTTTGTACTTCATTGCAATTCAAGCATTTTTTAAGCTTATTGAATTGCATTCGCCCTCCATGTATGCCATTCATTTCTCTAAGAAATGGAGGTCAATTGACTATATTATGCGATGCTGCTCCTTTTCTGCTGCTATATCAGTAAAAGTAATGCAGTGCGTCTCTCCCCACCCCCCCCTCCCCCCAATTCAAAATAATCGGGATTACTACACTGGGAAAAACATCCACATAAACAATAACATACTTCATGGTAATTATCCAAATCATCCTGTTAGTTTCTACATCATTTATTGGAATTAACTTCAGGAATTGGTGCTGTAATTAAGCTTTGGAAGGTTTTCGCCTCACTTAAATTACTCTAAGTGAGAACTACCCATAGGCTACGTGTGGCAGTCAAAATAAAATTCAAGATAAGATATAATTTATCATATCTTACGTTTGGTGCTCCTTTAGACAGGATAAAGTCGAATATAATAGAGATATAGACAGGATAAAATTATCCAATGAGGGAGGTGGGATAAAGGTGGATGGGATTTTTAATGTCTATAATAGGAAAGTTATTTTTCTCGAATAACAAACTTATTAAATTAATAAAATTGAAATTATATTTCAATATAAATAATATTTGCATTCTAATTTAAGAAATTAAAAATAAAAAATGAAAATTTATTTTTAATTAATCATATTTTAATTTATATATTCAACTGTAATTCTATTTTATAATAACATTCAATCTATAAATTAAATATTTATATTTATTATATATTTTAGGTATTTTTATATTTTAGGTATATTAGTACAATTTACTATTTGATCAAATTTTATTAAAGAATGATGAAAGGAAATAAAAAGAAATAATAAATAAAATAATATTAAAAAAAGATGAAAAATAAAATAAAAATAAATTAATGAGTAGTGTTACTAGAGATTTTCACCATCTCTGTTTGTGAACATTTAGGTTTATTTATAATGACACGCCGTTTATAAAAAAAAAAAAAATACACGTGATATAATGTGAACATATCCGACTTTAATACCGTTGTGTTCATTAAACAAATGGACAAGATATAAAAAAAAAAAAAAAAATTCAAGGATTTCATATCCTATCTTATCCAGTCATATCCCAATTAAAAATCCGGACGACCAAACGTAGCCTACATATAGGTTAAAGACTCGGACTTAACCAATATGTGAGACTTCAAGGGTGTTTCACGAGCTTGTAAATAGCCAAATTTATATATCCTAGATTGTTAAAAGAAAAAGCATTACACATATAATTTTTTAGGATGCACAAGCAATGGGCATGCTCATCTGCTAGTCTTGGTACGCGCATGATAAAATTTATACTTCTCTATTTCTCTATTTCTTCGTTTTAACGTTCTAATGCGAATAAAATGCGTTTGTAACGCACCATTATTCTATTTTTGGAGCATTTCATTCAAGAAATAGATTTGAAGAATAAATTAAAACTAAAATTTTTAACTTCTCAATTTAAATAAAAATTGAAAAATTAATTTCTAACTAGAAATCAATTTATGTTCCATAAATTTTTTCATGCTCATCCTTAGGCTCTATTTGATAAGATTCCTATTTCTCCAAATTTCTATTATTATTTTTTTTTTTTTGGTCTATTATTTTGTTTCTCAAAAACAAAAAAAAAACAAAAATCTATTTGATAACATCAACTAATTTTTCTATTCCCTAAAATAAAAAAGTAAATGAAATATATTTTGAGCAAAACAAAAAAAATCTATTTGATAACAATTCTATTTCGATGAACAATTACTTTTCGAAATAAACTTTTTTATATTTTTATTCCTGGAATAATTTCTATTTCTATTTCTATTCCTAAAATAATTTCTAAATAAAAGAATGCGTTTGGAAATCACACAAAATTTCTATTCTCGAATAGAAAAAGAACAAAAAAAAATGCATTTAATACAATTCACAATTTTTTTGTAATGTTATATTTCTTTTAATTTTTTTAAAGAATTTTTTTCCTTTTATTTTATTTTTTTCTTCATCGGCTGCCACCGCCGTCCACTGCTAGCCGTTGATCGATGGATGGCGCCAGCCACCGCACGACGACAGCAACAAGTGGCGGCAAGCGGCAAGGAAGAAGAAGAAAATGAAAAATTACTTATTTCTAAAATTTGCAAGAAGGTACTTTTTTCAGCATAGTGTTTCTATTGCAAATATATTCCTACCATTTTTCTATTCCAGGAATTGAAAAATTAATTGACGTTATCAAATGAATTTCTATTCTTTTTCTATTATGAAGAAGCGAGAAACGACAAAACAAAGAAACGAAAACATTGCCAAATGAAGCCTTACTATTCTTGCGAATAAAATCTAGAAATAAGTCATTTTCTTTCATTTCATTTTCTTTTTCTTTTTTTCTTCTTCCTCACCGCTCACCATCCATGGCCTCCACTACCAGTCACCGGCCGCTTGCCGCCGCTAGAGGAGGAGCAAGAAGAAGAAGAGGGAAAAAAATAAAATTCTAAAAAAATTATTAAAAGAAATTATACGTTACAAAAAATTTGTAGGTCGTCTGCAAACACATTCTTATTCTTTTTCTATTACAGAATATAAATTTTGTGTAATTACTAAATGCATTCTTTTACTCACAAATTATTTCAGGAAATAAAAAATAGAAAAAAACTATTTCTGAAAAAAAAAAAATTGTTTCTCAAAATAAAAATGTTACCAAATAGACTCTCATTAAACTAGCAAAAGATATTTCACAGCTTGTTGTCTGTATGACGTGCGAGATGCAATGGCAATGAAGTCCCTAGTTCTCCCCAAGCATATCTTCTTACAGTCTATGCTTCATTAAAATCACCATGTGGCTTGCTTGAGTGTCAAGGCGAGGAAAGTCTTACCTTTTGAGCTCTTCGAGAAGTTCTGTCTTGGGTGGGAAATGGGGCAAACAGTAACCGTTCTATCAGGAATAGACTGGGAATGAAATCGCCATCATGTGAACCGAACAGGTAGTAAGAACCCAAGTCTCGTCATTTGACACAAGAATCATGTCGGTCGGACATTGGACGGCAAACAGATACAGTCCATTGCTCAAGCATGAGTAGTCTCCAAGTAAATCAGAGTCAAAACTCCTCTCATTCCCTTACATACGCTTTCTAATAGTTGTGCCCCCAAAAAGTGAATAATTTCCTGTAAGTATTTTCTACTCAAAATATAATACCACGAAAATCATCACTGGAATCTACCCTACCAGGTAAATGAAGGCAACACGTATGATGGACAAGAACTATACTTGGACGCTAAAGCTGAGACACGAGATAGATCTGCAACTTCTGCGAAACTGTTGAGTCCAAGTTCAGAGGCGTGTATTCCACACGTGATGAAGGCAGATTGGATTCCAACTGCATTCGCACCCTTAATGTCATGGTGGAGAGAATCTCCTACTGCTATAGAATCAGAAGCATCTGCATCGACCATCTTCATTGCTGCTTCATAGATGATCTGGTTCAACAGGAATGCAACATTCTACAACGTTAGTGATCATAATAAAGTAGACGTAGGAAATGACGAAAAACTTATCCTAGAGATTTGACACAGAGAACATCATTGAGTGTGACCCTGACCAGGGTTAGTTCCTAAAATCTAACAGTTCCTTGAAGATACAGTTTATGACACATTATTACGTTGCTTAATTGGCAAAACCAAGGGAAGACACGGAAGAATTATGCAAAATGAACACCACTATGCCAAATGGATATATAAAACACAATAAAAGCTATATCCTTACAGGTTTTTCCCCACTCGGGAGCACAGTTCTGAAACACAGCAGCTGAATGGTGTCAAGTCGTAATCTCATTAATGTCACATGTACCTCATATCTTTGAACATGCATACATGCACCCAAACTTCAACTTTTTTGAAGCACTAAATCAGAACTTAGGAGTCTGCTTTAAAGGATCATATATTATTTGTCCTTTAAATTGTATGAAGGATGCTGGCAAAAACAACACCAAAAGATAATCTCACCTTACCAGGCTTCCCCATCCATTTGACATCACCTCCAAGCTTCTCATATTTGGATGCCAACGTACCTGACAAAGTGGATATCAGTTACCCTACCTAAATGCTACTATAAACTGAAAGTTCTGAATTTAGAAGAAGTGAATCCATAACCAATGGAAAACAATAAAAGATCATCTCACACTGAATAAGGTACAGACCATTACATCCTTCAGTAAATTGCTTAAATTGCCGACAGCAAACTATAGCTACACGTGAGCTATTATAATTTGAAGAAAATCAGTAACATAGAGCAGTCAATTCCCGAGTTAAGTATCAAATAAAGCTAATAAGTCTTTCTAACACTCAGATATAAGTGCATACACCACAACCTCTGATTTATGGGTTCCAGTGATTTGGGCGAAAGATTCTCTGTTCTAAAAATGCTTGTTCATGTATTTGAAAGTAAGTGACCGAACCACGTAAATTTATGCCCCATATCTAAGCTTAAAAAGACAATTTTTAGGTTAAAACCAAGAAAATAAATCCACATACGTCAAGACTTTCATATGCTGGAAAAGAATTTCATTATCATCTTACCAGGCATTACGCGCAAGGCTCTAGCCTCAACTGTCACAAAATCAGGATTGGCTACCACCATAGGAATTCTTTTAGCTGCACATTGCTCCAATATTTTCTCAAGATTCTCTAATTTCATGGGTTGTACTGAACCTGAAGCCTGACCCAAAGCTTCAGTGCCGTGAGCCAAAATAAACTCTGCTTCTGCAACATTCTCCACAACTTTCAAGCCTAAGCCCTAAAACAAGAAATCAGGTTTAAACTTACCATATGTTTATAGAAGTGTCCAATATCCAGCGATGCACTCATAGTATGGGCTTTCTAGAATTATGGTCATATAAACAAATTCTTCGGGCCTCAAATCTTATTCAAGTATGTAATTTTCTCATTTTTTACTTATTGAGAATAAAACATATAAGAAGAAGAGCTGTGCTCATGAAATTTTTTTCTATTGCTTGGGGTGGGCAAAGGATGCTGAAGCAACCATGTTTCTAAACCTCTAGAGATATGGCACCCCGGTCACTCCAGGTCATATGAATGCATGATGTCCCAAGGGCGGCAAACCAAGCATCATCTCTCCTGTTTCAAGAAAGAATTTCCTATGAGTTTGAGAACAGGAGTAAGCTTCCAAGGAAAAGTAATACACGATATCATGGACAGTTAGGACATTGATGTTCGTATTCATAAGCAGAGAGAGAGAGAGAGAGAGAGAGAGGGAGGGAGAGAGAGTGTGTGACGGTGATCCCAAGTAACTCCTCTTAGTCTATTTGTCATAAAACTAATTCAATTTACAAAGATTTTCCAGAACTTCGTCAAATATGACTAGAAGAAACAAATCATAGTCATTCATAGATGACTAGTTATTTATGTGAAAGAAAAGTCATATAAATGATACAAATTTTTCTCAGATGTCGATTTTATCTCAATGAATTGAAAAAAGAGAACAGAAGTTATTAAAACATCTAGAAGTTAAAATCAACAAGGAAAACTGCAAGCTAAAGTAAATCAACTTTGTGCCATCCAAACAGTAGTTATGACAAAGTATAGTATTAATGTGCTCAAGACATGCTAATATTGCACTTGCCATACAATGGAGTCCACCACAAATATAAAGTAATAGAAGAGGATAACAGACCTCTTCAAGTACTGATATGTGAGTTCTCCACTGGTGATGGTTCCCACAAAGAGAGAAGGATCAAATCCAAGGTGCTTCATCTTTTCCATGGTCGTCGATGCACGCCTAGAGGAATTACTTATGATCACCATCTTTGCACCACTACTTGCTAGTTTTTCTACTGTCAGCCAAATAAAAGTTTTTAACAACTGCTGCTATCAGCTGACTAATGGCATATCACTATACCAAATAAGAGGATGGAAACATACATGTTGAAATTGCTCCAGGATAAGGCTGTTTGCCATCATGAAGGACACCAAATTGATCCAAGAACCAGGCCTAAGGAGATTATTGTAAAAGCCAATGAGACTTTCATAATATGCAAGTGTAGTGACCCAAATCAATTGTGAGGACCTCAATATTCAGTAAGCAAGAGTCAAGTGGTCAAGTGAAATGCAAGAGAAAAACATGCAACAGGTGGTTTGGTTTACTTTAACTTGCCAAACCTTTTCAAAAGTAATTCCACTGATAAATCTTAATTCATCAATACTTAATTATTTGGACGAGATTTGCTGCTTAACTTGTAAAAGTTTTGCTTGCATCTAAGATGTACTGGCATACAACAAAGACTCTAACGACCATCCCAGCCACATAAATAGGGTGCTTGAAACTTGAGAGGCTTAGAAACCATCATCCCCCAAGCTAAGATCTAGTCATAAATTCAGATTCACACAAGGGGACAATCAGTGCGATGTAAATTTCTCATCATTCAATTTCACAGAAACATCAAAAGTCGAAGCAATGCTCAAGTGGCCTAAGCCCCACCCTTTAAAAGCATGAGAGGATCATCTGAGTCGGGAAATTATTTCCAAGATCGTTAGCAGCCAAGAAAAAGCTGACGAATGTGGCTGCTGACATGGCAATTGCAGTGGACCAGGTCAGACCTAACGCATGAGCACTAAGCTAAAAAGGAACCGAAGATCGCGTGCGGATGGGAATATCAATTAACGAGCTGGTTATGAGCTCATGATGGCGGCCTTCTAGTTTTCCAACATTCAAAGGAGCGAGAACGGGTTGAGAGAGGATAACACACCCTTCAGATTACATAGCAACAACATTTCCCCTCCCTCCCTTCAAAATCCAATATTTGCTCTGCTTCATCAAAAGCCCATCACAATTCTCGACAAACACATGCTGGGGAGTCAAATTCGCCACAGATGATCACACACGTACGATGAATGCTCCTACAGTCCTGACCCAAAAGCAAATTGAACGGGGCTCGGCCAAATTTTCTGTTCTCTAATCATCTCATGAGAAGTGCAAGAAGAGATGCAATGCTCGACGATTTTTCTCGGAAAAGAAGAAGACCCACAACGTAATCCGTCCAAAAGAAAGGAACTTGCAGATGGTGTACGGAGCATCATGTGCTTCGGTGTTCTGGGTATACCTTGAAGCGACGCGATTCGGCGAGATGCTGAATCCCGCTCAAGCTCTGCAACGGTTGAACGTCGCTCGACGACGGAAGCATCGAGCATCGCCCCAACATCTCTCCCTTCTTCTCCTCTGAGGAAGACGAAATGATGAGTAACCAACGTTCAGCTTCCTGACCGGTAACGAAGACTACACCGGACCTGTCGGTGGTCGCTATTCGAATTCGATCTCCTAAACATTGATTTTATCGAGTTTTTTTTTTTTTTTCTTAGAAATGTAATAAAGTTTAATAATTAGAATATACAATGATAAATAAAATAAATTAAAGTATTTCGCTACGCCCTCTTTCTTTTAGGCTCTGTTTGTTTTTCAGGAAATGTACAATTTGGATAACATTTTTCTAAGAATGATAATTCGTATCATTTGAAATAATTAATAAAAAAATTCATTGTAGACAATAATTTATATTTAAATATTTTCATTAATAATCTAAATTCTGCTATTATTTTTTGGAAAATGACTTTCAAATGATCAATTTTTTTTTGTAACAAACGGAGCATGATTCTGAATAACTTTTTTTCTCCTTTTATCAATAGATGCCTAACACGGGTTAATATTTAATAGTGATTCATGTGCAAATCATTTCTAATCTAATAATAAATATGATATATAATCCTATAAGAAAATAAAGAGCAGATATGGAAAGCTTAAATAAGAGATTAATAGGTATTACCTCCACCCTTCGTGCAATTTTAGACGTGAGATTCAACTCCCATTAATAGGTATTGCCTCCACCCTTCGAGAGTTGATTTCAAGCACAAAATCATTAATATTGATTTCCGTGCCCCAACCCCGGTACACATCGAAACGTCGCAACTTACAAAGATTTTAGTGCTGTTTAAATTATTACAAAGATTTTAGTGCTGTTTAAATTATTACACACATGGAGTTTCCACCTCAAAGAAGATCCAATGCCACATTGACAATGCCCAAACGACCTCTCACTAACATTCATCTATTTTTGGAAGTAGTCGTCATGTTATATTCTTAATCGCACATCCAACATCGCGGGACGGCAACGCCAATTTATTTTGTGTAACATTAAATTGAGCTATAAACATGCACATTTGATTAACGTTCGAACTGTCATTCATAGTAGAGAGAGACAAAACGATGCTAAAGCACTACCTCATCCAGATTTATGTAATAGTAAAAAGCACAGCGTGTACTCAGAGAAAATTGCCCTGGCACAACAACCAAATGTGCTATTGTCCATTTAACATCAGAGTCGAAACAAGAAATAACTCCATACCCAAGCTAACTTCTCCAATAAGAGACGGCATATGCTTCGGAAACATTCCAACCTGCAAATGGTAACGGTAAAACTAAAAGGAGAACGGCGAGCAAAATCCTAAAAGGCTGATTAACTAGGGGGGCAAAAATAGATCTCTCAAAGCTTCAGGTCCATTATGGAACCCATTCACTCGTCGTCTTCATCCTCGTCGTCGGCTCCAGCAGAATTGAGGGCATTAAGTCGTTCAACCAGCTTCGCCTTCCGCTCCTCGTATGTCAACTTCCTCAAATTGAATCTGGCAAGAAAAGATGACTCGTCTGTCAGTACATAAAACACTTCTAGATCAAGACACAACTGAACAAGCAGATGCCAACAATTTCAAACGCCTCTCCCACGGAAACCAAAACAAACCATCAAAGCAATTCAGTTATATTAACGCAATAAACGAAACCCAGCAAGAAATTATTTCTAAATACAGTGAGAATAAGTACTCTTGTAAGGCAAAAAAGTCCTTAATTTAGTTAAAACGATTGATAATTATAAAAAACCTCGAGATTTTAAAGTCCAGCAAACCTTGGGCACAAGAAAAGAATTGAAAAGCACAACACCCACGGCATTATGTAAAACACCATAGTTATTTTTTCGTCAGCATATATACATATATACCCCCACCTCTTATGTTCCTTAGGTGGCTCCTTCTCAGATTTCTTCATAGTAGGATCAGCACGGATAGCAGCGTGAACCTTCTTGTACAACCCTTCAAGGTCATCTGCCTCAAGTCCTCTCTTGATGTACTCACTGAAGTGAGACTGATACTTCTCAGGTTCATCTTCCGCCAATGTCTAAATAAATATGCAAACATACCCGAGAAATTCAGCTCGCAACCACAACGAGGAGAATTATGGGATAAAACATCAGAATCGCACAAAAGCACAAGTTACCCTCATGTAAGCGGCAACATGCCCACCATAGATGTACTTGCGATGAACATCTGCATCAAGCTGCTTGCTGTCCTTTGAGAAACCAGCAAATCTCTTGTCACTGTGTGGAATATCCAAACCACCATCCAATGCTCCCTGAGAAGAAGATGTGTGAATATTTCCAGACAAACAATCTGGTGCATATATAATGACAGTTCTCTGTCAGCATATCACGTTCACATGAAGATACAGGCATGGAAAACACTTATCATACCTTGAGCGCACCAAAAACACGGTTTCCAGTGGTCGTTCTCAAAAGACCAACATCAAGAAGAGCTCGGAATGGCCTCCTGGTCTCAGCAGGCTCAACAGAGAAATCCTCTCCAGTTGCCTGAGAACAACAAAATGCAACTTCCGTAAGTCAAAATGGTTCATCAAGGAAAGTGGACAATCATGAGTCATAAATGTACCTCAACATTGCCCTCATATTCTTGGTCCATCTCAAGCTTTTTCAAAACCCGACGAGCCAAGAGAAGTCCAGTGCAATATGCTAATCCATTGAAAAGATGGGTAGATTTAGCCAAAAAGGTCAGAATATATACATACTGATAAAAGAGCTTAACAAGCTTATGTGCCAGTAGGGAATGAGTATATGTGTCAGACAAAGGGGGAAAGAGAGAGAGAGAGCAGAACTAAAACACACAACGACATACCAGCTGCATAGTTCGTCAGACCGACTTCAAGCCCATAATGAGGCAGCTCATGGGAATAAGCTGCTGCAAGTACAAGATCTCCAGCAATGCTAGCAGATATTATTTGCGCAACAATAAACTTGTTGGACTACAAAAAGGTTAAGGTTCCAAATCCGCTACGTATGAGACAGGTAAAAAACGACATTCAATTCCTTTAACTGAAAACTTTTAATGGTTTTTTTCAGTTCACCAAAAACTTTCTACATCAAAGGCACGCCCCAGTTAGAAAATGCATGTCTTTCAGGTTTTTGTTTGACTTTACAGCCACTATATTTCCTACAATAAACACACCAATGGACAGCGCCAACCGCATTATAGGATACAAAGCGCACCACAAAGCGATACTTGGGAGTGTTGTACTTGTTCTTGTCCTGATTAATCAGGCGAATTCTAGCCCGATAGTCAGTCTTCCCATCTGCAAAGATACATGGAAACCATTTCAGAAAAAAAAAAAAAACAGCCGGATAATGCTAACCCCATGCAACTCCCACAGCTGAGGACATAATCCTATATACCTCTCCTTCTTTTGTACTTGACCTGGTACCTCTTAAAGTAAGCCCTGCTCTTCAGAGCCTTGACAAATGCCTGATACACAGTGCAAGGGCATGAATAATCAGATACGGAAAGAACACGAAACAGAACATTACGAATATCGCTCGAAAAAACCCATCTTTAAACAAGCTACGCTCGTCAAACGTCCCCTGATCAGATGCACTAAGGGAAGACGCGAATCCCACAAAACCCACGCCAAATCGAACGAATCTCGGATCAATCAAAAGCCGCCGCCGCCGCAACAAAAACAAGAACATCCATCCATTCAACGCCAAGCTAAGAAGAGACGGCGACGAGCAACTACCCAAAGGAAACGCCTTCACAAAATTCATTCTTTCAACGAGTGAATGAACGAGAAACACTCATCTACAGCCGGGCACTACTCGGATCCTTCGCGCTCGCTCGAAAGAGGCTACTCTCAAACTCAAACCGACCAAATTCGGTCACGCGCGACACGATTTCCTCGACTTCATCGGAGGAACAGAAACGACTACAGCCCTAGAAGACTTCCTCGGAGCAGAGCAGAGTGAATCTGAAGCAGTTTCCGAAAGTCGAAGGGTTTCTCGAACTCACCATTGCCGTGGCAGGCTCGGAGCTCTGGAGGAGAAGCGGAAGCGCAAGAGACGGCCGAGCGATGGAGAAGATGGGGGAGCCTTATAAAGAACCCTAGAAGACGTCCCACGCGATGGACGGCTGGGATTATTCCACAGGGTAGGGATGCTGTGGGATGAAATTCGAGATACATGATATAAGTCATTTTTGTAACTTTACTGGGTCGAATTATTTTTCATAAAAGTTATTGCAAATTTCCCAAATGTGAAAATGACACAAATAACGCCTAAACTTTGGTCGATATGTAAAGTCGTCCTTGAACTTTGGGTAGTTGTTCGATTTAACCCTAGACTATATGAAAATATCATTTTATTAATTCAAGTAAATAGACTTTGCTAATTTGACTTCTAATTAGGTAAATTGGGAGACTAGACAAAAAATAATATTACATATAGATTATACACGTGAGATATTCAACTAAAACAGTCCACATCATTAAAAAATTGGATAATAATTTTTTCTGAATTTAACAAATTAAAAGGACTATCATATTATAATTTGAGTTTAATATTTTACATGGATAATCTAACTATAGCAGTTTTTGTCCACTACTCAAATTTACCAAATTGGAAGACAAATCGACACTTTTGTTTATTTGAATTAAGGAAAAGACAATATTAGATATTTTCAAATATAATAAAAGGCTAAATTAAACAACACATAATACAAATTAAAATGTCGAGGATGATATCATATTTGGGCTTAAGAGCGACATAGAATTCTAAGTTACAAGTGATTTGATAGAGAGAGTTAGATGAAACAACTTGAGTTTTTCATGGAGAAAATTGCAAAAACCATCTTGAGTATCCCCCCATATCAAATATCCAGCAAACCTTTGAAAACTTACAATTCGAATCTTGGATCGCAACTTCCTTTCAAGTTGCATCATTCTATCATGTTCACTTATTTATCACTTTTCCTTCTTCTTTTTTTTACCAAACTACCCTTTCCCCAAAAAATTTCCCCACAAACACCAACTGGCCTCCACTCTCCTCCACCATCTGCCAAGCCAACCGCCATTGCGACTGTCGTCAGGCTTGGGTTTGAGGCTGCCGGTGGTTGCCGCCTCCGATGTGGTTTACATCGAGCTTAGACGACCTGACTCGGACCAGATCAGGTCCCCCATGGCCACGACCGAGGAGACCTGCGATTGCAAAACCACGAGTTCTATCTCAGAACTCGCAGGGCTCGCAGGGCTCGCACGAGCCTCCTGAGGCCATGCTCCGGGTTGGCGTGAGCCCATGGCAACCATGGACAGCCTCGACTGAGGTCATCGGTGATCCATCAGTCACCGGATCCTCGAAGATTTGTATTAGTGCCCAGAGCAGAAGAGTTTTTACAGTATACTCAGTAGTCCTCAAGCAGAAAAACGAGTCATGCCTCCGACACTCGCATTCCTCACAAAATACTTAATTTTCGTTGTCCGATGAGGTTCGACTCCCCAGCAAATATTCTAGAGAAACAAATTTTCCGAAACTATGTTCAGCTTATACAAGAAAGACCATACAACAGAGATGACCCTGTAATCTAGAAAGGTCGATGAATAATACACTAATACATTTCAATTTTACAAGAAAATATGGTGGAAAAAATAGAATACCAATTGCAACCAAAACCAAAAATCTCGATAAAGATATGACGTGATTCAAACAGCCGAAAGACTGGCCCACTTTCCCATATCGTATGGATCCGCATAGTGGTACAACTTTATTCTATTCGACAACGACAACCCAGCGGCCAATTGTGAAGTTCTAAAGTTCGGGTCTTCCTGTTCGGCAGGGTCATCAACAAATGCAGTGACATCGCCGAGAAGTCTGAATGTTACTCGGCGTGCTTGTATCTTTCTATGGAAGTCGAAGTACATGGGAGTGCCGGGTTTCGCCTCGGGCAACTGATATTCTCCTACAGTCACCATTTTGTGGGAGTCCTGGAACAAATCGTTCTCTGGTTAAAACTAACGGACGGGGTAGTAGATCTAAAAAAAGAAAATATATGTCTGCAAAAGTACAAGCAAGACACCATCTGAAAAGCTGTCACCGAATCTGTCTCCCAGCAAGCGCGCATGCATGTGAGAGAGAGAGAGAGAGAGAACACATATGTAAAGAGTATTCAACAAATTGAACACATTCAAGACAAGCACGTACAGAGGAGATTCACCAAAGACACACCACTCTGAACACTACAGCAAATAAGACAGAAGCATGCCCCGTGCAATGGAGAAGCAAGTGTACATCAACTTCAAGGGTGTGGAATGGCAATTTTAAAGGTACCTGGAGGGCAGAAACTTGCATATATAGCACAGCTGGAGAGATGTATCTCTCGTCCATTAATGTCAACCCATCCTGCGTATATGCATCTGGAAGCGGCGAATGAGTGATCCGTGGCTTAATTGCACTAAAAGCATCTAAACGAAATCCTGCAATCAAAGGTGAGAGAGGAGAAAGGTACTGCTCCAAGGTAAGATCATTGTCCATGAGCCTCTCAGCCTCAATAGGAACCTATAAAAAGTCATTGATGGATAAGATGGTCATCAGCAAATAGCATGATTGGAAGTTCGACATGAAGCCGAGTAAAAGAAATGCTTGGAAATCAGTAGTACCTTAAACCTATTTAACTGAGGAACTCTGTCTGACAAGTTTCTCAAATTCATCTGGTCAGAGCCTGGTGGTACCTCTGTCTCTTTCTTTACCGTGCTTCCAACGACTAATATTCTTTTGGCATGAATACAGGGTTCACTTTCAGTTGAGCCTCCAAAGGAAGCACGCCGGCTAAGCTGTGAGAACGGATTCTCTTCCAGAGCTAAGAGATTGATATCTTTCTCAAGATTAACAGAATAGGAACCAGGACGCTGAAGGCGCAGAGTAATCCATAAAATGCGGCATCGGACAGGATTTCTGAAAGCAAATTTTATATGCCTGGGTACTTCATCCTCCCCAGCCAATTTTTCTTGACCATAGAATTCTGAGGAAGATGCTATAAGAGACTGGACATCCCACTTTCCCATGCATGATCTTTCTTCTTTCTGTATCTTGTTACTAGCCCAGATTTGCACCTGTCATTGCATCAGAAGAGTTCTACCCAAAGTAAGCGATAAAGTTTCTAGTCATGTAGTAACGATGAGACTGTACTTGGTGGGGCCAAAACATCTGAACTCATCAGGCAGTGATTGATTCTCATAATCACTTGTTCTAACAAAGCACCTCAAGGGAAGGAGGATAGTACTCACCTTAGGAGTGAAATCAAACAAGTTATGTCATCCTCTTCTATCCGAAAGCTCATTTCAGTTATCCCAATTGTATATCCGTAATATCATTCCTCACATGATTAGCATAGCCCACATGCACTTAAAAGCATATCTAAGCACAAACAGATGTACCAAACTCCTGTACTAGACTGGCACAATTTCCACGACTCAATTGGGACAACCCATGAGATTTATATGGCTTATGCTTATCTCCTACAATTCCTCTCAAGAAGAGCACAGAAGTCGAAGAATTAAAATCACCTATCCACTACATTATATCTTTTCAACTGTTTTTTTTTTGGGTTGGGGGGGGGGGCGAGGGTGTGTTAGGTGTCATACTTCAACTGTTTGTTTACATACAATGCAACAAATGTAATTTGATTCAGGGGAAACTATGGACGGTCAATCCATCAACAAATGAAATAACAATTCAGCCAGATAAGGATATACCCAACACATGGAACCCAGCAGATTTTGATGCATTAAATAGGTTATTGACATCTTATAACTTCACTTACACTGGGAACATCCGCCGCAGAATAGCCACATGGACTAACAAGCATGATCACTCCACTGACATCGGAAAGGGTTCCCAGAGCAATGACCAGTTCAACAGAGGAATCACTGGTAGGAGCCTCCCAATACGAATGCTCCGACCCAAAAGCGAGAGGAGCAAGCAATGATAATGGTGGGGCAGAACCCACTGCTGTTGGGACCTAAAATTACACACAAGTAAAAACCAATGATGTAAAAAATATAGATGTCAAATGAAACAACTTGATGGTGTTGGAGGGCTTTTTACTCCCAACTTTGCTTTATGGATGTTAACCATCAAATGCTTGGTAGGAAAAGCCATTTAAAAGCCAACCCATAGAATCTAGAAGCACAAACTGCTTTCTCAACCTTCTTGCAAACAGCATGTACAGAAAAGATAGGAACATGACACACTAAAATATGTCTTTTTGCTTTAAGTCCTGAAATTAACAATTGGACAAATTTTGACTCCCATACGCTACAATAGCTATAGCATAATCAAAGCCGCAAGCACTTGTATACAGGCTTTAGGAAGCATGAACATGTCCTCTAAAATGAAATAAAGCTCCTCAGTTTGATGTTATTTTCCCGCTCCATATGTGGATAGTTAATAGGATTGAGGATTCTGGAGTTATATGTTCAGCATGGAAGTCCAGCAATTTATGCATCCTTTTCCACTAACCAGTGAGAGGAAACTTATCTGGATGCTATTCAAAGAAATTTCAAGATACCTCAACCATAAATCCCTGTTACTTCCAAAGGGACTATACTTCTAAAATCTAAAAAAACTACCACTTGAAATTTAGACAATCGAGGGTATCACTATAGTTTATTATAAGAAAATTGGTTTAGGCCAAGCTCAAAACTGGAGATAGAGAGAGAGAGAGAGAGAGAGAATGAAGAAAATCTCTCGAAAAGCATGCATGACTATTGCTTCAGAGAGTTACTTGTTAAAGGTTTTGTTTGGTTTATAGGAAAGCACACATCTACCACATTTCCAGTAGTTGGGCAGCACAAAAGCTGGTCAGTCTTAAACATTGTTCAAAGAAGACCCGCCTTTAGTTCACAAATATTCTCCTCAAAATGAAGGCACCAAGAGCTGAAAATAGTTGTAATAATGGAAAAGATAAGGAAAGCTCTGAAATATGTAAGATGCAAGAAATTACCAAATGCAACAAGCTGGCAAAAGGGAATTCAGCAAGTGATTCCTCTCCTTTAAGTAGTTTTCTTTGAGCTTTAACAGCTCTCTTAGGATTAGAATATCTATTTCTTTCAGATGGATAATCCCTTAAGGAAGATCCCATCACCTCATACAAGGCTGTATAAGCAGCATCACCAGCACGAGCACTTCTTCTTAAGCTAGTCAAGACCCTGATGTAGTCCAACATCAACGCATGAAGCACAATGCCTTGGCAACACCTCTTGCAGATAATACCATCAATTGCTGTGGATCTGTTTGTTGAGACATCAATTTGACCACCATGGCTCAATCCACCCTGACTCTGAACACTACCATAACTTGAGGGATCTCTAGAGATATAACTCTGAAGAAGAAGAGCTCCTTTACCAGCGCAACAAACCTTACAGACTTTCCTTTCACACTGAGAGCATAATAGACTAAGTTGTGACGAGGTTGATGAAACTGTTGAAAATGGAGTTGCAGGAACCCCAGTCTCAGCATGCACCTCACACATACTGCCCAAGCATTTTTCCCCTAATCCAGTCATGTTCCAGAAATCTATGATGTTATTATCAGTATTCTCAAGACCAATTGCAGCAGTGATTCTGTCTTCAAGTGAAGCTTGCCCAAGCCATGCGAGCAAATTGGCAATTCTGCATAATCTTTTCATATAAGATTCGTCAAGCAACAGATTGGGGTTTATTGAAGCAGGATCAATCCCAACTGACAAAAGAGCTCTATCCCTTTCAGCAGCTGAAAGATTTAGTCGAAGCGTTCTATTTCAAGCTCCGTGGCTTCTGTAAAGTCGAGCTTCTTTCGCTGTTAAAAATGCATCAGGTGTCAACTTACAAACTCAATGAAGTTACAAGAAAGTGCAACAAATCACTTGTTAAGGGCATATTTGAACTAATATGTGAGAATATTTCTAACATTTACCAATTTAGGCTATCTATCTGAGACAAACCTAGAGATAAAAGAGGTGACAGCGAAAGTTAAAAGGATAAGAGGCAAATTGTACTTGGAGCCATTTTTCAGAAGAACTTATTGCAACTTTCTTTTTTCTTTTTTTTGGTCAGAGCAATTTTCATTTTATAAAAGTTACTAAATTGACAGTTATAAATCGGCTAAGCATTTCAAAAAAGTTGGGTAACTTGGAAGGATGTCAGAAACATTGTTTTGAGAGATGAACTAGAATTACTTAAGACATAAAGAGATTAATAATGAAACAAAGAGAAGCAGTTACACTTGATAGTATCTCGGTAATTTGGAAGGACATATTTCAGGTACGCATTCCTTGGCTTACCAAAATTGTGGATAAGATATTACAAACAATGAAAACGCCACATTAGTATAGAAAGAATGCTTTAGTACCTTGGTATGAAGAAAATTATCAGCAGAAGATATGTTAATTGTATATACAATTAGTGAGTCATCCAATGGAAGCGCGAAAAGAGGAAAAATCCACACAAGAAACTGGCAATTTCCAATAAGTAATTTGGTTTCTTATTAGAAAGATCAAACCACGGATGCTTTCTATGCTGCCCAAGACTAAAGAGAAATAAAGCTAAAAAAAGAACCAAAAGTATAAAAAATAACATCAACATGTAAAATCATGTAGATTGCACATTAAGACAACAGATTTACAACGACGGTGCAAGGGGGGAAAAATGAATCTCCCTAAGATTTATCTATTGAAAAGAACATCAAGGGAACATAAACCATGATATAACACGAGGAGATCCCAACATACCAGGTCAGCCCCTGCAAGGTACTTCAGATGCCCGATGTACTGCTGGTTACCATTTGCTAACGTTTTCTCAGCTTCTGGAAATGTCTTTCTATCATTTTCAGCACCATGATACTCAACAACCGCTTGATCTAAGAAATCAAGGTCGTCTCCATCATATGTAACATTTTCTGCCAACGGATGAGAAGGAGGTTCATTAAATGTATCCCCTCCTGTCAAAAGGTCCACAAAGTGGTTCCCCGAAATGCCTCTTTCATCTGATGGCAACACGTTGTCATTGGACAAAGATCCAGAGAAAGGATTAGACTCGGGATTAGACATAAAAGGATTACTCTCCTTTTGAAATTTTTTGCTGAACTCGATAAGTTTAGCACCACAGCCTTCCCCAGTGAAAGCTCCAGACCAAGGGAGGGAAGCTCCAAGAATTTCGATCTGTGAAACAATATATGAGAAAATCATATCTACCATAATACACGGAAGAGAGTACGGGGAACTCACAAGAATGGCAGATAAAGTAGGAAAAGGAATACACAAGTTAAACTTCACATGATGCCTAACAACAGCAATACAGTGCCCTTATGAGTTCCTGATCAAGAAATGGTTTGTTTCTAATTACAAGTGAGAAATGAAACAAGATGTGGTATTAAGCAACAGGACATGGAATTTATCAACAGTTTTCACACCTTCTCTGCCTAATGGGTTAACATTTTGAGTTGGAATTTCTCATGCTTTCTAATTTATAGATATTTTCGCACGACCAAAGAGAAAACCATGAAGCATTGTCAATTTGAAGATCTACCGATGCGAATGCATTCCACCATTTGATACAAGAACAATAAAAAAGATACCATCACCATTAAGTCTTCCATTGGAAATTAAAACCACAATGACATATAGCACACATGCTTAGATTTATTGTTTATATAGTTAGTTATAAGAACAAATGCAACAAATCCAAGCACATATACTGATTTTTTTCTTTTACCTCACCAAGCGTCACAAGGCTTCGTTCAGAGAGAGCAGGATAAAAGTGAGTGCAACTACTCGAGTAAGAAAGTTCAGTTCTCCTTCAACTTCTTCATAATCATATAGTAGTGAAAGAGTTGATGCATCTTGAGAATGAAGTCGCGTCCCTGCTCCGGTAATAGCCATATCTTCTGCACTAATTGGTCCGGGTAAGGGGATCAAAATATTTGTCCCTTTTGCACACATAGGAATAGTAGCGCCCTGGGAACAGAAAAACGAGAAATAATTAAACTATGCATATGATCAAATTCCAAGCCTGATAAATAAAAAAATTGTTTTCAAGCCATGTTATATGCATGTTTCTAATAAGACCATGAAAAAAGCATATCAATCGACTAGGTTTTGCCCAAAAACCCAAACCAATACAGAAAATTTTAGTTATTTTAAGACCAGCTTGGCTAGCAGGTGGTTTACTACGGTTTTGGATCAGACATTTAACAAAATTAAATTGTTTAACCTTACTTAATCACATAATACCCCTCTGCTCTTGCTTCACTACATCACAGAAATTTTTTGCTAATGTCCTTTTCTTTTGTTAATTTCATTAGTGCACATGACTATGCCTTTTTGACCATCATGCCTTTGACTTTTCCAATTACATTAACATGACAGGGCATAAGCTGGACTAGAGACTAATGATGTTAGCAGCAGGATTACACGGCAAGTAAGGAAAAGTCACTTGCTGCCAAAGAGATGCGTGTCTTGCCTGTATAGCTATCTCACTATTACACCCCTTTTTCCCATTATCATCGTGTTCTTCTCTTAATTTCTCTCGCTTTGCACACCATGACACTTCTACTCCAGAGAGTCTACTTAATCCTACCATGCCCCCTTCTTTTCTTTTCACTCAATCCTACCGTGCCCCCTTTTCTTCTTCTTCTTCTTCTTCTTCTTCTTCTGCTCTCTCCACCATCACCTCATCTCCATGTTATTTTATTTGTGCAAAGGATCCCAAGCATGAAGAGCATACAAAAGCCAGCTCTGGTTTCTCCTTCCACAATTGGTTATCAGATATTTTGGTGCTTGTAACCAGGAATTGGACAAACCAAAAGAAACAGCACAGAAGAAGATGGGATAGAGGAAAAGACAAAGGAAAGGGTAAAATCTGTAAACCAAACTAAAACTGCTTGGGTGAAGAATTGCCTCACATAGATGGTCAAAATTTAGATTAAATTGGCATAGACTGCAGTCAACCACTGATCCATCAGAGAGTCTCACCATTGTAGCCATTCTATCTTTATTTTAACACTTGAACCAGAGAGGTTGGATTTGTTAAGCCACAAGCTGGCTCCTTGACAGGTTCTTTAGCCAGTCCGGTTGTAGAAACACTTTGCAGCACAAGTAAAAACACTTGGTATAGTTGGATGATGGAATAGGCTACAAAGGAGCCACAAAACTATAAATTCTAGTTCCGAAGTTCTAGGTTTCTCTTTCAATTTTCCACCCACATACATCTGTACTGCTAGACAAATATTACTCTATACTAATGACCACCATTCACTACAGTCAATCAAATTCCAATCAAACCCCCACCACTTATGGAGGAGCTTCACTTGACTTTGAGATAACAAACCAGCGAATTGGAGGAAAATTCTGTCCTCTTTTCTTTTCTTTTTTTTGGGGGGGAGGGGACACAAGTGCATATTCAAAATGAAAAGCATGTGTAAATATAACTCCGCACAGAGGATAACAAGATTTTCTGTGTTTCTTCTTCACCCATTGGGATAATAACCTACTGACAAAAAAGGATGTGCCAAGAACATCACTCATCCAATGGACCTTCTTCATGCCTTTAGTCACCAGTAGGTGATCGCAAACAGTTATAGGTATGGAAACTAACATAACATAAGTTTCAATGAAATAATTTTGCGCACTAAAAATAAAAGTACTGAACCATTTATCTGATCGGGGTACATTAAAGCACAAACCAATATAGCCAGAAGCATGTATAGGGTGCATAAAAGCTACAAGGATCAAATGTTAAAAGACAATGGTTTTTTTTCTGAAAAGAGGTTCATAGCCCCCATTTTCCATTCAAGTATTTGTTCGCTTACATTATTGCGAAGGAAAAAACTCTTGGTGCAGTTTCATAGTAGAAATATTACTTTCAGAACATTTAGCTAAATAAATAAAAATGTAGAGTGAAGATAAAACATCTTGCGCATTTGAACTGGAAAGAAGCTGTCCTCCTATTTTACAGACAAAAATTAAAAGACTTTATGCAAAGAATTGCATTCTTGGGCCCAATCTAATCATTAGTTAGCATGCTAAGCAGAAAATGTAAACAAGTATAAATATTTAATAAACTCTGTTTACAATATCTCAATCACTCTGCAACTTCTATATATGCAGTGCATAGAGTGCTGTTATATCCTCTCAAGAGTTTCCCATCAGATAACCATTTAGGAATACAAAAAAAGTAAATGCTTCTTACAAAACATCATAATTACAAATTCAAGTGGTTAAACTACAGAGTGATGAAGATGAAACATACCTCCAGGACCAGTTTAAGATTATCAAGGTCCTGGCCAGTCCTTACGTCAACTGTCAACGGATATGTTGAATCATCTGCACCATGTGATATTGTGAGAAGAAGCTGACAGACATGGCAAGGCTCAGCAAGATAGACAAGAAGTTCAACTGCATCCGTAGTCTGCGGGCAAACCTGTGAAAAAGGAAGGGAACTTGCTCCAGTGAGAAAGTATTAAACTGAACTGACATTTTTTTACCTTCAATACTTGTTCAAGTCTTCCTTGTCCATTACAAGCCATCAAGAGTCTTTTAGTTGTGAAATTATAAGCTGAGGAATGAGAAGTAACTTAATACCCAGATTACATCCTTCTTCTTGAAACTTAGGAGACTTGAGGCACCATCACAGTTCGGGAAAATGTTGGCAACTGGCTTGAGAAAGAATCCTGATGGACGAGAAAGAACCTGCAATCATCATAAATGAAGAAGACGGAGATATTTATATGTGAATATTCATTCTATAATAGCCATTTCTTTCCAACAGATGATCAGCTCGACTCAAGCAATGATTTTTCTTTTTACTACACAACAATTCACTTGATACTTTAAGACAGATCATAAAACATCTGAATGCAGGAATATGAACTTTCATATGTAAAAGTTAGCACAATCAATTAGTATGAACATCATCTGGGTACTTCACAAAAAACCCAAAAAATTCCGAGGGGGAATTATACTATGATGATTCTAGAAGGCAAACTCAATTTCAACTATTGCAGTGAATTTTCATAGAAATGTGAGACAAAGTCACTTAAAATCCAAGCATTGGTGACTTACAAGCCACTGAAGATTATGGTAGTACAGAAAGGTTCCGTCAAAAGGCAAAGCAATCAAGTGAGGACATGGCGAAGTATAGAAGAAGATGCACCTTTTGCATAACTACTTTTTAAATTTATTTAAAGAAAGGGTGAAAATTTAAAAATTGTCAATGAGGATATCAAAAACAGAGCTTCAATCCCAAAACTAATAGAATGCTCTGAACGAACTTTTAGACTTTTTTCCTTTTTTCAAATCAAGAAAGTGCCATTAAGGCTATGCAAAGATATGCTGATTTTTCAACAAAATATCAAAGCACGGGAAGAGTTCCAATCCTGACACTTCACCTTAATTTTTTTCTGTTGTTTCTATTCCTGTTGTTGTGTTTTCTATTTGATTCTTTTCTCCATAAACTTAGGTCTAGATCCTGTGTTTCACATGTAAACTGCAACTTAAGCGAAGGGGAGTGATATGAAATATGGTTGACATACAGTATGGCCTGTTTTCTGAAAGCTTAAACTTTTGGGAAAAGAGTTTGTCAAACAAAAACTAGAGAGCAAGAAACAAAACAGCCCCCAAAGCATACACATTACTACTTAAAGAAATTTATCGAATGAGATCTTTTAGATAGATTAAACGAGCTGATTGTACACATTTTGGGGTGATCATGCACATGTTCTGTCAGCTGTGCCTTCACAGGACGATGTAGGCATTGCAAATTATCCTGTCAGCTTTCACACCTATGTTCTACGTCATCTCTTTGCTAATTACTAAACTCTCTTTTGTAGATCATGCAACATGTTTTGCACCCAAAATTTGGCATTTCAATTAAGGAAAATATATCAGGGGCTAAAAAGATCCAAGAATTAAAGAGTGAAAGAAGATTTGAAAGTTATAAAATGAGGAGGAACCAGGCATAACAAAAGAGTGTGTGACAAAAGCAGCAACGAGACAGAAATGAGAAGTAATCTGAGCTTTGCTTCAATAAAAGAAGAATGTTAAACATACATACACTGAGAGGTTGGACTGGAATAGATGGAAGATGCTTAAACAGTCTCGTTCCAAGAAACATCTCCAGTTGCTTCTGGCGGGAACTATCTACAACTGCATTTTGATATCTTCTCTGCAAGGTGATTTTCAGGTTCTGAGAATACTGCTTAAAAGTCCCTGCTTCTTCATTGAATATGCTGAGTATTTGGCTGTGCATTGCTTTGGACCCAGTATAAAGTGTTGCATGGATATCACCAGCCAGCAGGAAAAGATCAGCTAACTGAGAAACAGGGGACAATATTGTAGATCTCCTAAACTCATCAAAATTCATGTCAAACCTCTTCCAAGGTTTATCTGGACATGGATGTGTCCACGTTGTCGTCCTGGTGTTGTGATCTACATAGTATACCTTCCCTGTCACTGCATCAGATCTCTTTTCCCATCCTGGTGGCAGTGGAGCAGTATACCCACTATTCTTATCAGGTGATTGATAACCATATGGCCTGTCAGTGTCAAGTGATATTCCTAACCGCCTACACTGCTCCACAAAAACTTGAAGGGCGCCAAAGTAACTAGCTGCATTAGTTCTATCCAGTGAATCAGCGCAATTGTAGCGAATTACACCATTTTGATGTGATCTTAAGCAGAATGCTCCTTCAATGTCATTATTGTAGATAACTTCACCCCAGCAATCCTTAGTACGTTGTCGCGAAGGCAAATAATCTCCTTCGGAAATGCCTACGGACATTGTAGGATGTTCTAGAAGTGTCCACAGTTCTTGAATAGTTTGTTGTTCACCTTTTAATTTTGTACTGGCATGCCAGTCATAATTTATTAGATGTATTCGAGTACTTGGGAGTTTTTTAGTTGCTTTAATGTCATTTATACATTCCACAAAATGCTGAACTAAAATTGTTTCAGACTTTCCTGGTCCATTCCTAAGCAAGTTTATACAAAAAATTGGGACAGAAGCAATCTTTCTCTGATTCCCACCAACAGTTGCATCCAAATTTCGTGCATCGTATCTCTTACTCAGCCTCTGAAAGTACTGTGGACTTCCTTTATACGGATCTCGATCAGCAACATATATTTCTGCTTCAGCAGCCATTAACTTTAACTCTGCACCCCACCAGATCGGGATTGTGCCCCGTCGCCAGATATATGTGTTGAAGGGAACACTTGGACCTGCCTTCTTGGGTACCCATACGAGCTGCTCACACTCTACTTCATTTCCTATAAAATAATATTTCTGCACACGTTCAGGTGAAACTTGCCCACAATTATAAGGAATGTACATATTGAGGCGGTAAAATTGATTGCACACTCTCAGGGTCAAGAGAAAAGATCCAAGTTTTGGAACCACATTGTGAAGTCATGTATTTCCAATAACAACAGCCAGGGCATGCCAATAAAAATCAGAACCTAGACAACTGGAAACGCGTCACATCACATTGGCCATTCAATAATTCCTAGGTTATAATTATGAGCCACATTACTAACATTAATCTTTTTGCAGCTATCAATTTCTAAAACTAATTAAAAGCCAACTTATGCATATGTAGACGAACACATCATGTAGATAGTATCACAAGTGTTAAAATGTCCAACTCAAAATCTAACGCTGATAGATGAAGGGAAACTTTGTAAATATAAGGCCCATTAAAATGCCATATACAAGTAAATACTTTAACACACCCTCTCACGTATATTTAGACTAAGAACGACACATGAAATTGATGAACGGGAAGCCTCGCATGCAAAATAAACGGGCGCAACCTATCTTCAATATCCTGTTAGAATATTCAACCCAAAAGCTTAGACTAATAGGTGAAGGATAACTTCATGAATATAAGGCCCATTGAAACCCAAAGTCGAACATCTGATACTCTAATAATAAGCACCAAACAAAGGTTATTTGCAACTCTAAGAAAAGTATTGCTGAATTCCATGTGAGTATTTCATACCCACAATCAAGAATTTTAAGAGTGGAAACAGCAAAAGGCAATCAAATGAGTAACAGGACACTAATAGGAAAAAATCAAACAAATTACAGCAGCTAATCAGCATGGACCATAGACTCTAATTGATTGGAACTGAAAAATAACCATCCCTACAATAACCAGGCATTGCAATATATTATAATATATGTCATAGAAATTCAGTGAAGAATATCAGCACATATCAAACAAAAAGGTTGGTTGGAGCCACCAGCAACATAACACTAGCTACATCAGGAAGTCTTGGTGGACCCAGTACAGGACAGTGCAAGCAAACAGGCATTAAGAAACTAAATACCATGCCATGTTTGTGCATTATCTTACCTGTGCTAAAACACGAGTTTAATCCCCTAGCCAGATAACGAGTCCCTGGATGCAATCTGCTACGGCGAGCTGTCAGTGTAACAATCCCTTCTACTTGTCCTAAGCTTCCAAAACTTCGACATTCTGCAAACCCCTATAGATTAGGATTGTGTAAGAGAGCAGCAGTTGCCAAAAGGAACATGGTGACACAGTACAGAACAGCAAATAAGTAATGCTTCATGATTCTTGACGTATCAAAGCAGGCTAGTTTACTTTGATAAGTCAGTAAATTGGTTATGTTAGTAAAATATCACTTCTGCTAACCAACTATTTCAATGCACAGAGTGTGGTCTGCATAAAGGAAAAAGCATGAAACCTGCTCCCCTACAGTCTGATTTGTTTTAATCCGAGACATAAACAAAGATCAACTACCAGAGCCTGCTCCCCGACAGTCCGCCGTCTACAAAAATCCATGCTTCCAACTGTCACTGTCATATACCCTGCGCTTCCCTCCCTCCACCCTAAAAATTAAAATTAAAAACCTAGAGAAAAGGAGGAAAAAAAATTCAAAAAGCCATCCTTCTCTCATTTGGCAAATCATAGGCTCATTTGGTTCACAAAAATTTCAGTTTTCATTTTCAGTCAAAAATGAAAAATGAAAATAGATTCTGTTTTCATTTTCAATTTTTTGAATATGTGTTTGCTACATAAAAGTTATTAGCAAAAATGAATATGGTGAAAATACTTTGATTAAGTTATTTTCAAAAAATTTAATTGTTAAAATTTATACTATTTTTTTTTTTTAACAAGTGCCCAATACCTAAACAAAGAAAGTTTTCATTTCCAATGCATTATCTTTCTCATGTTAGGGTAATTAATGCATTCGAAATGAAGACATTTCCTTATTAAGAATGAAAACATTCCCTTATTAAATATGGTCAACCGATGCTCCTAGCGATCTCATTAACAAGACCCTGTTATAATCTATATTAGTCTACTTTGAATGAGTTAATAAATGTTATTTAGTAATAATGGTTTTAAGTGTTTGAACATCAATTTGTTTCAACGTAGGAGACTTGATGATCATTTCCCATCCATTGGCCGACGCTGCCATTATCAATATCAATGGTTCAATGTAGAGAGAGGGAGAGAGAAGCAATAAAACTTTTGTCTGACAAAGTCAGACACTCATCCTTCGGTGGAAGCCGTGCATTCACTAAAGCTACTTTAGCCACATTTTGCCAATTGATACCTCTTTGCTTGAACAAGTTCATTTAGATTCATTCTAAGGTTCTGCTAAGAAAACGATTTCACCTGACCTACGAAATTGCACTGGCAAATGGCCCCAAAGAATTTGTACGTCATGAGACCAGCACAATGAGTGCAGTCATTGTGGCATTCAAGGTGATCTGTTCATTCACGTCCTTCAAATAAAAATATAGGTAGGGCTCTTTGTTTTAGTTGAGACCACCCAATGGCACCTAATCAACCATGCAGATTTCCTTTGCTTTAAGGAAAGACAATAAGGATAAACCCCACTAATGGCACTGTCTGCAACACAAGATATGCCAATAGTTCAGAGTGCCCTTTATCTGATTGAGAACTGCATCAGCACTTATCCTCTTTACTAGCAGATTCAATCAGGAAGAAAGATCCGGTAGGACATAACATCCCCTGCTATGCATTTAGACATTGCGATCCTGACCAGAAAAGACAAAATTGCATCCCACTCTAAGAAATTCTAACTCACATACTCACGCACATTTACCAAATATGCTGCTGTGTTCCTTCTACAAAAGACCTAGTCAATTTTTCTGCTTTCGCTATTTTCTTGATCAATACCTATAATGCAAGCTCAATGAGTCCTTTTTCCATAAAGGTTTCAGACTATCAGTGAAAAGTGGTCCCTACTGAAGGAAAAAACAAGAAATCACTAGGCCATTACTAGCACGCACTAATAAAGAATTTCTCCAGCAACTCATTCTTTATTGTGAGATGGAAATAGCCCGATGTTATGAGCGTAACAGTAACCATAAAACTCTTAACCACCAAAGTCTGATTAAGAATGACAGATAAGGTGAGAATAGAATTAAGAACAATTAGAGCAAATATTGGACAAAATCACTATGATACAAAATAACTCAAAGAAGACAAGACAAGCATCAATATGGAGGTACCAAGTCCAAAGAAAAACCTGCAGAAGTGTCACGCAATGGTGTCGTAACCCGATATTTTTAAATGGCATTGAGAACCATCCATTCCAAACAAATTCATCATCCGGACTTTCCAGAGGCATCCGACTTGGAAAGGGCCTGGTGATGTCCCTTGTCTCACAATAGTAATGCTTCCCATCTATGTCAAGCTCCACTAAATCCTGAATATTCTTCAATTCACCTTTTCCTTGGAGTTGAGGGATTTGAAGTGAGACCTTGATCCACTCGCTCTCCGTCACAGTATATACATCCCCCCCACCAGGTAAATTTGGAATGGTGGGAGTTACTTTTTTTGCGATAAGAAGTAGGCCGACGCCCCCCAACGGAGCATAGCCCAGTATTGCCCTACCATTAGAGACGCTCTTGCAATTCCAACGAGAACCATTTGAGACAAAATTTAAAGCTTGTTCCTCAGATTTAAAAATATCTAAACCTGGTTTTCCCTTGTAGCAAAGGACGCCTGTAGTTGGATCAATGTAGATGACCTGAGTATCGACCCTCGTCGACAAGCTAACGATTATGTATACTTCACCACTAGCCACAGTCACCACAACCACAGACGTGTCCTTCGAAGCACCTACTACGGGACAACGGCATGCCAAGAAAAAGATCAGTAAATTAAAGACACTTACCAATACAGAATGCTTTAGATGTGAATATAAGAAATAAAAGGTCAAGTCCTTCCGTGAACTAAACTTCCTAATCACGAGTGAAAAATAAAACAAATAGAAAGAAAGGCAAACAAAATGTTAAGTTACTGTAAGTAAACACTAGTAAGGAGTAGCAAACACGAAAATAAAATAAAATTGAGTCCAATCACTCACAAATTGCACAAACTAGACTACCAGAATACTTGAGAGCAGTTCGATCAATTTCAGATTCAAGTTGCAGAAAGCACACCATGGATCTGGGATAATCCATATTCAAAACATTTCAAAGAGCTCGAGTGCGGCGTTCATTTGGGGTTGAGAAAACACGTAGACTCAAAGAGCTCCACAAACCAAACCAATTAGTTCAATTTCCACTCACCTATAAGAAGTTAAAATTCCCTGCTAACTAGAGACATACTCGCAAAATTTTTGTCATACTTTTGAAGCTCCGAGCCGAGCTCATGATCCGTTCATGTTTAGACCAAAATTCACATCAAGCCGCCTCAAAGCTTAAACACGTATTCTAGACAACGCTAACTAGCATAATTCTTCTAACAGCTCCCATGTCTTGAGCACATTCAGGCAATGATCCAGAATCCAGAACGCGAGGACGCGCGGAATCTTTCAAATCGCAGCCGATCACCGCGAACGACAAATGCGCACAGAGGACGAGCGGCTCACCCGGTGACTCCATTTCCGCGCGAAATCGGCCAGATCAGGACGCGTCGTCTGGAGCCGCGCCGCTCATAATCCCCCGCCGCACCGAGCGAGATCAATCCGTCGACCGCCGCAACGAATCGGAGGGAGCGAGGTCGATTTGGGAAGGAATGGAAGAACCAGGCGAGTCTCGAGAACGACGAAGAGGAGGAGGATGATGGTCGAACGGCACTGTAAGGAGGATGATGATTGATGAATCGAGAAGTCTTCTTCGGGAGATGCGCAGACAGCGGTTGAATCGTACGTCTTCTCTGTTGTGGAATCTTGGAGAACGAAAAAGCTTCTAATAAGATCCTTAATTTTTTTTTTCCCCCTATTTTCCCCGTAAAAAGTTTTAAATGTCGAAAAATATTTTTTTTGTTCAAAGTCGAAAAAATAATTAATAAATAGGAAACTGTGGAGATGGAAGAAGAAGCACGTCCTCATGCTCATAGCCAGTATTTTGGACGCTTGCCTAGACCTGTGAAATAGATGGATCGAATTGATTTGTGTCGATCAAAAGTAGTACAATCCAAATTAATCCCTTCAGTCTAATTTGATACATTTTCTTTAATTCGATTCGTATTAATAAGACATTTTCGTATTTAATTCAATTTATGAAATCTCATATCCAAACTGAAATGAGAATACGAGGCGAATAAGTGTGAGATTAAATGAAAGGAAAAAATAATGAAAATAAAGTCAGAGATATATTAGATCTTAATAAATTGTAAATTCATTTATGATGCATTGAACGCATATATTATGCTATTGTCACGTTATTAAATAGGAATTGTAATAAGGTTGGAACAATCCCCTTTAGATTGCAGGGTCGGGATTTTTCGAGGGTCGAAAAGTGATCGGAAAATTCGAATGTGTCAAGAGGATCCAAATAACGTGGAATGCACGTCTTGACCAAATGGATCAATCACGTCAACCGTGGCATCGCCTTGGCTTCGTTTCTTCCGCTGCTTTTTTCTCTCTTCTTTTTGGATTTCTTTCGCTTTTATTTCTTGGCTTGGCCTCATCGTTGTCCGTGACAGTAGACGGCATCCTCGTCCCCAATCTTGCAATCACACGTGGCTGATTTTTGTACGTCAATGAAGTCAATGGAGATAGGGTCTGCTCGTTAAAGTTATTTATTTCTGTTTATAAATAAAATTTATTTTTTTTTGTTGAAAGCGAAAAAGAAGAGCAAAAGCGTTTGTTTGCATTTTTATTTCAAATTTATTTTTTTTTTTATTCAATAACACATTTGAAAGCGAAAAATGCAAACGAAAAAAATGTATTAAAAAATAAAATAAACAAAAAAGAACACAAATTTACTAAACGCGTGTTTATGTTTATTTTTATTTAAAAACAAGTTTTTTATTCAAAAAATTGTTAAACAAAAACATTTTTTTCTATTTATGTTCGCAAACAATTTTTAAATGAAATGTTATCAAACGTCTTTGCAGGTGCTACTAAATGATAATGCTTCTTTTCAAAGTTAGGTGTTTTAACACTTGGTATGTGCTAATAATTACTTGGTAAAAGAAATTGGGCTAGTGACTCCTAAAACTGTGTGGCAAATAACTGACATAAAGTGGATCTCTATGAATGATTAATGCCTCTTATCAACTGTGAAACAAATAGATATTATAAAATATCTCTATTTTAATACGTAAAAGCGCTCATTTAATATTCACAAAAGAAAAGACTCATTTTATCGACTTGGTGCATTTAATGCCCAAGAGCCTATTTTACTATGATAATATTAAATTATAAATTTGAATTGTGCATTATAGGGTTCCATCTTGCAATTTAAAGGTCACGTTGTTCAATTCCTACAACTTATTTGTGATGGCATAGCCGCACTTGAAGGTGATCAATTCTGATTCGGTCCTCTTCCATATAAAAACTGAGAACCAAATCAAGAAGCCGGTTCCCAATTTTTGAAACTAGGGAGAGGATCAGACCATACTGATTGGTCAAGTTTGGTTCTCCAAAGGTCCTATGGAATCATCCTGTGGCAATGCCACTAGGATTCGTTGATGGTGTGGAGGGTCTAGGTGACGTAGACGTAAAAGACGAGGGGGTAAGGGAGATCAAGGCCCAATGTGGCAACATTGGAGGGAAGAGGAGGGCTGGGAAAAGATGTTGAAGAGGAGGGTGAGGAAGATGAAGAAGAGGAGGAAGAGGCGGTGGAGTTTGTTCTTATGTTGGTTGATGGCACACTTCTTGTTGAGGACCTTCTTGAAGTGGAGCTAGATTATCGTGTCCAAGGCATGGAGGCTGTCTCCTTCACTTGTTGGTGGTGGTGACGGTTGCTGTCATAGCCACGATTGCTATTGTTTGCAATAGGGGTGTGTGGAGAGAGAGAGAGAGAGTGAGTGATTTCGGGATTGGGGAAGGACTCAAATCTCTAGATGATGAGAAGCAAAATCAAATTAGAAAATAGTTGGCAGGTGAGATGAAGTGACTAAATGATGAATTTTAAGAACAATACAATACTTCCCTTTAACAATCTTAGACAATGAGGCTTATTGCCGGCTTGGCTTAGGTTAGGATTATCAAGTTTACTTTTAAGAATTATAATAAATAAATAAATAAGAGGAAAAAGTAATTGGTATGAGTTTGGTCCGGTTCGAAATGTGGAACTAGGAATTGGACCGAGACTCCCAAGAATTGAATTAGAACGGTCGGTTTAATTCTGTCCAGATGGTTTTTGGTTCAACTAATTTTTGTTGCACACCCTAACCACACCATAGCAAACATTGTTCCCCTCTCTCTCATACTCTAAGTGAACTCTTCTACGTCTAACATGGAGGGCTACATAGTTGTTGATGGTGTGAGCATTAGGCAAGCCAGATCCGACTCCATTGGAGGAGGTGGTGTGGTATGCTAGAGTTTAAAGGCACCGGCTGTCAACTTGCCTGTGGTGCAGTGGCTGAGAGAAGAGGAAAATAGGAGGGAGACCAATTGAGAGGGCATTTTTATGAAAATATAATTTATAGGATAAAATAAAAAGATTAATAATGGAAAAAAAACCCTAAACTAATATACTAGTGACAAATTTGTCATTCATTAAATTTTACTATCGAATTATTGAATTTGATGATACATGATAATTAATGGGTAAATCAATCAATTTGTTATAGATACACTAGCTTGTAATTTTTGTGGTATTAATAAAATTTAATGAAAAGTTACAAAAGATAAAATTGTTTGAAATGCACTTGTTTGAGTTTCTTGTGGTAAAAGAATTAGCTTATGATAAATTATTAATTTCGGATAAATTTATTCTGAAGTGTATCGATTTTTAATTTTGTGCGATATTAATTATAAAATAAAAAGGTACTAACAAAGGGCTTCTCTCAATTTTCCAAGGGAAAATGTTGTATTCTTTTCTAAAAATTGGCACATCGGCCTTCTCTCAAAGGAGATACCCTTTTTTTAACACTATTCATGTTAGATTCTCCACCATCTCATAAAATAGTTCCTTCCCTAATTATATACCACTTAGCCTAATTTTTTCGTCTTTTCGCTTAAACTCACAAGCTGCACGGACGCGCGCCACGTGTCGCGCCGGCGGCGACTCAACCTCCTCCTGAGAAAAAGGCAAAAACAAAAGGATAAGGAAATAGAAAAGAAGTTGCGATTGCCAGCGAAAGAGACAAAAGTCCGGCGGGGCATGGCCCCACGTGGCGAAACGAGAGGCGAAGAGCAGCCGAAGCGATCGTGCCACGCGGCTTCGACAAGCCACACGATCCCCCTCCCCCATATCTCCACTCGTTTCTCCCCCATTCGACCGTCATCACTACCATCGTCATCGTCATCCGCTCCTCGTGACGTGCGGGCCGGCGCTAGCTTCCCGCTCCTGCATGAATTCCGGAGGAACCCAACTGAAGGAGCTCGCGTGAGTGGCCCATACGGAAGTTTCGTCATGTGGGTTTTGCCTCTTTTGAAATGGGTGAGCTTTGGTTTCGCGTAATGTGGGTCGCAAGTTTGATTCGTTTTGTGCTGCGGCTTCCGTTTCTTGGGCAGAAGATGAAAGCTTGGTGATCTCTTCCGAGTGGGGTGATTGGTTGGCGGACATGTCGGCGCTGCCCGTCTGCTCGGCTACTCCGAGCTGTTCTTTGCACAGCCAGGTTAGATTTGATGTTTGAAAGCTGGTAAATTTCATGTCATATCTGGGTTTCTGCTGTTTGCTTGACTACATGGCTATGTAAAGTGCTGAGAGAGTTTGTGTCATAAATAGTGTCATGTCTTCTTAAGAATTGCTGTCCAGTTTTGGAGAAACTTGGGTTGGAGCGAAAGAGTAGCTTGTGTATAGATGAACCACTGAATATGATGTTTTTCTGCGTTTTTCACTTTGAATTTATTTGCATTGCTTGGAACCGACCGCAACTTGCAGAATTCGCTAAATGGAGGACTGCAATCTTTAAACTTTTTCCACAAGGACTTCAACTACGGATGCTTTTTGAGGGACAAGATTTTTCCAGCTTCGCTTGATGGAAAGAGCCTTCAAAGACATGCCTGTAGAGCGCAGGCTACTAAATTCTCCTATACTGACATCGACAGTGGCGTTGGAAAATCATTCTCGAGTTCTTCCATGGTAACTACCAGCGAACCACATGAGGAGGAGAGTTGGCATCTGAGATTTGTAGAAAGTTCTGAGCCGCCTTCCGTCCAAGAAGGAGTGATGGAATTTACTGATCAATCAGCTGAAAATGCTTCCACATTTTCAGAATCGATGGATGCTGGAAAAGTATCAATTCCTGATGCAGTGCCAGATATTCCTGCCTCAGTTAATGAGCCCCTTTCCCTGAGTACTGACTTGATAGACGGTGGAAAATCCAGTGCTGAGGATATCATTTCCAAAGTCACAGATTCCATCAACAAGTTAGTAAACAAGGGAGAGAGCACTCTGAGAAGCACTTTAGATTCGATTTATTCCTCGGTGGGAACTGCTATCAAAGGAGTTAATGATGCAATAGATAATGCTTCCAGCAAAGTGTTCTCTAATGTGAATCAGATTGGAGAAGCAGCTGATGATAGATACACAAATATCACAAGTGACCTTAAAGGAGCAGCAACTAAGGCAGCTATTACTGGTGTTGATGTGTTGAGACAGACAATTGTTGTGGTGGAGGATTCTTTGACCAAGGGCGCTTCTTTTATTGTTTATTCATATAGTTCTGCCAAGCAATCGCTCCCTCCAGAGTTTAGGGATAGACTTAATTTTTCAGAAGAGAAAACAGCAGAAATTCTGACACCTGTTGGAGTTGCTTTTCAACAGGTGATTCTCTTTACAAACTTGGTCCGGTACCAAGGATCGATGTTCTCAAATTATGGCATTGCGACTCCTATTTCATGAATCATGAGAAATATTCTGGGCAGAATTTTTTGTCAATGTAATCTCAATCTGACCATCTTTCGTTTCAGCATAGTGATTTCTAGAAATGTTAATCATTTGCTGTAATGACATTGTACTTTCCTACTGATTTTATGAACTCTCGAGATATACTTTATGATTTTCATATCATACTGGTTTCATACACCTGCTGAACTGGCAATCTCCCGAACGTTCTTTTATGTGAGTCTCTAATGATGGTTTAATCATTGTAATGGAAAAGGTTTACACTACAATTGAGGAGCTGGAGAGAAGTCTTGGTTTGGACCCAAATGATCCAATTGTTCCCTTTGCTCTTTTCCTTGGCACTGCTTCTACCTTTTGGTATGATTGTCCTTTTGTGCTATTCTCTTTACTAATTTCCTGTGGGAAATACACCATATAATAAAAAATATTTCTATTTGCATGGATGTACACAGTAGACGAGATTTATCTGTTAAATAGAGTTCATATATCTCATCAGATTTTTGCAGGGCTTTTTACTGGGCACGGACATACAGTGGTTATTCTGGAGATTTATCTCCCAACGCAACGTTGGAGCTCTTAATGGGAAGGGAGGGTGCCGCACTTATTGATGTTCGGCCTGAGGCAAGAGTGTAAAAACTTTTGTAGCCTCATATTTTGGATTTTGTTTTTGCTGCCATATATGGGACATTTAGTTACTTCCATGAGTTTGCAAGCCGACTTGAATCACAATCTTCTAGTGCTTCCTTTCATGCCGACTTTTTTAATAGTTCTTTAAGCTTACTTTCATTAATGTCACTTGACATACTTTCATGCCTACAAAGGGTCTTGTTGTGTGCTAATTATCTCTTGGTTTCATCCTTTACTCTGTTAAGGTTCTTAGAGAATCTGATGGCATTCCTGACCTTAGGCGTGCTGCTCGTTTTCGTTATTCAAGTATATCCATACCTGAGGTAGTCTTCTTTACTCTGAAACTGGAAGCTGTATCAAGAATTACATTTGCATGTCTGTGTATGTTGTTATTCCTGTTTATCTGTTAAATGAACTGACAATTGCGCATTGCTTATTACATAGTGCCATCCGTTCTCTGATCTCTTTTTGAGAATTTCTTCTGTCAAATTAAGTCTGCATTTTGCCCATAGTAGACAAGATCCATGACACATTTTTGCTGCCGAGAGATTTTATCTAGCATAGCTTCTAAAATTCCTATTTAGCACTGGATATTTTATACGCAGATCGAACTTTTGCACGTTCACGTTCAGTCTTCATCTTTATATCTTGTCTTAATAAACCTAATGAGTTGATTATTCAAGTTCTTCAGATTGGTATCCAAAAAATTTGAGAAATTATTGAAACTCAAATAGGCAGAGAATGTGACAGTGTGCTGAGATAAATGAGTCTATTCTTTCAATACTGTTAAAAGATGATGAGGATTTACTACTTTTTCTAACAAACTGAAGAATCAACTTTAACAGCATCATAAATTGCCACCAACTAAATATGAGGCATAGGGACCACTTTTTGTTTTTTTTTTTGGTAAAGGGTAAATATGGGACCACTTTAAGTTTATCCTCTCGTTATTGATGATTTGCTAAGGGAATGCATCCTATTAAATTTCTCTTTGGGCTGAAGAATAGATATTTTGCCTAGAAGATACTGATGAAATGCAATATCGTGTTAATTGTTGATCTCCAGGTTGATGGCTCTTTGAGGAAGCTCCTAAAAGGTGGTAGAAATGTTGAAGACTCCTTAACTGCAGTTGTTATTCGGAACTTGAAGATGGTTCAGGTATGTAATTTATGTTTGAAACTTTGAATGTGGCTGTCCATTTGGTAAGGCTTTAGTTGGCTCAATGACTATTGTTAGAAAAGCGTAAAAATATATTATACTGAACACTTCCTAAACCAAACTCCGTATTCTATAGCAAAATCCTGACTTTAGAGATTTTGGAAGGTACTTTCATGTACTTCTTCATGTATTAGTATTTGAGGAACCTTGGTTATTCACAAACCATCATTTTGAGACTCTGCTAGTTTATTAGTATATCATATCTTTTAGAACAGATGGCGGAATAAGAGAGTGAGTCCCCAAGCTAAAGGGAGGTGAGATGATGCATAAATAGTCTGTATGCATATCAATCTATTAATCAATTTATCTATCCAACAGTCTATTGTGTACACATATATTGGCGCAATGAAACTGGGTCATCATGTCTGGAGAACAATTGATCAACCATATTTCTTAAGAGTATCAGCTTGGTGTGCTTGTCTGTTCTATGTTTTATTGGTACTTGATGCTATATAATTTTGATTCTTTATACAATTTAATAGAATCAATCTTCTCAGAGATATGTGCTCCTGTTACATGTAGGACAGGTCAAAGGTAATAATTTTGGATGCAGATGGTTCCCGATCAAAAGGGATTGCTAGATCTTTGAGAAAACTTGGAATTAAGGTAAGGAACTTTTCTGCTTGAACCATTCTCCTTCATGAATTTGCAATTCTCTGGGAATTTTAGTGCTCTCTATGTGAACATATATATGCTAACTGCATTTCATAATGTGTCACCATCTGGGCTCATGCCACTCATCCATGAACTTTGCTACATGTATCCATTCGAGCTTGGGCCATGTTGTGTGGCAGTTGAAATGTGACAGAGACCAAAATGTGTAATTTCTGTAGAGTTTTACTTTCAATGCCTATTAGTTAAAAGGAAGAAACATCATGATGGTGTTTTCACTCTTTTGATTACTTTGGTTTAGATAATTAATGACAGCGATTCACTCTGCGAATTCTTTCTGGAAACTTACTCAGTATCTAAACTACAAAGTGATGGTTTTGAATCGGGGAAACTTTGTAAATGCAAAATAAGAAAGGGAATGGACCTGTTTACAAAGACGTTTTGAAGACTAAGACTCATTTTTTTCTTAAGACCAGTTGTGCTAGTATTTCTTTATAGAAGTATCATGAAGGGTCACAAAGGAATTCCCTGGGGCTAAGACGTATGTATGAGTATGAGTATAGGAAGATGATACTATGGACTGCATTTTTTTGAATCTTTTATGATGTTTCATTATCAATAATTCACTTTCAGTAAATCATCACTGTTAACTTGGGTTATGATAAGGATTTCTTGGTGCAAAAGGCCCCATCAGCTGTCAAAGGACATGAAGCTTATACAGTAGAGCAACGTAGTAAATGATTTTTCTCTAATGCTTCGAGATACATACTGATGCTAAGTAATTGGTTAACATGCTTAAATGAACAGTGTAAAGGTTTAGCTTCATAACATGATGCTTAAAAGGCTTTATGGTCTTCAGAAAATGGATAGTCAGATCTATGCTAAAGCTAGGTACTTAACTTTCATTGACAGAAATCATACTTGGTCCAAGGTGGCTTCCAATCTTGGGTGAAAGAGGGTCTCCGTATTAAGGAGCTCAAACCTGAGACAACACTTACTGTACTCAATGAGGTATTTCCATTTCAATGCTGATAAATTTTCATCTATCTCAAGGAAGCATGCCCTTTTTAGTTTACTAGCAAGAATAGAAGACAATCTTATCTCTCATTGCTACCTTCCCTTTTTTCTAGTGAGACCGTATGCAGCTATCTTCTTCTTCTTCTTCTTGTTTTTTTTTTTTAGGTTCTATATGTATTTATGATATAAAATCTAATCTAATGTCTATTATTATTCAAGTAAAGTGTTGCCTCTTAGCAACTTATTATTAGAGATCAACACATAATGGGAGAGTACACCCTAAAGAGAACTCTAGAAGGACATGACTGTATTTATGGCTAGCTGCATCTTATTTTTAGTAGCCTAAATTTTAAAATGGAGGTGTATAAAGAGTTAACTACATTAACTAGCTACTAGAAATTAGAGGATACTGTAGTGTTGATTGTGACTTCTATGATAGCATTGAAATCGTGTTTCACAGTATATGCTCTAACTAACTGAGGTAAGTATAATTTGATAGATCAGGTGGTATGATATATTGCTGGCCCTGAAAACATTAAGCAAGCTTGGTTAAAAAATGTTCATGAACATGAAAAGGAGGACTACTTCTTACTTGGCTAACACTAACCATTTTGAGCATTCTGGGCTTATACTGCGGGATACTTGGAGTTGCAGTGCTGTAATTAATATTAGGGCTCCTAATCAACCTTCTTTTGCACGGTAATGCCTGCTGTAACATCTGTATATACATTCATTTATTTGATGAAGGGGTTAAGTTCCTTTTGGTAGCACTTAACGTGTCTGCGTTCCTAGGAACAAGAATGTGACTTTGTATTTAGTTAATGGGCATAGTCGCAAGGGTATGCTGCCCGACCCAAATTGCATTGGAGAAATGGATAATTGCATGCTCAAGGGCACCTTCGTTTGGTAACTTTTCTGTTCCGAGGAACAATTCTTTTTGAGAAATAGTCTTTTTCTATTTCTATTCCCCAGAACAATTTCTTCATAAAAGAACGCGTTTGGTAACTATACAAAATTTTTGTTCTCGGAATGGAAAAAGAATAAGAGTGTGTTTGGTATGATTTATAAATTTTTTTGTGATGTACAATTTCTTTTATTTTTTTCTTATTCTTCCTTACATCTGCCACCCACCGCCGACTGCCTTCGCCGCCCGCTGCTGCCGAACGGCAGTCAACCATGGCGGGCAGTGGCGGCGGCAGTGGTCAGCAGCAGTCGACCGCAGTAGTCGACGGAAGCGGGCAGCAGGTGGCAAGCAGTGGCGTCAATGGTCATCGGCAGCGGTTGGCTCGGGTCGACCGGCCGGCAGGCAGCAATGGGCAGCCGCCAGCAAAGAAGAAGAAAAGAAAAAAAGAGAATAATTTTTTTCTAAAAATTGTTCTTAGAAACAAAAAGTTACTTTTTTCTACTTCTTGTTTTTGTTCCACATCTATTCTCCAGTCACTTTTATATTATGGGGAATAAAAAAATTAATTAACGTTACCAACCGGAGCCAATGATTTTTTTTCCCATTTCTAAGTAGTGTTCTCTAGCATGAATCATCCAGCATTGTCAAATAAATGTTAGCTTCCCCTTAGCTGTGACAGTTTGATACTCAGCTTTGACCAAATGACTGATCTGCTTCAGATGCTTGTGCATCTTGGCATCGTTTCAGGAAGCTGAGGCAATACTAGAGGAGATCAACCCCTCTCCTTTGCAACTTTTTGCTTCTGGTGTGGTAAGACCAGTATAATCACCCCTTTTGCTCCATGAACGGTCTTAGTTAATTGGATCTCTCTATTACATGTACTCTGTGTCTTATGTATGCATTAACAGAATTGCAGATGATCAATGGGCTTAAAATCTCCATTTCCCACCTCTTTGGCATGCATATATGACAATCTAATTCACTACTCCTTTCCGATATCTGTACTCCATATCTAAACTGTGGATATGAAATATGAGCTAAGAAAGAGGGTTCAACCATATTTATGTCAAGCTGATGCCAGCTTTTCATCCTCTGGAAGATGGCCTATTTGCAACCAATTTTGAGGGGTTTGCTTGGTAACAAATAAATAATTAAATAAACTAAATGGCCCTGCGAGTTTCCTGATCAAGTTCTTTTTATTTGGAGATAAAGATGGATTTCTGTGCATCTTCGTATATCTCTTTCACCAATCGGTTCAAGTATTTCATGGCAGGGTCTTGTGGCTGCATTATATGCGCTTGTCGGTGAGTGTTCTTTCCTGAAGAATGTTTCACAGTGAATTTGGGTATTGTTCGGTTTGTATGGTGGTATTTCAGTGTGAACCTATACTAAAATGTATAATATTCTTTGGGACTTTGGCAAGGTGGGGGGTGGCAGACGGTTGTTTTACTATTCATGCATAAGTATAATCTTTTTTTCATCCTTCTAAGCAGAAATTAATTTTTTTCAGAGTGGGAGAAGACTTTACAATTTATTGCAGTCATTGGCCTCGGCCAGGTACTTTTCACATACTTAGATGATTCAAGCTGGTGACTGCCTTTTCTCCTTCTGATCGTGATCTCTCTTCCCTTATCCTTTGTGAGATTACTTCTGCTACAGTCTTGCAATTTGCACTGAAATACCTACGTAATTATGCACATATTTGCATCTGAATTGTTTAATTATATGTAAAGGCTCCTGAAGTTTTCACTTAATCTGTTTCACATGTTAAGAGTGGAAGACCATAAAGTGAAGAGCCTCGTCTAGTAATCCGCATGATGATTGCATTTTGAAACAAAAAACAAATAGTTAGATGATTACCGTAAAAGGATGTGGTGATTTTCAAAGCCTGCACATTTCATGCTCCCGTCGTATAGTGAGCCAGTTGTTATTATCCTCACGGTGTACATATGGGAGGGGATCCATATGAGGCTTTTACAAGCTCCCTCTGATTGAAAAAATGCAGATTCATTGAGGATATATTATGCATCCCTCATGGGAATTGATATATGATATTTGTTAATCGTGGGGGATTAGGCTGCTCCTAGCATCTGTGTTGGTGCAATCTGATGGTTGTTTGAAGCCTCAAATGTTCTACAACTTACAAGAGTTATTTCTGGATTGGTTTATTAGAATTCCCCACATGCCTTGCAACTTCAGCTATTGTACATTCTCATATTGCTTATTTGCATTTTCAGACAATTTATCGGCGGATTGCTTCTTACGAGGACTCGGAAGATTTTAGGCAAGACCTGAGGTAAAGCCAGACTACTCTGGTTAATTTATCTGAATTTGTATTGCCAAGGACGATTTTATGTGATGAAACAATGAAAGTGGACCTTTCTTCTGTACAATGTGAAACGACATTGTACATAGTGTCTGTGACAACTCTGCATTCGATCATTTCATTTGCCTGCTACCGATAATTGTCTAATCTCTACATTGAAGGTTGCTGTCTGGTCCTGTCAAAGTTGGAGCTGAAGCTTTTGCTTGGGCTGCCGGCAAATTGGAAACGAACGGCCTCGGGCTGCCGACATCGCCCTCATCCACAGACGTGCAAAATCGGGTCCTGCAGGCTGCTGCGAGGCATGAATCTCAGCCGTCTGATGATCCAGAAACCGAAAACCTTCCTGCAGAATCACTCTCCCCTGGGAGCGAGAGCGCTGATCTCTCTGAAGCATGAAGGGGTCGATTTTCCTTGCGAAGAGTAAATTCTCTTGTGCAAAGATTTCATAGCTTGTGAATGATTTGTGAAACTGGATACACTTAGAAGAGTGAAATGAAATAAATTTTCCTTTAAGAAAACTTACCATGTAACATGAGTAAAGTTGATGTATTTTTTTGTCCAATTTCAGATTATGATTAGCCAAAGAAGAACCAAGGGAAAATTAATTTACTTTGGCAAAATCATTTCCATAACTTCCAAAGATCTGGCTCAATGCTTGGCGGATTGCATTATAGTCATCCATCTAATTCGTTCCTACTGTTCTTATTTTTTCACGATTTCTAGATGATGTCATCTCTCGGACACCCGTAACTGGTCTACTCGTACCAAAACTCTCATATCATGATGGTCCCTTATCGAACATTGTTCGTACATTGAGCAATATATTTTCTTACTCCCCATTTTCACTCTTTCTTTTTGGCAAACGATTCACCAAACCGCGCGTACGCATTAGAATCAGGGCGTTGCCCGCTTGAGTCGACCGGTGTACTACTCGTGACCAAGGATAGGATACGTGGATCCTTTGAACTAGGCCAATGCGCCGAACCACGGCATCTAGCCCTTTCCTTTTTTCACTCATCATTAGATGTAGCCGCAAGAAAATGAGCTCTAGGCATTGCTTTCTTATGGGTATTGACAGACATCGACGACCCTGTCGCCGGCTCTACACGATCTTTACTTTCTCTTGCACACGGATGTCTTCTGCCTTACAAAGGTCGCGACATCGTTGTCGCCGGCGATATCTCTGCTCCGGCCAACCCCCTCCGTCACGGTGAACGACAATCGGACCTCTTTCATGGATGGGCCTTGGCAAAGGATCTTAGGCCCAGCACGTAGTCGGGCCTGACCAGGCCCACCCATCGTTCAGCTCCTCTCTCTCTCTCACTCTCTCTTTGCGGAGCCTTGTCTTGTCTTGTCGTCGCCATTTTCATAAAGCGCAGCTCGAAGTGGCCTCTCTCGAAACGGAGATCTTCTCTTCGGTTTTCTGGAGCTCTCTCTCTCTGATCCTCTCGCCGGACCTCCGGAGCTGCTTCCGTACGCTCTCTCTCTCTCTCTCTCTCTCTCTCTCTGCGCGCGCTTGTCGGCGTTTTGGTGTGCTGTGTGCTCCGCGTCGGTCGGATTCGCTTCGAGCTGTTCCTCGTTCCTCTGTTCGTACCAAGTAGGTCGTGTTTGTGGTTCGTAGTGCTAGGGTTCTTCGTTCCTCGTTTGCAATTTTCGCCTCAATTTGCTGTTTTTTCTGCTCAGTTTGATTAGGTCTGGGACGGAACTGTTATTCGATACGTATGCGTTCGTCTTTCGCTCGACGCTCGGAATCGGTTGCTTGGGCATTTTAGCCGAACCATTAGGCCCTAAACCCCGGACGTGATGTGGTCAGAACATGATAGGCCAGTCGTACGGTTTGATTATATGCTTGTTTCGTGTCCAATGCTTCGCTGAGAAAGAATGGACTTACGCTATAACATGTGGCGCAGTAAATCATCCAGGCAGTCTGCTGTGTGGTTTCATTACCTACTTGTAAGGTGTCTTGCTTGGATAGGAACATTGACATGGGGAGAGAACCCTGCCAAGCAATTCGGTTGCCAAGATTAGGCTGCAGAAAGGAGGATGGAGAATTCAAGTGAAACACAAACCAAAAGGGTGTTTCTTGAGCTTCAAGATCTAGGAAAACAAGTGTCGATATGTTGGAGATGAATTTATGCAAAGTGCTAATATACATGAATAGAGTGCTTTACCCCTTAGAAACCTACATAGGATAGCAAATCCGAAACTATCAGCACTTGAAAACTCATATGAAAGATGCAAAATGGCGGTAGAAGTAAATTTTCTAGAAAGGAAGCTATGACCTTGCATCAGGTTTAGATGATGGAAGCTTGTCTGATTCTGTTGATGTCTGAATCTGATGTGGAACCATGAAATTCAGGTTTCGGGCCCTTTTTGGATGAGCAGTATTCTACTCAAGGGCAATAAACTTACATCTTGTTGACTGATAATTGTAAATTTTAGAAATGATCGGAAAATCCTGCTAGGATAGAATGTTGTCATTGGCATTGCAAAAGAGTAACGGGGCTTCTAAAAAAAGTGATGATGTCCTCCTCAAGCACATTCCAACAAGATCTGAGAATGCTGTAGAAAATTGGTCATTGCTTGGAGCTGTCTTTGTAAACATTACTAAAAATACTCCTAGCAAATTGTGGTTGGCAGCAATGATGCTTGAATTTTCAGCAATTGCTTTGCTTCAATTCGGCTATTTCTTGAAGAAGCTTTTGGATGAAACCAGAAGTACTTAGTCTATCCTAAGTTCCTCATATTCATTTCATCCATTAGGTTGTATTTACTATAAATTGCGATTTTATAAGAATATTTACAACTTGTGTAAGTGAAGAATTCGGGAGCCGTGGTTTTGACATGGTTTGTCTTTAGCTTTTCCCTGCTCCAACTCTTTACCATTTTGATTGAAGTGCTCTTTTCTCCCGGAAATTTTGTCTTCTGGAATCTTAATTTTGCTGGAATTAAATCAATAAGCACTCTATCTTCATATCTTTAGTTCTTTTACTGCTTTTTCAAAGACTAAAAGTGCATATCGATTCTACCAAAGAATCTCCCTAGTCTTAGCATTGTTTCTCAATTTTGTCCTTCAAAATCTTCTTTCACACTATTTTGGTCCTGTATGTAGTATACTCTCCATCCGTGTAATCATCAATTTGCATGCATCTAATGATGCCACCCGTAGTAGCAATTATCTGTCTTTCCCCTTTTGAAGACCATCAATGGCTGTAATATGTTTGAACAATTTTGGCTTAGCTTAATATTGTTTGGGTTTGGTGACACGAATCCTTTTTGTTCTCTTTTGTTAAAAACTTCCCGTGAGGTATTTCCTTTGATTTTGTTTTGCATCTTTTCTCCTTCTACCTTCTCTTGCTTCTTATGACCTCACTGTTCTCTTCTATGATTAAGACTTTCTCCTTTGCGTGTTGGAAACTATCTTAGAGGATCATTGTGCATTTGTTAGCAGTGAGTTTGATGATTTGACATCTTATCTGACCCCTCTTTAAGAAATCCATGTTAATGTCCTTGTATCCTAGGTATATGAGCACTTTTCTTCAGTATATTTGAAGCATTTTCTATTGGAAGTGCTTTCCTGTTTATTTATTTAATTTTCCTTTTTAATCTTTGAAATAACTGGTGCAGTAGAAAACTACTGTTGGACCTGGTCCTTTGCTTGGTAGGCTATGCTTGTTGTTATATAGGGTCAAAAGCAGGTGCTTGTATGTAAAGCGTGATGTACGAGTCTGCTTGCTTTGCTATTGTTAACTCTCATTACTTGGTAATTCCCTCATTGATTTTCTCGATATTGTGGTGCAGAGAAGTAGAAGTTAATTTGGTTAAGCAACCAGGTGAAGATGCAAGTTGCTCCAGGTGAAAATGCTTTATCGGTGGCTGGTCCCAGACCAATGGAATGGTCTACTGTTCCATACAGTGCTCCTCCTCCTCAAGGACCCATGCCAAATGGGAGACAGAGAACATCAAGCTTAGAATCACCTATCATGTTATTAGCAGGTCACCCAAGCGCTATCTACACTATGAAGTTCAATCCTGCTGGGACAGTCATTGCATCTGGGTCTCATGACAGAGAAATCTTCTTATGGAACGTGCATGGCGATTGCAAAAACTTTATGGTCTTGAAAGGGCACAAGAATGCAATTCTGGATCTTCAATGGACAACAGATGGCTCTCAGATTATATCGGCCAGTCCTGACAAAACCCTAAGAGCCTGGGATGTTGAAACGGGCAAACAGGTAAAAAAGATGGTAGAACATTCTTCATTTGTCAATTCATGCTGTCCTTCACGGAGAGGGCCTCCTCTGGTGGTGAGCGGATCTGATGATGGAACTGCTAAGCTTTGGGACATGCGTCAAAGAGGTGCCATCCAAACATTTCCTGATAAATACCAAATCACGGCGGTTTCCTTTTCTGATGCATCGGATAAAATTTATACTGGGGGGATAGACAATGATGTGAAGGTATGGGACATACGTAAAGGTGAAGTTACCATGACCCTTCAAGGCCACCAAGATACAATTACAGGTATGCAGTTGAGTCCTGATGGCTCCTATCTCCTTACTAATGCCATGGACTGTAAGCTCTGCATTTGGGATATGCGCCCCTATGCGCCGCAAAACCGCTGCGTGAAGATAATGGAAGGTCATCAGCACAACCGAGAAGAACCTACTGAAGTGCGGCTGGTCGCCTGATGGAAGCAAGGTCACCGCTGGCAGTGCGGATCGCATGGTCTACATCTGGGACACGACATCCCGACGGATCCTGTACAAGCTCCCGGGCCACACGGGGTCTGTGAATGAGACTGTGTTCCACCCGACCGAGCCCATCATCGGATCTTGCAGTAGCGACAAGCAGATATACCTCGGTGAGATCTGATAGGCTTATATAGTTTCGGAGCAGGCTTTCCTTACTTGTGGGTGACAAAACTTCTCTCGGGAGCATATGGTTTAGGAACTTTTCAAGGAGTGATTTGTTTGAGTGGTAGTGCATTTAAATTTTCAACGTGGGCCAACATCTCTCTCCCCCTTTGCTTCATTGACTTTTCGCTATTAGAAAAAAAGAAGAAGAATTAGAGTGACTTTTCTGGGGTCCATGATTGGGATTTCCTTGGGAAAGTTAGCTGGTTCTAGCCTTCAGGCCCCAGAGAGGAGAGAAGAAAAGAACAAAAAGGTATTAGAAAAGCTTTGCAGGTACACTGAAACTGGACGGAATTTGGGGACGAGTTGGATTTTTTTCTCTCCTCTTGAAAGGAAAAGGCCCGTTTGTGGACCCAAATTTTCCAAAAAAAAAGGGACAATTTTCTTACTCCTCGTACTTATCAAACCATATTTTTCTACGGCGAGGGAATCCACGATTTTGGGAATCCGCAGTAAGCAGCTAAATCTCGGGACCGTTATGTTTCGTACTGATCTTGTTGATCGAGTGAGATGCGAGGCGAAATTCGGGGAATATATCGTACCTGGAATTCGGAGAAGTGGGTCGTTCGTGAAATATTTATACTTGGTCGCTTATAGAATTTAACCGGTGATGTTGTTATGTTAGTAGGAACCGTGATTATAGAATTAGAATCGCTGGCTTTTTCATTGGCGTCTTTTAAATTGGTATGCAATCTTATGCTAGTAATCGAGAAAGAATAGGACTAATAGGAGTTTAAAATAGACCATTCTGAATTGCATTGTTTGATGATTTGAATAACTTAAAAAGGGGAAATTCTTTTAACATAAAATTATTCATTGATTCGGATTGATAATCAACGGCATCTTATTTCCAAACTCAAGCTGGATTCTGATGCTTAAGTTGACTATTTAAGTCCATGTCCATGTTGAGTTGTAGACAAAATTACACAGTTAATTTTGAGTATTGAGAAATTATTCACTAGCGTAAACTTCGTTGAAATGTCATTCTTATTATGATAATATTTTGTATTTAATCAACAACAAAAGTTTACCAATGTGTCACTTGTTCCATGATGTATGAATAATTTGAAAAATATTTACTCATATCACTTGAAATAATTAATCAATATAAGATATTTTTATTATTAATAGTAATTTACGACATATTTTTATGAACGAACAAATAATACGGATAAAATAATGGCAATGATTTGCTTTACATTGTCCTCGATATCACGAATTCGTTAGAACTTTTAATTGACAGAGAAAGAATCTCAATTCTTAAAACAAGATTACAATTCCAACAAATTAAAAAAAAAAAAACAAGAAGATGTTTAGTTTATTATGTAAATGGCATTTTTGGCAAAATAAGGAAAGAAGATTGGTCAACGACATTAATGACGTCATCGTCATTCCTCAAGATCGTTAAACATTTGCGGAGAAATTATATTTTACCGCGTGCCCTCTCCACTGAACGAAGCCAGCAGCCGAATCCTCCTTCTCTCTCTCTCTCTCTCTCTCTCCGACCACCTACGCCGGCGAAAATGGCGGCGCCGTCGTCCCTGGCGATCAATTCGCTGACCACTCCTCCTTCTCCTCCGCCGCCGGCGACGGCGTGCTCCTCCCGCCGCGGGCTCCCCTTCGCCTCCCAATCCGGGACCGCGAAGCCTCGCCGGAGATCGCTCCCCGATCCCCTCAGGCTGAAGAAGAAGTCGCTCGGCAGCATCTCCGCTTCTTCGTCGTCGTCTTCTACTTCCTCGGGATTCTCTTTGGTGTGCAAGGCTGTTTCGGTGACGCCGCAGACGGAGATCGAGGGCCTGAACATTGCGGAAGATGTCACTCAGGTACCTGAAAGTCGAGAGCAGCGCCGTCACCTGCGGATTTTTCCTTTTTTTGTTTGGGAATGAGATTGTCGAGTCGTGTTGCTTCGATTGCCGGATGCTTAGCTTGTTAGTTTATCGCGCGTTGTTTGGAGATTCGCTCTGCGATTCCTCAGTTTCTCGTGCTCGGCGGAAATGGATTGAGAGCGAGTTTGCGTCTCGAGTATCAATTATCATGCGATATAGGATTATTAGAGAGTCTCCGTTTCACAGTAGTGATAGTGGTTCTGGTTTAAGGATGATGTGAAATGGAGAAAATTGCTAAGGCTTTATGTTCTTCGTAAGTAATCCGGCAGATTGCGGTGTTGGGCGTTAGACCTGCTTAGGATCATGTTGTCGTGTATCTCTGTGTCTGTTAAATTAGGAGAGTTGAAAGTAATTGGAAATGAATGTTGTGACATGGAGTCATTGATCATTGTTCTGGGAAGATTCAGCCCAGCGCTTTCCTCACTGCACAGACGTGTGTCTCCTTTAAGAAGTGTACTGCAGTTAAATTTGTGCTTGAGCAATCAGCAGCAGGCTGGAGATTATTACCCCTTTTCTTTCTTGGTTGCTACACTAAAATTGGGAGGATAGTGAAAATCCTCCGTTTTTTGTTGGGATTGGCATGGTGCCTGAATTGGTTTCTGGGTGTTTTTTAAGGAAGTGGACCTTGGAGGAGGTTTTTGTACTTCTCTTTACTGTATAGACTTTGGAAGTGTCTACTCTTACTCAATCTCTATCTCTCTTGTTTGTAAGATCATTAAATTCGTCTTTTGAAATGACTTTGCTCAACTGGTTGGCTTGTGGCACAGCTCATTGGGAGAACACCAATGGTTTACTTGAATAATTTGGTTAAGGGATGTGTTGCCAATGTAGCTGCCAAGCTTGAGATCATGGAACCCTGTTGCAGTGTTAAGGACAGGTACAGGATCTGAACTTGCTTCCAACATAGAGAATCTATTACCGATATTATCTGGATGATCAGCAGAGACATTATTTGTGAACTTTCTTGTTTTTATTGTTCAACCTAATTGCCCTGGACTATCTAATGCTCATATAATTTACACCCAAAGGTGTTTTATGTATTTGACATGTATCTTTTCTGTGTGGAAAACTTCAGATATTGACTGCTAATATTGTTGGATTTCTGGTTTCAGGATTGGTCACAGTATGATTGCTGATGCTGAGCGAAAAGGGCTCATTACACCTGGAAAGGTAACCAATGGGATATGCAGCTTAGTTATCTGCCCACTTGTTGGAAAGCAATATTGATGTTTATCATTCACTCGGGAATAATATTTTTGAAAGGAAGCTTGGCCTTGATTGATGAACTAACTGACTTTACTTTCAAGCATCTTCTTTGGCATTTATTTCCATGTTACGAAAAGGCCCGGACTCAGTTTTCGCTATTCGTTTGAAACTTCCGCTATCAAATAGTTTTAAAGCTTGATGATGGCCTGCTTTGCAATGATGGTGTCTTTCTGTGAAAGTCCACTCCATATTTGACAGATTTGTAACTCTCCTTTTCTTTTTCAATAGACAATCTTTCACCTGGTCTAATGTTTTTTAGATAGGGTCGTCACACATTTTACTTTCTCCCCAAGAATACATTTGGTCTGTTGTGTTGCAAAACATCGGATAAACCATAAATTTCCTATTTTATTGCGCTAAGTATTCTCTAATCATCTTGTCAAACACTTTGTGTTCCTCTTTTGCTCAGAGTATTCTAGTAGAACCAACCAGTGGGAACACAGGCATTGGTCTGGCATTTATAGCTGCTTCAAAAGGATATAAACTGATTTTGACAATGCCTGCATCAATGAGTATGGAACGAAGGGTTCTCTTCAAAGCATTTGGAGCCGAGCTTGTTTTAACTGATGCGGCTAAGGGAATGAAAGGTGCTGTTCAAAAAGCTGAAGAGATATTGAATAGCACACCAAATGCCTACATGCTTCAACAGTTTGATAACCCTGCAAATCCAAAGGTATGTCTGGCTTTCTGCTTTTTCTCGTTAGACCTCAATTTATGCTTGTTTTTTATTTTTCCAAATAAATAGACCTCATCATGTGCCTGGGCGCCCATCAAGACCTCAGATTTCGAAGCACAATTTGGGCAAGCAGTTTCCCTTCTAAGCCCGGGCAAGCCCACTCAGGTCCATCAAGGCCTGATAATTTTGTGAAGTAAAATTGTTTTCTCACATTATGGGCTGGGTAAGGATTTTGATTTTACCCAACCCATGCACACCTATGCACCCATTCAATCAATTCTAAATCTAGGTGGCACTTATGTGTGCCACCGTGCCAAGTCATCAAGCTCTCTGATTTTGGCACTTATGTGTTCCCCTGTGCAAAGTTGTGGCACTTGGGGTGTTCTTCACCCGCTTTTCATGAAATGAACAGAGGAATTTGCATCTAGCTCATTATATTTCTGTTAGTGCCACATCTTCTTTTCTTTTGGGTCATAAGTGCCGCATGGTTGATAATGCATAAATTGATCTTTCTGCTATTCTGGTTGTGGAAATGATTTCCTGCAGATACACTATGAGACGACTGGTCCTGAGATCTGGGAAGACACAAGAGGCAAGGTGGACATTTTTATTGCTGGAATTGGTACAGGAGGAACCATAACTGGGGTTGGACGGTTCCTTAAACAAAAAATCCCAAAATAAAGGTGAAAATTTATTAGCTGGCACTGACCCCGCCTAGCGCCATGTGTAAATTACTTTTCATTTTTATCCATAATTAGCATGCTATTGTGTAAATTCGGCAAACAATTTTCATTAACTTGCACAAGAAAGCTGTGGATTTCAGATGATTTGCCTCACTAATTTTCTTTTCTGCTCTGCATTTGGCTCTGTTTATGGCAGGTAATAGGAGTGGAACCTTTAGAAAGCAACATTCTATCTGGTGGCAAGCCTGGTAAAAATTCTTCAGCAAATAGAGATAACTGGACCACTTTTATTGAACTTATTATCTGCAGTTCAAGACTACTATATTCTCTTCTTTTACGCAGGTCCTCACAAAATTCAGGGGATTGGAGCTGGTTTTGTGCCAAAAAATCTGGATCGAGAATTGGTTGATGAAGTCATTGAGGTGCAAACCTTTACAATTTTGTTATGCGTCCGTACAGGATTCATTTTTTGCGTTTGTGTGTTTGCATAAGAAGTTATGCGGCATTTTTCTTTGTATTTTTAAAAAGGAACTCACATTCCCAATTAACATTGTGAGTGACCCCAAAAGTATCTGCCAAGTGTAGTCTGGCCCAAATTAGCAAGCTGGCTGAGCCTGCACCTTTTGTCACTTTTTCGACAATTGGCTTTCTTTTGCCGCATTTCCATACTATGATCTAATTTACTAACGTGATGTAGTGGTGAAGCTGGATCCATTTATATTAACTTATATACATTTGGATTTTGTTGCAGTAGAGGGATACAAAGTGTATGATGTAACTGTTAATTCTGACTTTTCTGGGCAGATATCCAGTGATGAAGCTGTTGAGACTGCAAAGCAAGTAGCTCTTCAGGAAGGCTTATTGGTCAGTGCCTTGAGATTCTTTATTGTCTGAATTAGATGTATGCAGAAGTAAGGTGTCATTTTGTTACAAGTAATGTTTCTGGCAAGTACAGTCTAAAGTTATCTGCTGCATATAGCCATCCTGGAGGTTGTGGACTTTCTTGTATATAAATGGCAAACTCGACTTCTGCTATGGAATTTGATGGACACACGTTGCTCAGCAAGTTCGTAATGACACGCAGCCACAGTTGATGTGTTAGTTTAAGGTCTGGAGACTGACCAAAGGAATTGACAATGCCGTTGCTATGGTTTATGAATATTTCGTTATATGGTTGGTTGTAATGTCACCTTCCAAATTCTTGTACCTTTTCATGTTTCAGCGTGTATTTGATGATTTGAGCAGCTTCTTATCCTTCTTCTCTTGATGACTTTTAGCATTTGGATGCTTCATGTCCTACTTTCAATTTGCATTGGAAATATAGGATGATGGTTAGGTTAGGTTTGAAGCTGTACGGTCTACACTTTTACTCATCTTTCCCCTAAATGGTTGGGTTGCATCTCTCCAATTGGAGCAAAATTTTTCAGGTGCTCTAAAGCCTGTGAATTTTATCATTTTTAACTCTGATATGTAACCAGGTTGGCATTTCTTCTGGGGCTGCCGCTGCTGCTGCAATGATGGTTGCAAAGAGACCTGAAAATGCCGGCAAACTCATTGCAGTACGTTTCTTTCGAATGTGACTTGCTTCTTCACATTGGTTACGGATATAAGATATCGAAGAATAGCCTGTCATTATGGAGATGGTTGTCATTGGAATGGATTTAGCAACTGTAACTAAATGAAGCTTAATGGGTAGTTATGAAATGATCTTCGGTAGAGGTTTATCTGAATCACAGTGCTAAGGTGATCAAGACTAACCATCTTTTGTTTCTAGGTGCTTAAGTTGGATTAGCTGTTGGCCATTCTTTGAGAGTGTAACGTTCTGATGTGTTAATATCACTTGTGGATATTAAGCATCCTCAATATCTTTCTTTTAACCTTCTGCAATGAGTCTTCACCTCCCTTGCAGAGGCACAGCTATAGAAGACCTCATGCTGAGAAAATCTTGGTTTTGCTCAATATTCTTAACAATTTCAAATTTCCCTCCAAAGCTTGCCATTGTTGATTGAAAAGCCATGCAAAACCTCCTTTTGAATGCCATAATGGGCGGGACTCAAGCCAGTACATTGTCTCTACTTGGAGCATTCATTCTGGTTTCTTAGGCTTATATTTTAAGCTGATTGGTGTTTACCATAGCATTGGAGCTCCCTGCTGGGTGTTACTCCGGAAATGCAACAAGATAGGGAGCTATGAAAGCATGCTAAATATACGATAGTGCAATCTCTTGATTTGTCCACCACACTGTTTATGCATTCTTTCATACCCATTACTTAATGCCTACGTGAATGTCAACATTTGCAGGTTGTGTTCCCAAGCTTCGGTGAACGTTACCTCTCCTCTGTTCTTTTCCAGTCAATCCGAGAAGAATGTGAGAAGATGCAGCCTGAACCGTGAAAATTCTCTGAATGATTTATGGAGATTGGAGAGCGGCATTGTTTGCTGATATTCTCTGCCTTATGCACATACATCTTGCCGGTTATTTTATCCTTCTCACGTTACTTCTTGATCTACCATTTGTATTCTATCTGGTCTGTCTTCCGCTTTCTGGCATAGCGATTGACGGCTACACTGAGTGATAACTTATGCTGTCATCATTTCTATTCAACCCAACGGATTTGTCACTTTTGGTCACAGCCTTCTGCATTTGTGATTGACAGCGACAATCTTGTATTTTTGTAATCGAGAGCTTTAAGGCCAAAACCTTGTTTGCTTTCACCGGCTGGCAGAACTGTCTTACTCAGGTACAGCCCCAAACTAGCCACGCTTCTGTTTCTTTCTTGAAGATGTTGTCTGACCAGTGTCTATCCAATTTCTCTATCAAAATGCCGCCTACTTGACATCTGATGTGGCGCTGAGATGTCCATTTTCCTTTCCTGAATTCGGTTCCATTCTGCAACCGCCAATGACCGCTGGGCCGAGTGCCCGAGGTCCTGGGGATTGCTGTCAAATGTCTACGTGGATCAACCAATTCACAGAGAGAATTTTCAGATCAACAACCAAAACATTTCCACTCTGTATCCGCAGCCCCCTTGTCTGATCAAGTAAAATTCTGTCACTTTTTCGACGATAAGTAATACATTTGACATGGAAAAAGAACAGGAACATCAAATGTGAATACATAATAAGGAGACAAAATATAGCTAACACCGTGTAATTGAATTAATTATATCTAAGTAGATTTGTTTTTTTTGGCACGTTACTAAACTCCATGAGTCTTATATCAAAAATCAATTGTAAAAAAAAAGTAAAATAAAAAATAATCGATTAGATTGTTATATCTATATAGTATGACCCAAAATTAAGAAAGAAGCTTTCTGTTTTAAGTTCTGCATGCTCATTTGTATTTACACAACTTTATATAGGGGGGCTAAACAATTTCGAATCCGATACATGCTTACGAACGCAACACATACGTAAACCAGCATTAGTGAGTTTTTGCTTTTGCATTGGCAAGTAAAAGGAAGAAGGCACAATACAAGATGGGTGAATTTATGGTCTTCAAGAGACACCGTGTGTTTTCTGCTTTTCTTCGATTCATGGTTGTCCAAATCGATATTTATTAAATCGCAAACGTCCGTTGCATTTCAATCTTAATGGGAAAATATTATAAGGACATAGGGTCTCTTGTGGACCATGGAATTACATCTAATTAGAATAGACTCTTTAAAAGCGAAAAAGATTTTGACCAAAAAAAAAAAGCGAAAAGGGTTATCGTCATTTTCATTTTATTTATGTTTTTTGTCTCAGCAGGACCAAAAGTGTTACTTAAGTATCAATGTATCATCACAACATCCCCAGGACATATGTGCTGTGAGCCTTTTTTTTCCCATGTTGGAGATGTTTTCATATGATTAAAAGAGAGGATGAAGTGAATGCTATATAAAATTTTAATTTATTTAATATGATTTATATACTTCAACTCAGTATATAATGTGATTTTTAAAATTTTAATTTATTCAATATAATTCAAAGATTTTTATTAAATATAAGGATACACTAAATATTTACATATAATTTAGGGAAAAGTTTAAGGATCAAATTAAGAATCGGAATAAATTTTAGTGACTGCATTGCATATTGAAATAAATTTCAAAAATAATATTACACGTTTAGTCAAAGTACAGTATTATTTGTGTAATTCTCCCTCGTTAAAAGAAATTCAACTGCAAGTCTCGAGGGCAAGTCAGTCATTTCGTTAGAAAATTAGGGTTTATCGCCTCTCCCTCGCGCCTATATATACCGCCGCTTGCTTCCCTCATTCCCCATCTTCTCAGAAATTTAGCTCTTCGCAGGCGCAGTGCTCTACTCCTTCTTCCCCAATCTCTCTCTCTCTGTTAGGGTTTTGAGGCGAATCTCTCGTGCATGTTCGATCGTCTTCTTCGGCTTTACATTATTTGAACTCTTCTTTCATGTTTGTTTGTTTATATTTCTCTTTTGTCAAAAGCGTTTCGATTCCGCAAAAATCTGTTGAGTGATGTGGAGGGAAGCCAATTTGCAGAGCAAGGGCGTCGGTTCCTTACCGAACGATGGCGCGAATTGCATTGAAGGTTGGCGATAACAATCCGCGATTCTCCGTGCCTATCAAATCTCTCGGTTTTGATGATGGCCTCGAACAAGTCGCTACATTTCCCCCCCTGGATCTCTCTTCGCTTCCTCTTTTTCATTCTTTTTCTTCTTTGTTTTTGTTTTTTCGTCAATCGGAACCGATTTAGAAGCCCGCGCCGGTTTTTTTATTTTTATTTTTATTTTTGGTTGAATTTCGAAGGCTTGAAGAGAATAGGAATGGGAAATGGTGGAACTGAATTGAAGTACGAAATGAAAATCGCTTGGAAATCATGTTGGAATTAAATAAAAATGTTATCTTTGTTTGGAAAGATGCGATAGAAGAAATATTGAAAAAGTTTTGAACTTTTCCTTAGATTTATTTTCAAAATTTTTTCTAATTCAAATTTGGCCGAGTCTTAAAATTTTCAACGCTGAAGGCCTCGGCTGAATTTGATGGAATTTGATCTTCGTTTGGCGTTGGTTTGGCATAGTTCGATGTCCGCTTTATCGGATTTGGCTGAATTTGATCGAATTTGATCTTCGTTTGGCGTCGGTTTGGCATGGTTCGATGTCCGCTTTATCGGATTTGATGTTGGAAGGAATTGGATTAGACATTGTTGAATGGAATTTAATTAGACATTTAAAATATGAAAGCTTCATTATCAGATTTGTTTGGATAAGACATTGAAAGTATAGGAATAGGGCCGAGGAGTAAAACTCTTGCAAAAATGCTCATGTAATGACGAGTGCTCAAGACAAGCTCAGACGCAAGGATCGGCATACGGCATACGGCATACTTTGAGCAGTTAATGTTAGATCCAATTTCATTTCTTGGACCTAACCATGACATATCTTGAACTTGGCCGAAGATTTTGGGTAAATCCGCCTGTCGAACTGATTAAGGACTGGACTATTTTCAAAATGACATGAGATAAAGGTAATATGAGATAATTTGAGACTAGTTTACTTCTAAGGCGTAGACATGAGGTTCCCAGCACCATTAAGGTAATGGCATTGTTTTGGCCTATGAAACTCACTTCCTCTTATGACAAAACCCTTCATGGTGCATGGTGGCAAATTGCCAGATTAGATCTGGAAGGAAGAAAGTATCTTATTTTACCTTGAAATCTCCTAACATACCTCGAAATCTCCGAACACAGCTTGGTGGCAAATTGCCAGATTAGATCTGGAAGGAAGAAAGTATCTTATTTTACTTTGAAATCTCCTAACATACCTCGAAATCTCCGAACACAGCTTGGTGGCAAATTGCCAGATTAGATCTGGAAGGAAGAAAGTATCTTATTTTACTTTGAAATCTCCAAACACAGCTTTAAAGCTTGATTGACTACACTGAGCGATAAACTCTGATAAAAAGTAAGAATGAGAATGGTTCTGAATAGAACTTGGAACCTAAAATTCGACAAAAACCTGAGAACAAAATCGATAGGAACTTGTCTGATTCCAGGTTCCAAGGTATGTAAGGTAATTTTCAAGTTCTAAAAATTGAGAAATTTGCTTTCATAGATAAATTCTAAGTTCGAAATTGATGGAACCTAAAACTTAGAATTTAAAATAATTTTTTGTATTTTTCTTGATCTATGTTTTTCCATAATCTTATAGTATTCCATGACGTTCAATAATGAGTATATAATCCGAAATTACTAGTCCGAGTCTATATTTTATGATTAAGACTTTAACTTTGCTAACTTTTCATATTTTTAGTATGTCTAAATATAGACTATGACCTGTTTGGTTCAGCATTTGGGATGAGCTTTGGGGATCTAAAGGGATTTGGTCAAATGTAGGTGGTGCTTAGTTCAATTTTTTGAGAACTTTAGGAAATGCAATTGCATCTTCAAGGAGCTTCAAAGGCCTTTGTGGGGAACGGACGGGTAGAGGTCCATTGGGAACTTGCATTTTCAGAATGCAAGTTTTAGTATTGTTCATCATTGTTCATCTTCATCTTCTTTAGTGGAGAAGCCGATCAGAGGCCGGCAAGGGTCACGCACACCGGTGACTGCCACTTGAGGGTCTTCCGATCCTGGTAACCATTGCCGGACCTCAGGCGACACCTAGGTCGTGCGACCCCGGCGACCGTCCGGCCGCCAAATCCGACGGTCTAGTGGCCAGACTTCAAAAAAAAATATAAATAGTTATTTTGTTTTTTAAATTTAATAAAAGTCTTTTACAAATGTAAATTTTACCAAATTATATTTTGGCCAAAATTATTTCTCAATGAAAATTTTACCAAACGATATTTGCATTTCGAAAAATCCCCTTCATCCAAAGGGATTTGCATTTTTGCAAATACATTCCCCAAAAGCTTAACCAAACAGACCCTATAATTAGTAAATTGTAACAACAGGTAGTGGTTATTAAAGGTGATAATTTATTGCAATCGTTTAATTAATAATAAAATGAAACCTAAGTAGATCATAGAACATGTATAAGAATAGGTTCCAAATTCTAAGGTACGTGGGGGTAAAAGTTCTAAAGGATGAGAAACTTGTTATGATAGGTAAATTTTAGGTAAATTTCTGGTTCCCTATACGGAACCTGGAACCATAAACCTAGAATCGCTCAGCCCCCATATAAAAGGGGTTGCGTTGGTAAAGTTAACAATCTACCGAGGCAAATCTCTAACATGTAGTAGCCGGGGCTTGTTAACCCCCGGGAATTCTTCAGCTTACACAAAAGAAAATTGCCAGTCTCACATCACAAGTACAAAAATATCGGAAGTTCCTCTTATTAGAGTTTTCACATTATCAAAATCGGCACAGATCGATCTGCTAGGCACATGACAATATGGAACTTCCTAGAGAAAAGAGAGACCATTACAGAACATGATATCGAAAACTACAGCAGCCAGCACGGCTAATTATCTCTCTTACCTACGAGAGAAATAAACCGCATTTACATCTAGCATGGTGCTCCCAGACAACTTCTCCCAAAATGGCTTGCGGTGATTGCGATGAAGCATGACTCCAACAGGTTCTGTTTATAATTCTATATAGAAGCGGACTGAAAGAGAGCGAAACTGGAACTTGCGGTCACGTACCCCCACTCTAGAGCTGCAGTTTTCTATCGAAAATCCAACTGAAAGGCATGATTGGACCTTCCTTCGCCCTTCCCTGAGCTCTCTCTTCCAGTCTTCTAATTCTTGGAGGCAGAGTGCAGACATATTCTTGGGCTTTCCGTCCCTCTGCAGACAGCCCAGTTAGGTTCTCCACCTTCCATCTGCCCACCAAGAACTCCAAAATATCGGCATAATCTTTTGCTGTATAGACTCCAAGACGCTGTGCAACAGCTGAAAAGTGCTCAAAAAGATTGTCATCACGACCGTCGAACATCAAATGGGCCGGCATAGAAATCTTCTTCCTCATCATGTTGGCAAAAGCAGAGACAGTTCCATTTGGGTCGATTTCAAACAGCTTTTCCACTATCTTGGTGTAGGCAGTCTCATGGCGCTTCTCATCTGAGGCAATCGTTCCACATATTTGAGCCAATTTCAAGTCCCCATGCTCCTTGGCAAGCCTCGCAGTGTTCCCATGAGAAATAAACGTTGCCCTTTCTTGGAACGAAGTATAGATAAAGCCGAGGTAAGGATTGTTCTCAGTTCTAGGATCCTACAATTCAAGGTAAAAAGATATCGTTATGAAATTTCAGGTAAAAATATAAACATGTATAAAGAAAGTCCTAGAAACAGTAATTCCTACAAAAAAAAGAGTTGGAATTGAATTGACAGAAACCCACAGCAGTGCACAGCTGAAGTGTGCAGCACAAGCATGAATTCATTGAGGAAGAACAGATGCGGGGTGTCTATGCCGTTGAAGATACTCACATGATGGAATTACATTTAGCACCTTACTGTGGAACATTTTCTAACCAGTTACAGATGCATTTACCATAGTGCATTTCCACTGCATATCAGACTCTGAGTCTAATGAGCATGAATGCCTTGATTAAAGGCGTAGGTACTAAGCACAAGCAAGCAGTTGCAAATAATTTCGGAATTCTCAACTTCAACAAAATCACTATCAAGTCTGTAATTAGGATCTTACCATTCCTGACCCGATTAAATACTGGATTGTCTTCTCAATCTGCCTCATGTCTACTCGTCCAGATAGGTAAAGATACTTGTTAAGGAGATCTCCATGTCTATTTTCCTCAGCAGTCCATGCCCTAGTCCAAATCGCCCAAGGCGTAGGGCTGGCACCTGTTTCATCCCTGACCCCATCCAAGGTATTAAGCATTGTCTGGTAAGTCGGAAGGGCTTCTTCGGTGACCATATCTCCAACCAAAACCACAAAATAATCGTCAGGAATTTCCTTTGCCCTCTCCCTCAGTTCCCTTACTTGTTCTTCAAATCCATCAGAGGCAGGATCTGGTAGAAAATCCTGTGCTTGCCAACAATTCTCAACTGGTTTCAGGTGAACCAAGATGTTCTTCTCAGCCCAATCCTCCATTGACTTAAATATTTCAATCTTTTGGGGTGGCAGGGAATGTGTTACTTGAACATGCCCTTCCCTAGGAGGCATAAATGGCTTCTTGCTATTTTCCACCTCCCTACCACAACAGACAACATTCATTCTGTTTTAGTTAAATCCAAACCAAATCAAAGTATAATCCCAAGTGGATGACCAAACAAGGAAAGCATTCATTTATCAGAGGCTCTAGCATGTTGGCATCATGCATAACACAGAGTGAAAAGTTCCTGGTTTACTGCAAGTCAGTTTTCGCTACAGCTGCATCAACTTTGGAGATAAGACCTATGGAGGAAGTTTCTCTCTGCTGATGAAATTGCAAGTTGTGTTGTACATGTCTCATATTAGCTTAATCAGCACATAGAGGGGATTGAAAGGGAAACTCAAACTGAGCAGCAAAGAGTATTATATTTCTTGGGGTTAAATATGATTGACTGAATAGGCAATAGAAATTTTACTTGCTTATAGAAAGAGTTCTTGATTTGTTGGTTTTCAAAAAGAAAGAGCACAAAGACAAAAGGAGGCTCAACCTATTTGGTAAATCATTACCTACCAAACCAAGCAAAAGGTAAAGAAAAGCATATGAATCTAGCAACAGAATTCATCTAGAGTATTGAGCGCATACTGCCACAAAAAGAAAAGGTTGAATAGAAAACACAACCAAATTTTCAATGTGTCAGAACACTTTCTCCAAGCACAAGCCAAGAGAGTAAGGTCGAAGATGCACAATCTTGGACATGATGGATGAATAAGAAACATAAATCCAAGGACCGACAGTTTATGCGACAAAATGAAGTCCATAACATAACACTTTAAGTAAACAATAGTAAATTAAAATGTAATGTTTTTGTGAACAGCTCAAGCAATGCCAATCAAAACCCAACAATGAGCCCTTCTGTCAACTTAGATGGGCTCCTGCTATGCAGCCTCAAGCAAAATGTTTGGGCATCAGTAAAATGTCAATGAGAACAAACAAGGAATAAGAACAAAGCATCACTATCTAGCTGATAGTCACTTTTTACCATAACTCAAAGCCTTCAATTTGTTTCAGCATAAGTTCTATTGAATTTTGAAGGAAAACGACCTCAACTATCTAGCTGATAGTCACTTTTTAGGCAACCATAACTCAAAGCCTTCAATTTGTTTCAGCGTAAGTCCCATTGAATTTTGAAGAAAAACGACCTCAACATGACCAGGACCTGAAGGTGAATAGGAGTCACATGTACACCAGCTAAAAGAACAAAAAGACCAATTTAATAAGAAGAATAACCAATCTGGAAAAGTTCAAGCTACTTTCACCAACTGACTAATATGCCTTGGAAAAGACTAGATTACTCTGTGATACAAGTTTGGCCAAAGAAAAAGTACAAAAAAGGATGTCATAACAGCAACATCATATCGAAGAGTACAACATTAACTTCTATAATGAGGACCAAGTAACTGGACTATGAATTTAACACGGGCCTCATTGTCCATTGGACAAGTCTAAGCAGCTGGATTACTTGTCTTGACATGGTAGGAAGTTGGAACAGAATTTTTGTCCCCAGGTTCTAAACTCTGAAGAAGTCATTGGCAAAACCGCCAGCACAAAGAAGAACCACAAATGGCAAGTTCATGCACCCATCAAGCAAATCAAATGATCTTTCGTTAAAAAAAAATAAATAAAAAATAAAAAGAAAAAAACACACGCACGCACACGCGCACACACAAACAGATAATAAATAAGTCGTCCTTCACGCAAAAGAAAATCGAAAAGGTGAGCATCAAACGAGATAAATTAAAAATGTAAGCTTGTAATAAATATCCCACCTAGCTCCACCAAAGACCAACGGGTCACGACAAACCACGCATGCACCGAAACCTTTTTTCACGGTTCATACAAAGTAAAGGCGGTTTCTTTGTGGAGTCAGCCCCGACCACGGATTCGAGAGAAAGAAAAAACGTCTGAAAACGACCGACCACGGATTCGAGGGAAAGTAAAACGTCTGAAAACGACTGTCTTCGAGCCGATTCGAATGATTTTCCATTGGCCGTTCGATATTGACGAGGAAAGCGAGATCGAGTTAGCATGTTGCACTAAATTTCATCCCTCTTTCTGATCTTTCCTTTTTACAAGGTTGAAAAGCAGAGCAGCCATCGCTCTCAAGACGATTAGTTTGCACAGTGCCGGAATCAAAAGAGGAATACTAGAATTGCATCGCGAGGCTATCGAGACCGCGCAATTCCTTTTACAGAAGAATCATGCAGCATTTCGATTAAAAGGGAAAAGAGAACATCATCGAGACTCCGACGGCGTCAAAACAAAATCAGACCAGAGATCGATACTCCAAATTCAAAACCAAATACAAAAATCCACACAAACACGCAAACTGATTCGCTCAACTCGGACGTGGAAACCGAAGCGCGGGCGAGAAAAGCCATTCGATTGCGAAAACTCAGGGGAGGCCACGCCATTTTTCAAGGAACCGAACCGAAACGAGCGCGATCCCGAAGCGGATCGAGAAACGGAAGCGACGAACCTGGAATCAGAGCTGAGAGTGGATGCCATGCGGAACCTGGGAGATCTGAGCCGGACGCCGGCCACCGGCGGCGCCGCGAAGAACGCAGCCGACGACGCCGACGCCGCCGCAGCCGCCAGCTTCCGCGGCGGGGACGCGACGTGGAGAGGATGATTCAGCTTCAGCGCCATCGCTCGTATCGCCGGATTCCCTCTGGAGCTCGTCGCGTTTCGGCTTCTTCTTCGGTCGGAGATGGAGCGGGCTTTAATGGAGGGCGTCCGACGTTGGTAGTGGCGGACATCTCGTGCACGGACAGAAAAAGAGGTTTGGGCGGAGAAAAGATTGCCCTCGCCGTAGGGCCCATATTACGAGATTGCCCCTGTGGTCTTAATTATGGCGGTTTTTAAGTGCCTGATTTATTTGGTAACGACCAATGTTTAGCCAAAAATGTCACGCGGACATACGCATGATCGACCGATCCGGAGACGGCGATGATACCGAGGATACCAGGTCGTGCGGCTGTGAGAGAAAGTTGGAAAAATCGAGAATCTTTTCTTCACTAGGACGCAAATGATTCCTAAATATTGATATAATAATATTAACTCAATATGTAATGTTATTTTTAAATTTTTAATTCAACATGATTCCCTGAATATTCAATCTAATCCATGAATTTATCAAATATTTTTTATATAATTTAAAGATTAAATTGAATGTTTATAAAAAAAAATTCGGGATTTACATTTTTTAATTGAAAAAATAAAAATTTCAAAGAAAGTACTCCATATTAAGTTAAAGTTGATGGACTACTTATGTAATTATCCATTTCTTTGTAGATGAAAGAGCAATACAACTGCACTTGATAGCAGTATCACGGAATTTTTACATTCATTGCAGAATGTTTTGTTTGAACTCACGATTAGTCAAGTCCGCTTGTACATGTACAAGCCGCACCTCTGTCGATGTCTCGGTAGGTAGGAAATCTCTCCACATGAAATAGGATTAAAGATTTGATCATGACGAGAGACCATCACGCTCGGCGATGGAATCTCGTGTTTGGAAATGACGTCGTTGTGATAAAATTTGAATGAAACAGCAGATTTCAATACCGGCGTGCGCTGAGTAGTAATGCTTATGAAAATAAATAAAAAAGTGGGTTGAGTAAACAAAATTAAGGAAAAATGTTGATTACGTCTTTGTCTTTTTAATTAATTTTAATTTTAATTTTAATTGCGACTAAATAATGTAGATATTCGTGAGGTGGTGTGTCGAAATGTCAAATGGGATTGTTCGGCGCGAGGTCGGAAGGCATTAAATTGCGAGCAAAAGTGGAGGGACTACGAAAAGGGGCCGGCAAAGCAAGGACGCTCGTACGCGCTTGCTCGTTTGGATGGGTGGACAAGACGAACCCCGGACGAGTACACGTCTAACCCCGTCGCCAAACAAGCGGGGGGGAACCCCACTTGGCACCCTCCCTTCCTTGCATGCACGCCACTCTAAATCTCGACCCCTTTCTCGTGCCGCCGGGCGCCGATCACGTGTCGAGTACCATCAAAGATGTACTTCGGCCATCTTTCGCGGTGTAACCCGCTCCGTCGGCTACTTAATTCGTAATAAATTTGTCGAGCGAGTGGGTCGATTTGAAAATGGTCCAACCTAAATTGATTCGTTTAACTCACTTTTGACTAGCCTTCATGTAATACAAATTTAATGACATATATCGAATCTCACCCATGTTACTAAAAGACTTTTGTAGTTAACATAGTTTAGAGTGGAGATGAAAGATAGTGAGGTAGATTAAGTTAAAGTAAGTTGCGTTTGAACTTTATCATTCCACACTTATTTTCATATAATATAAATCTAGCGATCCAAAAGAATGAAGAGAGAATCGTAAATTGAATTCTAAGTAAGTTGTAAACACTTTTGATACTCATATTATTTTGGATTTTGTCATTTTAAATTTGTTTATAACCCATTTATCGAATATAAATAACTCATATAACAATTTGGCTCATCAAATTTAGGTTAAAAAAATGACTCTATGACCCATTTTAACAAGTCTAATCTATTTTAAGCCTATCTCCACTATTATGATAAATCCATATCATATAATAGTATAAATTCAACCACGGACCATTGATGATTAAAAGATAATGATCAGGCAATTTCTTAAATCTAAAATGGTTGTCGCATGAAAATTTTGGATCTTTTGTCATCATATAATTATTTTATAAATAGATCAAATCTCAGAAAATATTCACTCTCTATTAAAATTATACTTATATTTCACTTTCCACGCGTTGAGCCTCTGTTATTTTTGCTTGCACGTAGGAAACGAATTAATTTTCAAAATTCAAGAAAAGGAAAACAAATTAATAGCATTCAGGCCCTAAATGCTAGTGGTAGGATAGATGCGCTAGATCTCAGTTATGATGATTGTTGGGTCAGGCTCCAATTGACACATGGCCCACCTTAGTCTCCAATTACTTCAGGCTGTTCATGGCTTGGAGTGAAATTTTTCAGAAATCACAATCATTGCAAATGATTGTGATTATTGAATGCTTTTGGCTACTCATTTAAATATGCTCTCCAACCACTTAAATTTATTCAAAGAGTATTTCAAACAAAAGAAGTACATTTCAATCGATGTAAAATCCATGATGCGTATCTTGAAAGTCAATTTGAATAGTCGTGATTTTCTAAACGTCACCATTCTTGAATTCCCATCAAGCACTAAAAATTAGCCTAAGCATCTCTAAAAAACAGAAACGTCACCATTCTTGAATTCCCATCGAGCACTAAAAATGAGCCTAAGCATCTCTAAAAAAAACAGAAAGCGACACGATATTAGGTCGCTTGTGTTGTAACTTTTCGAAAGTCAGTTTTGGATAATTGTGACTTTGAAGACGTCGCCATTCTTGAATCTCCATCAAGCACTAGAAATGAGCCTAAGTATCTCTCAAAAACAGAAACCGACAGAAAACCAACATGACATTAGATCACTCGTGCTATACTGTACACTGCACATCGATGCCGTGCGTGATTGCGAGAGCATGCCGCGATCCGGGCTAGTCCAGGACAAGGTCATGGCACATCTGCATTGGATCACTCTTGACAGGACTCTGTTTAAATAGCATACAGCAGAGTTTGGTGTGTATGGAGATGATAGAAAGCTGATACAGACATGAAATAAAATCACCAGATCGATATGCACAGTGCAAGGAAACCATTGTAAAGCAAATACAATACATAGACTAATAATCTCAAACCACCCCTTACCCACCTAAATAAATCAGTGTGCAGCAAGCCTCTCTCAGAATCAGATACATACAAACATCATGGTTTTCCTAATTGTCTCCTTACTACCAAATCAATGTTTTGTCACTCAGCAACGCTAATACACTCCAGCGCAAAAGGAAGGAATTGAAAAGGAACATCACCGCAAAGAAAGGAAAAGGAGTAAGTTTATGTTGAAGAAGAATCACACGAATCTGTTAAATGGCTTCCTCCCAACCATGGAAGACGCAGTCGAACCAGTGCTCATGTTCCCGACGGACTGCCGGTCATGCTGATCATTATTCGAGGCGTTTTGAGAGCCGGAGCCTTTGTTCCAAGCAAATGCTGATCCGATTCCTCGTGTAAAAGGGTACGAGAGACGCCTGCTAGATTCGCTGCTAGGAGTGCCCGGACGCCTTTCTTTAGGATTGCTGTTAGCTCTTGCTTTTGCTCTGGCAGAGACGGTTGGAGTCATGTAGTTTGGGACCAAAAATGGCGGGCAACTAGTGAGGCTTTCGTCATCCCTCATCGGCAAACCAAAGGGAGATACGGGTTCGCTAGCTCTTGGCATCGAATACTTGCTTATGCTTGGACTGCTGGTCCTTGGTGTTCCCGTTGGCGTCGCCCGTCCTTGCTTTGATGACCAAACCATCATCGATCTCGATGATCTTGGTGTGGTGGCGTCAAAATTATCAGGTGTCTGAAGCTTGTGGTTGCTAGAGAGAATCCTTGGACTTGGCTTTGGCTCAGAGTTTCGCCTCGGTGGTGTGAGGTGGAAACTCTTCACGGATTGGTTTTCAGCCGGATTGGACAAGGGAAGTTGTCGTTCTATCCAGTTCCACCACCAAGGAAATACGCCTGATTGGATGTCTGCCGGAGATGTTTGAGCCGTTCTAGAATTAGCTCTCGATAACTGCAGGCACAAGGGTCAACAAACAGCATAGTGAATAAACCATGATCACAAATTCTGCTCGAGAAGAAATGACATGAATTCCAATTATGTGATTATTCACAAATGGATGCTTTCTCACGAGAATCATTAACTCTCATGCAGATCAACGCGGTGATGTTTCTAGATAATATAATGCAATCTCAATTAGCATTTCACTGTCCAAACTTTCTAGATAATATAATGCAATCTCGATTAGCATTTCACTGTCCAAACTCCGCAGGACATGTCTGACAAAATAGATGTGTTTCAAGGACCTATTGTATGCGGAGCATAAGCTGAGACTTTGTTGGACAATGCAGAGAAAATTGTCAAATGAGTGTACCTGACGAGAGTACGCGTAAGCCCTTGCTCTCTCTCTCTTGATGGCTGCCTCCGCCTTCCTTTGAAGCCTCGCCTCTCTTTCCTCCTTTGTGTGCACGGTCTCGTCCCAGCCCTCTCTGTTACCTGCCTCAGACTGCACCAACACTCGAACTAATTAATGAAGATCCCATTTAGGAAAAGAAACCTGAAAGTCAAAGTTCGTGTCGAAATTTGGATCCTAATTATAATGGGAATGGCTTAGTTAACATTGAGGGGTTGGAGTTGGCAATATCACATCAGGAGATCGGTGCCATATTCCTTAGCAAAGAACATTGCCAATGGACTTCTCAATTGGACAGGGCAAAACCAGAGCAACGAAACCTAGTCTAATTCGTTCTTCTCTTTAGTTAATTTGCAAGACATCTATTAAAGTCAAATGGCAATGAATCAAAACATCCACCATTCAAATTCAACCTATCCAGCATTTCCTAATGCGAAGAGTTGATAGCAATAGCCTAGCCTAGCATTGGAATATGGAATCTCAGAGCACAAGACCATAAAACTCTCAGATCCTGAAATGTTGATCACGATACATGGGCATAAAAGATCAAGTCATCTCATAGAAACTTACCGCTAGGCTCCATTTACCGCAGGTGCTTTCCACTTCCTTGTCGTTCTTGTACTGAGCTTGATTCCGTGCTTGGTTTTCTAACCTCTGAATCCTCCAAGATCGAATCTGCGACTGAACTCGCACACAAAGATGCATTTGCTTTGAGGCATTCATCGTTTGTCGCCTGACAGTCTGCCCTCTTATGACTCCTTGAAGTCTTACCAAGCCTCTTAGAGCTCTGAAGCTTTTTCTTGCCTTCATTAGAAGCACAAAATCATGGACACTTGGGTTAGCGAAAGAACGTCAAAATCAAACAAACTCTATTGCTAACACCAACTCAGGCAAGCTGAGTGCAGAAACTAGGCCTAACTTCAGCAACAAAAACTTTAAAAAAGAAAGCGGCGGTGTGAAAAATATAACAGAAGCAGTCAATATCTATCCTTATAGTTTCTATAATCAACGACACTACAATTCGCGTTGGTTCTCTTGAAACTAGGTCATGTTATAGCTGAACTGAGGCCCTCATAAAATGAAGCTAATAAATGTTACCCCAATAGGCATGTCGACGACAACAAATAATCAAATAAAAGGAGTCACAACTCAGAGGCTTCTCAGCCATCTGCAGATCTTTTGCCACTTTGATCCACTCCAATGGGGTATTTGCAATTCGTCTCTAGTGCAGTTCCATGTTTCACTCAATAACAACATCCTAAGCAATCTATTCTCTTATAACATCATATTAGTCATCAAATTTGCTATTGCCATGTAAGAGCCCCTTCTTTTCCTATCACCCCAAAAAGCAAGCAAGCATGCTGAACACACCCATGCAAGCATGTAAGCACACATGTGCAAGCACGCATGCACACGAGTGCAGACACAGAGAGTATTTCCCTTATAAATACGTTTCAAATCAGACCAACTAGAAACAATCAGATCCTCACCATATACCCTCTGAAGGCAGCTTGAATCTTAGTAGCTGAAGCATTCTGGACAGGTATGCTCAGTTCTGGTTGGACAATGACTTCCTTCTGATGATTAAAGCTCCTAGAAGAAGTAGCTCTGGAAGAAGCAACCCTGGGAGATACAGGTCTTGGTGAAGCAGCTCGAGGCGAAGCAGCTCTTTGGGAGGTAGATCTAGGCGAACCAACTCTTGGCGAAGCAGCTCTTGGTGATGCTACCTTTGGTGAGGCAGCTCTAGGTGAAGCGGCTCTCGGAGAAACAACTCTAGGAGAAGCAGCCCTTTGAGACAGATTGCTTGTTGAAGCTACTCGAGGAGGCACAATCAACTGCGTTTGCAGTTGCTCTGGAGGCGTGGGAGGCTGAAATAGAATCTCGTGCTCTCTTTCGGCTTCTCCCAGTATCTTCTCGATGCTGCTAGGCTCTCTGAAGAGTGGAATCTTGAATGACTTCCTCTCTCCATACTTCAGTTGTCCCGGCTCCTTTTTCTTCTTCCCTTTCGATTCTTTTACCTTTGTGTCCTGAAAAATTATGCCAAAACTGAAGCTGTCACTTTGAGAACACAAGCTCCTCTAGAAGCAATAAGCTGCTTTAGGAGACACCAGGCTCATCATTCATTAAGTTGAGCTAGAGAGCAGAAGCTCAATAAACTGCACAACATTGCGACAGGTTGCAAAATGGATCATGTCTTTCCTTCTCTGTGTGACTCAAAAAAGGAGAATTCTAGCATGCTCGCGGTTTAAAACACTGAAAGCAATAAGACTTACATTGGTTGGTTTCTCCTTGGAATTGGCTACGAAAATCCTTTTGATAGCAGCAAACCAACTCCCTCTCTTCCCCATGTCAGTCGCATTACTATTCTTCCTGGAGATGAGAAGCATACTGATAATTAGAAAAGACGTTTGCATAGTCCCAGAAACAAATGATGTCATTGTCCAATGGTTGATAACATGTATAACATGTATCCACTTCATGGGGTAAATCATCTTCCCAGTAAAACAAGCAAACATTAACTAGTTCAAAAACTTCAACCAGAACAATAAAAGTCTAATTTGTATCTCAGATATGTTAAGGGGTTGGCTATTGTTCTTGTATTTACAGGAGAACACAGGATAGGAAAGTGCTTCCACGACAGTAAAAGCAAATTCAGATGAATCTTCAAGAAAAACAGAAGCCAATCATCAAATTAAACAAACACAAATTGATGAACGCTTAACAGCAAAAGACGTTGCAACTTACAAGGCTAACAGCGCTCAGGATGTGATGAGCTATAAAATTGACTTTTGGCCAGAGAGTCTTAACAGATACAGAATTAGACGCGAAACAAACCACAGAACCGAGTTTCACCCTTAATTTTCAGAAGTTTTATGCTCGGAAGGGCAAAAAGAATCAACAGGAAGAAAAATCCTAGGGGCCTCACCAATCAGCCTAACAGCCAAGGGCCAAAAACTAGAGTAGAAATGAGATTGGAAGCGGCATCTGTCGATAAATGGTTACAGAAAGGTGGTCCTTTTGAGCTAGATTGGCAAAATGAAGACAAGTGCATGCTGCCAAACCCAGAGTATCAGCTTAGATACTTGCGGAAATGGTGTTAATACAATATTAAAGCAAATGAAATGTCATGAAAAGACAAATATTACCAGTTTTATACGCTTCCTCAGTCTGCAGTGGTCTCTGCGTACAGAACAAGAATTTCCAAAATTACCACCCCAAAAATTAAGAAAAAATTACCAACCATGGGCTGCAAATTAATTCTCAGAGGATCCAGACATCCTCTGTCCTATACAGAGAGAGAGAAAGAAGAGAGAGAGAGAGAGAGAGAGAGAGAGAGAGTTATGGGTTATCTCTGTGCTAGATGATGAGATGTGGAAGGGGTGAATTATTTCACAGGAGTGACAGGGACATTAATTGCTCTCTGAAAGGTATCCAAGGGACACAAGAAATTGATAAAATTGTCTCAAACCCAGAAAGAAAACAACAGAGTACTGGGTCTGTTAGAACACCAATCCTACAAAAATTCTCTGATCTTGACCAGGTAAAAAAGAGATGCCTGTGTCCTGCTAAACCCAACAATTCAAGAAGATGATGGACCTCTTGAAAACTGAGCTAATTACATGCCAACCCATGAAGATATCTGGCACAATTCTGCACGTGAGACTAAAAAAACTCCCCACCCAAAAGCCAAAAGACCAAAAAGAGAAAGAAAAAGAGGGGGAGAGATAAACTTGCAGAGCAGCATCAGATCATGTTCTTGTTCTGTTCTACCTTGTGTTGGACCTTGTTGTTGAGCTTGTCTATCTTCCAGAAACACCTCCAAAAAGCTGCTGCAACTGCAAGAACCAGGAAGAAGAAGATCTCTCTCTCTCTCTCTCTCTCTCTCTCTCACGCACGCCCCTGTTAATTTCTCCCTGATGGACTCTTTCTTCAAGCTATATATCTGCTTACACGCCGAACCCAAGTCCCCTTTTTGGAGCCTCCCCTGCTCTTTCGCACCTGGCTTGCTTGCACCAATTTACTTCCTCCTCCTATTCCTTCACTCCTCTCCCCAAGCGGTTAAAATTCCTCCCCCACACACGTCGGGTCCACGCATCTGACGGCCGATATCATTCTAGTACCGTTCAACCTATCCTTTTAGGTCGTGTAGCTCATACATGTGAATCAATGACCGACTCAAAAGGACCTCGTCCTGGACCCTTTTGACACCTGGTGCGAATTTTCGGCGAATATATTCATTTTACATGCTCAGAATTATAAATTTTGGTTGTACTTTTTGCCTCATGAATTGGTCACGGAAGAGAATGAGGTTGGAGGAGAATTGGTCACTCAAGAGGGTGGCCAACTTCAACCACCATATCATATGGGGGTGGAATGTGGATATGATGGGAGAAAGACTTTGTTAATGTGAGGGGCAAGAGACAAGGAAGGCAACCTCCACTCATGGAAACGGTTAGGTTGGCATCCTGTTTCTTCATTCTTTTCATGTTTTATTATTATTTTAATTTTATTTTATCTTATTATTTGCAGATTTATTTACATATTTATTTATTTCTATTCCATTCGGATTGGTGATGGAGATGAACCCCTTTTTGACAAAATATTCTCTCTCTCCCTCCTTCCCTCCCTCTTTCTTTCTTTTTTCTTGCCCACTTTTCACTCCCACGCGCCTCCCATGGCGCGTCCGCTCCACGCTCTTTAAATGAAAATTTGTGAAATCCTAGGATATTTATTATTTACATCAGAATATCATATTGCAATGAGTAATTGGTAAAAAAATTTGCGGTACATGTCAGTTGGGCTACCGACGTCATGGTCCCCCTTAATCCATAGTAAGACGGCAGGTTCTTAATGGCCATAGACCAAATAAAATATGGTATAGAATAAACATTGGCAAGCCCTACATTATTGCAATTTGCATTACCGGTGGGAATGAATGAAATGAATACAAGCGCATGATTAGGATGGTGTGCTAATTATCTTATCCAACTATGCAATCAACCAAATTGCTTGTTGAGTGGCCTCATCTATAAGCAAAAGATTGAGTTCTCTCTGCCTTTTACTTTATGCAAAGCTTACATTGAGTGAAGCTGAAACTTTTTTGAGTATACTTTGTATTCTCTAATAATGATGTTCGAATTTTTCGTACAGATCTATAGAGTTGATATATTGAGCGATGTAACATTATATAGACATTTAGATTAATGAATTGCTTCCGATGCTCGATTATCTAATCTCATATTCATTGAGAGCATGCAAATATTGCTCATAAAGGCTAACGTCACGGTCCGAACGCTCTCATACCCATGTGGACAAAAAAGTGAGGGTTTGGGTCATTGAGGTGAAATATGCATTATCCAGAGTGTATGACGCAATTGATTCGTGGAAACAATGTTAACATCTTTGCAATAGGAAATCAAAATGATTATCATTTTAAAAAATCTCTAAACGAGAGATTGACCTCCCACGTATAAATTGATTGGAAACTGATGTTGTTCCCCTAATAATTAGGGCCGTGCAATGGTTCCAATTCCCAAGCATATAAATATATCCAATTTCTGATTTTTCTTTTTTTTTGGTAGGTAAATTGATACTATGCAAGTAGATTCTAGATTTTGAGTGTTGGAATCAATGGTTACAATCTATTTTATGAAGTTGAAAGGAAATGATTTATCTTTCTTAAATGAACTTAACTTCCTTATTACTTCATATTTATGATTGTTTCGTAGGAATATTTTATTTTGAACCGTTTTGTTACTCATATTATTTTCCCGTAACTTTTATCCGAAAAAAATAAACTATTTTCTAGGTAGACATTAGAACTAGATCGAAAAAACATGATGTTTTTCAAGGCACATATATTAGGTTTTAAGTTTCAAAACTAGAAACTGTTTTTAATGGAGTCAATTCCATACCCATTCAGGAACCGTATTCTCCCTAGTAATATTTACCATAGCAGGCCAAAGCTAGCTGTCATGTTGAAGGAATCCGCACATCTCCCACTCGAGGAACAATATTATGATGATGCTTTTGCCCTATACCGTACTTGTAGAGGATCCTTACAAAAATAGAAGCCGGCCCTAGTCTTCTAGCTCACAAGGCACTACACGCTCTTGTCCTCCATCAGGAAGCTTTCAGCCCGTGACATTCATCTTTGGAAGTGGAGCTTAACCCACCAAATAAATGAAAAAGAAAAAAAAAACAACTTGGGTCAACCATCTCGTCGGCCTGCCTAGTGCCTCTCCTCTCGAGATGTCAATCAAATTTGGACCAACCATAAAATCGTCATTTCTGGAGCAGAGACTCCCCTTCAATTTGCAAAAACCTTCTTTTCGGGCAGTCCTTTCTCCTCTCTTTTTCTTCCTCCCTTTTTTCCAAATGTTTGACCCGGTTGTAGTTCGCCACTTTAGACTCCAGGACAAGAACGGAAGACGCTGTCGAATTTGAAAGCCAACCGCAAACCCCACGGCCGGGGGGGTCAAATTGAGCACAGAACACATGGTCTCTTACGTTGTAATGACGCGCTTTGCTTTCGATCCGTTCACGCCCGTTGACCATTTGCGCAATTCAAGATTATTAAAATTTTGCTGATTTCGTGTATGTTCCGAAAGCCTCAGGCCCCTTTCTAGAAGTCTATGATAGCCCTCATTTCGAGCTTAGCCATTGAAATTTGTCTTCCTGCCTTATAAGTTATAAAGAAGGCATGTTAACATTTAATTTCGGCGCCTATATCGGGAACATCACAATTTTTTTTTTTTTTGTGGCTAGACACAGGAGTACTTGTGGGGGCGAGATATCGCTCCGCTAGAGGAGCGAAAGTGACCCATGTTGAGATTGTGAAGGTCCACATACGAAATGACATGTCACGCCGTTATTATTGTTACGATTAGGTGCACACAAACCATGAAATAGAGAGGAAAGGCGAGAAAGAACAATCAAGATACAAGATTTATCTTAGTTCGTCCTCAAACTAGAGGATTTCATTATAATTAGTACCCATCACCTCTTTGTTATAATTCCTAATTATTAGAAAAAGATACTATATATGCTTAGTAATTATTCATGGGCTCAAACTAATCAACAAAAAAATAGTAAGATCCCATGCCCCTTCACGATTTAGAGTATGAATCACGCTCAACAATTATAGACTTAAAAATATATCGATTTGTCATTAGGAAATTTAGGAAATCTGTTTTTGATAATTTCTCTTGTTGACTTAGGAAGTGGCCAAAGACTCCGGGGGCCACTTTTGGATATTGAGTCCTATAGTATAATGTAAGGAAGACTGCGATGGAATTAATGAATCCTTTATTGTGGGAAATTATTGTTTTAGGTGGAATTTAATTGCCAATTATTTTAAGAAAATTTGACATAAATATTCCATAAATTTTTGTGGATTCAAAATTTTAATTTGTTCAATCTCATCCCTAAACTATTGAAAAATCTTAAATGTCATTCCATTAATTTAAGTTTACATCCGTTGATCTGACTTCTAATCCATTAAATTTTAACGATTGGACCAAAAAAAAAAAAAGTTACATGTAGATTATCCACATAAGATTTTCATCTCAAATTAGGATATAATAATTTATGTCATCAAATAGCAATGCACATGTTAACACCTTTTTTTTTTACCTTGTCTAAAGTAGATGAGAGGATACACATGTTAACTCCTCATATTTAAAAATCCAACTTTGTGTATAGTAATTTACGTCATTGAAATAATTGTCATTTGAGCAAATGAAAGCATTACATTAAATATTTACTAACAAATCATGGATCATATTAAATAAATTATAAATCTAAAGATTATAGTGCATATTGCACCAAATTTCAGGACCTGTCATTTCCCTTTGCTCTAAATAAAAAATTAGTGACAAAAACCTTCACAAACCCAATACCGCCCTCCTGGCCCAAGAGCTTTGTCTAAAGTCGGCCCAATACCGGCCCATCTTCAGTTCCCTGATCATCTCTGGTCCAACCGAAACAAAATCATCAATGTAAAGCTTGTTATGTTTCGATAATTTGTAAAGGCTAACGGCCGTGACAATCTTAGATCATAGAAATCGGAGATCTGCCATCTTCGTCGCAAGTTCGGAGCTGTGCGTTACGAAAATCCAATGATGTTTGTACATGGATAACAAGGAACGTGATACAAACAGCTGATCATCGATGATCAATTCTCTGCTCAAGATCAAACAATAGAGAATGACCCAGCTCTTCAACGCACCAAACATTACCAGAGCAGTCGATTCTGATCTGTGATTAATGAAATGAATTTTTACCACAGACGAATTAGAAACCAATCTCACATGTGAAGATGGAGGAAAATCACAACTCAAGCTATCTTAGAGAGCTTATCTACTCGTTGATTGATCATAGGAAAGAGGAGGTAAAGATAGAAATTTGGTCACTCCGCCCCGGCCATGACCATTCTACTAAGGCGGCTCGGGCCGACCTTCCTCCGTCTCATCATGCTCCTCCGCCGGATGACCTCCATCTGGTTCCTCCTCCGGACTTGCATCATCGCCTCCTCTTCCACCACGAACCTCCTCATCAGCACGTCGTCCGTCAACGACTTGCCCCGGGAACACCCTCCTCCCCTCGATGCTGGGCCTCGTGCTGAACGCGCGACCGGCGGCGACGTCGGGATAGCGACGTCCGCTCCAGCGAGGTGGCAATCGACCGACCTCGGGTAGCTGTTGCTCCGCCTCGGCGGGACCTCGCCTTGAACACCTCGTTGTAGGAGGAGATGGGGGCGCAGAGGCAGACCCGGGTGAACGAGGTGGCGACCCTTAGGGAGTTGCACTTCCGTAGCTTCTGCCGGTGCGAGGTCGGGGCCGAGATCGGGATATCCGCCGACTTGGTGATGGTCTTCCATATGGTGGCATTAGGCGGCAAGGGGATATCTGCGGGCTTAGCCATGGTTGATCTCCATAGGGTTGCCATCTGAATTGCTCTCTGGTACCAGGGCTTCCTGTGTCTGTACCCATTGTCAATGCACCATGTCATGATCTACCTACATGAATAGCTAAGTAAAGACGCATCGCACTTTCTAATGCACCGATTGCTCTACCGATATGCGTAAATAAAGCTTCGAGACGCTCGTTGACGGGACATATAGAATGATAACTTATTGGTCTTGGCATAATCATTGACTGACCAATGGATGTCCACCTTAGATTGGACCGATGGGCCCAATACCTGAGATTGTACGTGCTACAGTACTTGGTCATCAATAATTCGGACAAAGCTTGTGGAACCTAGAAAAGATTATTAGAAATTCTACAATTTTTGCTACCGAATGCCAATCAGCAGATTGAAATCGAGTTCTCGAGAGACTTGGTGTTGTCCTAGTCACATAGGAAAAGAACTACGGAAAAGGCATGGTAAAGTTTGACCGGGTTGGGAGCGGAGCTCGAATAGCTCACGAATAGTTTGACTCGCCTACAACTCGCAAATGCCAAAACTGAGCGATTTCGAAGATGAGCGACGGATCCGATGACGACGTTCTTGAATGAAGACCCTTCAGAGGGGGAGATCATCAAAGTCCAGGGGCTCCAAAAACAGGCCTAACGTTCAGCCTGTTGGTGGCCTTACAGCGCCCACAGAACTCAACCAAATAAACAAGCTTGCCAAAACATGACATTATGCGAAAGCTGTCAACTATAATCTCTTGACCAAGAAAATCAACTCTACCGTTTCCCCCTTAATTCCCATCCCTTTCATCTCTCTCTCTCTCTCTCTCTCTCTCTCTCTCTCTAGCTCGTGCACAAGAAAAGTCTGGTCCTTGTATTAAAAGAAAACTGCTAGATTTAGCTTAAGCAAATGTCCATGACCCATATGAGTTTGGCAGCAAATGTCCATGACCCATATGAGTTTGGCAGAGAGAGAGAGAGAGAGAGAGAGAGAGAGAGAGCATACCTTGGGTGAGAGGTCTTGGGATCTTGCATGAACCAAGAAAGGAATGAAGTGTGAGGTGGGAAGTTTGAAAGTTGAGGGAGGGAGGGAGAGAAAGAGAGAGGAAAGGAAGTTTCATCTGTGAGTGTGTGTGGAAAGACTAGGAGAAAGAAGTGAGTGCTAGTGACTGATGATGATGAATTTGGAGAGAGCTTTGCTTTTCTTTTCTTTTCTTTCTTTCTTTTTTTCTCTCTGTTTCTTGCTTTTTCCATGTTGCTTTAGAAGTTGTGATGACTGAAAGAAAGATGGCAGCGTAGCAGTGCTCAGCTTCTTTTCCTTTACCTCCCCACTTCTTTATTCCCCCACCCCCTCCCTCCTTTGCCTTCCACTAGCTATTGATTTCTCCGGCCCGCTTCCTGTCATTCAGTTTCGCACGGGTTGGCAACTCCTTTCAGATGATGTATTCACCAAAATTGAATCCACTTCTTCTAATTATACATTCATGCAGCAAGCAAGGTCTCGTAGAATCAATTCCTAAGCGAATTCGTCACAAGAGAGAGTTGTGTACACGAAATTTGAATCTACTTTGCGGGCTGTATATGGGTACAAAAGAGTCAATTAGCACTTATATCATCACATTCTTTGCATGTGTGCAAGTGTCTATTTTGAAACCAGATAATAATGATGTTAGCCTAACTCAAAAGGGGCTGTCAAGGTTGGCACAAAGCAATATTATTTGAACAGATCTCAATTTGTCTAAATCACCACTCTGCTCGTCCTGCCCTGCCCTGTTGGAATCAAATCATTGCTGATCAAAAAAGCACAATCTTTTTCAGTGTCCTTCCTCAAACCCTAATCACCCACTTTTCACACACTTCACAACTGATGAAGGGTGGCCCTCCTAATAATACTGCTCAGCTTTACTCAATTGATTCTACTAAATTAATTTCCCTTTTTTTCCCTTCAAGGGCATGCCTTGAGGAATAAAATCTGTGGAAATTGACAATTTTTAATTTTTTTTTTACCGTTTTGTGTTAATATCATATTGCAATCGGTAGGACCCTGAGATCCAAACTTCTTTTTTAGCCCAGGGATCATGAAATGATTAATCAACCGTGGGTGGTTTGATTTCAAAGACTCTCCAAAGCTGCCTGGAAACACCCCCTAGACAGTATGATTGGGGGCTGTTGGATTGGGGATCATGCCTGGCACAACTTAGCCTTTTTTGGGTTAATTAATCAGAGAAAAGAAATGGAAAGTTTTCCCCTCTCGAGTTTTTAATTCATTCTGATGACAACCATGTCTCTTCACATGTCTCCTGCAAAATATTATGTGGTGCTTGATTGGGACACTTTAGACGAGCTTTGCTTCTGCCACTCATTGATATTTCAAAAGGGGAAAAGGTCTAGTCACTTATATCTTCACGAATTTCAATTTGATCTGGTGCTTCTTCTTCTCCCATTATTCTACAGGTTAAATGGATGTTACTTGGTTCATGAAGGATAATGGAGTGGATTACATTGGTCCCCAAATAGTTAGACCTTTATGCTCGGGCTTCGTGCCCTGGATTCTCAAAGAAAAAGTGAAAAAAGCATCATCAAATGCCTTGTGTGGTCATCAAGAAACCTCTAGCACATCATGCGATATAGTTGTTTCTGATGCAATAAATTTTCATTTCGATTAGTGCATTAAAAACTAAAACTAAATGTGGATGATGTTTGTTTGTCAGAAGATTTTTTTTCCATATATATATATATACTCACAAGAGGTGGTAATTTCTAATATGACCCAAAAAATCTCACATGATTCTTTTCATTATCAATTTGACCCTACTGGAGTTTATTTCATAAAAGGTGAGGGATATCAAACAAAACTCCCCGAAATGTTGGGGGGAGTACACAATTTGTGTTCAAACTTTTAATTGTTACACGTACTGTTTGAACTTGTAATTTGTGTTCACTCCTTGTTGCTACTTTTATAGAGTAAAAGCATATTTTCATCTCATTTTTAAAGAAATTTTACCATTGTTTTACCCTTAATTGCTATAAAAATGAGAAAATAGTGAGAAAACTAATTGGATAATATACTAATAAATAAATAAAATAATTTAAAAATGATATTGAACAATAAAAATTGGATAAATATAACCACTTAATAGAAAAGAGAATAAGCACAAATTAAATAAAAGGGAAAAAGACCTGGATTAAAAAAAGGTGAAACAATTAAAAAAATTACTCATTATCTATATTTAAAGGGTTCATTATTGTTTAAAAAAATGATTGCTTAATAGTGCTAACGATATTTACTTTTTTATATTAATACTTTGGTTAATTTATTTTTCTCATTATTATATATTATTTTCATTTCTTGTAAAAGTGAAAGGCAAAACAGAGATTTTCAAGTGCAAAATTATACCGACAAAAGGAAAAAATTATGAAAGTCACGTGCATTCATTACACATGCTCATGGATAATATAAAAAATGGCTGACGATCATAACAAAAATGAAAACTCAGGGTAATAATATAGCAGCTGGGAAGATTTAGGGGCAAAAGTAGTTTTTTTTTTTTTTTTTTTTTTTTTTTGGGGGGAAGTTTCCTGTAACTTTCCCAAGAGTAAATATCACCAAAAAAAAAAAAATAGCACCAACATTTCCAACCAGTAAAAAGTAGCACCATCACAGCCGACCCGAAACCGGGTGGGTCGAACCCGAATCACCCGACCCATTTCCAAACCCGATCCATTTCCCACGACCGGGCCCAACGCAGGCCCAAAGGAGACCATCCCCGCAAAACGCACCGTTTTTCGTTGCTTCCTCCTTCGTCCTCGCCCCGCTCGCGTTTCCCTCCCTCCTCGAAAAACCCTAGAAATCTTCTCTCTCTCTCTAACTCGAAGCAGCACTCTCTCTCTCTAAAACCTCATCGGCGAGTCGAAACCCTAGATCCGGCAGCCGGCGAGGGAGGCGGAAGCCGAGGAGAGCCGCCGCAACAATGTCGATGTCGAAGAGCTCGAAGATGCTGCAGTACATCAACTACCGGATGCGCGTAACCATCCAGGACGGTCGCCAGCTCGTCGGCAAGTTCATGGCCTTCGACCGCCACATGAACCTCGTCCTCGGCGACTGCGAGGGTTCCGCAAGCTTCCCCCGCCAAGGGCTCCAAGCCCCCCGCCGCCGCCGCTGGCGCCCCGCCGACCGCGAGGACCGCCGCACCACGGCCTCGTCCTCCTCCGCGGCGAGGAGGTCATCTCCATGACCGTGGAGGGGCCCCTCCCCCCGACGAGTCCCGCGCCAAGTCCGCCTCCGCCGCGGCCGCCGCCCGGCCCTGGCATGGGCCGCGCCGCTGGCCGGGGCGTCCCCACCGCCCCGCTCGTGCAGGCGCAGCCCGGGCTGGCGGGTCCTGTCCGTGGGGTTGGTGGCCCGGCCCCGGGGATGATGCAGCCGCAGATGTCGCGGCCGCCCATGCCGCAGCTCTCGGCGCCGCCAGTGTCGTACCCTTCCGCCCCAGTTATTCGGCCCCGTCCCAGATGCCGCCGCCCTTCCCCGGGCAGGGGGCCGCCCCAGATGGGTCGGGGACCCCCTGGGCCTATGCCCCCTGGGCAGTTCCAACCCAGGCCGGGCGGTGTGCCTCCTCCGCAGTTCCCCGTGCCTCCTCAGCAGTATGGGCAACGGCCGCCTGTAGCGCCGCCGCCTCAGATGATGCGCGGCCACCAGCTCCGCCGAGGCCTGGGATGCCTGCCCCTCCCCCACCGCGCCCAGGGATGCCTCCCCCGCCTGGCGGTCAGGTGCCTGTTTATGGGCCACCTCGTCCAGGAATGCCGCCTCCACCAAACGCACCTCAATCTCAGCAGCCACCGCAGTGATTTTGGTATGACTCTCTGTATCTTAGCTTAGACATAATCCAGTGAATGATCAACTTTAAGATGTGTGAAAATGTTTGAAGTTTCGGCCTTTGCAGATCGAATTATATTTTATTTAATAGGATCTCATGCTTTGAATAACAATCCTTCAAAGGACTTATTCACGCTAGCTAGTGGGGCATTATTCCAATTGGTTGAAGTAGTTTTAGCAATAGAGGAATCAGGGTGTGGACTAGGCTGCTCTGAGTAAGAATCTTGGGCTATATTGATGAATAATGCAACAGTCAAATATAATTTTCATGTCTTAAGAAGTTAGCAAGCATGTGTTATTAAGTTCTCTCATTTTAGGAATAACGGATTTGATGTTCTTTTTAAGGTGAATTTTAAAATTGATTTCATGTCTGCGTGGTTACTTTCTACATCTATTTGCAGTAGTTACTCCAATTTTTCTCAGCGCCCAAAACAATATACTGTGTACATTAGTGTTATATTTTGGCAAAGTTGACTATGGTGCACCAGAGCAGGCAGTCCCTTTCAGTCGCTTGTCATGAAGAAATTTTTGCTTTAGTCACAGGGTAGTCTTCCAGTCCAGGCTCCAATAGAAAATTACAGCTCAAGTGGGCATACCTTATTATTTTCAAGATTGCTAGGTTGTAGCCTTGATAAGTGAGATGCTTGAAAGTTTGAGATTTCACCTTTGTCTACCGTCGGACCAAGTTAGTGGAGATTGAAAATCAATAGATTCTCTTCTTTAAGTCTTGATATGCTGTAGTAACCTGCTGTAATGCTTGTACTAATTCAGCTTTAGAGTCCCTAATCCTTAAGGATATGTACAGCCAAGATTTGGTAAGGAAACTTACTACTATAGAAGGTAAATAACATAATGGGGCTGCTTGAATACATTATTTAACCATACTATCAGTTAAAAATGTGCTGTCATTTCATCATCTAGATCATTGAGATTCTTAGTCCTTTGTATTTCTCCTTTTTTACTACAATCTAATTTCATGACTACAACTCTACAAAAAGTTCTGTCGGCCAAGTCAGTGCATTTTACTGTTAAGGATAGGGTCACTAGTTGAGGTAATATTCACATTCAACTATTCTCTTGGAAAATTCCTGTTTCTAGGGAATTTGCTTAGTAAAGGATTTTGGAATCATCGCATGTAAAGAGGGTTGGCAAGCATGAAGGTTATGGAGCAAATATGATGTGTATTTTCTGTCGAATAGTGATTTATGATTTTGTCTGCTAGGTAGAATGATTTTGAATTTGCAGTCTATGAGAGCTGTATAAATTCGTGAAATGTCCCTTTTGGGGATTAAGTGGAATTGAATGTCCCTGATTTTACACATTATAAAACTTACATAGAAATTAGTCCTCATCAGAAATGAGTCATCTTTTTTTATGTTCAGTGACTAGTTTTTATGTGAACTCAAATTGTCCTAGCCCAGTAATTTTGCTAGATGTTTTATTGATCTTTATCTAAGCTTTTGATATGCAATGTGCTCTGCTTAGTTTCATAGTTCAGCTAAGAGTTTGTTTGCTAGTATTGTGATTGGTAATAGTCTTGGAATAAGGTCTTGTGTTGATATAATCTAGTTCTTATATATCAATAAAATGTCAATTTTGGGATATTGGAGTCTGCCTTATGATATTTTGATTTGGTAAGTTTTTTTCTAGTTTTTCAATTGGTTAGTTTCATGTTCCTTTTTCGTGCAGGGTTTTACTCTTGGTGTGAAGGTCTTCAACCAGATGTTCATCTTCTCATGCCGGCTCAAGGCTTTAAAGTCCTCTGAATTGGCTTGGATGTTTTAGCTTTTGCTAAGATGGGCTTTGTGGGATTGCTGTCAGATTAGCCTAATATCGAGCATTGGACCTTTTTGGCAAATGCGGCTTGTAGTGAAATGTAATGTTAACAGTCGGTATATATAGACATTTTTCGTAGAGTGCAGAGGATTAATTGAGTAATTCCGAACAAGTTTTCTTGACATGTTTCTATGCTCCCTCGTTCCTTCATCCGACAATCTTTATTTTCATTTTCTTTAAAGCAGTATGTATGATTGTCGGTTTTGATATTCCATCTTTGGTAGTTGCTGCTGTCAAATATAGCTACCACAACACTTGTTAGGTTAATGGGCTCGCATTTTCTTAACCATTCTTTTTGCCATCTAAAATATTCCGGGTTAGTCGCTCATGCCTGAAACTGCTATGCCGCTCAAGTTATACCGACTAAAGTACTCGGTGTCGTGATTGAGCAAGCTTTCTTAGCATTCTGACAATGAGCCGTGTGTTCCAACTATTTTCTCTTCATCTATTCTGCTTAAACAAAAGGCCGACCATCAATGTTTGTCAGTGCGCTATGGCCTTTTCTCTTTTGCATTAAAGCCCAAGTGGGTGTCGGGGCTTTCAAGTTACTTGACTAATCCGCATCAATTATGGCAGTCCTCATGTTCCATACGCATCGAAAATTATGGGGACATACCGGTGTGATAACCGTGGATGATGAATGAAATCTCTTCGTACTTTTCAGTAGTTGGCTGTTAGGAGCAAACAGCAAATGCCTGATACCTTTGGCCTGAGGAGATCAAAGAGTAAGTCTAAATCGAGCATGTTAATATACGTCACATCAAAAACTGAAGTTGCAAATAGGGTTCACGTCACGAGAAGTTGGTGCATGGGGAGAATTGCTCATGACCTCTTCATTGACCTCTTCATCTGTTAGAGAGTTGTAGGAAAGGGTCTAATTTGTGCTAAAAGAAGAGACTGGTGGCGGGGTACGATCGCAGATACTGCTGCGTGGAAAGTTAAGAGCTTTCTCCGGTCAAAAGAAATGTGGGGAGATTTCCCGGTCTTCCTCTTGCCTTTCGTACATTGGAGACCAAATCATTTGGTCCACGAGAGGAAAAAGACGATCAATGACGACAAACATGAATAGGACATCCTTACGAATTTAGGGGAAGTGGCTGATAGAGTGACGTTCGCAGCAATTCATCTTCGTTTCTCACTCCCTTTCTTTTCCTCCCTTTTCTTAAGGCTGCTTTTCTGCTTTAACGTCGAGGTAAAATGTCTCTTTGATTTTCTTTCTTCCCCTCCTTTTTCTTTCTCGCAATAATTTACAAATTGCCAGCTTCAATGAGAAGTTGTAAGTCGATTAAAAAGAATTGATAATTAGCAAAACGATTTGATCATCATTGGTACGATAAAAGTTGGTAGCCAAAAAACTAAAAATTAAATAGTTATCTCATCATCGGACCTAAATAAAGTTGATAGAGTCGGTAACTTTTTTTTTTTTTTTTTGGTCAGTCTCTTTATTCTCTTTCTTATCTTCATTCTTGAAACTGCGCTGTACTCTTGCGTGGGAGTCGGCGTCGCGAAAGCACGCGTGCGTCGTCCCGTCTTTTTTTTTTTTGAGAAGGTGGGGATTTGAGCTATAAAAAGCCCATTGTTAGAAGAGTATGGCGGTAAGGGTGAATCTAGGTGGTTGGTAAAGATCGGTAACTTGAAAATGATCGAATAGACATTAATAAGTCATTAAATAAGAATTCTAATTAAATCTAGTTGGTGGTCATTTTTCCGTAACAGGTAGAACTCGAATTTTACAAGTGTGTCTATAAATTTACCGACCAGAAACGCTCTTTGGCAGACGGAACTAAATTCTTCCAAAAAATTATGAAGCCAAGTCTTAGAGAAAGAGGCTTCATTGTTATTTTTCTTGTCGCAGTCGCACCTCCTTCGTTTTGCTTTGCCAATTGACAAATGAAGTAACAAGTTCAGAAAGAAAAATTCCCTCCTAATTTTAACTCATGCAAGCATAAATTAATGATCGAATTACCCATACAACCTTCATCCACGATCTCAGATTAGCTGATACGCAGAACTTGTTTTCGAGAGTTAGAGAGATGATCATGTAACTTTTCTCACAAAAAACTAACTCTCCTGAAAACTATATGTATCTAGAACTCAAGATTTACAACAGAGAAAAGTCCATTTTCAGAAAGCTACTGCTAGTTTGGATTCATGGTCTAACAGAAATTTCTGCAACTTACTGGAGAAGAAAGACCTAAGGCCGTGACAACCAATAAGTTACCACAAGCCTGCCTAATCCTGATACCTGACCTGAAGATTTTGCTAATATAGAACAAGGACTTCTGCATTAACCTTGGTCACCGAGCCCTTGTCAGCCTGGAGAGGAATAAAAGTTCTCACTGGCTATCTGGCTCTCCTGGGCACTTCTTGGTCCAACCGCCTGAACCAGATCTACGTTCTGCTCATTTCCTCTTGTTCTTAGGAAAATTAATATCTGAGGCTAGACATGATTTTAGTGTCGACTCCTGCTGTGATGCAACGCCTTTCACCCCGGGCTCGGGCCTCAAAGCAGGAACTGGAGAAAGGATCATTGCTCTCATCTTGTTCTCCTTTTATCAAATTCCGGTTGCTTCAGTAATGCTTCCACTTCTGAGCTCTTTAGCATTTGACTCTCTCCTTCAGCTAGCTCATTATGTATGAGGACATTTTCCACTATCTGTAAATACAGAAATCATATAAAAATAATTTAAGTGATTGAGAATCTTCAGCCATTAATTATAATAACACGTGTAAACGCCTGAATTGTGGATGACTAGAAAGTCTGTGATAATAAGAAAACATAGTAAAATATAAATGTGCAGATCAAAAAAAGCATAGTCAGGTGCCCTAGCTTAATCAATATGCTAAAGAAGCCTACCAGGAAAGTGAAAACATTTCATGCTATAAACACGACAACCAAAATACAAGTCCAGCAAAAGGAGGAAGAAATTATGGCGAAAGAGGTGGTATGAATCTATTTAAAAGGATGACAGGAAAACAATATAAGTTGCAACAGGAATGTCAGAACAGTATATCTCCTCCAGACGTAAGTTTCTGAAATTGGCTGCAAAAATCTCTTTATCTGTTAAGGAAGAGAATCAACAAAGTAGAAGAGCATATAACTAAAGAAGTAGAATTATGTCTTGGTCCTTCAAATTTTAACTGCCCGAGGAGGACTGTCGGTGTCTCCTGGATCATATTTAGATAACATAAAAGTTCAGAAGCCATTATGTGGCGGAAGAATACTACGAACATAGATTCACTTGGACCAGACTCCTGGGAGGATTAGAATAATTGCGGGCACAAAATTAGGAAACTCCATTCAATTAGAGAACCCAAACACAACACATCTAGTTGATATACCAACATAATTTGAAAATAAAGGACAGTCATCAATTTCGCCTATAAAAAATTATCCACTGCACGAAAGCAAAGTGCAAGCTTAGAGCTTTTATCTAATAACTATGTTCATCTGCATATGAACAAAAATTGTCAGGGATTAGATATGCACTTAAAGCCTGTCAAATAAGTTAGCCCACTGAAAGCTTACATCTTCACTTGTATCCCTGATCAGCGGCTGTTGGATGGTAACATTGGTAGCAGATAACAATCCCACAGTGCTTTCAATTACATCAGGAACAGAACTGCATGCCCATAACTTGAAACCACACTTTCAGGCAGAACAAGATCTCCTATGTCACACTCTGGCATGTGCTGAGCTGAGGAGTATACACCAACTGATTTCACTTCTCCATTGCCAGCAGAAAACGTAGGACTCGGTGCACAACTAGTCTGTGCTTCATAAGGTGCAAGCAGGGGTCAAGTTCTCAGAAGAGAGAACTTAGCAGCATTCTGTATAATCACCACATCAAGCTGGCTTTTCAATTTATGAACTCTAGAATGCAAAGTTTCAATTGTCTGGAGTAACTGCTCCAAGCGCATATCACCATCTTTGAATTCAATTGATGTTGCTATCGCTATGTCCAAATTCGGTGTTGACAATCCTGCTCTTGTCTGGCAACACTGCCACATGAACAATAAAGGGAAGACTCCTTATTCAAAGTCCCATGGAATTTGACAAAGCAGAAAGTCACTTAAAGAAAAGCATTCCAAGCTTTACAGTGAATCAGAAAATAGCAATTGACAGCTGAACTGGAAAGAACCATATGACTTAGTTGACCATTTGAGATGCATGTATTAGATATGGCAGCAAAATATAAAACAAAGCTGTTTATTTTCTCTCTTCATCCTGATTCTTCTGAGAATTAAGTTGCTCATTCCCCTCCCAACCCCCAGGTCCCCACCCCACCTCAAAGCACCAAAAGACAAGAAGAAGGAAAAAAGCGGTCTCTCCATGGTCATCATTGTTTATTTTTATATCAAATTATCCTTGTAAAGTATAGGCTGGTAGGATGTTGAAGTGGTATAAGTGCTATTTGCTACTGAACGGGAAGCAGAGAAACACAGCATAACATTGGTAGCAAGAACCAAAGAATGCCAAATGAATAAGGCTGTGACTTGTAAGAAAGACAATTCCAGAAGAAGCAGTAGGTACATTACTATGCACACTCCCTTCTCAGACTGTAGAGGTTACCAGAGTGGGGAAGCAAGTGCATCATATTTTTAGACAATAAAATTTTCTCGGCAATTTGAAAATTTTGCTATCTGGAGTCATCTAAACTATGAAATGTCTACTGCTGCAGTATGCCTCTAGCTACCTCTTTTGCATCTGTTCGCACAGTCACCTGTTGTATTGCAGTCCCTATGGTTAGGAACTTCATATAAAATTTATTTGAATTAATAGATTATCCTTTTCCATCTGAAGGAGCATCAGTCAAAGTAATTTAAAATGATCAAGGTCAACATCTTCCAACACCATTGCCACCTACCACCCAAGAAGACAAAAAAGAAGAAAGATGCTCCTAAAGAACAAAGGAAAGAGATTATGTCACACCCCCACCACAAGTTTGGAAACTTTGTTAACAGAAGAAACTATCTGAGTTCGCTGCATATTTAAATGGAAGAAACACGTAGAGTATCAGGATGCAGCAAAAAACACCTGGGTTAGAAAAGTCATCAGCAATAAAAAGTTCCTTCCTGATCCGATCTCTTATTTTCTGCAATGAGCATATCATAGGGTCATGCATTGACTATTTGATTAGCAAGACACCCGACAAAGGTGCTGCATTTATATAGAAGAAACTTCTACCAAGATAAGAGAAAGGTTATGATGCGACATATATGATGCTATATCTGTGGTGTCTTCAATCTTCTTTCTTTTCCTCCTCTTCATGATCTTTTTCTTATAGCAGTGACCAGAAAATGGCAGCGACTTTGAACCAAATTATTCTACTGGATCTGGGCATTGATCTGATGCCAAATGTTTGTTTTGTTCATATGCTGCAAGTTCCTTAGCATATTTAAGTGCTTGTGACTCAATTTCCTTTATTCTCAGTTCTGTCCATTTGCCGCCACATCAGAGGACGTATGAACGTCCTCAGTGATCTGTCAACTTCTTCTTCCTGAAAGGTGGAATTCCATATTATGCTACTCTGTTGATTAGTTCTCACAGAAATGATTCATAAGAACATGTTATGCGACTTAAGAACATGGAAATTAAAAGAATGCACTCATTATTCAAAAGTGCACATAAAATCTTTGAAACATTCTAGCAGAAAGCATCTACAAATAAGGAGCAGATGATAGACACATAATATTGGACTTACTAATGGAAGTTTTTGCACAATAATTATGTGTGCGCATAAAATTAGGGTAACTACGGCAGAAGTCCAAAACCTTATGGAAGATTGCAATCAAATCTTAAACCTTGTAATTGATGCAGTAAAGCAATAAATTTTTTCTAACAAGTGCAATCAAGTCTTTTGATGATCCCTATCCTATTTCTTCTATTGGGAACCTCTAAGACTGTCATCTAGGCAATATAATGGTGATTGGAAGAGCCTGATTGTGGTTTTTAAGAAAGGTTTAAGATTTGATTGGAAATTCATCACTATGAAAAGCTTAAATAGTCAACATCAGCATATTGAAACCGTTTAAACACCAGCATCAGGAACAAGACCTATATGTCACCATTACGAGAATCTCACAGTAACTCCAGCAGCGTCATGCATGTTTAGCAAGATGCTTATGATAGACATGTTCTCTAGACTTCCAACATCTCTAAGAGATAACGTTGGTACAACTTGCTATCACTCTGTTAAAAATGACTGATGTTAACCATTAAGAAAAGGTCCAAAGAGTGTTTTTAAGCAATATTCTTATGTCTAGATCAAGGGGATTGCTAGAATATTTAAATAATAAACCATGCTTCATCTAATAGCTCAAGCTTTTAGAGCAGGTTGGCTATGGTCCTACAAAATCTTACATTTCAGAGCCGAAGATACTGAGTTCAAATATTCTAGCCTCATTTACCTCTCCAATTAAATTTCGCAAACTTAATACTAAGGAAAAGACCAGACTAGAGCGTAGGGGAGAGGGACGTTAGAATATTTAAATTATAAACTTCTGTTTTTTCATCTAATAACCAAGTTTTTAGAGCGATTTGGTATGATCACACAAAATTTTACAAGAACAACACTCGAACTGTCAAACCACTAGATAGTTTGATTACATTACTGCAGATGATTATAACTAGTATCCAAACATAAAGAAAGAATTTTAAGAAACTCAATTTTTCTCACTCACAATTAAAAAGCTTGCTTATCCCCAATTGCCATCAAGTAATGCAATTGCATCAATATATCATGCAGAGATTCAAATAATTAAGATGGGCCTCACTAAATTTTTCATCTACCTGTTGAGAATCCCCATTTTTCAACCTTCTTTAACAATTGACAACATTCTATTACTGCCAATGTTGATTGGAATCTCAGGAAAGAGTTCATTGCAATAACTGTCAAGTGTGCTAGGTTTTCAAAGACTCTAAGTGAGGTGCACCTCATTAGAAACATACTATCAAATGCATCAAGTGCAGATGGAAAATCACTGTCCCTGCAGAATTGCGAATCTACTTCAGCTTCACTCATCCCAGAATAATACTCGAATCGGATAGAGTGCCACCAAAAGAACTAGAACATTCAGTTGCATCAGGATCCTGATCATTGGCCAGCTCCTCGTTACCAGAATTGGTGAACTCAGTAATCTCAACTTGAGCATCCTCTGCACTTCTGGGAACATCTGTAATTAACTCAGATCCCATCCTTCGAGATTTTGCACTCTTGTCGCTATTCCAAATGCAAATTAAATCCCCACTGCAAGGCGTCTGCAGTACTTTCGCTGGGCAAGGTTTCTGATGCAAACTTTGGGTCAGAATCTGGAACCATGTCCATCAACAGTTGAGAATAAGCCACCCCATGGTTTTGCAAACTATTCCATTAAATTCAAATTGAGCACCCTCTGGACAATTTCCCCTCAAGGAACCTCAAACGAATGCCACAGTTCATGTCAAGCACAAGGCAGTACGAAATACCCAAAGCGCAGTGCTGTGTACTAAGATTCATCTGCGAAATTTCTTCACCCAACAACAGTTTGCCAAGTCATTTTGCGCATCCATCTTTCTAAACCAATTTCAGCATACCCAATATTCATGTTCAAATCATGCAACAAAAGGAGAGCAAAAAATAAAAAATAAAAAACGACCCTCTTTCAAGGTAATTTCAAGGACAAGCTAAGCTGGAAAAAAAGCCATTTTGAAACTACCAACTCACATAACCAACATCCTACCCTTGTGGATGCAACCGTGTGTCAACAAAAGCAAGGTCAGTGTACAAGACGAACTCTCGCTTTGCAGCAAATTGCCCAGACAAAAGGAAAAAAACAGTAAAACGAGAATGATCATCAGCATGTGCACTCCATTCGTTCCAGCAACACAACAGAGCCTGAGCAACTAACGAACGACACTAAGGAAAACTCCCACTACCCAGTTGCGCTAAAGAGAATCGACATGCAGGCATTAGCCCGAGGCCGAGCTTAGGAACGAAGCGAGCGGCAGGAGCCACACTTGGAGGAGTACGGCGGCGAGTTGCGGAGCCGGACACGCACTTGCTGACGACCAGGACAGGAGGCACGGCGGCTGATGGAGGAGAAGGCAGGCACTGCGAAGATACGAGGAAGTTAAACGTTAAAAACCTAAAGAAAAACACCTTCCCGCTTTTCTTTTTTGGGTACGTGCCCGCTCTCCTATTGCTCCTCTGAAACCTGGTGTTTTCCTATTGGTCCATACCCAAAAATATATCTTTACTTCTCATTTAACTCCACATTTTCTTCTTCTTCTTTTTTCGAAAGATTAATACTATAAAAAACCAAAATCAATATATTTATAATAAATTTATTTTAAGTTAATTTTTAAATTATCAACGCTTAGCTTATTCTGTAGCGGAGTAATAATTTATCGTATGAGATTTAGTTGAATTGTTTCAATTATTGGAGTAGCAATAATAGTTGATGGGTATTATCAATTTAGAGTTTATTCTCCGTTTATCGTAAGTGTATCGATTATGATTTTTAAATACGCATTAATTTAATTTGACAGAAATTTATAAATGATATATTTGTGATGGATATGCCGATTTAGGGTTTTTGAGATCAAAAATTAGTTTTAGATAAATTTATCGCGTATAGCATTAATTTGAAATTTTTTTGTAGTAATTATTTTCAAACATATGCTAGTGCCAATTTGAATCTTTTTCAAAGGAGAGCTTTGATTAAGATGTCGTTGAAGATGAAAAAAACAAAATTACGACTATTTAAATCTCATCAATTGTTCTTTGCGAATTATTTTTGATAAAAATCATTGGTACACATTAAATGTTTTAATTCAATATATTTGTGGGACTTGCAAGACATTTCATAGGACTCTCTAATTATATTCCTATAAACGAAATTACCAAAAAAAAAAAGGATAAGAATCTTGAAAATCTTAAAATTTGTCGAAAGTACAATTGAGTCATGAAATTTTTAAAAAGAACAATCAAATCTCAAAACTATCAAGTTTGTGCAATCAAGTCATTTTTTTGTTTAACTCCATTCAACTTGACAAGCGAACAATATTAAAAAAAATTTAGAACTTGATTGCACCAATTTGACATATTTTTAAGATTTAATTACACCAATTTGAAAAGTTTTAAAATTCATTTCACTTTCTTATAATTTTATGATTTAGTTAAATTTTGAAAGTTTTGGAGCTTAATTGCGTTTTTTATGTGATTTTAAGATTTCAAATATACTTATCTCATAAAAAAGTAGCGGAAAAGAAAATTGTTGGAGAGTACCAAGCTTCATGACTAAGTTAAGGTTTGAGGAATTTGACAAGGTAGCCTTTCAACGATTCCATCTTGTTCAGTATATAAATTTCGTGAACAAGTTCCTGATTTTCAGCCCTTTTATTATTGTAATTTGGCCTCATTAAACTTACTATGCAAAGCATGTAGTTGGGTCAAGGCCAATCAAATCATCTAGTCTAGGAAATTGACACATATTGAAGAAAGTAGGTAAATTAGGTGTTAATTCCCTATTGTCTAAATACATAGGAGTCCCCTAGCAATCCATTATTCATCCATATTTCCTTTGTATTAAATGGACTAGCAAATATGCACGCATGCACACGGAACTAGTATCTAGAAGATTAAGCAAAATCACTTTCTTTTTTTTTTTTTTTTGGTAAGGATAAGCAAAATCACTTTGTATTGTAAAATATATGAAAATAAATTGTAGTAAAACTACACAATTCAGTGAAATTGTATATGTAGAAGGATGAAAGATAAGTCATTATTGAATTTTTTTAGGAAAATTATTGCATCATAAAAGTAAAAAGAAATTGGGAAAATTCCAAATAAGGGCTTGAAATACCCTCATTTTTAAAAAAAAAATAAGAGTTTGAAGTGAATATTGTATTGAATAAAAGTTTATGTATTGAATAAAAGTTTAAGTGATTATATCGTCCAATAAGAATGCGAGTGGGCATGTGATCTAGCCTTAAGCAGGTTGGCTAAATATTCCATCTTGTTGAAGGGTGATTTTGTAAACGTGTCACATTTTTATTTTTAAATTATTTTTCTTTCTTTGCTTTTTCTCTTCTCTTCTCTCTCTCTCTTTTGTTTATTTTTTTAGGTGAGGGCTTGGAGACCTTGTTGTTGGCTGTGACCCTCGTCCAAATATGATGAGGTGGCCTTCTTGAGTTGAGGCCATCTCTTGCCAGTCATTGGTGAGGCGACCCTCGCTTGTAGTTCTCGAGGGTGGCCTCACCGGAAGGGTTGTCTCACTAAGGCAAGGCCATCCTTGGTCGGTCACTAGTGAGGCAATCCTTGCTCGGTCTAGCAAGAGGCGGCCTTGCTTAGGGCAAGGGTTGCCTCGCCAAGGCAAGGCCATATTTGGTCGGCCGCTAATGAGAGTCAACCTTGCCTATGACCCGTGAGGGTGGTTGCCTCACCAAGGTGAGGCCTTTCCTTGCGACATCTTTCCATTAGTTTGGTGCGCAAACAAACTAAAGTCAAGCCCTCATTTAAAATTAATATAATCATTTTAGACTCTCTTATTTAAAACAAAGTCCACTTTATGCCATTATTTTAAATCAATTTGAGAAAATAATGGCATTGTTTCATTTTTATTTGGAATTTTTCCCATATAAATTTTATCTGAAACATGTGGGAAATGGCGAATTGTTGATTTATGCATTTACCTTTGGCTAAGATATTTGTAAAATAGTTAATTGAAAGTTTGAGAAAAAGGATTGGGACCCCTCCAAATTATACAATAATGTGTCGGATATTAGATAAGCAATGATGATTTAGACCGACATAGTTAGACGTCTATAGTGGAAGCAATTGGTTTCGGTGGTAGTTTGAGACTTGAAATGCGGAATCTATCTTGTCAAAGTCGGGTCTTGATTTTTAGAATTAGGAACCGATTGTGTTAACTTGGAATCGACCAGGGCTTTTTTTCGTTTCATTTTGTTAAACGTCATACACATCATATTAAACACATATAGAGTTCTTTTTGCTTAAGAATAGTACGCCAAACACATTGAAGACTGAACAAATGAAGAGAAAAGAGTTAAAAAACTTAACTAGGTTTGGGCCGAACCAATCAAAGCAAGTTCCTAATTTTTGAAATCGAAGCTGGACCCGATCTTGATTGAGCCCAGCTCATATATGCTCGCACACGATTTATAGTCCCTTTCAATAGGGAGGAAGGATGGATGTTCATCGTTATCTTTTTTTTTATATCGCTATTCATTTCATAGTTGCAGATACTTTCAATTTGATTAGGTGAATTCACTGTCTATGATGAAATACTCAAAATACGCAAAGTAGACTAGCTCAACTAGAAGCCTATCAAGATGTTTTAATGGTGGAAAAGGTCAAAAGTTTATATTTATAAAATCTATGTTGGTTCGAACCTCTATGTTTTTAATAAAGAATTAATATTCGATATTAATATTTATTTAAATTAAAAAAAATCCTATGTGGTAATATTTAAATCGTAAATGGCGTCTTCAGACCCTCTTGAATTTGCTTTAGAATGCATCGAAAAAATGCATTCGTTTTTATCTAGGCCTATGGATATAAAAGAATAATATTAGTTTAACCTTGTAAATTGAATAAAAGAAATTGTTTTGATAAGGGAAAATTATTAAAGAAATCTTAAACCCATCATAAGACGACTAATTTAATTTTAAACATTTTAATAGTGGTAATTTAGTTATAAATCTTTTGATGATTTACCAATCTAGTTGTAAATCTTTTAACAATTTATCAATGTAGTTTTCCGATTAATTGTCCAAATAATATGTTTATTACTAAGCTTGGTAAATCTTCAAAGGTTTTACATATAAATTGGCATAATTGAAAGTTTTAGTTTTTAATTAATTAAAGAGATTTGACTAAATAAAATTTATTTATCTAAAATCTGTTACGTTTTTAAATTAACACCTACCTTTAATCAAGAGATTTGACCAAACAAAATTTATATATTTAAAATCTGTCGAAATTAAAAATTAGCACCTACCTCTATTCCAAGTCAAGTATGAATAAATACTCATGCTTATCAACTCAATTGGTTTCCGACTGCAACAGCATCTATTAGGATTCTTATCTTAAGACATAAGGTAAAAATATTCAACATGTCACATATGACAATCAACCATTAGCCACATTTAAATATGACTGACACAATACGATATCGTCATGTCATTACATATACAAGTAAGGTCACATTGCATGACACAATAGCAATATTCATGCCCTCTTTTGTGGAGGACGTGACAAATTATGTCATGGCAATGAAAAAAGAGATTTTTTTAAAAAAATAATCTAGAGTTTTAGGCGTCATGTTATCAATAATTTATGGAGAGACGTCTATAATAGAATAAGTATATAATACACTATATCAATCAATTAATTGAATCACTAACATGAAATTAGTACAATTAGAAGCATCTTTGAGTTTTGCAATCAAGTACTAAACACGAAAAAAAATCGAGCATCGGGTTGCTTTCATCAAAATCAAAAAAGAAAAAGAAAAAAAAAAACTTACTATCTTTCTCAGTCGATCAATCCGATGCCGTTACCAATTCCCACCAACCTTAAAAAAAAAGAAGAAAATCGACGGCACACAATCGTCTTTCCCGATCTGCCCTCGCCACCGAAGCCGGCGCGCGATGCGCGGAGCATATTCGCCGGGCGTAAGGAGGGGCAAATCGGTCAACAAACTCCCTCGTCGTGATCTTCCAATGCTCTCCTCTCCGGCGACAGCGTCTCTCTTTCTCCCTCCAATATTGACTTTCTCTCTGTTTCTTCTCTCTAGCTCTCTCTATCTAGCTCTCTCCGTCATTCAAATGCTGCCATTTCCGTGATCGCTCGACTCCACCGTCGCTCGCCAAACCCTAGAACCCCTCGCCGGAAAACCTCGATCGGCCTTCCTCCCCAGATTCGCGGCGGCGACGACGACGGCGAAGATGATGCGCAGTAGTTTCGTCGTTCGGAGGTGCTGCTGCTGCTGCTGCTGCTGTTGCTATTATTGTTGGTGTTGGTGGTGTTGTTGTTGTTGCGGCGATCATGGCGATGGAGACGGCGATTCTGGGTTCTGATACCCTCGTGGTGGGAGGTCCAGGTCACGGTGGCCACCGCGGTGTTCGTGACGCTGGTACTGGTTCTTCACGTCCGGGGCCGACGGGAGCGGCTGCCCCGGCTTGCCCCGGCGAAGAGTTCGGCCGCCGCTTCCGGGGACGACAACGGCAAGGTGCGGAGATTCCGATGACGGTTTCTCTATCTCTCTCTCTCTCTCTCGCTCGCGCTCTATTTTTCTCTTAATTTTTTATGTTTTGGAGCTGGTGATCGGCTGATCATGGTCGTGGTCGAGCTGAATGCGTTTGACAGGAGGATCCTTTGGGTTGTCGTCGTCTCTGGTGTTGGGGGGGATGAGCTTTGTTGGTCTCTGTGAGTAATGTTTCGTGTAAAGTTACCTTTTTTGGGACTATATAGTAAAAGTTTCTCCAGGACAAGTTCGCTTTTTCAGTGCCGAACGGCGATAATGAAAGGTCAGCCGTACAGGTGCGACGTCTCTGACCGTGTTTAATCTCTGCTCTAATCTACCGTTTCGGAGTTCCTTATGGCATGGACGTAGAACGGAGGATCTGGGACCCCAGATTGAACGGGCTGAAATTTATTAAAATGGCAGGACTGCTGATGCTTTCTTTTTTTTTTTTTTTTTTTCAAAGGTTTTCCCCTGTTTCTTGTATTTTGGTAATGCGAACCATGTGAGACACGACGCTTACATTTTGTGAAGTTGGAGAAAACTGGAGGTTAAGTAAGTGAGATCCTGCTCATTATCAGGCGTCATTTTGTCTCTTGATTATTTACCCCTGTAGGTTCTCTAGTTCTTCTGAGGAAAATCGACTCCCTTCTTTTAGCGTTTGCAATGGAAATTTCAAAGAGTTTTGTATTTGCGGCAATTATCTGGGGGCTGATACTACATTTTAAGAATGTAACTGATAATGATTATAGCAATTTGTTGTGATGTATCAGGTTATTGGTGATCCAGTATTAATAACTATAACTGGAAGAATGTTTTTAAAGAGATAGGGATAGATGTCTTACAAGTGACGAGCAACTGTTGTTGTTTTTAACACTTTTTTGGCTCTGACAATGGGGTTCTTGCTGAGTATCAACCCTTCTTCTAGTAATTTTCTACTTGTTTGACATGCAGTTCTGCACTTATTTTGTAGATGGCTCTTTCGAAGGGAGATTCTAATAGCAATTCTGCCTATGAAATTAAGGTATTATATGTTTTCCATGTGTATTTCAGAAATCTTCTGCGGAAAGAATTGTACATTATTAATTACTCTTTTGGAGTTTAGAAGGTCTTTTCCCATAATAAGGTAGTTTGTGGCTATGTTCCTTTTCAGGTGGAATTGTTAGCTGCTAAAAATCTTATTGGTGCAAATCTGAATGGCACTTCAGATCCATATGCTATCATAACCTGTGGTACAGAGAAAGCGATTCAGGTTATTTGATTTGTTGTTACCCATGCAGTTGTCCAGTAAATAAATCTTCAGTGTCCTCATAGATTGTCTAAGGTTTGTGAATATTTATTGTAGAAATGATAATGAAGCTCACTCGATTGCTTAACTGGAAAAATATGAAGATGACCTTTATACACAATGCCCGCACTTTTTTCAGACTTGTCGACCGATCCCGATGGTGGTCTTTCCTTGGTGCAAACTGATGCAGCGAAGGTACATTAGCTGACTGATTTGGCCAAATAGATGAGTCAAATTTGTGTGTTTTTAGAAGTACCGAGCAATTTAAAAGAGACAATGGTGCAAGTTGCTCTAGTGGTCATGGTGTTACAGTGTACTGGCATCTGTCGATAAGCGTGACTCCAGCCAAACTTTTCTAACATATTGGACCATGGTATAGCACGTGACTAGTTATGAAAGGCAAATCGGTCATATACGTTCTTCATGTGAGGAAAAATATAGGGATTTCTTAATGCACTCGTCTATTGTGGAGATTTATATAGCAATTAGACAATTAATCCGCTAGTCTGTCTCCACACGTATATGTGTGCCTCCAGGTAGTAATGTTTCCCCCAACTTATCTCCGGCGACAATTGAAGGGCTAAATTCATTTATCCGTTTACAGCCCATAACCTAGGGAAGGCTAATTTTATGAGAAGAGTTGCTTGTTTGTTATGTATTCATGGGTTTAGAGTTTTCCCTGTAATGTCCTTTAATAATGATTTTCTGTTTTTTTCTTTCAATGAATTTTTTACACTCAGTTTTCTGATTAAGAATCACCTTGCGCTGCAGCTCAGTGGTGCAGGGTTCTAGAATCCCATGTGGGGAGAGGAGTTCAATTTTTCTGTAGATGAGCTTCCTGTTGAGGTAACTAATTATTTGATATGCCTTATGTCCAGAAGTTGTAAGCAGTTAAGATGATTAAACTGTATAGGCAATAACACTGAATATTCTGTGGTAAATTTTTTTTTTATTGATGTGAACTTGCTGCAAAAAGAGGCTTGTCTGGCTATAAACTTTTTATATCTTTGTCCATAGTTTTTTTAATTGTGCTGTACCGTGATTCACTTTTGAGGTGTGATAATGTGTGATCTTTTTTGCTTAAGCCTTAAATAAATTGAGAACAAATTAAGTTAATGAAAGAGTGTGACAACTTATTTCCATTCAAAAAGAGTTATATTAGTATCACCGTGTGATTATGTCCTTGGAGTAGGCATCAAAAGTGCTCAAAGGGATACAACCTAATGTTTGGCAAAAGCTGCATAAAGATTATTATGAACAGTACGTTCTTGATTGATCTTGGTGAGTCAATTGAGTCAAGTTTGTGTCACAAACTACTCGAACTTGACTCAAAGCCCAAAGCTGGGATAAATTAGGATAGACGATAGGTTAAGCGTGGGTAGCTCACCAGTAGTTTGATTCGTTCATTTCTCTATTCTCTAAGATTTTTTTAAGTTCAAGTTGGAGATCAAAATAGACTACTTATGCTAAGGGCACCTTGGCGTACTTCTACTTGTTCTTTCAAAGATTTTGCTTCTTTTAATAGGTCGAAATATTTTTGCCCTTAATTCATGGTGTGCAGTTATTGCATTTTTAATTTGCCTTTGGAAGTTCTTTTGCTAAATAAAGGTAAGTGGCACTTCACATGTTACCTTTCTAGCTAATGATGGATTGGCAAACATATGTCCGTCTTGTATGTTCTCAGTCCACCTTCATATAGTTGGTTAATGCATCATTTGAGGTAGTTTTGTTTATGGTTTTTGTGAAAAAGGCGGCAGCAATGTGGTAGTACATACTGTTAGATAAGTGTTGTCCAAAACTGCCTTCTTTATATTGAGTGATCCTTCAGAAGCTAGCTAAAGCATCAAAATTGTGTATTGGCTTTAACTAGATCTGCCAATAATCAAAGCGGAAAGCAACTATGGATGTTGGCCACTTTACAAAGAAGGATAGCATCAGGAAGCTGTTTCTGCAAAAACTTAACTGTTAGAAAATGGGTTCGTGATATGTATGAATAATATCATAATTGACTTATTGGATTTCTTAGCTTGTAAATAAGCTCTTTTTTGGCTTTTAAGCTCTTTTCTGTAAAGGGTTGGTAGTCCTTTTGTGCGTTGTAGTTGATTTCTCTTGACTTTTTTAAAAAGGACTGGAATTACACAACATAGGATGTTGTCCACTCTAAAAAATGAAGAATAGTGTGGGGAACCATTTTAGCCAAGCTTAAACTGTTAGAAGCATGTCTTTTGACTTATTTGAGTGACATTGCGGATTCCTTATTAACTGTGTTAGCACTCCTTGGATTCCTTATAGTGAATTTCTCTCGTTAAAAGGAAATGGAGATATCCAATAGTACTTGACTTCATGTGGAGCTGGACTCTATACTTGAAATTCGAGATGTGACATATTAGCATCGGAAAGATGGGGCACATAACAATAAGAGGTGGTGTTGGAGTCGAAAGATTATCTTAGCCTTGATATCATGTTAGGAAATGTTTCTTTTTTCTAATAGCATGAATGTTTATAAACCGACATATAATGAACACAAGTCTCATCTCTTAACACTTCCCCTTATGTTTTAAGCATATGTTGGCTGACCACCTCGAATAGACAGCAGGAGGTTTAGGGGCATATGGCACTCCAACAGGCAGTGCTGGGATTCAAACCATTAAAATGTGCTTCAATATCTTGTTAGGAAACTGTTCTTTCGAAAGCTTCAATTCATGCAAAATGGGCCTCAATGCATTTCGAGGATATCTCATTGGGTAGCAAGTAAAGAAATGCAGCATAATGATCTAAAAGGTTAATGAGAGTCTTAGAGTGTGTCTGGTTACTTACTAAATCTACAGTTTGCTCTTTTTGATTTGAGTAAACTGGTTAGGAAAATACATTCGATAGCTTTTCTTGGTTTCAAATTTTCTAAAATTAAAGTAAGATTTTAAGAAAACAAGAAGACAACAAATTGTTTTATCCGTCTTTCAATTTGCAGGAAGAACAAAAGGAAGATTTAAAATGTGTAAATGATTTAAACCATAAGTAGGATTAAAAAAGCGCAAATTGGAAAATTGAGAACAATGCACCAAACTTGTTCTAATAAACTTTAAGTATTTAGATAATGTTGATTGAGATATGCAAAGAATGCTAAAGGTATTGGAAATTTGGTAGCGATGATGATGACATCAGCAATAAATTCACGGAAAGAAGTTTGTTTTTAGGGCACTCTCATATTGTTGGGAATGGCGAAAAACTGTAGAATTCATCACTAAAATGAGAATTTAGCAATTGAAATTGTCTTTAATTGTCTCAAATGCCCCAAAAGTTTGCGACAAACAGACTGGTGCTAGAGGCTTCTATAGCCAGGAAAGTACTTTGTGAATCCTTCCTTAATCAAAATTATCATGATCATTGTGAAAATTTGAGATTCTAGAACATAGGGTATCGCAATATAAGATACATGAACTTTTAGGTGTAAATGATGAATAAAGTGTGATGATTCAAACGCTCAGCGTATGCAATTTTCTGTATTACAGTCAGTTTGACAATTTCTTTCTTTGTGATGATTCAAACACTCAGCGTATGCAATTTTCTGTGTTACAGTCAGTTTGACAATTTCTTTCTTTCTCCTCTTAAGGTAAGTGACTGACTTTGACACTTCCATTATTACTTAAATATTTCTTCTATTAGTAGAAATGGGGTCACTTTGTAGCATCTATATCTTAGTGAAATGCAGATGCAGTCTCAGCTTCTTTGGTTTATCTTTGGCTGGAACGACCTTTATCTTTTTGAGCTAATGTTGTGTGTGGTATTAATTTTTTGAACAGTGGAAAGTTTGTTATATTGATACTTTGTCTTGGCATTGTTATAGTACCTTTCTTTTTTGATAAACAAGAGCAATAACTTTGTCCTATATGCCTGGCAGATTAATGTGACCATATATGATTGGGATATAATTTGGAAAAGTGCTGTTCTTGGTTCAGTGATTGTACCAGTTGAAAGTGAAGGTCAAACTGGCGCTGAATGGTATCCTCTGGATAGCTCGTCAGGGCAGGTAATTCATGTTCAAAAAGTAGGTTGCATTCTGAATATATTGTGATTACACTTTTAATGACTATGCTGTATTTATTTGTCAGGTTTGTCTTCATATTAAAACAACAAAGTTAGCTGTAAATTCGACAAGGTAGCATTGTCTTTGTTGACTTTATAATTGCCCCTTTTGAGTCAATCATGCCCATTTCTTGTTATATCTATATGACTATATATGACTGCGGTTATCTCCATATGCGAAATGGAAATGAAAAATCCATTTTTAGTATCCCTTCTCTTTCTCTTCTTTTTTTCTTTTTCTGGATCAAGTGTATTATTCTCTTTTGAATGACTGATCGGAATTATTCTGTGAATATTCTACTCTGTTATTCTGTGCTTGCTTAAGAAATGAAGAAAGTTTAAGAAATGAAAACGGTTGAAGGGAAAGTGGAGGTCAAGAAAATTCTCTTTTGTTTGAGAAGAAGGAAAAGAAAGAGTGAAGATGAAGAGATAGTTATGTAAGAACACAGTAAAAATTTTCTTAGAAAAGAAACTGGGATGTTAAAATTTCTTGGTCCTGGGATTTTCAATTTTTACTGTGATACATCCCCTTGGCTTTTTAAACATAGCTTGGCATTAGGGTGTGAACGATAAAAATTTTCACCGAACTTGATTTCTAGAAGAGAAATAGATTTTTTTATTTCTATATTTTGATGAGTTTCTGAGCAAAAATTCCTATTTGATAATGATGCAAAATCTCTATTTTTGAGATAGAATTTTGTTTGATAACAATACAAAATTTCTCCTATTCGGGAGCGCACGATCGGCGATTGGCAGTGGGCGGGCCCGGCGGGTGGGTGGCTGAATAGTAGAGAGGACGGACAATGAGAAAAGTTTTTATTTCTCAATTTATTTCATAAATTTTTTACTTTTTTATTTCTGTTCCAGAAATGAAAAGTAAAAAAATTTCTCAATTTTTGTCCTCTCTATTAGTTTGTCGCTCATCCGTCGTCACTGACCGTCGTTCACTGTCCGTTGTCACCATTCTCGGCCACCGGCCACCATTGCCGGCTGCCGTTGGTCGCTGATCGCCCGCAGGCGGCAGCAGTCGCCACCTGCCATTCACCATCCGTTGTAGCCACTCCCAACCGCCGGCTGCTGCTGCCAGTTGTCAGCCTTGCCATTGGTCATTGATTGCTGCCGCCGTCTGCCGGTTGCCACTGCCGTCATCCGCCAGCCGCTGGTCGGTGTCGAAAAGGGAGAAATTTTATGTCGTTATCAAATGCATATTTTTGTTTAGAAACTCATCTAGAAATAGAAATAAAAAAATCTATTTCTCTTCCAGAAATCAATTTTTGATCAGAATAGTTATCATTTGGTCCTTAGCGTCTGCTTGATCTTCAAAAACTGCAACTACATTTGTGAGATATAGATCAGGGTGGAAAGGTCTGCTGTAAACATCAAACGTGGATGGTGTATGGTGTACTTGGACCTTTGATGATAGAAAGTTGAAAAAAATCGGATGTGTTATCTAACTAGATGCAGATTTTGGAGTTTTTGACCCTTGGGATGGGGGTTAGATTTGGATGTTGGCACTGTGTAATGTTTTTTATTGACTTTCTATACATGAACCTTAGCCATTAAAAATTGTGATACAAATATGTAACTTTTAAGGATTATCCTCTTTCATGGCATTTTGTTAAATCAAAGAAAAGGGAGCACAATTCTTAATTGTCACAGTGAAACTTTTGCAGATTTGCATATCTAAATCTACACTAGGGTAGACAAACTGAATATAAGTTATCTTTAATTAGCTATTATAAACATGCTTAATTTCATTGATTTTATCTATGAATGCTAAAGGCTGTGCTATATGGCAACAAAAATCAAATGAGCTTCGAAGAGTGTATGAACACATGATATGGGCAGATAAACACTTTAAGCTGTACCATTCTTGTTATGCAGTAAATGTCTAACATCAGTCGGTGCTGAAATGTTTTTGCAAACTGAAGTGTTATGGACTGACCTTTCTTGTAACTTATCATTAAATATTATTTTAAAAGTTGGATGTTGCATTTTTCCAAGCAATACTTGTTGCTTATTACTTTTGAACAGATATGGTCTCATGGAACCCTTCTATTTTTTTTGTTGTTGTTGTTGGATTGTTCCTCTGATCTCTCTATCTCAGGGGCATAAATGGATATTCTGGAACTACTGCTCGTAGGAGAAAATCCCTAGATAAGCAAGGACCAACAGTGGTTCACCAGAAGCCTGGGCCCTTGCAAACAATATTTAATCTCCTTCCAGACGAGGTGAGTTCATGAAGTTTTCATCAATGTTTGCTTCTTATTTGGTTTGAACTTTAATCTGATTTTCACTAAATACTTGTCAGTTAATTCCAGCTGGAGGCCTCATGCTTTGTTTGTTTCAGGTTGCTGACCATAGTTATTCATGTGCCCTTGAGAGATCATTCTTATATCATGGTCGAATGTATGTTTCAGCATGGCACATTTGCTTTCACTCTAATGTCTTTTCAAAGCAAATGAAGGTAAGTTTTTTTATCTTGTGTTTTTATTTGAGAATTTGATTTTATTTGCATCAAAATATAGATAGCTAGATAGATAGATAGAGACTGAAAATCTGACTGCCCATCACCTTCAATACAGATATGTTGGCTTAGTCTAGTTCATGGCTCTGTCTTAAATATTATTCATTTATTTGCC